>OZ057398.1:51674504-52274504 GCA_964056695.1 Melieria picta | reverse complement strand
TGCATATTGTGGGATTAAGTTTCATCTGCACCGATTTTTTCACGTCATTAGCATTAATGACTTCATAAATTTTGGGCTTAATTGGATGGGTGTTCAAATTTATTTTTTCGGTACCTGCGCAGGTATTTTTCTTTCGAGTACATGATCTCGTTGTCATTTTAAGAATCTGAATATTTTGTTCTTTCAAGTCATGTATCGTTATGCGTGAGAGGGCGTCCGCCACATAGTTATTCTTCCCCTTGAGGTACTCTACTGTAAAGTCGTATTCTTCCAAATCTAGTCGCATTCGTATTAGTTTGGGACTAGGATTTTTCTTTGAGAACAGGTATGAAAGCGGTCTATGGTCCGATTTCACCAAAAAATGTTTTCCGTAGATGTAAGGTTTGAAATGTTCTATTGCCCAATGAATTGCCGTCAGTTCCTGTTCTATAGTTGATTTGTTGGATTCCCCTTTTGTAAACGTTTTTGAAGCATATGCTATTGGAAGTTGTATAGAATCGTGCTCTTGGCTGAGCACTGCTCCACATGCATATTTACTGGCATCTGTTGTAATACAGAATTCTTTTTCAAAGTTTGGATACTGTAAAAGTGTTGGTTGCATTAGTTTATTTCTGAGATAGTTGAATGCGTCCTCGCATTCTTTAGTCCATTCGAATTTTATATTTTTCCTGCAAAGTCTCGTTAAGTGTCGAGAATGTTCCGAAAAGTTTTTTATGAATCGCCTATAATAGTTGCAAAAGGCTACGAATCTTCTAGCGCTATCTGCATCTTTCGGTATTGGATAATTTTGTATCACTTTGTACTTGCTGTCGTCGGGCAATATTCCTTTGTTTGTGCATTTGTGCCCTAGAAACGTTACCTCATGCATGAAGAACGAGCACTTTTCGGGATGCAATTTGAGGTTATGTGTTCGACAGAGTTCGAAGACATTTGTTAAATTTTTTAACATGTGCCTTTCCGAGCAACCTAGTACTATTAAATCGTCCATATAGACGAAAGCCTGTGAGGGAGTTAGACCTGAAAACGCAAGGGTCATCATGCGTTGAAATGAATTAGGCGCAATTTTAAGTCCGTATGGGAGTCGTGTGTAACGATATGATCCATTATACGTTGAAAAAGAAGTTAAATCTCTTGACTCTTCGTCTAATTCTATTTGATGGAAACCGGATATCAGGTCGAGGCACGAGAAGTATTTAGCTCGGCCTAGTTGGTCGAGAATATCTTCTATTCTCGGAAGGGGGAATTTGTCGGCGATTAATTTTTTGTTAAGTTGGCGGTAGTCCACTACTAACCGCCATCTTTTATCTTTGCTATTTGGGAGATTTTTCTTAGGGACTAAAAGGAGAGGGCTATTGTAATTGGAGATCGATGGTTCCACTATGCCATCTTTGACCAACTTTTTTACCTGTTTATCTATTTCTTCTCTGTGCGAATGGGGGGTTCTATAGTTTTTTATGTATACAGGGTTGCTGTCACTCAATCTGAGGCTTTGTTTGTAGAAATTATTCGCTGTTATGGTTTCGGTTTCTAGGCCGAATATATCAATGAAATTTGTACACAATTCACTTAGTTGTGATTTAAATTGATCTGGGAAGTTAAGTTTTTTTAGAATTTCTTCGATTCTTTTGTGATTCTTTTCTGATGGTGCGGATATTTCATAGTGAGTCATTGACTCGAATTTAATGTTTTTAGTATTTAAAGCAACGTGTTCATTGGTTGTGTTTACTATCCGGAGTAGTGCGGTATCCGTGTTTACGATCGTATTTGCGATAACTATTCCGGGTTTGGGCTCTTGGTTTAGTACTAAAACTTGTTTTTCTATCGTGTTTAATTTTATTTGCCTAATGACTTCGGATCGGGCTGGCAGTAGAATGGTATCGTATTTAGCTGAATGAATTATGGGGATTGGTATTTCAGTTTTGAGTTTTTCGGGCCTTATAACGAACCAATCTTCTTCTTTCCTAAAATCAAGTACGCAATTATATTTTTTTAGAAAATCTATCCCAAGTATACCGTCGCATGGTATTGGAAAATATTCTGGCACAATATGGAATTGGTGTGGGATAAGATAGTTGTCAACCCTGATATTTAATTTAATCGAACCTAATGATTGTATGGTTCCATGCCCTATTCCGCTAAGTGTAGTTATATTGTTTTTATTTAAATTGTTGTATTCATTATTGAATTGTTTGAGAATAGATATATCTGCGCCAGTATCTATTAAAAGGATTAGTGGACGTTGGGTTTCGCCATTTCGTACTTTTACAAAATCGCTTAGATTGAGGTTAAGGTTGTATATTTTAACAGTTTTTAGGTGTGGTGACTCAAGGGGGCTAGTTGGTTTTCCGGATGATCATAGAACTCCTCATGATCATTTTGTATTACACGTACGTTTCCGTTTCGCGTATTGTTGGCGTCGTTTCCTCTGTAGCGCATGTTGTTTCCGCGGTTGTAATTGTTGTTTGTATTTCCATTATTGTTGTATGCGTGTCCTCTTCGGTTATTAAATCCTCTACGACTACTAGAGTTTCCACGGTATCCTCCATAGTTTCCACGGTATCCTCCATAGTTTCCGCGGTATCCTCCGCGATATCCATTTGAATTTCTGTAATAAAATACGCAATCTTCCTGTCCCGTTGCCTCTGTACAGCTGTTAACGAATTTGGAGACTGCGTCGTTCATTGTATTGAACGTGCCCGCCTCCATGATAAGTTTTACCTTATCATTAGCGCAATTTTTAGTCATCGCTTTGACGGCCAGTTGCGTGCTATATCTTGTCGCTAAATCTGGCGAAAGTCCATCTGTTATGTATGCGCCCTGAAGTGTCTTTGTAAGTTCTTCTATTTCTTTCGTATATTGGTTTGCGGTTTTATTCTTTTGTTTTATATTCATGATTTTTGCCGTAATTACTTCTACTGATTCCCCTTTTACTGTAGATTTCAGTGCTTTGGCAATGTCGTTTAAAGTGGACTCATTGCTAATTAGGTTCCTAGCATTGCCTTTAAGCTTTGTTTTTATTAAGGAAACGGCAATTGCTTCGTGACCTTCTTTTATTGTATCTACCAGCTCTAGGGCGTCAATAAAACTTCGTAAATTCTCCGGTTTACCGTCAAATTCCGGTATCAGCTGTGACGCTGTTTTCAGAAATTCAATATTTGTTTGCGGCATTTTGCGACACTTTGGTTTTTCCAATTCCTCTTCCGAGTCGGAAGTGTTTATGTAATTGTAGTTATATCCAACTTTAATTTCTAATGTCACTGGTATGTCCAGTTCTATTTTACGCTTTGTGCATATTTTGAGCAAATTATCTCTGAATTTGCTAAAAATTGCATTAGCTTCTTTTTTATGTTCTTCTGTTAATTTTCTGTTATAAGCGTGTAATACGCTTCTTATGTTATTATATTGTGTTATTAAAATTTTTATATGCTTATCTTCTGTTTCTTGAGAAATGTGCCTATTTGTATTTAGGCATTTGATGGACTTATCGAATTCAATTTTCAGTTCGTTAATGTTATTAACGATATCGTCCCATTTCATTCTCAAAAAATTTTTTTTTTTTTTTTTTTTTTTTTTTTTTTTTTTTTTTAGTTGGCTACTAATTCATTGCAAAAGTGATGCAAAGTGCGCCAAAGCCTTCTGTGAACATATGGATCGAACCGCTTGTTCGTTAGGAATATAAATCCCGCAGGCCTAAATGCCGATTTCTCGAAATATGCTATAAATCATGCGTATGGAGCTTTTAACCGTATATCGTGAACGTGAATAAAAAGAAAGGAGTTTATAGTAAAACGAACATATGGAGCTATTAACCATATAAGAAGAGAGAAAAATATGGATGCAAATCGAACATATGGAACTTCTTACAATTTTTCGTGAAGAGCAAAAAGGAAGAAAAATATATATATATACGTATTAAATATGCAAATATATTTGTCCACCAATCTGAGCGGTTAATCTCAGAGTGGAGAGAAAAAAAATGTAATAATCATTGATAAGCTCAAACCTTATCCAGGTTGTTGGCTATGGAAAATGCTCTGACAGCTTTCTTTTTTAGGCCCCGTGTGTGTATTTTATAAATTTGTATTATAACGAGGATCAGCATCACAATCGCTATGATCCATAGGGGTGTTTTTAAATCTGAGTTAGTCGTTATTGTTTCGTTTACTTCATTTATTACATTAGCCGTCGGTTTGTTTAATTTAGTCTGTTGTCCGCCCATGATTTCTATCTTGTTGGTCTTTTGTTGTCCGGTCTTTTGTATTTGGTATTGTTATTATTTCATTTTCCAAAAAAAAATTTTCATTGAATTTAAAATTAAAATTTATTTTCTGTTTATATTTCGGGTGTATGATCAGGTGTAAACATCTTAATTAACGGCTTGAATATTGTACATACATATACTGTATCAACAAAAAAATTTTTATTATTATTATTATTATTATTTTTTTTTTTTTTTTTTTTCTTTTGATCTCTTCTAGGAAGAGAGTCCTTTTTGCCTCGGAGGGTCCCAGTGGGAGTCGCGAGACTAGGATTTGTTATATAAAACCGGAGGGTCCCCCCGAAGGTGGTGAATCGCGGCTTTTGGTTGTGTTGTTATTGGCTGTACGAGCCTTTGATTATTGCAATATAATGGGTTTTACGCTTCTTATTCTAAATATTCTATATATATTTTATTAATCTTATTACTAATGGACTGAAAATTTTAATTTTTTTTTTTCATATGTTGCCTTACTGTTACTGTTGGATTTTTTTTTCGGTTCTTCTGCTTCCCGTAACTGGGCTCTTGATTGTTTATATTGTTGATTCCGGTAACTGGACTGTTGATTGTTGCTTTTGTTGAATCCGGTAACTGGACTGTTGATTGTTGATATTGTATTACACAGACAATGCGTTTCAATTGCTCGGTTTTTCGTTTAATTGGCTAGTCTCTTTTAAACATGCCGAAAGGCACCACGATTGCTCAATTTGAAGTTTTGGTAGTGTTAGTTCACATGTTTATGGCGCTGTTTTTATTTTTATTTTTTTTGTTACTTTTACATTTTGCTTTTATTCATTGCAGTAAATATTTGAAAATCATCATCAATATTTGGATTTTGGTTTCACATATTGTTGAAATTTGTGTTTTCTGTTCACTTGCGCATGCTTTAATTTTATTCTATAGGGTGTTTTTTTTAGAGGTTTGTTTTTCGAATAGAGATAAAACTGGCATTTTGTGGTCAAATCTGGCAACTCTAATGTCATTTATGTTCAGTTTGGTTTGCCATTTCATCATGAACAGGTTGACAAAAGAACAACGCTTGCAAATCGTGCAAATTTATTTCGAAAATAATGGTTCAGTTCGCGAAGTTTACCGCAAGCTCCGTCCATTTTATGGTCGACATAATCGTCCATCAGAGCAATTAATTCGGTTAACCATGGGTCGTTTTCGCACTACGTTTACTCTATGTGATAATACGCATCCGCAGAGACGTCGAACAGTGCGCACCGAAGAAACAATTGCCGCTGTAGAGCAAAATGTTGAAGAGGACCCGAATGAATCGATTCGCCACCGTGCACAGCAATTGGAGCTTTGTCCATCAACTTTATGGAAGATTTTGCGCAAAGATCTTGGCTTGCGACCTTACAAGATCCAGCTTGTGCAAGAATTAAAGCCGCGAGACCATGCAATGCGTCGTGATTTTGGTGTATGGGCCGAAAATGAGATTGATCTCGATGCTGATTTTCATCGCAAAATTTTGTTCAGTGATGAGGCTCATTTTTGGTTGAATGGCTACGTCAACAAGCAAAATTGTCGCATTTGGAGTGAAGAGAATCCACATGAGACCCTTGAGACGCCATTACATCCACAAAAACTGACTGTTTGGTGTGCTCTATGGGCTGGTGGAGTCATTGGGCCATACTTCTTCCGAAATAATGCTGGAGAGTCAGTTACCGTTAATGGAGACCGGTATAGAGCCATGATAACCGACTATTTTGTTCCCGAATTGGATGGCATGAATGTGGATGAGTTGTGGTTCCAACAAGACGGCGCTACATGCCACACAGCGCACGTCACAATCGATTTATTGAAGGAAACATTCGATGAGCGCATAATTTCGCGGAATGGACCTGTCAATTGGCCACCAAGATCGTGTGATTTGACACCATTGGATTATTTTCTTTGGGGATATGTGAAGTCGCTCGTCTACGCCAACAAACCAGAAACGTTAGGGGACTTGGAAGCCAACATTCGTGGCGTTATTGCCGACATACGGCCCCAAATGCTCGAAAAAGTGGTTGAAAATTGGACCTGTAGAATTGGCTTTATTCGAGCCAGCCGCGGCGGCCACATGCCCGAAATCATATTTAAACATTAATGGCATAAAATTATCCTTCCAATAAAGCCAAATTGATGGACATTAAAACGATTTTCTTGTGTTTTATTTCAATTCGAAGTTCTATACCTCTAAAAAAAACACCCTATTGTAATGAGCACTGGGATGGATTTAAGTCCTTTTGATATAAACAACGGTGTAAACTTTTAAGACAAACTTTATTTGCGTGTTCTAACAATGGCGTCACAAGTAAAAGTAAAAGGTAAAACGTAAAGGTAAAGGACCAGCATGAACTTAGCTGCAAGCCCGAGTTGCCACACTGCTTGACAAGCCCAACCACAACAGGGTTGCATTCACCATGGCACCACCTCCACCAATACACTACAACTCGGCCTAACCTGACATTCAATCGACCTCGATTGCTTTTACAATGAATCTTCTTCTAGCTTATCATCTAAAAATTCATAATCTGTACATTCATCACTTAAATTATCACCATCTGTGTTGCCTTCTGAGTCCGTTTCAACTGGCCTACCTCGAGGTTCCAACCATTTCTTCATTCTAGACGAATCAATTACATTGTCATATGGCATCTGAGTAACCTGACAATTTTCAACATCCGTAACAACATAACGATCATGACCTAATTGCTTACGAACTACATAAGGGCCTCTGTACTTCTGAATTAGCTTCTTATTCTTCCCTACCGTAGTGTCTACATTTTTAACCACAACTAAATCTCCTGGTTCAAATTGTTTCGCTGGCCTATGGCTCCTCTCGTAATATTTCTGATTGTACAACTGAGACTTCTGTATTGCAAGCTCTGCCTGCTCCCTTATTTCGGACAAATTAACTTCTTCTCTTGAATATACATCATGCAAATACTCCGTCAATTCATCAACTACTTTGCCGCGCTGCTCAACGCCAAAAAGCAGCTTACTAGGGGTCGTCTTTGTGGCACAGTGTACAGTATTATTCATTGCAAACTCGACATCCGTCAGTTTCTGTTTCCAATCTACATGGTTTATAGGGTCAGTCGTTTTGGCCAATATTGCTTTCAACACCCGATTCACCCTCTCAACCTGACCATTCGACTGTGGCGAAGCTACCGCATTCAAAACATGTACAATGTTATTGTTCCCGCAAAAATCCCTAAACTCCGATGACGTAAAAGCCGTGCCCCGATCATCTATAATTCTTCTGGGACGACTGTATTCAACAAAATATCTCTTCAACGCACAAATCGATTCTTTCGCACTACTATTCGTAGCATACATTTTGACAAATTTTGTGAAAGCATCAATCACCACAAACACATGTTTATGCTTTGAGTTCACACTCTCCAATGGCCCGAAATGGTCAATGTGCACTGTATCGAACGGTTCTGGCTTCTTTGGAATACTATATATATTACGCTCATTGCTTCTAGGCGACGTCGAATAATAAATGCACTTCAAACAATTTCTGATGAACACATTCAGCTTTTCGCGCATACGGGGAAACCAATAATGCTTCCGAATCTGATTTGCACATTTCTCAATACCCAAATGACCATATTTCTCATGTATCAATCGCATAATGTTCTCTTCCATCTCACCCGGCACATACAACTGTCGATTCTGACCACTGACACGAAAGACTAACCCATTCTCCAACTCATATCCTGGCACTTCCCCTTGCTCCAATTCTTCCCGCAGTTTATGAATCACAGGATCACGCGTCTGTATAATCTGAATGTTCAAATCAACCTCATTCTCCTCAATACTACACACAGCTGACAACCGGCTCAATGCATCAACATGCTGCATCTGTTCACCCTTTCGGTGTCGAACTGAAAAATCAAACCCGGCGAGACCCAATGTCCATCTGGCAATTCTTGGATTAATTGTTTTCTTCTCCAATGTCAAGACCAAAGAGTTGCAATCAGTCACAACTACAAACGGAATTCCATCCAACATAGTCCGGAATCTTTCCAATGCATTCACAATTGCCAATGTTTCCAACTCAAAGCTATGATAACGCGACTCCGGATCCGTCGTTGTTTTCGAATAAAATGCCACTGGGTGAAACCTGCCGTCATCTTGCTTCTGTAACAGTATAGCACCATACCCTCGCGAACTTGCATCCGTATGCAACTCTGTCTCCCGCCCTGAATCAAAGACACACAGTACAGGGGGCTCAGTCAATTTAGATTTCAAGGTCTCAAACGCATTCCTACACTCTTCTGTCCATTCAAACTTTACACCTTTTCGCGTCAAATAACTCAATGGGCGCGCAATCTGAGAAAAATTATACACAAATCGTCTAAAATATGAAAAAAGACCCACCGCCCTCTGCACCTCCTTTATGTTGGTAGGTACTGCGTAATTCTTTATCGCTACCAAATGATCTTCATTCGGACGAATCCCCCGTTCACTCACACAGTAGCCTAAATACTTCAATTCTCTATATGCAAATTTGCACTTCTTCAGATTCAAGCACAATCCAGCCCCTGACAATAATTTCAAAACTTCTGCCAAAACCACATAATGTTCCTCAATAGTCTTCGTGGCAATGTTAATATCATCTAAATACACCACAATCCTCTTCGCATCAATCAACGGCCGCAACACTAAATTAATAAACCGCTGGAACACCGGTGGAGCATTAGTCAAACCAAACGGCATAAACCGATACTCATACTGTCCCATCGGAGTCACAAACGCAGTTATCGGTATCGATTCCTCATGCATTGGCACCTGGTGAAACCCATTCCTCAAGTCCAACGTACTGAAGAAACTCTTCCCACCCAAATATTCAATACAATCCTCAACTAACGGCAACGGATAATGATCTCTGACAGTCAACTTATTCAACGCCCGATAGTCAACACACATTCTCAATTCACCGTTCTTCTTCCGCACTAACACAATCGGAGACGCGTATGGAGACGCACTTGGCTGAATAATGCCCTGAGCCAACAAATCATCAATTGTCTTCTGTACTTCTGTCTTTTCCCTATATGACAACCGGCGCGGACCACTGTACACCGGCACATCACTCTTCAACTGAATTTTCATGCAATAGCCACTCAACTTCCCCCCCTTGTTCTTCATTTTCAAATAGTTCTCAAAAACAACTGATTTCAAAGCATCTGCATCTGTTATAGACAAGTTTTCGTCCACATCAATTAGATCACCAATTTCATCCATCTCAGTTGCACCTACCATCAATATTACTTCATCATACAAATTCAAGTCTTCTGTTCCAACTAAATTTACAACTCCGATACACGACTCAAGTCGAGTTTCACACAAATTTGAATCACCAATTACATTTACCTCTGCATTAACTGAATTAATTTCTGACTTGCCACACTTATCATCTGATTTCAATAACTTAACTCTGTTTGGAACCTCTGTTATCTTAACTACTGGACTCTTTAATAAATTAAACAACTTAAGTGCACTGATATTCAACGGAACTTCATTTTTATTGGCATTATTAATCTCCAGCAGAGTACGTCTACTATATCTCACTGTGTCCATTTGGCACAGGCTTATATTCATTGCCTTAAGTAAATCGCGTCCAAAAAGTAGGGGCACCACTGCCTCTTCATCTGGCAAAACAAACAAATTATGGTCAAATTTACGGTTATCAAACACAATTTTACAAGTCACAAGGCCGTACGTACTTAAATTCATATTTCCCATCCCCCGATACTCTGTCACAGTCAATTCACCCGTCACTTCAAATGGCACAAGAGAACGCTTCACGAAACTAGTCGGACTGCCATTATCAAATAAAGCAAAACACGGAATTAATTCAGTGCACTTATTCTGTTTCAAAAAGGCAACACTTACAAGATTTCGGTGTTTCAGCTGTCGGGCTAAACGTCGGACCTCCTCTACCTCCGTCAATGGCGTCCCTGCCTCCCACTCCTCGACCTCTGCTACTGGCTGCTGTTGTTTCGGTACGGCTGGCATCCGTGTTTGCGTCTGGTTTAATGTTGTATTCTGCATCCGACTACGACGTGGGCACTGCTGGCGCATGTGGCCTACTTCATGGCATATGAAACACGAGTTCGGTGGGCGTCGCGGGGCCCCGCACGCACTTTGATAGTGCCCATATTGAAAACAGTTGTAACACCTGACGGCCGACAAATCCGTGACTTTTGCAGCTGTGTCAGCAACTGGCACTGTTGTATACGACCTCGGCCTAGGCACGGCACCCGACATGACACTGATCTTCGGCACAACCACTGGCGCAGCTGCCCGACGCTTCTTCTCGTAACGCTCCATCAACCCCTTCAATTCACGCAAGGAAGTGGCACTGTACAGCCTCGAAACCATATTCGTATCGTCGTTAAGCCCCTCGATGATAATGTCGATTAGGTCCGTTTCTGACACATCGGCGCGGCTGGCAATGTACTGCATCTCAACAATATATTGTCGTGGTGTTTCGTCTGGTCTCAGGACACGGGCACGTAACTGTTGCAGCACATCTCGAACCGTGAATATACGACGGTATTCAGTCATCAAAGCCATCCTTAGCTCACCATAGCTGCGAACACGAGTTATGTCCGCGAACCGCTTCGCTTGCCCAGTTATCAGATGTCGTGCGGCAACCAGCTGGTCTCGCTCACTGTACTGGAAACTCTCGAACACATTCTCCAAGTCGGCCAACCATTTGCTAACGTCCTGCAACTCCGAACCATCAAATTTGCTCATCATCGCGTCCAGTACACCCAGGTCGATTCTACGACTCTCGAACTCGTTCAACTCACGCTGCAGCTGGACAAGCTCACGTTTCTTGCGCATGATCGCCAACTGCCGATCTAACTCAGCCTCTTCAGCCTCAGTACTGGTCACATTCACCACACTCCCTGCATCAACTGTATCATCTTCTGTATCTGGCACATTCATGGGTCGCTCCCTCTGGCTGGCTCCTGGCATCTGTCGTCTAGTCGTCTGCACACTCTGGCTGGCATCTGGCATCTGTTGATTCAGCGGAACATCAGGCTCGCTATCCGCTCTGGCCGCTCTTCCGCTACCTCCGACACGACCTGCTACCGCTTGTTCATACATTGTCCGCAACTGAACCATCGTGGCGTCTTCCTCGAATTCAGCTCCCGCAGCCCGTAGTGCAGCAATAACCGCATTGCGCGTTAATTTGTTCGCCATTGAACCACAATAACTTTAGAACTTAGATAGAAAAAAAATTCCTGCTCGAACCCCACACTTGACGTTGTAATGAGCACTGGGATGGATTTAAGTCCTTTTGATATAAACAACGGTGTAAACTTTTAAGACAAACTTTATTTGCGTGTTCTAACAATGGCGTCACAAGTAAAAGTAAAAGGTAAAACGTAAAGGTAAAGGACCAGCATGAACTTAGCTGCAAGCCCGAGTTGCCACACTGCTTGACAAGCCCAACCACAACAGGGTTGCATTCACCATGGCACCACCTCCACCAATACACTACACTATATTTATTGCTTTAATTTACAGATGCGTTTCAAAGTTGCTTCTGCTGATTTTACAACAAAATCTCTTTCACATAGCACATTTCGCACGTGTTCGTTTGACAGCAGTTTGGTTTTTGTTTTCTGTTTTGTTTGGTTTTTGTGTACGAGTCGCTGTGTATAATATGAATTCACTGGTATTTTAAATTTATAATCACACTCGCATCACTGTTGTTTTGCTGTTCACTTCTTCACTTAACTTTAAATTTAAGTTATTCATTTGAGTTGAATTTGCTTTTGCAGTTGAATTTCTTTGCCATTTGGTTATGTTTATTGCTTTTTGTTGCAGTGTTTCTCGTTTCCTTCTTATGTTTGTGTATATTTTCAGATATATTGTAATACTTGTTACAAGTCGGAATTATCCATTCTTTTAATTCATGTTGTTGCATATTTGGTTTTGTTTGTTTAATTTGTTGCATTCACCAACAATACACAATACACTTTTTGATACACATATTTCACCTGTCACGGCCGCCATGTAGAAGAATAAAACCGATGTAGTGTCTTTTGCGTCCGAAGACAGACTGCCTTTATTTTTCATTAAAAATTCTCAGCTTAAGCTGTGCGCCAAATATGCAGACCTGCTAGCGTGCGAAAATGCTGACGCTGCGGTATACACGTTTAGCGCGCGGAGTCAGTGGCTGAGACTTCGCTTGCAACTTGTGACCATGGATCGCAATATTGTATTACGCCAAGTAGTCAGTCATGCAGGCGACGTCTCATTGCTACATGTGTGTAGTTTTTGGCCTATGTTTATACGGCGGGCCGCGCTAATACTAGTCTGGCTCCGTAAAGCCGATCTTGTGCGATCTTTGAATATCGAACAAGAAGTTAAGTTTATTCAGAAATTTTGGGTCTTATATACTAAATTATAACTGTTATACTGTAATGCATTTCCAGGGCTCCGCCTCCCTTTCCACGATATTTTCCGCTTGTCGAATCAGCGACCTGGATCTATTCTTCTGCGTCAGCACATTCGCAAATGGGTCAGTGGCCTGCGCTAAACGGCCTCGGATATCTTCCGATCACTCCGCATGCCGCAAAAGGGCCGGCATCATACGTTGCAGTTTTGAGGCATTGCACTGCGATAGGTGGCATCATGTGTCACTCCGCTCGCTCAGGTAGTTGCGCATAGCGCACCGTGGCGACTTCAAGTGCTGCCATTTGATACCAGCGAATTTGTGTGCGCAAGCATAAGGTGAATTGTTTTGGTCGGCATGAGTTGTTAGGTAGTACCCCTACACGCAATGTTTTGGTCAGCATGAATGGTTAGGTAGTACCACTACAATCGCTACATTTTTCCGTTACTTCGCGCTGTTGCCTCACCGTTGTTGCTGCGTGGCTCGCTGTTTCGTTTGGGTGCTCCACTGCCGTCTTCACTTTGTTGGAGCTCTCCGCGGAATCGCTCCAGCACCACGGTCCTTATTCCGCTCATGCGCATCACTCTCACCACTGGCGGAGGACTCCTCTACGTTGGGGCACAAACCTCGTATTTCCTCGGAGAGGGCGCCAAGCCTCAACGCCAGTGCGGCTTTCGTGCCGCTTGCGCTTACTCCTGCAGCCGTGCACCACTGTTTTAGTTGCAGGAGGGTGTATTTAGCGCGTCAGAGTTAAAAAAAACCACTTCTGATCAAATGCCCGATGGCCGTTTAAATAAAACTTCTTGACGCTTTGCTGTCTGTTCTCTGAATGCCTTCTCTTTATTTTCTCATCCTTTGCTGAAGCGTGTGTGGAATAGCTTACGTCTATGTACAATTGTGAACTTAACAGTAATAGCTTAAATCGAACATAAACATCGTGAATGAAATTAAATGGTAACAGATTGATTCAAATAGATAATTATACAGTGGTTTACAGTAATAATAAATAAGTTCTAAAACAGTACTACACTTTCAAAAAGCCAAAAACACGTTCAATGCAGAATGCTCATTGGCGCTTCTGTACTCCAGGAATACCATGGCTCCAATGAATACCGAGAGTTTCCTACGGGTAAAATGTATCTTAAATAAATCCAAAATAAATATGAAATAATGAATTTACCAATTAGCAACGATGACTTGTCGCTATTAATATATTTGTCCTTTGAAAACTGACGCTCGTCTGACAGGCTCCATACGTGAGAGTCGTGCGATGCTCCTCCGTGACATCCATTCACTGCTCTTATGCGCATTCTATGATTGCATATCTAAAATAGCAAAAAACGCGGTCGCAAAATATGAGATTAAAACATATAATTTTACAACAAAATGTTACAAAGTATCACAATCATTGCATTAGTACTGTGTTTCAGTTTCCGATTGAAAAACAAATGTTCGTTTTTTGACGGCCTCATTTGGATGTGAGTGCCATCAAAAGCTCCAATAATCCCTGAGATTCCCGACGTCGTGTAAAAAAAATGCTTTGAAGCTCGCTTCTCCTCATCGCTTAGCATAAAATTTATGTGCCTTGGGCATAATGCATTTTCAATTGCATTGCAAACCTCTGCAATTCAATTGGAAACAGTTTGTTGTGCCAAACCAGCAAATAGGTCTTGCCCGATTTGTGTGTTGGTGGCCACCGTGCCCAAGAAACTTAAGGGTAGCACCCAACGTGATGCTGGGTGTTACTGCCGTCGATCGTAAACTTGTTGGCAGCTCCCCAATAATGCTCTCCAACACACAACCAAACGCTTCCTTGTTGAGTCGGAAATTTCGCACAAACCTACAAATGCAAACATTTTCAAAAACATACATAGCAAATATTTAACAAATTGTACCTTACATTGTATCCTTCTCGTTGTATTTTTGCTTCACACGAATTCCTGCACCATATGTTATTTCGCAATTTATTGAAAAGGGAATTCTTCTTGTGTATTCAACATGTGTAAGTCCAATGCTATTTTTTTTAGATGCACTTGGATGCATCTACCAGCACAAAGATGTTCACTTCTCACTCAGTCACTCCAAAATCATCCGTTATCGTTCAATTTTAAGGCAGCTGATTATTTACATTAATAGTTCTTTTATTTTTGGAATTTTTTGGTACTTGGTGGTTCACACCTTTGGTAAAACTTAACAATTCAGACTCTTCCATGGTCTTGAGCAGCTCCACATCATCAACTCTCTTTTGCCTTTTCGGCACAAATTCCTCGAAGCTGTCTGCCGATAAGGCACAGTGTCAAGAGTTTATATAACGCAGTGACAAAAGTAGGAGTCGTCGTACATAAATCGTATACAGTTATTGTATAAGTAAATAACTTGCTTAACTTTGTTTTAATTACACACAGTTACGCACAGTAAATTAATATGTGAACAAATAATTATGTTATTTTATCTACTTACCCCACAGTCCACATATTCTGAATATTTTATAAACTTTTGTAAGCTTTAGCAACAATTCAATAACTTAACTATTTTTAACTATATAATTTCTGTACATTAAAATTTTATTAAAAATGAACTTGAAACTATTAAAACTTAAACCAATTAAATTAGTTAAGCGTACTTGGAAAAGCATAAAATAATATTGGGAGAAATAGAACAGAAGAAGGGAAAGTAAACAGCACAAAAGCTAAGAAACCAGCATCCAAATTGTGTGCGCTATTATCAACAGGAATTCACAAAATCTTCGTTGCTACTATTAACACCGCCGCCTGTAGTCATTACGGTTGGCCTTTTCATCAGATATTCATGTCGAATGCCTGATAACGCACCAGATTCATAAAATGGCCGCTTTTGTTGTTAATCAAGTTGTCATAGCTGCCCTGCTCCTCGACACGTCCACATTCGAGCACCACAATTTGGTCGGCCGTGCGTATGGTGCTCAGTCGATGGGCAATGGTCAGTACGGTGCGTCCCCTGAAAAGCTCTTCCATGGCCTCCTGCACCAGATGTTCCGATTCTGCATCCAAAGCGCTGGTAGCCTCGTCCAGTATGAGTACGGTGGGATTCTGTATGGAACAGCAAAACTTGAAGGTAATTATTGAATAGATAAGAAACAAATTTTAGAATTAAGCATGTCTCAATTCAACCCGACTCCAAATTCCTCCCATCCATGGAATACAATTGTCCCGAGTGGTAGTTCGCAATGAGCTATTGCCTTATCCTGCTCTCAAGATGTTTTCCCAACTAATCACATTCCCGTGATTGACATCTCTTTACTTACAGATCGACCAACGCAGCTGCAGTCTCCCAGGCAGCACCGTGAGGCGCCGGAAGCATCCTCATCAAAAAGGCCATTGGTGCACCACATTCCACAACGCACCGCCACTGCGAACTAGTTGCAACCTCCAAACCACCAGCCCTCATCTCAAAAGCGTATGGATCCTCTACAGCAACTCAACCGTCCACTCATCGACTTTTCCGAGAAGTGATCAAAGAGAAGCCCATGGAGTCCCTGGGCTCCCTGGAGTCCTATCCTCCACCAGCGTTAGGCGCCTCTCGCAGTTTGAGGCAGATTCAACTCTAATCTCGTGAAATTGCAATTTAAAGCAGCCGCGACCTGTTAGCAGATGTGCTAAGCACTACGTGACATCTCCGTGCTTTTGGCTATTAAGGAGGTCTGAGCTACCCCACGTTCAACGTTCGTCAACTGACGCTTGGAGTAATGTTTTCGACGCGCTTCATCCACCAGAATATCGATCGGCATCATGACCGCCGTAACGCGCGCACGCAATCTTAAGGCAGTTACTTTACTTCCTGCCGCAAAAGCTCTCTCCAGGCGCGTCTGCTTTGCGCGCGCCTTCTCCAGTTGGTCACACCGAGAGAAGATAAAGGCCTCCTCAACTTGGTCCTTCCACTGGAGACACGGCCTCCCTCTTCGCTGTCGACCTCCAACTACCGCATCGAACGCCTTTTTCGCTGGAGCTTCATCGTCCATACGGCAGACATGGCCAAGTCAGCGTAGCCGCTAGAGGTTAATTCTTTGTACACTTAGTACAGCTCGTTGTTGGTTCGTATACGTTAGTCGTCACCAATACGAACAGGGCCGAAGATTTTGCGAAGTACCTTCCACTCGAACACGCCAAGGGCCGCTGTGTCATTATGCGAAAGGGTCCATGCTTCTGCGCCATAGAGAAGTACGAGTAGAATAAGCGTCCTATAGAATGCAAGTTTTATCGGTCGGGAGAGGTCTCTGCTACTCAGTTGCCTACCGAGACCGTAGTAGCACCTGTTGGCAAGAGTAATCCTTTGCTTTATCTCCAGGCTGACATCATTGCTGCTGTTTATGGCGGTGCCAAGGAAGACGAATTCCTTGGCACTTCAAAAGTATACCTATCAGCCTCTACGTGAGACCCTAGCCAATGCGAGTTTCTGTATGTAGACAGCATAAACTTTGTCTTACCCTCGTCTATCATCGGACCCATTTTGGCAGATTCTCTTTTGAGGCAGCGGTGATATCTCGCTTGTTACGCCCCATGACGTCAATATCATCGGCGTAGGCGAGGAGTTGGACACTTTTGTTGAAAATTGTACTATTACGATGTACACCGGCCTTACGCAGAACATTCTCCGTGGTGAAGTTGAAGAGATCGCAGGACAAAGGATCACCCTGTCTGAAGCCTCGAACGGTATCAAATGGGTCGAAGAGGTCACTTTCACCCTTGGCGGTGCTTTGTTTACTTCTCAACGTCGCTCTGCAAAGTCTCACGAGCCTTGCGGCATATAGGCAATCCCTTATCGGGCTATCATATGCTGCCTTGTAATCGATAAAGAGATGGTGTGAATCGATTTGACTCTCATGGGTCCTTTCCAGGATTTGGTGTTAAGTGAATATCTGGTCGATGGTGGACTTACTAGGTCTAAAGCCGCACTGATCCAATCAGCACCTTGGTGGCTTCAATCTTTCACATAATACGCTCGTCAGGACCTCATATGCGATGGTAAGTATCAACTCCTGCAGTTGGCGCAGGTTGTTGGGTGGCCTTTCTTCAACACAGGACAAATGGCACTGAGGTTCCAATGGTTGGGCATACATTCTTCCAGCCATATTTTCCAGATGAGCTGATGCATGCACCCAATCAGCTCACCGCCGCCGGCCTTGAACAATTCTGATGCACGAAACGGGGCCATTTTTGAGAACATCGGTTCGCTACTAACAGCATTAAGCGCAGCCTTCAGTATAACAGCACCTTGCACCTGAATCAGCCCTAGCCGAAGCATCGAAGTTCTCAGCGACGATTTTAGTTGATCTCAAAATGTGAACTTGCGCAATATAATCCGATATTTTTGAAAATTGGCCAGCTAGGAGGCGCATAGCAGCTATAAATGTGAAAACCACCATCTTTGCTCTTATGAAGCCTTTCCATGAAGTTATTTGGTCTTGGAATGGATGTTATATGGCTAACTCAATACGGCTGCGTTGATTAAACACACAGATTTTGGTTGGGTGGTTGGTTGGGGTGGCGGTGTCTCCGACATCCAATTAGCGTTTATGCGCCATTTTGTAATCATTCTCTCGATATTTATACAAAACACCTTGAGAACCCTGGTTGTTTTACAGCCATTTCGAAGCGTTAATGAAGACCAACAAATCGCTGATTCTCCTACTAGAGACCTCCTTAATATCGTCGAAAAAAGCCCTTCCTAGCGTTTTAAACCTTCTACTTGCAAGAGCCGGGCATGTACAGAGAAAATTTTCTATCGTTACCTTTTCAGCTGGATCGTAACAGCTACGGCAACTGGATTTGTAAGGGATGCCCATACTGGCTGCATGCTCACCTAAAGGTCAGTGGCCTGTGCGCACAGAGTTTTACTGCAGAAGGGTCTGTGCAGCTAATCAGTGGTTCGAATTCAGTTGAAGCAGCTTCATTTGTAAACGTCGGCATTTACATGTTTAGCTGCCTACCAGTGCGCTGGGCTTTTATAACTGCGTGTTTCGTATTTGACGTCCGGTTCGCTACTGCTTGGCTTAATGAGTGCTGTGTTTTATTGTCTGTCTAATCCACTTTCAATATCCCCCTTTCTATCTCCTTCCGTATTTATTTTCCCCTAATTCTGTTCTTCGGCCTCGGCCGTTCATGTCGGTCAATGTTTAACTCTTTGTACATCATTATTGATCCGACGAATAAACTGCACTACCAAATTGACCAATTCTACGTTTCCTTTTCTTGCTTCGCGTACGACCGGCCACTTTAAAAAAGTGCTCCGTTTACACTAACATAAACGGCTGCCACATGCAATAACACATAAAAACTATTCTACCGCTTCTCTAACTCTACAATCTATGAATGAGCAAATTTCATTTGTACCTTAATGAGCGCCCGCGCTATGGCCACACGCTGCTTTTGTCCGCCGCTCAGCATTATGCCGCGATTGCCGACCATTGTATTAAGACCGTCTGGCAGGTTATTGGCGAATTCGTCAACGTGCGCCTTGTGCACGACCAACTGAAAGTCGTCCTCACTGCATTTAACGCCTGGCTGTAGGGCGTAGAGTATGTTGTCGCGAATGCTGCCAGAGAAGAGTACAGGTTCCTAGGAATACGGACAATTTTTACTCGCCGGTTTCTTAGAATATAATCTCTACTCACCTGACTAACGGCGCCAATGTGAGAGCGCAGCCATAGGGGACTCAAACCCCGAATATCCATACCGTCCAGCAGAATGCGTCCCTGTTGCGGATCGTACAGCCGCAACAGCAGCGATGTTATTGTTGTCTTGCCCACGCCGCTACGTCCCACTACGGCCGTCGTCTGGTTAGGCAGCAGCATCAAGTTGAAGTCATTCAGAATTTTGACGTTGGGTCGCGTCGGATACGTAAACTGCACATTATCGAAGCAAATTTCACCGATCGGCTTCGTCAGCGGCACTACGCCAGCGTGCAATGGTATTGCAGAGGGCCGGTCCATTATGTCCCAGATGCGCTGACCGGCACCGATGCCCTTATTTAGTTCAGAGTAAAAGGTGGAGAGTCCATTAATCGACACGGCCGTGTAGGCAGCGTACATTATGAACGAAGTGAGCTCGCCGATGCTGAGTATGTTGCTCATCACCAATGTGCCGCCATAGTACAGCACCGAAACGATTATGACATTGCCAGTGAAACCAGTCTGTGCGGGATGAAAAATGAAATAATATATATTATTATTATATATATTAAATATATTTAATAATGATAATTGAAACAGATTAGAGGGCTGAAAATTTAGGGAAACATAGGCACAACTTCAGCTTCGGTTAAGATTAGAAGGGACATTTTCAAGGCATTTTGAAAAGGCATTACATCAAAGGATTGCCTTGATTGTCGAAATTTTGTTTACTTATTATTTGAAAATTGGAAATTCGTTTAAAAAGCAATACAACGATGATACATAATGCAATAATAAAAGCTGATATATGTTGAATGCCGTCTCGTTGTTTCTCTGGGAAGTCACAAGCTGGGATATCTACAACGCGTGGTTTGATGGTTTGATTCGATATCAAGTTTTCATCGTTTTTCAGCATCAATTGCAAATCATTTTCAAAATGGGAGGCAATCATTGCTGCGTTTCACAAAAATACCTAAAGGTCTACATGAATGTTTAGAAGTATGGCCTACGATAAATCCTATCGTGTGACTATATAATCTGCTGATTATATTAATTACTAGATTAATTACTGCTCATAATACATGTACCTACTTAATACTTGTGAAACTTTGAATATTATTGAACTACAATGTATGGAAAATTCTATTGTACATTTGAAGTATAGAAAAAATAAATTTTCATTTCGCTTCCACAACTCATAGAATAAGGACGTTCAATTCAATTATGCACAATATCAATAATTACTACTGATTATATTAATTAATCTAGCAGGGTCTGGACACAGCTTCATATTGTATCCATTGTGATATCACAAAATGATACATTTGATACATTTTGATACTCGATTAAATATTCATGCAAATTCATATTCCATTATATATTTACTCATATAAAGATTATAACTAGATGAATAGATTCGCTTGTACTCACCCATCCAAAGAAGAACGACCGTGCCCGCACTTCATTGTAGCCCAAACTTAGGGCATCACTCAGTTGTCTGTCGAATGCTTTGCACTCCTCCTCCTCCTTGCAGAAGATCTTTACGGTTTTCACATTACCCAAGCGCTCTTCCACCGATTTGGATATTTCAGCAAATTTATCCAACAGCATTCGTGTAATGCGGCGAACATAGCGACCGTATAGTATAGCCATGCCGGCAATGGCAGGCACCACACATGTGCTAATGATGGCCAATTGCGGTGAGGTGTAAATCTGTGAAGACAAAAAAGTAAGTTTTATATAGGTAAAATAAGTAAGTGTAAGTAGAGTAAAATTTGCAGCTGAAGTTGTTACATAAAATTAGGAAGACATAATGTGGTAAGTAATAAACATATTATAATTAAGGTTTATTATTAGTTTAATTTTTTTCCAAGCTCCCAATTAAGTGAAAGGCCAAATTAATTACATTTTTATTAATAAACAATTCAAAAGTTGCATTCGAAACTAAAAAGTATGTTTAACAACACATGAAATTCACTTCTAATTTAAATAAGAAACATACATATATATGTAGATTATTCTAAATAGGAATTATTCTCATTATCTTCAGGTACATTTGCATAGGATAAGTCAGTAGGAAGCTTAAAATCATCACAACGTTTATTATTGGCTTTCAAGAACTCTTTCGTTTGTATTAAGGGCGAAGCAGTGCTTAATTGTAAACGGTTTCGTAACTTGCTGTTGATTAAATGTTGTACAGGGAATACGCGCTCTACACTGGCTGAAGAGTGGGGAATAGATAAGATATATTTAACAACTCTTAAAATGTTTTTAAAAAGAGGCTCATTCATTCATTTTTTAGGCAAGAAACTTTTTTCCAAAATTCAGTAATTCCAACATTTTAAAAGATTTTAGTTCTTCATATTCTGACAGTGACCTATACTCATTGTTAATTTCTTCGAGATATTTAATCTCTTTGGGAAAAAGGTTGGAAACTTTTGTTTTTAGTGCTAAAAGGCAATTCAAAATTTTCTTTTGGTTACTCGACCAGTGTGTACCAAAAACGAGGCCTGTGTACCAACGTATTTTTTAAACTGTGATTGTACCAAAAAAGTACAATATTATCAAGATTTCCATCACTGGGGTAGAGCATTTAAACTGGCGTTACTGTGGTGTGCTAAATTAAAATTGGGTTAGAACGGCGCAAGAATCAAATGGGTCTCTTAAGTCAAGTGTGGTTGAGTTGCTAGTACAGACAATTATGGAACAAAAGGACCTTGTAGCCAACTAGTTCTCCGTCAGAATGTAGATATCAGACTCGTATAAATCATTTGAGTCTGATAGCGCACTGATTGGAAGCCGTCTTGATGACACGCTTCTCGTGACTTCTCGACTAGCGAGAAGCGATACGGATAATGCTTCCAGATCATTTAGCAGTCTATGCTGCACTACTGTACGGTGCTTGGCAGGGGCGGATTGAGAAAAATATTTCGCGGGGGTAAGTAATTCTTTAATATTTATAAAATGCCTTTTAATTTGTATGTAGTTTTAAAGTCGATCCTAATATTTCGGGGGAGTTCAACCCCCAAAACCTCCGCCCCCCTGAATCCGCCACTGGTGCTTGGTTAAGTCAATTCACCTTTACTTCACCAGCTATTCAATTCCAATTTAAACTTTAACTCTTGTTGGCCTATGAAATTGCAGTGTAATTCATTTTTGATCAGTTTCACTTACCATCATTCCTGTGCCAGCCATAACCATTACCATGAAGCGCAATCCATCGGACAGGTTTTGACTAAGCGAGTTGCCTACGAAGTATGTATCGTTGATTAATCGATTCAGCAATTCGCCTGCGCCCTTAGTATCGAACCAGCTCGCCTCCTGCATGATCATGGTCTTGTAAACCTTGGAGCGTAAACGCTGTACAATGCGCAACGCTATTGCCAATAAAAGAATAAAAAAAAAATCAGAAAATTGCTTGAAAAATTGTGAACATTCCCCACTACTTACAGGCGCTGTTAAACAAGTAAATTCGCCCAAAATTGGCCAAGCCGCCAATTATGAAGATGCCAAACAGCAGTAGCGTGAACTTTCGCAAACTCTGCAGCGTTTCTTCATGTGCGCTCGTCTGATCGAAGATGATGTCCAGAATTTTGCCCAACGCAAACGGCACACTCATGGTTATGATCGACGAGACAACGAGGCAGCCAATGGCCGCTGCAAAATGCCAGATACTCAATCAAATATCGTGTGTTGACAGCACAGCTGTCTGCGCGCTCACCCGTCAGCACCGCTTTCTCCGATTTGGCTAGATTCACCAGGCGCATTACATCCTTGCGATGCACTTTGACTTTCGTTTTGGCTGTTTGTGGAGCGGCGCCGTTGCGACAGCGCACCAGCCGCAGTCGATCCGTTTTGAGCAGTTGCCGCGGCCTGGTTATGAGCGTTGCACGCAGTGCGCTGTAGTTCTTCACCAGTGGAGCGAGCGCAATATTTGGCGGGCGGCTGATTGACTGACGCAACTGATAGCTGCCCAGCCGAAGCAGCGTGCCGCTGCGGCAGACACAGTGTATTAGCATCTTGGTTTTGAACGCGACACAATTTGTTGTATTAAAGCAATTAATAAATGACCATTTTAGTGGCTGCTTTCCAGCTGGACGCAATTGGACAACAACGAGAAGTGAAAGTACCGAGCGGCACGATTGCGATGAATGGGCTTTTTCAACGTCTAACTGTTTCTTCAAATTCGTACAAACAGCTGCTCAAAAACAAATTCCGTTGAGAATTGTGCACGACCAGTGCTGCCACATCGCAACAAAGGTAATGTTGCGAAACAAATGAATAGCGGAGTGATGCCAGTTTTCTGAGTAGTTGCGAGCCATTTATGTTTTGCCAACTCTATGAGCTTTTTCTATACGAAACAATTTGATGCTGTTGTTTTGTAGTTTTTAATAATGCATTGTGTAGAAATAGTAACGGTACTTACCAATGGATTTTACTGTTAGGTAATTTAACATAAGTAAACTTAATTGAAGTTGAAAATGGTATATGAAGTGAAACGTATAAATAAAAAAATGTGTCAGGAGACAAATTCCTAGATCATTGTTTTTGCATTTTATCATCATTCAATATGTAATCAACTATAGCTATTTGAAATGTTTGAAATTTGTTGTTATAAACAAATTAAAAAACAAAATGAAATCATTATATGCCATTCATGTTGAAATGTTTACCATCAGAGAGTATATAACTACTAATAATCGAAACCAATGTGTCAGCAATATCAGCAAATAAATATTAATATTTAAAAAATTAGAAAATATTATTGAATTTAAGTTGATATGATTATTTTTTTTATTTTAATTCCTTTTCTCTCTTAATGTCAGCGATCAATGAACCTGAACTTAGATCTTCTTTGAAGAAACATTGTTGAAACCAAAGTGAAGGCATAGAGCAACATGCTGATTTAATTTAGCTTAGAATCTAATGTTGAAAGCATATTTTTTTTCGTAAGCAGACGCAATTAAATTCTTTATTGGTTCAATCGATTTTTCAAATATCTATAACTTGAAATAAACAAAAATCCAGAAAATACCACACAAATATTTGTAAGAACGCATCAAAGAACAAAAAAGGAACATATACGTTCGAGAAGTTGTGCCGGTTGCTTTACATTTTTCTCCTAATGCCCATTAACTCATCCATTGAGGAAGACCAAAGTCCTAATGAATCCCAACACTCAGCAGAAGATCGTAGCTAACTCTTTAATTAAAAGAATTTTTGTTTTTCATGGGGTTATATGTTTTGATTTTTATTCAAATGATTTTCATGTTATTGTATGCATTATTGATGTTTTTTATATTAGATGTTATGTATGCTTGTGTGTGTGCGAAAATATTTGTTACAATTTTAAATACAATATATATTTTATATATGCCAATAGTTATACATTATGAATGTGTATGTAAAGTACCTATGCAACTATGATATTCGAATGAGTTTAGTAGAAGTAATTAAAATAAATTTTAAAGTACTTAAGTTGTAATTATTACATTCATACTCTTGTGTGACTTATATTTAAATATTATTTATTATTTATTGTTGTTATTTTTATTTTTGGTATTTATGAAATATATATAAATGTAAATGACAATGTGAAAAACTTGTAATGATTTTTAATGCATCTATTGTACGATTATAGTGATATACATTTATAATGATATACATACATATATGACGCTGGAAATGGTTGTATACTTTTTAAATGCTATTAAATGTGTGTTTCTGGGTGTAAATATTACATTATATGAAATGAAATTTAATGAAATGATATTTTCAATTTGTGATATTTTATTAAATTAATTATAAACAAATTTAAACTAGAAATTATATTATATGCGCGAATTAAATTTTTCATAAGTTTTATTAAATTCAATTTCATAAATTTAAAGTTTTATATTTAATTTCATGAAATTTAAATGTATAAAATGTATTTCTTAAAATAATTCATTTCAACTTTACGAAGTTGATAATTAATGAAATTTAATTATGTGAAATTTTATCAAATTAAATTTTATAAAAATATCAACTTTATTTATGTACTGGAATAACTTTATTCATGCAGATGGTATTGAACATCATGGAATTTCATTGAAATTCCGTCAAATATTCTAATAAAAGTTTCATCAACATGCTGCAAGCTTTTCAATAGAAATTATGTTGTGGTAATTCTGTTTCAACTACATTTACTGCTACTAAAAATCTACAATTAGCGCGTTTTGGCTAAATTTTGGCAAACAATTTCTCAAATGGCCGCATTTTTTTGGAAATTATTTTCCTATTTGATGACATAAGTCAGAAACTATTAACTCTGCATGAGTAATGGCGCCGATGTTGTGTAGCAACAATTTTGCTACAGTGAGAAATGTATACAAGCTGATCTTGCGGTTCATTACGTCGAAGACGCAAACAAAACCCAAGCACTATTAGCCGAGACACTCGTCTAACATTAGCCCAGACACAACAATTTACTTCTGCTTCATTCAGCCAACAAACCAAAGTTTCGAAATATTTAATTGTTTTAAATAATTTAATAATTAATCAAAAACGCAGAAATTCAATGCAGTTTTAAAGTAAAGATTTTTATTTTCTTTTGACCAATGCGCGGAAAATGTACTCATTGGGAAGAAATAGTATACTATAGGTTTTTTGAACCCCAAATGCAACATTTCGTCTGACGATTTAAAGTATTTGGATGTATTCAGTCAGTGGTAGTGGTTCCAGTCAAGTTTGAGTGGTTCGACATCATTCGGGATGAATAAAAAGAAAAACACTTTTAAAGCGTTTCAGTTGAAAGGAATTTTCAACTCTGCTATTTGGAGAACTCTCATGCAGTCGTTGGGCTAAAAAAACAGAAGAAAGTTGCTCTTTTTAATGTTCCATGTGTTGCACATTAATTATAATTATTGCTCAATTGTGTAGGTTAATCCTCTTTTCATTGCTCGGAACTGTGAAGAAGCTATTTTTTGCTTAGCAGCATGGAACTAACAACTTTTGATGCTCACTTTGAGGTGCATTCAATCTCTCTCTCTTCCACTTACCTACATGCATTGTACTGCTTCTCTTTTTCTCTCTTCCCAAACTTTACGCATTCCTTTTCTCTGTTTTTGTTGTATGGCCCAACGTGTTGGCATTCAAAGCAGCATTTGTGTTGATTAGTTAGCAAAAAAGTGCATGAGAAATTTATGAAAAAGAGTCAAGCACCTCACGTTTCTACTATGGATTACATTACCTTCCCCAATGAGTTTTATTTCACCATTTGAACAACAACAACTTGTCAGTGTGATCATCTATTATTCAGGCGCGTAGCCGGAACTGTTCTAAGAGGTGCAGAAATGCAGAACCAAAACGATTATTGCATAAATTTAAATAAAAATAAAATGAAAAAATAAAAAAATAAAATAAAAAATGTATGAAGCGTGGAAACAGAATGTTTTCAAAGAATTTTTCGAAATATATGTAGGCGCCGCATTTGAATTTGTTTTGGACAATTGTGTATTTTACATAAATAAGTTTTTAATATTTTGAAGCTAGCGACCCAGATTTTTATCTGCAGAATAATTAATTATTGCACAAATTTAAATAAACATAAAATAAAATTAATTAAATTAAGAACATAAAATAAAATAAAAATAAATATGTAGTATAAAATAAATGAAACAATAAAATTGAAATTAAATAAAATAAATTTAAAAATTAAATAAAGAAATAAATTGAAATTAAAATTAAAAAAAATAAAAAGTTAATGCTTTTTTGGTATTTTTCAAGGGAAATAAATACAAAATAAAATAAATTAAGAAACTAAAATTAAATAAAAATTAAATAAAACAGTGAAATTAAAAATAAAATTCAATAAATAAAAAATTAAATTAATAAATAAAATTGAATTTAAAATTAAATAAATAAAAAAATTAAATACAAATTAAAATTAAAGAAATAAACAATTAATTAAATTATGGTATATTTCAAGTGAAATAATTTTAAAGAAATTCGAAATTTTCTGCTTCCCCTTATAATGTTTAAAATTATTATTTTTATTTAATAAATAGGTACTTATTAAAACTGAATGCAAAGCGTCCTAAATTTCCGCAATTTTGAAAAAGAAAATATTTTTAAGTCGAATATAAAAAATTAAGTTAATAAATAAAATTGAATTTAAAATTAAATAAATAAAAAAATTTAATACAAATTAAAATTAAACAAATAAAAAATTAATTAAATTATGGAATATTTCAAGTAAAATAATGTTAAAGAAATTCGACTTTTCTGCTTCCCATAATAATTTGTTTAAAATGATTATTTTTATTTAATAAATACTTATTCAAACTGAATGCAAAGCGTCCTAAATGTCCGCAATTTTGAAAAAAAATATTTTTAAGTCTCATAAGAAATCCTGACACTTCTCTTACCTTGGCAACAACCTCTGCGTGATACAAAGGACCCTAAGAGTTATTTGCTTTGGTGACTTCTTCTGCGCTGCGACACTTGTCGTCAACGTGTTAAGTTAAAAGCCAACTGAATTTGTTGTTGTTCATTTTGTTGTTGAGCCAACTGACATTGTCAGATGCTGTCAGTTCACCACACCAAACATTGGCGTTGCTCACATTCTTCCAATTCACTTTTCATATTAGCAATAAATGCACAATCAAACGTTTTCATGCCAGTTGCACTCGTGTTGATGAGAATGTTTGTGTGTATGTGTGTGTGTGTGTGTTAAAGAAAAGTACATTCGCTGTTTATGCAGTTGTTCGGTTTATGTTTTGTATACGTGTATTTATATTTTACAAGTCTTAGCTTCATAGAAAATGTTAATGTTATGTGATAAAATAAATACAAACATATGATTGTAATTCGAATGATGTTTGATTAGTAGTTATGTTTTTGTTGTTGTTATTAAATTAAAATTGGCATTACTTATTATTCTGTTGGTTGCTTAGCTAAATTTACAAGTTGTCGCAATTGTGTTTTTGCGCCATTTTCGCACTTCACTTCACATCGTTCTCTCTCTCTCTTGCTCGCACAAACACTTTCACATTTTTTATAACATAGCTAATTGGTCTGGCTTTGTTGCATGATTTGTAAACGCAATTGAAGAAGTTGTTTTAATTTTACAAAATTATTTCGATTAATTTTTATTTTTTGCTTTGTTTTATTTTATTTTATTCTGTTTCACTTGTTTTTGTTTTGTGTTTGTTTTAGCTCTTTGCTCATTAGTCGTTTTTGTATTAATTTTCTTATGTCTCTAATATTCCACATTGCACTTCGCACTGTTTTCATGTTGTGTTCGTTACATTTTAAACTTATCGCAATACTGTTTTAGTACTTTTACAGCTACACAAAGAAAAAATGTGGCTCAAAATTACAAAAGATGATAAGTGGTTAGTGAGCAATCGTGTGTGATTGGTTTTACATGTAATTAAAATTTAATTAAGACTTAATTAAAGTTATTGTTTGTAAGTTTATCGCGTTCACGTTGCGTTGCTTTCCTTTCATCTCTGTTAAAATATCAAATTGGCTTGACGCTGACTACGGGCTTAAAGCGCCTCTTAGATTCTGGCCACAGGCGTGGCGAGCGTTGGCCGCTAGTAGGTGGCCGTGGGCCAGGCAATTTTTGCGTCGATGCGCTTGTAGGCTAGCATGCAGTGTTTGCCTTTGGTGGCGAAGCGCACATCCTGCGGGCATTCGACGTCGTTGAGCGGCGTCTCCTCGCCGTCGACCAGCTTGAAGAGCGCATAGTCCTGCGGATTGGTGATGCGCGCCTTGTGCGCAATGATGCGGCACACCTCGCGCGTGGTGGTGTGCGGTCGCACGGGCAGCGTGCGCGTCTGCAGCGACCCATTGCACTCGTCCGGTATGATGACGCGCAGCACCGACGAGCAGGCGGGCAGCGACGATGAGCGCCACTGTCGAAAAAAATATATTATTAGTAAAATAATTTCTTTATGGAAAACTATGCTCAACACTTACGTCCAGCGAGCCGGTGCCGTTCTCATTGTCCGACGCCATGAAGCTCTTCAGCACGTGCACGGCGCTGCAGAGCGCCGTCAGATAGTAGCCAGGTTCGCCGTTGAGCAGCGTGGGCTGCAGCAGTCCCCACATGAATTCGGCCTCGATTTCGGCGCCGACAAAGCCGCACTTGGCCACCACATAGACGAGCACGGGCAGAAAATCGTCGGCGCCCAGCTGCTGGCCGCGCGGACAGCCTGTCGCCTCGAATATGGTCGAAATGACGCAGAGGAATAGATCCAACTTGTCCAGCGGCAGTTCGGCCTCCTGCAGGCGCTGCAGCAAATTCGATATGACCTGCAGCGAAGTGGGCGACGGCGGCGCCACCGAGGCGCGTATGCCGAAGTCCGCAGCATTACGATCGCACGCGTACTTAACGTTCTGCGCCAGCAGCTGAATGTCCTCGGAGCGTTTGTAGTAGTCGACGAACATGCCGTAGAGGTGCTCGCGCAGGGGCAGCACGACCAGCTGATGCATCACTGTCTCCAGTATGGCATCGAGATTGAGAAACTCGTCCGACTTGAGGCGCGCGCGCGCTGACTCGACCTCCTGATGGAATTTGCCTTCGCCATGCTTGACCAGGTAGTTCTTCATGCCGTTCATGAATTGGCGCATGTTGCGCATGACCACCTGCGGCGCTGCCTCGCGTGATTCTTTTGTGCACGAGATGAAGTTTTCAATGTTGCGCGCAAACGTCGAACTCTGATCCTGCGCCAGCTGCAGCGTGTAAGCGCGTACTGTGTCGCCGGGGCCGCCATTGTTTGGATTGATTTTGTTGCGCGGATGACCTGGAAGAAAGAATATAAAAAATAAAAATCAGTGCATTGAAATAAAAGTTTTTTAGGTTAGGTTGGATGGCTGAAATCATGAACGTTCTCAATGTTGGCGCTTTATTTAAATATTTTTGGTTGCCAAAATATGAAGTAGAAAGAAAGAGAAATTGAAAATAGTGTAAGGTGGAATTAAGGAAAAGTTTGCTGAAAGAACGTTAAAAGACAATTCAAGGCATTAAAAATCTTTAGAATTGTTTAATCCTTGGCGGGTTTGAAGTTGTCTAGGGAAGAATTTAAGTTAGGTTAGATACGACAGGCAGATTGCCGGTTGCGCGGACGTTTTCAAAAGAAGTTAGGTTAGATACGGTAGGGGTAAGTTTGGTTAGGTAAGATTTAGTTCGGTTAGGTAAAACTGGCAGTTTGCGAATTGCTCAACTAGTACATTAGGAGGCCTCTGGTGCCAGTTTGATGCCTAAAAGAAATACAGAGAGCTCTCCTTTATTCCGTGTTGGGCAATGGTTGAAACAAAGCTGAGCCTCAAATTCATTTTGTAAGTGACCCCCCAGCCAACCACAAAGGACATTACACGACATTAAAAGTTTTGTAAAGATTTTTTCGAGCGTAGGTTTGAAGGTGTCTTGGAAAGACTTTAGGTTCGGTTAGGTTAGGTTAGATTAAGTTGGGTAAGCCAAGCAATTCGCCTATTGCTGGACAAATTTATTAGGCCCATTGCGATGTTCGAAGAGAGTGTGGCACATACCGTCTTATTTCGCATTCGGTTGTGATTGAAATGAAGCTGAGCTTAGGGTAAATTCGAGCTTCGAATGAATATCCCTGTGGTGCAAAACTTACCATGAAAGACGTGGAAAGACACTGGCACTGAAACTTTCAATAGATTTCCTTAGCATAAGTTTGAAGACGTCTTAGAAAGACATTACGAGGCATAAAGTAAATATTTAAGGTTAGACCTTTTTTGGTCCGCTACCAAACCGAGCTTTACTATAAGTAAAGCGAGTGTTAAAGTACAAATAATAAAATATTCTTTAAACACTTGCAAATCCGAAATTAGAAGAAATGAAAGTTTTAACCTTTGGAGAACACACCATTTTTTTCAATCATTGGAAACACTTAGACCCCGTTTACTTTTGATCGCCTATAATGTGACAACCATCGAACCTTTCGATTTAAAAAAATTTTGGGGTGTACTTTGAACATGTTTTTAACAATTTAGAAATATTAAAGAAACCTCTAAAGCTTGCAACATATTAAAAAAAATTGCGGGAAACACAGGTATTGTTGCTTAACCATTTCGCTACAGGTTTTTACTGGGGAAAGTTAAAATTGAAAATTTTACGTTTTAGGCTTCTATGTGGTTATATTAGCAACATTCCATAAGAAATTTTTTAATTTTTATACTCGGACCCTGTATTTTAGAGTGTTTTCCTATGAAAGCAACCACATCGTTGTAGCTGTAATAATTACTTAAACATAAAACTTTTTACGCATAACGAAAATTTGAATATTTCTTCATTTACTTCAGCCAAAATTAAAAAAAAAGTATCTAAATTTAAAGAAAACGCCAAATTCAAAAGTTATCTAAAGTTGTCTGCTTCTTCTTCTCTTACTATGTCAAGATATACCATTACAAAAACGTGTATACTTCTCTTCTTTAAACTTTAATATTCAGTTTATTAATTTCGTAGTTTTCCTAAAACTTCAAACTATTCTAAAGACCAACAAAAAAATGTATTCTTGCAACCACAGAGGGTTCAGACGTCCACAAAGTAGCATGTTGCCTTATGGCAACAAAATAGCGAAAGGGTTAAAGTAGGAATATGGGTCTACATGAGCCTGTGCGTTCTTCAAAGATTAATTTAGTGTTTTTTTTAGAGGCTAAATGTATTTTATCTGAAATTTTAACACAGTTTCACAACATTTAAACATTTTCGAAAGCAAACATTGCAGCAAATTCGATAATTCCTAATGATTTGAAAAATTGTATTAAATGTTTGAGGGAAAATATTTATCATTTCTTATTTTGAACATGTCCCCAGACCTAATTTGGTCATAAAAATCACCGTAGTTGTAGCTGAGGCTGTAATATCAAACTTTTGTTTTTGCTGTAATATTAACGCTGTAAAAATTTTAGCTAATGAATGAGTCCAATAATTTTAAGCAGTCGCAAAATATTTCAACTGTTTATTTGTTAAAAAATAGTAGCCAAATGTGTGGATTATAATCCAGCGTTAATATTGAGATAATTTAATACTGCATGCAGAAGCTGTCAATTTGACATTTCCCTCTCTTTAGAAACGCCCAGTTCATGTCTTGCAACCAGCAGCTGCCACTTGTGCGTCCACTCGACGTCGCCGACATTCCAGAAGGCCGTCTCTCTGACACCGTCCACCACGTTGAACTCACCGTTAGCGAAATTCTGCAGCAGCTGCAGCAGTCGCTGGAACAGTCGACAGTAGTGTCGCTGTCGCTTGAAGTTCTCGTCGACAATCTGACACTGTTTGCGACAGCGTCGGTAGAGGCGCTTGTTGTGTGCCACCGCAAAGCCGTAGCCGCGAATCTCCTCGATGTGGTTGATGTTTAGCAGAATGTTGCCGCTGTCGTCCAGCCTGAAGAACTGCTTGATGTCGTAGTGATCGCAGCCGTGCCAGCCGTTCGGATGGCAGCTGTCGCGCGACGACGACTCAATCAGATCCGCTACGGACGAGTGCGGCGTGTGATCGCGTGCGGGACACTTGCCAATGGCGCCCATTATGGAGCGCGCCAGTGCTTCAGTCTTTAGCTGTTGGCGATTGATGGCGCAGTTCTTCAAAACGCTATTCGGACAGGTGTTGACCAGCGTTTGCGAGGTGCGCTTCGTTGCGGACGTTTGCAGCGTCGATGCGTTCGTTTGGAACGATGAGGTCTGGTAGGGTTCGCCCGACAGGCTCGAGGTGCTCGAGCGGCTGGTCGGCTGCTCGCCATCTGTCTCGTTCGCTTCCTGCTCCTCTTCGAGTAGGCCCTCGCGCAAGTCGAGCTTGATGCGGCGCCGCTTTTTCGAACGGCGAGGCCGCTTCTGCGGCAACGCAATACCCAGCTCGATGCTGTTGGCGAACAGCAGCTCGCAAAGGCGCCGCTTGCAGCCGCGCAACTTGCGCTGCTGCTGCTCGAGCAGACGCTGCTGCCGCTCGAGCTCCTCCAGACTGAGCTCGGCATCGACATCGTCGCCATCGCCGAGCGAATGTGGCAGCACCAGCCGTTCGGCGCTGCGCAACGTTGCGTCCGTGTCCTGCGTGCGCAACTGCAGCAGCTCGTCCTCAAAGTCGGCGGAGAAGAAATTGTCCGGCATCGAGGCGGGATTGTCGACAATCACCCACTCGGACATGAGGCTGAGAAAGCGCGCCTCCTCGCGATAGTTGCGCACATGCTCGGGATCCTCGAAGAAATCGTCCGGATCGAGCACTTCGAAGCGTTGTGGCGTGCGCGCGCCACTCAATGATTTCATTGACTCACTGTCGTCCGATTGCGATTCGGAGCGGACACCGTCGGCACTTTGGATAATTGACTTTTTGACGCGTCTATGCTTGAGCGGACTACGTGGGCTCGCGCGGCCTTTTGAGGACGACTTTCTGAACCAGTTCATGGTTAATGTGGTAGCGATTTTTACCGGCCAAAACGAATTGACGAAAACGAAAGTTTCTCATCGGCACACGCGAAAACGCGTCGAGCTGGCCGTATGGCGATCAGCGCCGGCTTGAGCCAGCTGCGCGCACAAAAACCTGGTCTCTGCAGAACGTTGACTAAGAGCGCAACGGCTGGGAAAATGGTTTGCACTGATTGATGAATAAAGTTGCGTGAGCTCGCGCGTTGTCCTCAATGGCGAAACGACACACACACTTTTCACACGCGATCGACAGCCACTTGTTGCTCTTACGACAGCGAATGCGTAACTAATTCTGTTCTAGTCGAAAGCGGCCGGCAGTGGCTTTATAAGGCGCACAGTGTCGTCGGAAAAGCGCTGCGCTCAGCCAGATATGGCGTTATCGCGGCGGCGCTCTCGGCGCAAGCAATGCACTTTCTTTTCTTGTGTTTTCAAAGCAAACGCGCCGAAAATGCGCGACACACTCTTCAAAGGCCGTCCGCTACCCGATAAGCAACTAGCGACCAGCGACTAGCGCCTGCGCGTGCTTCCGTATTTACGCGCGGTTCCTTTTGTTGTTTTGCATTGCTTGAGGTCGTCGACGGCTTCGTTAGGTGCACAAAGTTCACTACGCGCTGGCGGAGACGGTGACGTTGCATTGGCAAAGAGAGCGAAGGAGCGTTGGCTGTGTAAGGTAGCGACAGTTTGCTTCGTGGAAGTTCGTTTGAATGATTTGTTGCTGCATTGTAAAAGTTGAGAAACTGACGAATTTGGTTTTTTTGGAATTACCAACACGTGGCTTTTGTGTCTTCTTGGTAGAAATTACTTCACTTTAAGTGAGGTAAAGCAAATGTAAGGTGAAGGTACAGTCGAGTCTGCTTAACTGCAAATCGATTTTGTTGCAGTTCTGGCAGTTGAGCGGTGTTTTCAGTTAAGCAAACTTCGATTAAGTGAAGTTCCTTTCATTTAAGCATACTTCGCATGATGAAAGGACATTCTCAGGGGGTTTTGGAGGTTCAAATCTTCCCCTCCAAATACAAAAAATGCTGGTACAAAATATGGTATCAAATGAAAAATGAAATCCTATGTGCGCCACTAGACATTCTAATATCCCGAACACATTCAAGACAGCAGCGACAGCTTCGGCTTCGACCGTGGCCGTCTATTCAACTCACGGTTGCCATTTATGATTTCGTCAATTTGTTTTTTAACACAACAATGAACCATAACTTTTATAATTTTTTTTATTATTCAGTCAGTTCGTCTTTTTCGTATAAAAAAGGCCCAAGTGATAAAAAAATCCACTTTTGGTCCAAATGAATCACTGGATCTTGGACCAAATGTGGCAACCGTGAGTCAACTACGTGATTACAATGAAAGCGGCAGCAACATCATTACAATCATATTTTTTACAATCATATTTTCTATTAAGCTTCGTCTATATCCATTTTATCGTTGTAGAACCAATTTAAAACCAATAGTATTTTTTATGAATTTTTAGAATTAGTAAATTTGAACTGAAACACTAAAAAATTTTTAATTGTTGATCAAAGCACACCAAAAGAGTAGTCAAAAATATTTGCTTTGAAGCGTGAAGCCAATTGATTTAATTTTATTGCCTATGAAATAGAGACAAGTTCTCTGTTTGGCGACAGCAACAACTGTAGTCGGTGGTTATACAGTCGTCATAATTTTCATGTCCATTCAAATAGAGAATAATTCTATGTTTGGCGACAGCGACAACTGCAGTCGGTGGTTGTGTACTCGTGCAGTCGTCAAAATATTCATCTCCATACAAACTTTCTGGTTCTACATTTTGACAGATGCAGTCGGGTCGCTGCCGTCAGCCATGTGTTCGGAACTTAATTCCGAAATTTTCTAATGTCGTTATTTTAAAAGTCAACCGCGCTAACTAACAAAATCAGCTGATCCACTTATCAGGGTTGTAATACGGCCAGTATTTTTAAATTATGAAATGTAGCACAAAATGTTTTCAATTCGTCGGAGTTGAAATTGTGTAAATTTATGTTTTGTACCAAAAATATTCTTTAACATAATCGAATTTTTCAGTTATGCAAAATTACAGTTTAACGAATTCAGTTTAACTAATTGTCAGGCAAAATACCAAATACAAATGGGACCTGGATTTCTATTTCAGCTAAGCGGATTTTTCAGTTAACACTACAAAGACCATTACGGTCATTTTGACGGTTTTTCATTTTTAAATATGTGTATTTTCTTAAGTATTTCTATCAACTTTTGCTTTGATGATTTTTATTTTTTTATCGGGTTCTAAAAAATTAGTTTTACAATTAGGGTTCTAAAATTACAATTAGCCAAATCCGATGTAGTCTTTGTAGGCATGGAATACTTGCGGTCTTTCTAGTGTTAAGAAACTTTCAGTTAAGCAGTTTTGACTGTAAATGATGAAGTCACTGTTCAGGGTCAATGTTGAGGTTCTGAAAAGGTGTCGCAACTAATTGTTGTGGGCTCAGCTCGTGCCATAGTTAACCCATTTACTGATATCTTGAGAAAGGTTTTGTTTTGAAATTTGTGTATTATAATTTGAGGGCGAATTAGGTGAAAAAAGGTATGGAAAATGAGTTTGAGCAAGATCGATGATGGCATTTGTACGAAACCGCAGATTAAAATTTGACTTTCGCCCCCTCTGTGGCCCATCTGAACAGATTTAAACGTATTTTATTGAAATACATTTTTACTAATTTTGTCTTTCCAATCATTGTGTTTAGATTTTGCACAAGTCAAGTTATTTTTAGTACCTTAAAAACAAAAATTTAGAAAAAAGGTCTAAATGTGAGGTTTCTTTTAATGTTCGCCCATCTTCAATAATGAAGGCGTGGCATGGCAAACATATATTTTATTAGAAAGCCAATAGATCTAAGTCTTATATAAAAAACAATAAACTTTACATAACACAGGTTTATTGTAAAAAGAAAAATTGCAGTCATTACTAATTTCTATGATTCGTTAACGAATCAAATGTACGAAATGGGTTAAAGAGAGCGTTCTCAGAGGCTTTGAATTAAAGCGCAGTGTTATGACTCAATGGTAATGGTTGAGTTGTTGTTGTTTTTCTTGGAATAGTAAACAGTGAAAATGAGCGCTTGGAGCTGACGTTAACCCGGGAGCACTCGTTTTTTTGCGTAGAGGTTAAACCAAACGCTCAGACAGGAGTTTGTTTGATGGCGAAACTCCACGTTAACACAGATATGCCAACTGTACTATTTACAGGTAGAATACCTGTTTGAAGGGTAAACTCGATAACTAAAACTGTAAAATGTAGATGCACTACGGTCGGCATATGTGGGTTAAACAAGTGGGGGAATAGGTAATAGAGAACCAATGTCAGTTGGTCAGTTGAATTCAATGTCCGAAAATGTTACGAAGTTTGTCTAAAATATTAAACGTTTTATGACACCGCTTCTAAGTATGATTAGCATTCCAGTGTTAAGCTGGCTTGGGCGTTTTTAATGGACAGACAAAAAGGGAATTCTCTACTGTTTGGTAAAAAAAATATATTTTGTCTCAAACAAATGTTTGCAATTTGCAGACTTATAACTGAAAATCACATAAAAGTGACTCTCTGGGCACATGAATATATAATTTAAAAAATATAATATTTTTTTATAAATATTATTTTTAGCAATGTTGGTTTTTTTATAAATCTATATATATATATATAATATAAATATAAATATGAATGATCTAGAATGCAACTATGCCTTGTTGAAGATCTTTTCTCATTAAAGCATTGCAACAGTTTTGTCTGACACAGGCCCCAGTCCCTCAAGAATGATTCGTGATCATAAATAGGTCTTGAGAGGGTCCTGTCCCTCAAGAGGCTATTGCTATCATAAATGTTGGCTTGAGACCCTTTTATGAATGATCTAAAATATTGCCAATGTGTTATTGAAGGTCTTCTGACATTAAGCCATTCAATAAGTTGTGTTTGACACAGGCTCCAGGCCCTCAAATTGCTATCGTGATCACAAATAGGGTCTTGAGACGTTTTGCTAAGCAACTATGAAACTGCTTGCGGGCATAAGTTCCTCAACGGGGCTATAGTGATCACAAATGGGGCCTTGAGACGCTTTTATAAACTCTTACGAAAATGGAGGTCTTAGTCTTTCAAGAGGCTATTGTTGTAATAAATATTGGCTTGAGAACCTTTTATGAATGATCTGAAAAGTTGTTAAATGTGATATTGAAGATCTTCTGGCATTAAAAAATCCGAACAGTTGTGTTTGACACAGTCCTACGTTCCTCAAGAGATTGCCATCATCACAAATGGGATATTGAGATGTTTTTCAGAGCAGTTATGGGAATGATTTGCAGGCCTTAATCCCTCAAGGGCTCTTTGTGATGGTAAGTGGAGACTTGAAACCTTTTTAAAGCTGCTATAAGGATGGTTTGCAAAACTTTTTTGCCCAAAGAACTAACCTGATCATAAATGGAGTCTTGAGACCCTTTTATGTGTTACTGTACTCGTACTCTACAATGTTACCCTGCGTCATTGAAGATCTTTTGGTATTAACGCATTCGAACAGTTGTATTTGACATCCCCAGCCCCTCAAGGTGCCATCGCGCAGTGGGGCGTCCGTGGCCAAAAATAGAAAAAACCAAATCTTTATTTTGAAAAAAATAAGTAAGCACGATCGAAGCTAAATCTCCAACTAAGCTATATCAAAAGGAATTTTAAAAAAATTTTAAGTTTTGTAGTCTCACGAAGGTTTTAAACTTCATATATTGCGTGAACACAAATTTAAGGAAAAATAGAAATTTAACCTTGCGAAACTAAAGATGTTTTTTCTTATGGTTACAGTTATTATTTTAATATATCTGATTTTTTATTTTATGTTTTAGGTTTTTATAGTCAGGCAGTGCCTTTTTTTTTGTTTTGGTTATTACTGTTCGCTAACTACCGTTATTTGAACGTAGAGTCATTTTGAGCCCTAGAAAAAATTTAAGTGCAAACTTCAAAATTAAATATCTCGAAAAGCCCTAGGGAGCCTTTCCAATTTCGATTGTTTCACTAAATTACAAGTATGTAGAACACGTTTGCAAAGTTTCAGCTGCAGAGGCCTGCAGACCCGCATGTAATTCATTTTTTATAGTGGCATCTTTTGTACAATTTCGTAAGCTATTTTATGTGTAGCTGCCGTGGCGTAGTTTAACTCGACCGGCTGGCACTACAAATGCATGCAAATATTTGTGGAAAATAAACTTAAGAGCGAATTGAAGAGGGGCCAACATGAAAAACATCGAAAACTTAAAAAAATGACAAAATATACATATGTACCGATTAATTCATTTGAGGCTTATACGAACTTTTAAAGTAGGCATGGTAGACTGCCCATTTTTGGCACAATTATAGATTATACCCTAGTGATATTGTGTATAAAATTGTATCTTTCTAGTGCTAGTAGTGGCCAAGTTATCGAATAACAACGATTTTTTCAATATGGGGGGTGGGCGTGGCAGTAGTCCAATTTTCACAAGTTTTCGTATTTTTCTTAATTACGCTAAAAAATGGGCGGATACCAAATTTCGTCAAAATTAAACCACGTTTACTATATTTGGCCATACGATATATGGGGACGCCCCACTGTGCATCGTGATTTTAAATAGGGTCATGAGATGTTTTTCTAAGCAGCTAGGAGAATGGTTTTCAAGTCTTAATAGTCCTTAAAAAGGCTACTAAGATCATAAGTGGAGTCTTGGGATCCTTTTCTAAGCAGCTTTTAGAATGGTTTACCAGCTTCAGTCACTCAATGAGTAATCACAAATGGTGTCTAAAGACGATTTTTTAAGCAGCTTCAACGAGCTTTCGTAAGTAACTATAATTTGTTTTATAAACACTTTAAAAGGCCTTTTTTGAGCTAAGAACTTTTCACAAGTAGTGAATATGTTTGCAGTTGTGTATTAACAAATAATTTAATTTTTGTATTCAATAGTTCTGCGTCTTTGAGCACAGATCACTACACATATGTTTCAACTTTATAAAGATTGTTTAAAATCAATAGATAACCAAAAAATCTCTGGTTTGTGAGCTCATCTCGTACCGCAAATTTCTTTTAGTCGCTCTAACAGTTGTGTTGAAATGTTCAAATCTAACAGTTGTGTTCAAAAATCAGTCCAATAGAATTGAAATGAAATACGTTTTTATATGTTTTGATACTTTTTGATTGATACTATAACTTGGATAGTTGTTGTCAAGTCAATGGTTTGCTGCTTTGGCATATTGGACCACAGGCAGTGAGTGCCAACTAAACTGGTACTTTTGACTCATATAAATTATCTGCTTTTAACGAATTGTATTCAGTAAAATTAAACAGATTTCGATTATTTACTCAATTAACAGCGCAGACCAAATCAACATTTTCAAAGGCCATCTAATGCAAATTCGAATCTCTTTATTTTAACCTCAACAAAACGAGACCAAGATTTTCTTTCTTGTTAATGGGTATGCAACTATTTTATTAAACACAAATCTACACACATATATAGTGCCACATATAGGACACACATTCATACACTTGGGATTTAGTTTCACCGACTTCGATTGAGTGGTTCAAATTGTCTGATGCAATATAATCGATCGTTTGAGTAAGCAATGCAGCAAAATTCTGAAACGCAATTTTTGAGATCCTTGCACATCTGTGCGTCTCACAATTGCGGAAAATGTGTTTCATTAGAAATACTTACTATACTTATTCAAAAAAAGAAAAATATAAATAATCAAACAATGATTAACTGCTAATAAAGAGTTGATAAATTTGTGTAATGATTTATGAGTATTTTAGAAAACCTTCGCTAATAAATCGAGACGACATAATTGAAAGTATGAACATTCAAATGCGATGTTAGATTAGGTTGGATTTTGAATACTTCTGGAAAAGTCCAATGTACAAGGTGAGGTTGGGTTGGATGATTTGAGGTGTAGGGTTTAAACTTTGAATAATTAATAAATATATACATCATTATTTATAGAAAACAAATTATAATAGTGTTATTTATTATCATGATTTTTATTTCAAATGAATTTTTGTTCTAGACGAGACGAATTGACACAATATGCGAAAATGGTCTGAAAAGTTTCTGACCTAACAAAGGTACAAGAAATCTTTATTCAAATTTATGTTTATTTTTCTTCATAGTCTCCTTGTAAGTCCATACATTTCCCCCCCAGATATGCTCTCATCTCTTTAAACTGTCCAAATAAAGCGTTGGAAATGTTCAATCGAACACGTTTTTTTGTCTGAATTGATCAAACGCGGCACCCAACGTGCGTACAGCTTTCTCATGCTCAGGTTAGGTAAGCTAAGGTTAATGTGGTTGACCGAATTGGTCATGCATAGACTGTGTTGGGCGCCAAGTGATACCACTTGGAAATTTTTTGACGTTCCGAAAGTTCATTGTCTCTCAAGTTGGTTCAGTCACGCTTAGATTTAGCTGCCTAAATTTCATGGTGCTAAATGATGGTCCCTAGTCCCTGTAGACAGCGTCCAACTTGTCTTCAAGATCCGTATTGGCATATTGCCTTTCAAAAACAAATACTTAAATAAATACATATACGCGATTTTTTTCCATTCTCACATTGACTGACTCGAACCATTGTCAAACAACAACTGCGTATACGAAATGGTTGAAATTTTGGTGAGCAGCTTTCGAAAGAGGTGTAAATCTTAGTTGCTTAAACTTTTATTATAAGATTTGGAAAGAATCCTATTGCGTTGGTTTGCTCCCTTTTGTTGGTGAGTGTTTCCATCTTCATGCTAAGGTCGACAACTTTTCAGACACCCCCCTGTAAATCCAGAACTAGTCCACAATCCTAAGAAACCATATTTTCTTAAATATTTGTAAAATTTGCTGATTTAAAAGCGTCGATTCTTGACTATCTAACCACAGACTTATATGCATGCTAAACAAAACTATAATAACCTACACATATATCATTATTATCTCCACAAAGAAATCCCATTTTTCCTCATGAGTTTTATTCTCCCATGCTGAATCACACAAATATCACTTTCAAAGCTCTTTTTCTTCTTCTTAATATAGCAAAGGCCAATTTTCCTTTGTAAAGTTGTATTCATTGTGCGATATCACCCGATCCAATTGCACTATTCAGCATAATTGCAAAAACTAAAACAAAATGCAGTTTTTTTGTCATGAAAATATATAGTTGGCAGTTCAATTGAATGCCAAAGTCCGTTATTAAGTTATGAACTAATTTTTTTGTTTTCAGATAATATAAACAAATGTGATATTAGCCAAGAGTCATCGCTATTTCCTTTAACCCACTTTCAAACGTCGGCGTTGTGTGAAATCTGTACGCAATTTAGCAAATAATGCGGCCCGGACTTCAAGTACATGTGCCGACACAGCGAGATTGTGCCATGACACAAGGCGAACGCGTTGATTAAATGGCGGGTAAGCGTCGAGCAGGTTTTGTTGGAAGTTAATCGGCATTTTATAATAAGATGAAAAGTTGAAGATAAAGAGAGATAGATTCGAGTTATAAAAACAAATGTGAGCATTTATGTGGTGGGAAGAACGTTTCTCGAGACACATTTTTGCTTTATGATAAAAACTATGAAATGTTTGCTGTTGAAATGTTTATGGTACGCAATTAGGCACATTAATTCCACATACGATAATATCTCCTAAACGCTAAAAGTTATCTGCGCTCATGAAGTGATGCACGTAACTTTTTTTTATGGGTTATAAAGTGAGAATAAAACAAGTCCAGAGTTTTGGGCCGGTTTTGATCGACTTATTTATGCGCTGCCTATACAATAAACAAATGTCTATGAGTGGGCACGCCCTGTTTTGTATCAGACGGCAATAAGTCAAACTCGAAGCAATAACTTTAAGACCTAAAGGTAATCTAAAGAAACCAATCCAATTAAAGCCATTTAAATTCAAATCAACTATACAATTGAACTAAACTTCAATCTAATTCAGCTACGGCAAATCCAATTGATTTCAACTTAATTAAAATCAACTCAATTAATTTTAATTAACTTCAATTCAATTTAACTTAAGTCAATTAAATGCAAGTAAATTCAACTCAACTCAACTCAATTCAATTCCAATTTAACTTTCCTTCAATCCGATTCAGCTCAAGCTAATTCAATTGATTTCAACTCAATTAAATTCAACTCAACTCAATTCAATTCACTTTACTTCAATTCAATTCAACCTAAGTTAATTAAATTCAAGCAATTTCAACTTATGTCAATTCCAATTGAACTTTACTTCAATACAATTCAATTGATTTCAACTCAATTAATTTAAACTCAATTCAATTTAATTCACTTAACTTAAATTGATTTCATTTCAATTAAATTCAACTCAATTCAATTCACTTAACTTCAATTCATATCAACTGAAGCTTATTAAATTCAAGTAATTTCAACTCAACTCAATTTAATTAAATTCAAATTGAACTTTACTTTAATCCAATTCAGCTCAACCAATTTGTTGATTTCAACTCAATTAAATACAACTAAATTTAATTCACTTTATTTCAATTCAACTTAAGCCAATTAAATTCAAGTAATTTAATCTCAATTCAATTCAATTCAATTCAATTCAAATTAAACTTTACTTCAATCGAATTCAGTTCAAGCCAATTCAAATGATTTCAACTCAATTCAATTCACTTTAGCTAATTAAATTAAACTTAAGTCAATTAAATTCAATTAAATTAATATTTCTTCGATTCGATTCAATTAAACTCAATTCAAATTAATTTCAATTCAAATGAAATCATTTCAATTCAATTCCAATAGATTCAATTTAAATCAGTTGAATCCAACTCAAATCTATGAAATTCTATTTAATGCAAGCCAATTTACTTTAGTTCAATTCAAGTAATCTTAATTGAACTCAATTCACTTCAATTAATTATCCTTAAATATAATTCATTCAACTCCACCCATTTAAATTCAATTCTATTCAATCCAAGCCAATCAATCAAGCAATAAATCCAACTTAATTAAACTTAACTTAGTTCAAAACAATTATATTCTATTCAATTCAGTTTCATTCAATTCAATTCTATTTAATTTAACTCAATTTAAATAAATTCTATTAATTTCGATTCAATTATATTTAATTCTATTCAATTCCATTAAACTCAATTCTATGAAATTCTATTCAATCCAGCCAATTAACTTCAGTTTTATTCATCTCAACTGAGTTGAACTCAAATCACTTCAATTAAATATCTTTAAATTTAATTCAATTCAACTCCACCCATTTCAATTAAATTGTATTCAATCCAAATCAATCAATAAAGCAATAAATCCAACTCAGTTAAACTTAACTCAGTTCAATAAAATTCAACTTGACTCAACTTTACTCGACTCGACTTGATTCTCATCGACTCGACTCTACTCTAATCTACTCTACTCTACTTTCTTTCTGTTTCTGGATTTACTCTACTTTACTCCACTCAACTCAACTCAACCCTACTCGACTCTAACATAATCTACTCTACTCTAATCTACTCTACTCCAATCCAATTCAAGTTGGATGAGCTTAGCTCAAAAAGAATGAGTGCGTCTACATTCGTACTTTCACTCAGTGGCAATTTCGGCTCATTGTGAGTATTTTTATGAAAAACAAATCGTTTTGTTCTCAACCACTTCGGCCTCTTTATAAAACCGAATAAATCTGGTACCTACCCCTAATGGCTAAAGTTCATACATTAAGTTTACTTCAAGTAAAGTATTAAAATTAAACTAATAAGATTTTGCTCAGTCTTAAAATTATTTCAGTCAACTTAATGTTTTTTACATAATACGCTTTTATTTTCTTAAATAAATCAGAGCTGATAAAACAACAAAAATGTGTTTTCATCCAAGGTTTTAAGTTGTAAGCGTATTGGTTCATTTTTAGTTCAAGTTTAACGAACTTTATTTTTTATTTTTCAGTTCTGTGTTTTTCCTCAAGCTAAAGTTCGCAAACATTAATCTGTGCAAATTTACACAAAGCAAATAACGTCGATTTATGGGTAAGTGCAAAGCGACATCGCTGCATTTTTATCTGCGAGATGCATTTGAATAAAATTTGCTGGTAATGAGAGTAGTTTTGATAATAATATAAAATTATTGAAAAATAAAAAATGTTAAAAATGTTTAAAATAAAAATGTTTAAAAATTGGATTAAAATGGATGGAATGGATTAAAAAAAATAGAAGAAAATTTTCTACAAATATAAAAAATATCAAATATTAACATTAAAAAAACGATGATTTGGTTTGTTTTGATAGCAATTTTTTTATAAGAAAAAATAACAATCAATGTTTTATAAATAATTATTTTATTAATAATAAACGTACTACATAATATTAAAACAAACATAAAATATTTACATTAAAAAAACGACCATTTATATATTTTTTGTTTGTTTTCATGGCAATTGTTTTTCGTAAGAAAAATAAGAATCAATGATTTATAAATTATTATTTTATTATTAAAAAAGTTGTACAATAGATATATTAAAAAAAATATAAAATATTTAGGTACCTACTTTAAAAAAATTATCATTGATATATTTTTATTTTTGTTTGTTTTCATAGCAATTATTTTTTATAAGAATAAATACCAATCAATGATGAGTTTTAAATTTAATAAGTTAGTTCAATTAGTTGCATTTACTTTTAATTATTTCTCAAATTCTTAAAGTGACTAAAATTTTGAATGCCTGTTTTCAAAACAGTCGCATATTGAGTTCAAGTTGCGATTAATCACGCGCCGCGTGTAATCGCAAAAAAAGGAACAATTGAAAAATTGATGATGCAAAATCCACATTAAGACACTGGCACAACGATTTTGTGTTGTTTGTTTTTGTTCCTAAATCGATCAGAGTGCGGAAAAAGTGAGATGCGACGTGTTCGTCGTACAGACAGAATGTCGCTCGCCGCTCGTTATCACTCGGCCAATGTGCAGTGCAAGTGTTGCATACTTTTACCTTCATTCCCCACATTCAGTGTTCACTCGCATGCGGCAAATGCGAAAAAGTGTGTCATCTCGCCATAGGACGACAACAACAACAACAACGACACTACGCACGAAGTTCGCCACTTATTGTTCAATGAAACAAGTTGCAATTCTTTTTGTTATGATTTTAAAACAAAAACAATGAAAAATTAAAAAAAGCAAAATAGCAACAACTAAAAAAATGACTACAAATAGCCAAGACAACAATAACAATAACAGTGCGCGTAGTGAGAACCTTGCAGCAGTGGCGATTGCGTACTTACAAAGGCAACAAAACAACAACAATGCATACGCACTGCATCAAAATAGTAAAGCGGCACATAGTAAAAAAACAACAACAATAAACAACAGACACACGCCACCAAAGTTGAAATTAATCAGCTTCAGGCGGCAAATATTTTTATGAAATCACTTAAAATTCAATTAAAAATTTTGCCGATTAGCAGGAGAAGGAAATTTGTGTGTGAGTGAAATCGACGCACAGCTGCCACGTCCTTCAAATTCTGTGCTCCATTTAGTTCATGATTGGCGTTTGTTTGGATTTCTTTTGTAATACATTTTAGCGTTTCAAGGAGAGCATCACAATGGTTCGATGTGGTGGAATTTACATATAAATGTTTATAATTATTTTGGTATATAGTTATTGGAACAAAAACAACTATATGTATGTATTAGTGTCCGACCGAAACCACGTTTTTGGGCCGAAACCGAAACCGAATATTCGGTTTTTTTTAATATTCGGCCGAAACCGAAACTTTCTAGTTGAAATAAAAATCACCATATCAAGCACTTTTTTCAACAAACGAATTTTACATTAAGTAAATAAAGAACAAACAAACAAACATAACATAAATAAATAAATACTTATTAAAAAAAAACAATTTATTCATTTTTTAAAAACGTAAACATGAAAAAATCACGCTTTCGTACCTGACTCGCTAATATTCAAAATTAAATAATTTAATATTATATGCTAAAAGAGGAAGTTTATTTACATTGCTGGCATCTAAATTACTCCTCCTTTCACTATATATCTGCTACACAATAAAATGTAAAAAATATTTTAGAAAGTTTCGGTTTCGGCTATTCGGCCATTTTTTGGCCGAAACTGAAACCGAAACCACTTATTTGGGCCGAAACCGAATATTCGGTCGGACACTAGTATGTATAGTAAGTATATACTCGTATGTTGTAGAATAACTATACGAAGGGTTCAGTCAATGAGATCAATAAGTTGTTGCATGTCCTGATGATGGTTCGTCCTTGTGAAGAAAACAAGATCAGTCTGAAGGTATATATGGACAGTCAATATACATATGAACACATAATAAGTCTAATGTATATAGACCTTATGTATATAGGTCTGTGTTTCTAGATTACCACTACCACTACCACTAGCCTTATGGCTAGGCCGAGAAGCGATGAAGATGAAGATTGTTCTGAGCTTAGCCTGAGTTCCATCTAATGATTCAATATGCTTTGAATGATATCTATATCGCTGAATTGCCAATAAGATGTCAGAGCATATCTTGATGTGGATTTGACAAAAAAAAGAGAGAAAGAGGTATCGAATTATGGAAATGTCAGCAGTAGTTACTCCTATGCCGTAGTAGTACTAGCCATTGATCTTCGAAACCAGCAAGTACTGAGCTTTTAAAGCCTCAAGTAATGTTCTTCTCGGGTTTCAAGAACCTAGTAATGGTCTTCGAGTATAGTAAGAATAGTGGTCTTAGCCAGTGGTCTGCAAAAATTCCAAGTTGCGAGTTTTAAAAGCCTCAGGCAAAAATATTCTCGGGGAATGATCTTCGAAATCCCCAAATAGTGACTTTCAAAGACTCCAAGAAGTGCGCTTTTAACGCTGGAATACCTAAATAAGTCCAATGACTCCATTGAGGCTTTTAATATTTGTGTAAATGCATTGCTTTCTGAAAGAAAATCTGCCTTGACTTGGACTAATTTTTATAGTCAAATCAAATAAAAAATTAAATATTTTGTTAGGAAATTGTTACATCTATTTTGTAACATGATTCCATATGAGCATTTAAAGAAGATTAAATTGGCTGGGCATTCTAGTGCTAAAGTTAAAAAAAATATTCCTGGGCTTCAAGTAGCCAGTAATAGTCTCCAAGGATTCCAAATAATGATCTTAGAACACCATAAGTAGTAATCTTTTAAAACCTCAAGTAAAAGCATTCCACAGTTTCAAGTTGTGGTCTTCTAGGACATCAAATATTAGCTTTCTACGGCTACAAGTGCTATTTTTTCAAAGCCTTAGGTAGTGGTATTCTAAAATCTCAAGTAGTTGGGTTCCATGGCTTCGCGTAGTCGTTTTCTTAAATAGAAGCTTTCTTGGGTCCAAAATAGTTGCCTGAGTAGTAGTTTTCTAAGATTCAAAGTAGTCTTCTTAAACCTTAAGTAGTAACCTTTCTTTTCTTACGTAGTGGCTTTACAGAGCTTTCCTTTCGTGACTATAAGGATAATACACACGTGCCTCTAAGTTTTTTAAGTACCCCCCAAAACATTTATTCTGATCTTATAATCCGGATAAAGAGACGATTTCAGAATTTGTGAGTATGCAACATAATTTTCTAGCCCTAACTTTCATGACATGGCAACATTTCTACCAAGAGTATTTTGGTTTTTAAAATTAAACTCAGTCCCGAAGGGGTTAGTCCTTAATGCTCTGAGGTTGAAAGTAAAAGCTTCAAGTAGTGACACAAACTAATGGCTTTCTAAGGCTTTAAGTACTGGTCTTCTAAGCTTTTAAATAGTCACCTCCCACGACCTCAAGTAGTGCTTTTTTAAGGCTTCAAGTAGCGTCTTTCTTCTTAAAGTGTCCTAAGAAGACCCTAAAGTCTCTTAAGACTGAAAAGAGTGGTCATAAAGACATCCTTTCTCCCAACTTATTTATCCTTCCTGAACCAGCGCAATGCCTCGCATATAGCATAGGGATATTATAGGGGTATCCCCTGCGCGTTGGCTCGTTAATAAAAAAAATCTAAGTGATAGCTTTCTAGGGCTCAAAGTAATGGTCTTTGAAGGTCCTTAGTTGTGATCTTCTAAAGCCGCTTTCCACAGCCTCAAGTAGTGGTTTTCTAAGATTCTAAGTGGTAGCTTTCTTGGGTCCTCAGTAGTGGCTTTACATGACCTAACCCATAAAGCTTCAAGTAGTGACTTTTTGAGGGTGCAAGTCCCCAGTTTGCAAGCTTCCAGGAAGCCTTCACACTAGATTTCGTCAAGCAAATCGTACTCTGAAAGGCCCAGTTGCCATTGAAATCGCTTTTAAAATTTTCTAAATAAAAAAAATACTATAATTTGCTATGTTTATAAAAATAAAATTGCATGAAGGTTATTGATGTTCCTCCATTATACAAGAATCGACTTGAGACCCAATCAAAATTACCAGCAAATAATTCAAATTTCCAAAACGTTCTATTGAACAATTCATCGTCCTAAAATTCTTCCTAAGCTATCGAGATTCTGTCAAATAAATAAATAAATAAATCCTGGAGGAAATCTGCTAATTTGATAACACTGCTCAGTCTTGACAAGAATATGAAACCATTAAAAAATCACTATTATGTATATTCATACGATTTTTTCAAGACAATTTAGGTTAGGTTTAGTTATACTGACGGCCAGTAGGGCTACGCATAGATCCTATTGGATCCTAAGCGATGTCAGACGGAGTTCCCATTAGATGTGTTTGAAGTAACGATCTGTTAGGAAGCTAGTAAATTTTACAAATTTCCAAAGCGATTTAATGCCTTGCTTTGAGACCGACTTGAGTCCAGAAAAGGTCGGAGCTCCTAAGTTAGGGCCAGTAGCCCAGTAGTAGTAGCCCTGAACAGCAACAACAAAAAAATCATTATTTAATTTACAATGTTAACAACATTTCTAAATTTTTCTACTGCATTCAAATTATTGCCATCGTTTTCTTAGTCAAATATACGAATTCTTTCTGCTGAGTGATTGACTCATCACTTTCTCACGCTTCCATGTGCTGCCTTCTCGTCTCTCGCTCTCTGTCTCCCAAGACAAATGTCGCTGCAGCCATAGTTCAACGCTGAATATTGACCACACCCACACAGACACAGAAATGGACAAATATTGGTTCCGGCTGCTGTGCGCACTCCACGACTGCCCTGACCCAAAATTAGAAATATCAGTTCTCGAAAAATTACGCACTCCATTGAAATGCGACTGCAGTTGCCCGTGCAGTGCTGTGCATTGTTGTCACAAAGCTACTCGTCGTCGTTCTCAGTCTGGCGCTGATAAAAGGAGTCGCACGTCTTTGTAGTCGCGCGTGAGTTCATGCTGCCTCAGCTCTATGGTTTGTCGGCGTGTGTCTGGATTTTGTATTTCATTATTAAGTTTGCACACATGTATGTGTGTGTATATGTTAATTGTGAATTGCACTCGCATTGCCAGTGCAATGCAAAGCAAAAGACATTCTAATCAATTTTATCAGCCCGAATGGCTATTGCGACGCAGAATTACTAGACGACTCCGACTTTGGTCTTTGTGCTCCGGGAATATAAAAACAAACAAGCCCCAAAAAACCAAATAAAATTATATGAATTGGCGCGCTCAATGGTTGGCGTTGGGAAAATTGTCCAACAGGCCAACTCAACGCCTCTCTTTCCCATAATGTTGAATATTTGTTTACTCAGTACGCTGGCGAGTCAATACGATTTCGTTGAGTGCGAGAGATTATGTAATTAATGTCTAATACGCAATAACTAAGAATAGAAGCGGTTGTGGGCGGTTCGGGCAGTGTCCCGAACTGGTTCAAGTCTGGAATTTATGACATGGCGCAGAGATTAGCACAGACAATCAATAACCATTATGGAACGTGCGCCATTCAATTTGTCAAACATCTTTTTAAGGTTATGAAAATGTTTACAGTATGCGGAATTTTAGAGTGAGAGAGAAAAAGAGGGATGAGTCATGGTGCGTAATAAAGCGTGTTTGTGCGCTTTTCGAGAGGAACAAGTATGAGTTTACAACTGTGGATTTAAAACTATGGTTCACTTAGTGAGGTTAGGTAAGGTTAGGTTTCTTAAGTAAGAACGCAAGAAATTAAAAATCAATTATTGGGATTTTATAAATTTCAAGAAATACTAATGACTACTTTCATTACAGATAAAATCCACACCTTTAATGTGTTACGAGGATTGTTGAACAGCCTTTTTACATCTTTTAGGCTGTGATATTTTATCTGTTTTCCAATAAGTAAAGTAACTAAGATTCATTATATAAAAAGTTATAAACTGCGACTCATTGCATTTATTGTAATTTCCTTAGGTCTAATAAGACAAGGACGATCTTCCCCATAGAATCTCTGTCTAGCTGGTGCCTGTTTAAAATGTATGAATAATTATTTTTTTCTCAGGAAGATCTCATCCTTAAAATCTATGTTAAACTTAAGTCAGCTAAAACTGAATGAAACATTACTTACGAATCCATGTTTGCTAAAACTTAATCAATCATAACTTTTTTTCAAAAAGGATGACCTCATTCATAGAATGTCTGTCGAAGACATGTCTGCTATATTTTTATGGATCATTACGTTTTCTTTCCAAAAAAACGTTCTCATCCGTAGAGTCTCTGTCGAACCCATGTCTGTGGGTCATTACATTTTATTTCCAAAAAAAGAGTCCTTAGAGTCTCTGTCAAATCCATGTCTGCTAAAATTTAATGAATCATTACTTTTTCCTGCCAAAAACAGACAAGGACGATCTCCTCCATAGAATCTTTGTCCAGCTAATGTCTGTTAAAAATGTATGAATTATTACTTTTTCTTTCCAAAAGATCTTCCATAGAATCTCTGTCGAACCCACGTCTGCTAAAACTTAATGAATCATTACTTTTTCTTTCCAAAAAAAGACAACGACGATCTCATCCTTAGAGTCTCTGTCGAACTTATGTCTGCTACAAATTTATGGGTCATTACTTTTTCTTTCCAAAAAGAACGACCTCATCCATAGAAACTCATGTCTTCAAAGTTTTATGAATAATTACTTTTTCATTCAAAAAAGAGACATAGAACATCACATTCCTAGATTCTTTGTAAAATCTATGTCTGCAATTTATGAATAAAGCAATTTTTCCTTCCAAAAAACAACTTATTTAATAACCTGCAACCTTTCGCCTTCAAATTGATAAGTTCATGTTTTATAAATTCATTTTCATCATAACGCCAGCAGTTACTGAGCTATTACACGGGACATTAAAATCTGTACTCACATAGAATCTCGCGATCTCGCATGCTGGGATTACGCACAATGGTTGCCACTTTTTGGCGCGCATTTGTCTTCTTTGCCTTGAGCGTGTCTTGATTGATTTCTTTGGTACTCAGCTCTTCGATGATGGTGTCATCCTCGGAGACAACGGCACGACAACGCGACAGATGTATCGTATCGGAGGTGACTGTTGTGTCTGCAAGAATGAAAAGCACAAACAGTTGTCAACATATTTTTAAATGATATGAAATCTTTCAATGCGACAACATACCATCCTGCGGCATGTACGAGTCCCACTGCGACGAGTCCCATGGCTCCGAGAACACAGTACCATCGTCTGACTGTGCCGAATCGATGCCATTGAAGTAGGATTGATAGAAAGAGTAGTTGCGCTCAACATTGTCGTACGAGGAGAGACGGCTGCCGTTTTGGCTATCAAATGACTTTTGGCTGCCATGATGCTCGTTGAGCTGCTTTAGGCCGTTTTGCTGCTGCGGTTGATGTGGCTGTTGCTGCTGCTGTGGCGGTGTGGAGCAGCGCACCAGCTCCGGCAGATTCAGGTTGGGCAGTCGCTTTGCTATGATCTGATGCACTGTAATTGGTTTTTGTTTGTTCTCCTTGTTTGCCTCGCGGCCCAGCGAGTTTTCCTTGTCCGGACCGGCCACTGGCGGCTGCTTCCACTGGGCATCGCTGTCGTAGTCGCCGTAATTGTTATTGCCTTGATTGTCGTCGTCATCAGCCTCGTCGTCTTGCTTGCCCATAAACTCCCAGCTGCTGTCCAGCTGCCATTGTTCAAAGCGACCGCGTGCGCGTTTCGATGGCTGCTGTTGTGCGTGCGCCTGCTGTTGTTGCTGCTTCTTCTTCAGCTCATCCAGACTGCCTGCAATCTTTTCGATTTCCGTTGGCGCCAGCAGCGAACAGAGCGGCGTGCGCACTAACCCACTCTTGGGCGGCTCTGAGTGACGATGATTGGCGGGCAATAGTGCACCGCGCTGCGAACGACGCAGTATGCTGGCAGTGGCCAGTCCGGCCTGACGCAGTGCATCGGCCGGTTCGGCATAGAACGGGCTGCCCTGTTTGCTGCGCGAGGCGGGCGTTTGTGCCGTTGGCGTGGTGTCGCCCTCGGTCAAGTCGGCGCACTTGAGATGATCCTCGGACAGCGACTGGCTCATCAGGCCGGGCAAGAGGAGGCCGGCGCGTGAACGCGGCTGCGCTTCGCCCGAGAACTGCAACAGCTGTTGGGTGTCGGAGAGGGTTTCGGCAGTGGGCGTGGGCGTGGGATCGCTATCGTGCGGCAGACTGGCCGAGCTGGCAATGGAAGAGTTGGCAGGCGAGAGCAGATTGGCGTTAAGCGATGTTATGGTTGCTGTAAAGGAAGATCGAGTTAATTGATGAAGAGAAAATGTTGAAAGAAGTTGATTACTTACGTGTTTCCGCTAGCAAGTCGGGCCGTTTGCCCTGCGCTCCCTCGGCCGGCTTGAAGCTGCTGAGCAGTCCCGCACGATCGCTGGCATCATGCGTCCACAGATCTTCATAGTCGCTTATCTTGTCGCCCAGCGCGCTGTGGCAGTAGATTTGCGGACTCTCCAGTATATCCGATTCTTGGTAATGTTTCGATTCTTTGCGCGCCTTGGCACGACGCGCCTTGCCGCTGCTGCTCCCTCCACCACCACCACCACCAACAGTGCTAGTGGGCGTGCCCACTGAGCAGGGCGACAGAATCTTGCGCTGACTGTTGTTCGAGTCTTTGCTGCTTTGCGACTGCCAGCGACTGCCGCCGGAGGAGCCCTGCGAGGACAGCGTGTCCTTGCACTCGCCCTCGGGCGACAGTCGCTTGGCGAACGTCTGAAACGTCGAATTCGAGTTGAGCGCGCTCGCAGCGAGCATATTGTTGGCAGCGGGCGTTGTCACCTCGACAAACTGCGGCGAGTTGCTGTTCTCCATCGAGAAGGTGACAGTTGTGGTGACGGTAAAGTTGTTGGCGCCATTCAGTGCCTGATCGGGCGGCGGCAGTGGGCTGTTGGGCGAGAGCGGCTTCGACCAGCGCATTGGCGGCGCTGGCGGTTTGCGCAGATCGAGATTGAGCGTGTTGGGCGGGTTGGGGCGCTGCGGCCGTATGCCGTTTTCGATGAGCTGCTTGTGCGGCTTGAAGGGCTGCGCCAAGGCGGCGCTATTCGATTTGAAAGTGCTGAGATTGCTGGGCGGCACAGTGCCCAATTCGGCGCCTGCGCCCAGGCCCACAATGCCGTTGCGATGATTGTTCACATCCACGGGCGACATGGTCAGTATGACCGAGTCCACGGACTCGGGACTCATGAGCTGCATTTGCTGGCCGCCCACACCAACGCCGCCACTGGTGCTAAACGAGCTCATGCTGGATGTCGTGTCGGAGGGCGTGCCCGCCTGACTGAACAGGCCCGCTATGTTGTTGGTGGGACTGAAAACTTTGCCGGACTGTGGGCCGGCCGAGCTGCTGAAGACTGTGGTGCCCAGGCCGCTAGTCTCGGTGAGCGAGTTGGGCGACTTGGCATCGAGCAGATTGGCCTCCTGCTCGTTGGGCTTGGGGCAAGACATGGGATAGCGCCAGAATTCCTGGCCCAACAGCGCCAGCGACGATAGCTGCTGGCGATTCTTGACCTCGCGCAGTGCGCGCGGCAACACCAGCTGCACGGGCAGCTCGTCACAGCACTGGGCGTAGTGCGCAATCAGCGCGGGAATCGAGTCGAACTTGAAGCGCGAACTCTCCAGACTCAGTATAGCGTCGTTCGACTGTATGAGATAATGCTCGATGTAGGGTCCGGTGTCGGGCGGCAGGCGCACGGACACGGCCATAGTATTCGGTTGGCTGGAGCCGCGCACAATGAAGTTCTGCAATGAAGAGAAGACGGAAAGAAGATGAGAAAAATATGTAAAAATTTAAGATATTTTGTTAAAAAGTGCTACATAAATATTTTGTCACATAAATTTCTATAATCTGGCAACATGTTTATGCGCTGTTGAGTGCATTTTGTAAGACTCACACAGAGAGAGAGAGAGAGAGAGAGAGACAGAAAGTGAAAAGGGGGAGAGAGAAAGGCGCATAAGTAGCGACAGAAGCGCACTAAGCACGCGTGCAACACAAATCACTTGGCGCGAATTTAATGTTGCGTTAAAAATCTGCGCATAAATTTATCATAACAATGATAAATTGTCATAAATTGTCATAGGCGGCTGCCGTCTGTGCGCGCCCAAAGCATGCTCACACTCACACTTACACTCACACACACACATAAACATTCATACAGACACGCACAGCTTAAATTCGTGCAAATTCCATTCAAAGTTTTTTTCTTCTGTCGGGCATTGCGTGTCGCGACACTAAATCGGCGAGCGAGCACAAAGTGTAAAGTGAAAATAAAATCAGCAAATTTAACGTTAAACCAAGTCTGTCATTGAAAGTAATCCACAGCAACAGTGGAGCATTGTGGAGATAATTCAATGTAAAAACTAATTGAATAATGTTTTTCACTAGTTTTTTGCATTTTGAGCCCACTGTGTCCTATTGGAATTGCAGCTTCAAAGCTAAGTAGGCACAACACATCAGTGGCGCACACAAAGAGGCAGTGGCGCACACAGGATTTCATTTTGGGGGTGTACGACTTTTGAGCTCGATTCCATTTGAAACCCTATTTTGTACCAGAAATTTTTGGAGGGGTTTGAATCTCCAAATTCCCCCCTTTATGCGCCACTGCAAGAAAGTTTTGGGTGTTGAAACCCTTCTCAAATAACTGTTGGTCACAAAAATTGTGAATGACAAATATATTTCAGATTTCAAATTTCAAATTTCAAAAATTTCAAAATCATATCTGGTGCGCCACTGCAACAGCTGTTGACCCCTCCCAAAAATTTCCTACACTTGTACTCATTGAAAACTTTGCAGACACAACGCGCTGAGTTGCGCCGGGCGTGGACAGCAAAGCGCCCAAATGTTGTTTGCTTGTTGTCGGCATTAATGGCCAACTTTGTGCAGCGTGTTGATTGTTGTTGCGTGTGGCGCGCGTTAATCGCTTTCGCATTACAACAATTGGTCATTGAGACGTTGACAAATTTGTGAGTGTTGTTGTTGTTGTTGGCATGGGTAGGTGTCACAGTGTTTATGATTTGTTGTCTGGCAATGTTTTTTAAGGGAAAATCATGAGGTGTTGATGGGTTTTGAGGAAGATGAAAGAATTCGGTGTGTTATTTTTTGATTTGTTTTAAGATGTTTCTTAAAATTGGAACAATTTGAAATGTGACTAAAAACTGATTAAAGCAGTAATGAAACACTTTTTGAAAAAGTTTGCGTTTAGGGAAAATGTATTGTACATATGTATTTTTAGTTTAGATTTTGTGCGCAGTTTTCGGCTGAGGTTTATTATTTTTTAAACTCCCATGACGAGTGATTTTAAAGTAAATTATTTTTATTAAAACTCCCAAGACGAGTGCTACTAAAATTCTCATGAAAAGTTTTTCCCTAAAATGATATTCTATTAAAACTCCCAAAACAAGTTTTTGTTGTGAACAATTTTTTCATATTAAAACTCCCATGCTGAGCTTTTCTCTAAAATAAATGATTATATTAAAACTCCCATGAAGAGTTTTACCTAAGTTTTTCCTAGTATCAACCACTTTATTTTTACTTCAATCGGCGGATTAGTTTTCTATTCAGTTTTAAGGTAAATGATTTTCTATTAAAACTCCCATTACGAGTTTTTCCCAGAGGGAAATTCTTTCCTCTTAAAACTTCCATGACGAGAGCTATTAAAATTCGCATGAAGAGTTATTCTCTAAATTGATTTTCTATAAAAAATCCCAAAATAAGTTTTTTTGTAAAAAAATTATTTCATATTAAAACGGCCATGCTGAGCTTTTCTCTAAAATAAATGATTATATTAAAACTTCCATGAAGAGTTTTATCGGCGGATTAGTTTTCTCTGCAGTTTGAAGAGATTAAAACTCCCATGACGAGTTTTTCCCTGAGGTAAATGAGTTCCTATTAAAACTCCCATGACGGGTGCTACTAAAATTCTCATGAAAAGTTTTTCTCTAAAATGATTCCCAATATTCCCAAAAACAAGTTGTTTTTTGTGAAAAAAAATTATTTCATATTAAAACTCCCATGCTGAGTTTTTCTCTAAAATAAATGATTATATTAAAACTCCCATGAAGAGTTTTACCTAAGTTTTTCCTATTTATTTATTTTTTATTTATTTTTATTTTTACTTCAATCGGCGGATTAGTTTTCTCTTCAGTTTTAAGGTAAATGTTTTTCTATTAAAACTCCCATGACGAGTGCTATTAAAATTCGCATGAAGAGTTATTCTCTAAAATGATTTTCTATTAAAACTCTCATGGCGAGTTTTTCTCTAAAATACATGATATTCTATTAAAATTTTCATGACGAGTGCTATTAAATCTCTTGTGATGAGTTTTTCTCAAAAGTAAATGCTTTTATATTAAATTTCTTAGGACGAGTTTTTGGTGTCATGGAAAGATTTACTATTAAAACTCATATAAAGTGTTTTATTCTAAAGTAAATACTTTTTGTTAAACCTTCACAACGAGTTTTTGATCTTAAGAAAAGATTTGCTATTAAAACTCTCATGAAGACTTTTTCTCTAAGGTAAATGATTTGTGTTTTAAATTTCGTGACAAGTGTTTCTCTAGAATAGATGATTTTCTATTACAATTTCCATGACGAGTGCTATCAAAACTCTTTTGACGTGTTTTTCTCAACAGTAAATGCTTATCTATTAAATTTCCCACGACGAGCTTTTGGCGTCAAAAAAAGATTTGCTATTAAAACTGTCATAGAGTGTTTTATTCTAAAGTAAATGCTTCTTTTATTAAACCTTCAGAACGAGTTTTTGGTCTTAAGAAAAGATTTGCTATTAAAACTCTCATGAAGAGTTTTTCTCTAAGGTAAATGATTTTTGTTTTAAATTTCGTGACAAGTTTTTCTCTAAAATAAATGATACTCTATTACAACTTCCATGTGTTATTAAAACTCTTTTGACGATTTTTCTCAAAAGTAAATGATTTTCTATTAAATCTCCTACGACGAGTTTTTGGTTCCAAGAAAAGATTAAAACTCTCGTGAAGAGTTTTTCTCTAAGATAAATGCTTTTGTACCTAATAAAACTCCCACATCCAGTTTTTGTTCCTAAGAAAAGATTTGCTGTTAAAAGTCTTATGACGAATTTTCTTGCTTGTAAATGCTTTGCTATCTATTAAAACTCCCATAACGAGTTTTTCCTCTCAAGTAGCAACAACTATATATCGACTTTAATTTTGTAAAAATTGTTATTGAGTCTATATAAAAGCATTCGAATCTCTGCAAAATACTGTTTGAATTATGTCGTCACTGCATACAATTTTCGCCTTTTTTTGGCTTGTGTACCATTTTGTCCCGTTCAGTTGACGGTATATGCTGACCAACGGCTTGGTTGGACACTTAAAGTGACTACGAAAATGCGCTGTTGAAAATAAAATTACCAGCCAGGGAGCGCTGCACGCTCGGCTGCTTGCATTGCAAGGACTTGCAGTCGAGTGTATAATGTTGGAGACAGGAAGTGTAGCCATATTTGAAATATAGTATATATTATTGCCAAAAGAAACGAGACGCTTACACAAACACTGAACGATATGCCGAGCTATGTGCATGCAAGTATATAAATATGAAAATATATATAAGAGTGTGTGGAAATATTGGCTTGGGCGCCTGAATTTATGCTATGCTGGCTGGTGGCAATCATTTTTGGCATTCAGATGGACCAATATATGTACGTCAGTGAATGTTGCTGGTGTTAGCTTAGAGAAAACAAAACGATTGAAGAAGGAAGTTTTGATGCAAAGAAGCTATAAAGAGTCAGTGACAAAAGTAAATCGAATTTCTTCAAGTAGCGAGCGGAGGTGAAGAGTCCATTTGAAAAAGTTATATTTGAGTAGCTTATGGATTGTAAATATTTATCTACTGAAATAACACAATACTTGATCTTTCAATGAGAGCAGTTTGTTGGATTTTTAAACTCTTTCAGAGCTGGTCTCCCTCTTCGCATTAAACCTCCAATTGTCTCATTGAACACCTTTTTCTAGACCAGTGTTTTGAATTGCTGGTTTTCTCCTCAATTCTTAGTGACTCTGTTATGGCGCTCTGAAGGGCTGAAGAACTTACCAGCCCTTAAGCCTCACTGATTAGATTCAATCATGTCCTAGGACTACTAACGATAGGCCAATCAGTCAACCTGACTGAATTTTATTGATTAACGTAACCAACACAAGGCATTGGTCTTTTTAGGACCTTATGTTCCCATTTGGAGTCAATAAGAAGAAAAAAATCTACACAGACAATTCAATAAATTGTCCCATTCAACTGCAGCATTGTTCTTTTGTTTTAATCACATAAATTATTGGCAGCAATGTTCCTTAATCTTTGCCATCTTTTCACAATTAATTTAGCCGCAATGCCCAGCCGCGCGAACAGTCTTTCATGCCAATATATCAATTGGATATTGGATTGTCTGGCAGTTAAAAATGAAAAGACCAAAAAAAAAGAAAAGATTCCACTTCTCTACAACTTCTTCCATGGCCAACGAACATCATTTAACGTTAACGTTATTGTCTCGTGCAGCGAATGAAATTTTGTGCTTCTTGTTAGCGCGTTTTCCGCTCGTTTGCCAACAAATAGCAAATTGCATTTCCGGCACAGATTTCGTATTGTTTTATTGGACTATTTTGCTACGTGTGTGCGGTGTGTAATTCGCAAGCAAATGTTTTAACAAAGCAAAAATTAAAAATAAAAAAAAAACCCCAGTAAAAAGTTTTATATCTAAATAGAAGAAAGCATTGAGCGGTTGCAAGACGAACACTGGAATGCGTTGAGCACACGAAAGCAGTGAATGGACAAAGCGGAAATTCAATCAATGCTGGACAAAGGCTTTTGCGAAAAAACGGATACCAAAAAGATGCATGAAAAATCGTTGCTTCAATGGTGATGCTTTTCGTGCGCCGTGTGGCCGCCTTGTGTGTGTGTTGCGCATTGTGTCTACGGCACTTTGGTGCAATGGCTTTTAAATTTTGGTTCAGTATTGGCATTTTCTTGCCATATAAAATCACATTATAGAATCACGTTGAGGCGTGGCGCTGTCGTTGCAGTTGCTTCGCCAGCGGCCATTTTATCACACGTTCATAGATGCTCTTTGTGAGTGCCAAGGATGTGTTGCTGGCTGGCTGCCCGATTGTCTGCTGGGTGGAACGAGCCATAATCGAATGATATTTGGCTGTCGGAGAATGTTGGCGCTCGGAAACTGACCCCGAGAAACGCTCGAGTGGTTAACCGTTTCGAAGGGAAAAGTGAAAAGGAATGTTGAAAATTTTAACATTTAAAAGAGTACGAAAGATTTTTCTTGGTTTTTGGTTAATTTTTCATGGAAGTTGTAGCAATTTTAATGCAATTTTCATGAAATAATGAATGCTTTGCTTGTTGCTTCGAATGAGTGAAGGCACAACGCTGCGTATACGCAACATTTGCGTTAGCATTTTAGCTTCTAAGGCAGAACTCGGCACCTCTTCAATGAGTATTGAAAAGCCTTACGAATTGCCAGTGGAAAATCATGAAAATCAATGTAGAAGAAATATAAAAAAATTTATTTTGAAACTGTAAATGCCTATAACTTTGAAACTAGAAGATCTTTTGATAGTAGAACTCTGTGCCTTTTCAATGAGTGGTGAAAAGTTTTAAGAATAGCTACTAGAAGGTCCAGAAAATCAATGTTGAAGTTAGAAATTTCAATAATTTTAATTAAAAACTGAAAATTCCTGTAACTCCGAAACTAGAAGAGCTATAGACTTGAAATTTAAACCATTTGAATAACTAATAAAAAAAAACACTTAAAAGTATGCACCTAAAAATACCATAAAACGCTTGTTAAACATTTTAAATTATGTTCAAAGCTAAACATCCAAACATTTAGCATACATTTAGGCTCAGTGCTAATTACAAAACTTGGCCAATGCTCTGCAACATAATCTCGATGCATTAATATTGCATTCAATTAAAATTAAATGCTTTTCAAATATCATTTGTCGTTGATAGCTACAACAAAATAATTGCATTCGCTTTTGCTGCAATTTTTCCAATCAAAATTTTTATTGCTCGACTTAACTTTATGCTAATCTGATGGGTGGCTCTACACAAGTGATGGTTAATTTTTGAAATTCTCCAAATGTAAACTGCAACAAAGAGCAAAAGCTGCATTACATTATTGACCAGCAAATATTTTGCATGCAGCAATGTTGTTGCTGATTGTCGATTGTTGCATAAATTTCCATGTCTGTCGCTTATCGTTTCGCTTTGTTGGCTCGTTACGACAGTTTGCAGCGGCCAAATTGTGCACTTGGCCCACAAATTTATGCTCTTGGCATATAGCTGCATATTTACGATTATGTTACAACGCCTCTGAGGCGCATTAATACGGAATTAATGCAAACGAAACGGCGGCGCGCAGCGTTCGAAGCGAGCAACGACAGCAACGAATATTGCAATGTGTAATTAATTTAACGGATATTGTTGGCCATATTTTATAAATTAATGAGTTTGCATATCGTCGACTGGATGCATGGTTGAATCGTTTATGTTTGCATTGGCTGGAAAAGCGACACTTTATTGGAGAAGAGAGAATTGAAAGGGAATTCGTAGAATAAATGGAGCGGCGAAGCATTGCGGCAACTTTCAGTTATTGTTGCAGGCAAAGGTAGGCAATATTCTTTGTTGCAGTTAAAGCTTTGAGGACCAGTTTGAAACTAATAATGTGCTTCCAGCAAATTAATAATTAGAAGTTCATCAGAGACTCTCTTACTTTAAACAGATTTTAAAAGCCTTATTTGTTTTTACAGGAACAAAATATGTTCAAATCATTTTCTTTACTCAGAAAAAAATTCTTCTGAAATTTTCAACTACCTTTTAACTCTGTAAAATTGCCAGATTTCAGAAGTTCAATTTCATTTTTAAGACTTTAAAATATTTTGGGCGCATTCAACTCTCACCTCACACCTACCAGATATCAGACTGAGCGCAAATTTTAACAATTCCTATGCACAGCCTACACTCAATTAACGATTAATATGCCCGACAGCAATGTTGATGCGCTGCAACTGTGCCAATATAAAATACAAATGTGACTTTACATGGCCGAAATACGCAATTGAGCACATCGAATGCCCAACGGCTGTCTGGCTGCCAAACTGTTTGCGACTCGATTCCAGGCGACTCCATTGGAATTGAAATCGACTGACTGTCTGTCTGTCCAGCTGCCTGTCTGTACGCTTATCTGTGCGTTTGCTGCGGGCAGAACTGCGTCGCCCTAACAACGCACGCGGACTTCCGTCGCCTGCTGCTGCCTGATTTGAATTTGCAAACAACATTTCCGGTTGCTGCACCGACCGACCAGCCGTTGCGCCACATGTGGCCGCGCGTGTTGCATGAAAACTTTTCAAGTTCATTGAAAAAGCCGACGCAGCCGCAACCGAAATTCAGATGCACTCAAGCGAAAGTAGCAAAACGGGAAATACGCCTCGAGTGCAGAGCAGCGCAGCGCAGAGCAGAGTTTGTACTGTAGGCAGTGGCGCATGCGGGGCGTATGAGTAATTTGAATTTGAATTTGAATTTTGTGCGGCATTCGCAATGAATTTTCAAATGATTGAACTGCAAAAAACGTAGCCAAGTGAGAGGATAATGCGGTGGGCTCGAAAAGAATGCAGCTAAGAGTGGATTTAGGAAGTTGCGCAGAATTCTGGCGGAGAACTTGTTAGAGGAGCCATAAGATTATCATCATAGATTAAACTTTTAATAATGCTTTAGGAGGGGAAATATTTAAGCAAAATAAAAAAAAAAATAAAATAAAATAAAATCAAATAAAGTAAAATAAAATAAAATAAAATAAAATAAAATTAAAAAAAACTGGTAAGAAGTCCATCATGCTTGAACTGATCGTAAACGTTTCCATATGCAAGATTCAGAATGAGGGTTTTTCAAAATCTGCCAAACCAACTGAAGATCTTTGAGAATTTGTCTATTTCTAGTTTCTATTTTCTGTTTTCAATTTTCTCTTTAACACTTCAATACATTTGAAAATTTCAAATTTGTCTTTTTCAATCATTGCTTAATTATGTAAACAATTGCAACTTTTTGCCAACTTTTCTAACAAATCAACTTTGGTTACATTGCGAATGAGTCAATTGTGTCAACTGTCCATATGTCCTTCAATCTGCCACACGTACGAGCCGGTCGTCAGCTTGTCATGTCCGTTAACATATTTGACATTTCAACTCTTTGCTCTGTCACATAGCCAGCAAATTATGATATTCCACACATTCAGTAAACATATTTTAGTAGCTTTTCTTTGGCTTTCACTGCAAGCCACTCGCTGCTCAACGCCACTTGGGCAAAGCACACACTTGGAGTGGCACTTGAGAGTGGCTCGAGTGCCATAGGATGTATGTATATGTGTGTGTGTGTGTGTAAGTTTTCATATGTTTGCATCGTTTTCGCATTCACATTTGCCGTTTGTGTGCTGTGTAATGCATACTTAAATAGCATTTTATGTGCGCTGCTCGAGCGGAAATTTGCATGTGTGTGTGCAAACAGTCAAACCTACCAAAAAAACAGGATATTATATATACACACAAACATACACAACAACGCAAGGACAATTGTCAGTGAATTGCTGGCAAATGTGAATGCCAGAATTATTCATGCAAAAGAGAGGTAACAGCAGTCGATTTGCCTTTGGCGTTTTTCGTAGTTGTGCTGTTGTTGTTGTTGCTGTTATTGTGTGGCTAAATCGAGTAAATCTGATGCGGTGCACTATTTGCATTATGTAAATGAATTGTTGCTGTTACTTGAGGCAATTCACAAAACTCGGTTGCTAACTATTCAAATTAATAATAATGAATTTAAAATGTTATGAAAACTGTGGAAGGGTCGCAATTATATGCAGTAAAGTATGCAGTATATATATGAGAGTAACTGAATAAAAATTTGCTCTAGTTGGGATTTTAATAAATTTATTTTATGTTTTTTGAATTTATTTATTTATTTTATTTATTATTTATTTTTTTTAATTATTTATTTATTATTTATTATTTATTTTATTTATTTATTTATCTATTTATTTATTTATTAATTTATTAATTTACTTATTTATTTATAGTGATTTTTATAATATTCCCCTCGTGCTTTTCTCAGCACTCATACATGCTCACAAATCGCTACAAATTAACTGGTTTGCTGTCATTGAAAAGGCAATTTAATTTAACTAGCCGCAAATAAATGTAAAATTTAAAAAATTAAAAAAAAGAAATTCAATCAATTTGCGACCCCAAAAGAAATGTTTTTAATTAAAATCGAGTTTTGCGTATTGACAAACGTTGCGTTGAGCTGTTGAGTAGCGCTTTTCATGTTGGCAATTTTCGCTTTCATTTGCATTTTCGCTACGCGTGCGTGACCACAGAAAGTATTGCTCCACCGACAGTGGTCACTGTGCATTCAATGTGTGGCTTTGGCCTCTGGAAGCAGCCGAATGAAGCGGCCGCAAGTGATGAGTTAAATGGTCAGCAAATTTTTGCTATGGTTGTTGATTTCAATTTTTTTTTATTGTTAAGTACTTTTCATTTGATATGTATTTTATATTTATATTTTATTTTAAAATTATTTATTATATTATATTTTATTATATTATATTTTATTTTAAAATTTATTTTATTTATTTATTTATAAGGACTTATTGTGCTATAAATATCACAATGAGTATATGTAGGTTAAGGAAACTGGCTTCGTGGCCTTAAAATTATTTCCATTTTTTTATGCATTTGGATATTTTTATATACTTTTAAATTTATTTGATTTTCAAATTTTATATTTTAAATTTTGTTTGTTATGTTTTACAAATATTTTTATATTATATCTATTTTTATAGTTTTATACTTTCTCAGATAATATATATTTTTGCATACTTGTTTCTATATTTTTCTATATCTACGTATTATTATATATTTTGTATATTTTTATATTTGTTATATTTTTGCATGTGTTTTTTATTTGTATTTTATATTTATATTTTATTTAAAAACAAATTCCATATTCTTTATATTTTTATTTTGTTTATATTTTGATATTGTTTATATATCCTTTAATATTTTTTATATTATATTTTTATACTTTCATGTATTTCGATTTTATATATTTTTGTTTCCTTTTTCTATATTTAAAAAAATTTAAATATATTTTTATGTAATTCTATATTTGTATATATTTTTATATATTTCTATATTTTTATATGTTTTTATGTTTAAAATATTATTTGTTTTTATTTTATTTCAAAAATATTTATATATATTTTTTTTATTTCTGTTGTTTTTTATTGTTTTATATTTTCTTTCTTCCCTTTATCTTCTCTTTTTCTTTCTTTTCTATTTTATATTTTCTATATTTTTATATTTTATGTATTTTCAGATTTTATATAGTTGTGTATATTTTTTCATAGATTTAAAAAAATATAGATTTGTTTTTATATTTGTATATTTTTACATATTTATATATTTTACATAGTTTTATATTTAAAAAATTTAAAATTTTTTTATTTTTTAATATTTTAAAAATATTTATTTTATTCATCTTTTTATTTATTGTTTATTTTATATCTTTTTATACTTCCTATATTTTTATATTTCTGTAGATATTAAGATTTTATATATTTTTGTTTACTTTTTTTCTGTATTCTTTAATAATTTCATTTTTTATATATTTATATATTTTTATGTTTTTACATTGTTGATATATTTTCATTTTTATTTTTATATTTGTGTACGGTTTTACATTTTTTATTTTTATTTTTTATATATAATTTAATTAATTTTTTATATGTTTTCATATTTTTTATATTTTACTATGTTTCTATATTCTGCATGTTCTCATATTTTATATATTTTTATATACCTTCTTCTATATTTTTATATTTGTGTACTTTTATATGTATTTTAATATTTATATGTTTTCATAATTGTATATTTGTCGTATATTTTATTTTTTAACTTTTGTATTTTTATATTCTTATATCTTTGAAATATAATATTTATATGTTTTATGTTTTTAATTTTTTTTATTATATTTATTATATTTATACGCTTTTGTATCTTTACGTAATTTTTATTTTATATTTATATTTAGTATATTTTTATATATTTATAATTTAATAGTTTCATATTTTGATATTTAAATATATTTTAATATATATTTTCATATTTGTATGTTGTATTATTTTTATAATTTTATATTTTGTTTTCAGTCGATGCTACTCAAATACTTAGGGTCACGCTAACTCACACATTTAACAGAGACAACAGAGGTAAAATTATGCGTCATCCTGGATTTCAATTGCAAGAGGGAGAAGGACTTATTTTAATATTTTGACTTCTGACTGAAATCCCAGTTGGAAGCTGTTGCTTCTTGGCACCCACAGAGGTCTATCACATTAGCAATAATGTCTTCAAATAAAAATGGAGGAGATTTTGTACAACCCCCAAACCTAACCTAATCTTATTCTATACTATGTATACTAAGCATAATCTGCCAAATACAATATTTGGACGAAAGGAAAATTAAAATCAAAGAAAATGGCATCCAACACAATGTGTCATTTACCTTTAACGCTCAGACTGAAGCTGCCCCCGACGCCAACTAAGTGCACACAAATGCAACGTTGCTATTTTATTTTTTTTCTTATTGTTGTTGTTGTTATTGTACGCTTTTAATAAAAAGTCTAATGACCCTTTTTTGCTCCACTTCTGGCGGCGACTAAGCACAGTGTGCTGCCTTTTCTCTCTCTCTTCACTTCGCGCAACATGCAACAACTGCAGTTGCGCCAAAGTTGCAGCAAAGTGAATAAAAGTACAATGCCGCGTTGCAATGAGGCAACGAATGGTTGGTGTGCGAAGTGCGGGTGACGAACGTAGTCTTCATGCAATTTTAATGCATTTTCATGCACTCGACTGAGTTTTCAATGAAAAATCGCCGCCATGGCACAGCTGCAAAATTGCTACTGCTGTGGTTATTGTTGTTGTTGTTGTTATTGTTAGTGTTGTTGTAGTGTGGCAACAATTGCAACGGCTGCAAGTTGATTCGCATTGACAGCTGCTGGCAACTCTGGTGCTGCGCGCTGATGGCTGTGGGCAGTAGCCATCGTTGTTGTGTTTGTTGTTACTTTTATTGTTGTTATTGTTGTTGTTGCTGATAGTGTTATTGTTATTTGGGTTGTTGTTGAGGTTGTGGTTTGCCTAACTATTGTTGTTGTTTTTTGTGATTTTTTTGTGCCATAGGAAGGAAGTGATTGAGACTTGCTTGTTGTTACTATATATAAAGTTTATATTATTGTTGTTGCTATTTTTATTGTGGTTTTTTTATAGCAAAAACAAAAGGCTGCACTTAGTCGAACGGTGAGTCAGCACTTTTGGGCACTTTTGGGCACTTTAAAATGCTTTTATGGCACTCAATAGTGCAAAGTCTGTGCTGTACCTAAGATTTCTGTAGCCTACAGGCGACAGTGGTGTATGGCGCAATGTTGCTGTTTGTTGTTGTTGTTAAGAAACTAATGGTCAGTAAAAGTAAATATGGTATGAATTCGGAGTGGAGTTGTGCACTTTTGGACATATTTTATGGGATTTTCGTGCACATTTCATATGGATTTGAGGTTTTCAGTTGCTTGTGTTTGAGACTTTATTAGGCGAAAGATGTAAACATTTTAGAAAATATTTCAATACAGATCTTAAATAAAAATGTTCAGTAAATAAAACCAAATGAGTTCAATACCTTTTTAAAAATTTGAGTTAAGTAACTTAAATACTTAACAAAATCCTAAGTAATGGGTACATTTCTTCGAGAGCTATGTGGCGTATACGTAATGTGCAATCATACAACAATATTTTTATGCATTTTTTGTACAAATTTGTGATCCTTATAGTTGTGATGTACATTTATAATGATATAATTTTATGCATTAAGGGGTTTTGTAATAATTTTCAGGCTTTTTGTGGAAGAATTTCAAGATCCTATAGCTTTTTTAAGCCACAGTTGTCATAGTGTTAATTACAGTTGTGATAACAATTTTGTGTGACAGAAGTTACTGAGTAATGAGTTTTTATGGTCACGAGTGATCCTTTTCTGTGTAATCCTTTTTTGAGTAGTCTTCTGAAGTCACAGTGGTCACTATTGCAGTTGTGATTTATTTTTTATGACTTAAGTTTATCAGTAATGAACTTCTATGAAAATGTGTTATCGTCACAGTTGTGCTGTGTATGTATTGGTTATGTTGTTGTTATGTTGTTATCTTTTATGGCAGATTTTTGCAATTGGGATGCGTATTTTTTATGATTTAAGTTCAGAAGTAATGAATTTGACTGATCATTTCTGATCCTCACAGTTGTGATGCCTATTTGTTATGATATGAATTCATAAAAATTTAATTTTTGTAATTTTGTTCTACCTTTCAAGGGAGATTTTCAAGATCTCACAATTATTTTGAGGTCACAATTGTCACAGTTGTGTGACTATTACGGTTGTGATGCGTATTTTTCATAATTGAAGTTTATGAGGTATGAATTTTAATGATCAGTCCTTGTCTCTACAATTGTGATGCCTATTTGTTATATCTATATATATAAAAATGAAACGTGGTTCGTTCGTTCGCTTAAAACTCGAAAACGACTGGACCAACTTGAATACTTCCTTCGGCGGGTTTGTTCAAAATGTTTACGTGAAGGTTTATAAAAAAAGAAATGTCGGGAAAAAGGGGCGTGGCACCACAAGAATACATTTTTAGACAATAACTTTGGAACCATCAGTCACACATCAATTAAATTTGGTACAAACTTTCTACTTAATCATGTCCTTCGACCGAGTGAATGGGGTGGGTATTGGACAAGGGGGTGTGGCACCGCCCATACAACTCAAATCTTTTAAGTGGAATAGCTTCGGAATTGTAAGTCGCACAGCATTGAAATTTGGTGCACCGTCGTTTCATAGATGTGTCATTCTACTGTTAAAATTTTATGGGCGTTGAACAAGGGGCGTGGCACATTTTTTATGACACAACATTTCAGCAGAACTGTAAGTCGCACATCAATGAAACTTGGTATGAACCTACCAGTTAATCATATCTTTCGGTAGAGGGAATGGGGCGGGTATTTAACATGGGGACGTGGCACCGCCCATACAATTAATTCCTTTTAAATGGAATAGCTTCGGAATTGTAAGTCGCACAGCATTGAAAGTTAGTGAAGCGTCGCCTCATAGATGTGTTATTCTACTGTTAAAATTTTATGAGCGTTGGACAAGGGGCGTGGCACATTTGTTTGACCCAAACTATCCGCATAACTGTTAGTCGCACATCAATGAAACTTAGTACGAATTTACCATTTAGTCATATCTTTCCACAGAGGGAATGGGGTGGGTATTGAACAAGGGGGTGTGGCACCGCCCATACAACTCAAATTTTTTGAATGGAATAGCTTCGGAATTGTAAGTCGCACAGCATTGAAATTTGGTATTACATCCTCCCACAGAAGTGTCATTCTACTGTTAAATTTTGATGGGCGTTGGACAAGGGGCGTGGCACATTTGTTTGACCCAAACTATCCGCATAATTTTGGAACTGTTAGTCGCACATCAATGAAACTTAGTACGAATTTACCGTTTAGTCATATCTATCGACAGAGGGAATGGGGCGGGTATTTAACAAGGGGGCATGGCACCGCCCATACAACTCAAATCTTTTATATGGAATAGCTTCAGAATCGTTAGCCGCACAGCATTGAAAGTTGGTGTACCGTCGTCTCATAGATGTATCATTGTACTGGTGAGATTTGATCGGCGTTGGGCAAGGGGCGTGGCACATTTTTTATAACCTAACAGTTACGCAGTAAACACACACACACATCAGTGAAACTTGGTACGAAATTTCCACTTAGTAGCACAATTCGACTAAAAGAAAGTTCTGAGCATTGGACAAGGGAGCGTGGTACCGCCTGCTTTTTTATATACATAAATTGTTTGTCCTGACTGACTGACTGATTGATTGATTGACTCATCATCATGAACTATGGGTACTTCTTGAAGAATGAACCTCCGTTAAGACGGGATTTTTTGAAATTCGGGGTCTAAAGGGGGCAAAACATGTATTAAGGTGTTGAATGAAGAAACGTGATTTAATAGACATATTGATTTCGAACTTCCTGCAAATAATGTAGATCAAAAATAATTCGACCCGTATTTTATAATTTTTTGAGAATCAAAATTTAACTGGACCAACAATGGGTTAAGATTTGTTTACGGGAAGACTCGAAAAAAACATGAACCGATAGGCCTATTGACTTCAAAAATTGTAAAAATACTTGAAATAAAAAAATTGGACACGCGTTTCTAATTATTTTCAAAATCGAAATCTAGCAACCTAAGGGTTAAGAATTTGTTTAGGGTAAATGTGAAAACTCATGATCTAAAGGGACTTTTGACTTCAAAATTTTTGGAAACACTTGACATCAAAGATAATAGACACTTGACATCAAAGACAGTGACAAGAAATTTAATACTGATTGAGGTGTTATTAAAAGACTCGATCTTACAACACTTAATGTACTTATTTTAATAAATGAAATGAAATGAAATGAAAATTACTCGTATTTGTTCCCTTAATGGAAGATTTTCAAGATCTCACAGCTTTTTGAGGTCACAATTGTCACAGTTGTGTGACTTTTTTTAACTGGGAGGAGTATTTCTTATGATTTAAGTTGATGACCAATGAATTTTACTGATCATTTGTGATCCTCACAGTTGTGATGTGCATTTCTTATAATAGGTTAGGTCAGGCTAGGGTGGCAGAGTGCAGAGACTGTGAGAACTACACACATAGGCCAAACGATGATCCTTAGTGCTATCACTGCCGTAAACTATTTTCAATGAAATTATGAATGAATATCAACAGGTTGCAGGTTGTCTCTTTAGATGCGCAATGTTCTCCAAACAAAAAGAATTTTGAAGAAAATCCTCCAGTGCCTCATTTCTGAGGCATTTACAAAGCACTTTAAGTTGCTGGTTATTTTCTTAATTTTCAAGAATGTGTTAGAGCAGGTTTATCTTCTTCAATGAGGTGGTTTGTGTAGCAGTTTTTATTGAAATGAGCTTATCAGCTTTCTTACTATGTGTACAGGAGCTTCTCTGTGTCCTAAGACTCAGAGGATATGAAGCTGCTTACATCTTCCAGACAGTTGAATGATTAGAGATAATGAATTCTGAAGTTTATTCAAGGAAGTTTAGTGACATTAAAACTTTCTGGTTTTAAGGCTTTTTTTTTAGTCAATCAATTAGCATTACCAAAACAAGGCCTTACTGAGGCTCTTCGGCCCCAACCGGAGTGAAGAAGGAGAAAAATAAAAAAATCATACTTTTAATAACAGCAAATTGAATGCTATACTTTATGACATTAAATTCTATATTTAATTTTGTAATTTTTTAAAATTTTTTCTATTTGTTTTCTTGCTTTAAATTCAATATTATTTTCATAGATTTCATATTATTTGTTGTTCTTTTCAATATCACAAAATTCAATACTATAAATTATCACTCCCCACATACACAGCCATAAATTCTATACCTACTTTTTCATGAAACAATCTGTTGTTAGTGTCCTCAAAGCTGTATTTTTCGCATACCTATCACTGCCGTATTTGCTAAAATATTTTTCAAAACAATTTGATTGTCGCAATAGAAGCTGGAAAAAGGACAAAAATATACGCCAACTGCGACAGTTGAAGGCAGCTCAACATGTGCACCCGACAAGCCATTAACTGGCAATAAGCTGAATGTGAAACGAGACAAAGTTTGCGGTCCAGGAGGCCAGGCGACTGCAACATGAAAACCGCAAAAATACAATCAAGGCACACAACAACCAAAACAAGAACCAAAGCGTACCAGAAACACGGCTGACTGACCAATGTTGTCATACAAAATGCGCCACAAAAAAAAAACAACATTTACAATAGAAAATACAAATAAAAAAAAAAAATACAGAATTGAAATGAACAAAAAGCAAAATCAGTGCCAAAAAGCCATCAAAAACAGAAATGAAGCGAACACAGAAATAAATGAAAACCGGCAACAGGCAGAGAGTCAGACAGGACCCTGGCAGTGGTAGGCAGAAGTGAGCAGATAAATGGACAGACAGTCAGATAGACAGACTTTTGGGCCTTTATTTAATACCAGCTGCTGCGCGGCTCACCCTTTTGACGGTCATTAACGGCAGCCAAGCGCACAATGGACAAACGTTCGAGTTGGTTGCAACAGTGGCATTGCATCAGACTGTCACCGGGCTTGTCAGCTTGGCCGATCACTGCACACTCACACTCACACCTCATACTTCCACTGTTCCACCTCCTTCCACTGGTCTACTCTGTGGCCGCTGATAAGCTGCCAACACATAAATTTCCATGCCGACTGTCGATACGGTTGTCGCCCATTCGATTTGTGTGACCTTTTTGTGACTTTTTTGTGAGTTGTTTGCTTGTTGTGTCGGCGCGTGTTAATGTCATTTTTATGCCTGCCAAATGTGGCTTCCTTCCTTTATTCCTTTTTATTTTGTTATTATTACTTTTTTATGTGTTTCTTCGGTCGGTTGCTGTGGCAAAAATATTTCGCTAATGAAATATTAACGAAATTGTAATTGAAAGCTTTCAATTTCCATAATGATTACAGCAAATGGGCAACGACATGCATGCCACCTGTATGTGAGTTGTTGTTGCTGTTCTTGTTGTTGCTAGCAACATAAACAACACAGCGAAATTGATGTCATAAAGAAGCAAACAATGTTGACAGCAATCGATATGCAGAGCACAGCAGCAGGTCGCAGTCAGCGGTAGAACAGCGTCAAGTGGCTGTATGAGTGTTTGTGTGTGTGTGTGTGTGTGTGCATGAGTTGTCAGCCAATGTAAACGCGTGGCGTGAAGTGCGTAAACTCATGGCCAAAGTTAATAAAATATTTGCCAATATCTTTGGTGCATATTGTGGTGAGGAGAGAGCGAAAGAAAAAGAGACAGAAGGAAGTAAAGAGAAAAATTTGGTAGCAAAAGGCATCAATGAAAGTTGTTATTATAACTTTTTGCATGTATATGTGTTAATAAATATTTACCTCATAAAAATATATTAAATTAATAAAATTTCATAGTTCATGCAACTTACAAAAAATTGTTTTGCAACAACTTAATTAAATTCACTCAAGAAGAAACTTTTTCTGCGTCTCATTGCTCAATTACTAACATCTTTGTGTGTTTGTTGTTGTGCAGTAATAAAAATCGCATATTTTATTTAAATTGTTAATGCGGGCAAATGGCCAACGACCAGCGGCCAAGGCAGTCATTTGCCAGCATTGTGGCCAAATCATACACCACGGGACACTTTATTTCGTCTCCAAAGCATTGGCGTCATTGCGCCAATTGCGCGCTGACAACTTGTCAGCTCGTTTGTACGCAGTCGGCTGCAGACGAAAGTGGCTCACTAAGCTGGCCGTCTGGCTGGTTGTCTGTCTGTCTGTCAACTGCAGCATTTGCTTGCTATCTGCTCATACGTTTGTCTGCCCATTTCTCCATCTATCTCTTCTCTTCTCTCTGCTTGTCTGCGCATCCTTTAGTTCGCTCGCCAACTGCTGTTTCATTTATTTGTGTTAAATATTGACAACATTTGCTGCTTTTTTGCTTCTACAACTCTCCATTGTGTTCGTGTGTGTCGTGGAAAATTGAATTCTGCCCCTGCCGCCTCGCTCGGTTCGTATAAATCTGCCCCCCAGTGACCTCAAGTCCACCGCATTCGACGTTGCGTGCTGATTTTTGAATTGCTGCGCATTTGCTCGCTTTTCGCTTTTCATTTACACTAAGCGGATTTAGTGGCAGTTTATTTCTTCGTTGTTGTTTTGTTATTGTATTACTTTTCAACCACTGCACACAAGACATTTGAATTCAAAATGCAATCTGCTTTTTGGCGCTTTAACAATTTAGTTAAGCGGCACACCGCAAGCACCAGACATGCGGCTAAATAGTTGGACACAGTTGTTTAGGGGGATTCGAAGTAAGCGCTGACGGTTTGGTGACTTTAAGAATTTTATGAAAATATATTGCATACATTTAGGCACTTGGACATGAACCCTAATTTAGGAAAAGCTTTGGGTGGTGTACAAAAAATGTTCAAAAAATGTTAATGCTTTTCAGACATCTGATGAATTAACAGGTATGGAAAGTATGTAAAGATGCAATTCTCACTCGGTTCCTAAGATTCGCTCGCACTTGCTTCGATGAAATTCCGGATATAGAAATAATGTGTTTATATAAGTCCCACTTGGTTCCTAAGACTCCTTTGCAGCAGTAAAGAGCACAAGTAGCTTTTTAGCTAAGTAGCTTTTAAGATGCCTAGGTTCGTTTCGGATACTGGGCGCTATGTCTCAGGTCAAACTTAAGCTTAGCTTAGGTAAAGGAACGTTGGTCTTGGATAGGTTGAGTGAATGACATAACATTCGTCTTGGATGGGTTGACCGCGAGGCCGAATTCCCTCCCAAGTTCATGACATAACCTCTGACTTGGATGGGTTTTATTCTGAGGCCAATTCTTTCCCTACTAAATGACATACTTAACCTTCGTCTTGAATGGGTTTTATTGTGAGACATATTCCTTCCCTACTAAATGAGATAACCTCTATATTAGATGGGTTTTATTCTGAGGTCGAATTTCTTTTCTACTGAATGACTAATTTCTATTTTTGATGAGTTGACCGCGAGGCCGAATTTCTTTCCTAGTTAATGGTATAACCACTATTTTAGATAAGTTAACACATAGACCGAAAACTTTCCCTATTGAATGACATAACCTCTGTCTTGGATAGGTTTTATTGCGAGCTCAAACTTCCTCCCTAGTGAATAACCTCTTTCTTGGATGGATTTTATTCTAAGGCTCTACTAAATGACAAAACCTCCGTCTTGGATTGGCTCTATTCTGAGGCCGAATTCCTTTCCTAGTTAATGACATAACCTCTACTTTGGACGAGTTGGCCTCAAGGGCGACTTTCATTCCTAGTGAATGGCATAATCTCTGTCTTGAAAGGGTTTTATTCTGTTTTGGAAATGTGTATCAAGGAGAACTTTGAGTGTTTCAACCCCGAATCAGGAACCCCATACTCAATGAACAGCTCGCTCTCCGGGGAGTGTATAACGAGGAGGACTGGAAGTGTGTCTGCCCTCGTGGGAATATGTCGGTAATTCTCTTAATACAGTGAAGGTGTCCTGTTTGACTTCAAGAAACCTAAATATGCCCTCGTGTCTTCTCGAAGGGTGTGTAAGACTGATTTCAAGCGACTCTGACTCTGCAAGTGTTGACTTCAAGAAACCTATGTTCTTGTATGTTCTCGAGGGGTGTGTATGAAAAAGGATTTCAAGCGTCTTTGCCTCCGACTTCAGGATCTATATTCAACAAAAAATTCGCTCTACTTAAAGTATATATCGAAAATGACTTCGAGTATGTCTTTTTCCGTTAGAGAAATGTCTGTTCAGTTGAGGCTTGAGAGGCTTGACGATCATAAGATTTTGCGATGTCGACTGGCCTCTGAGAAGCTTTGGATTCCCCAATAGAAATGCCGCCAGGATCTTATTTCAATCTTAAAACTTAGAGGTGGCCCTAATGGTACCTTAAAAATATTAAGTCGAAATTTTTAGCTTAAAGCCGAAAGCGTAGCCCACCACTGCATTGCCTACAAGTGGTGAATTTTCTCCAACTAGTGGTGAATTCAGTACTGTTTGAGGTGCGTAACGCAGTTGAGGGCGCACTCTGCGGCTGGACAGAGTTGCCAACACCGCTGGTGCATAAGCAATGCTAATGACCGCGACGCGGCCAGCAGCTGCTCCTAATTACATTTTGCGGCGCGCATAACCAAACTTTGCCACCGAACCTCCTCAACATTCACCACTCAACAGCCAATTACGGCCGACTTGCATGTGGCTTTGCATTTAGTTTTTATGTGCGTTGTTTTTTGCAAAGCAAACAAGCGCTGTGGGCCCACTGTGATTTCTCTTTCTTCACCCTAACCAGCGCCATTTGCACACCGACGGCCGTTTTATGATTGATAGCATTTGATGGCGCATCGGTGTAGCATATGTTGCTGCTGCTGTTGTTGTTGCTGCTGTGGCTGCCGCAATTACCGTATCGCAGCGTCGGCGGGGCCATCAGTTGTGCGGCTCACAAACGAATGCTGACACTGTCCATTAAGGCAGCGACCAACCAAAAACAAAACCAAAAATTAAACGCTGAATGTTGGAATTAATTGTGCAGACGACGGCATTGACTGATGCGAACGATGGGCGTCGAAACGACGAACAGGTGGGTGCGTGCTGGCGACTGAGTGGTGCAGCCAAGTGGACGGACATGCAGGTTGGTTGCTTGGCTGCGTTTTACAGAATGACGTGCTAGCACAGCCAATAACAACAATTACAACAACAACAACCAATCATCAGCATTGACTAGCAACTCACCGCAGCATTGATTGATTTTTCATTATCAAATACTTTGCAGCTAAATGAAATGAAATGTTTTGCTTACTTTGCCGCTTTTACGCATTCGGACGCAGAAGAAAATCAACAATTGTTGTTGTTATTGTTAAATATCCCTGGCGACTGTGATTATTTTTTCGCCCTCTTACATAACTTTTATTTGGAGTGGCAAAGTTTTGCTGCGCCTGGTGTTGTCCTTCTAAGCGGCGAAGCAATCAAGTGGAAAACTGTTTAACGTATTTTTAATTTTGCTCTTGCGAGGTTCTCTTCTTTCCTTTTCAATGTCCGGCTGGCTTAATGAGCGCACAATTTTGCGTATGTGTGGCTTTGTTGACGCCCATTGACAGCAGATAAAGGACCTGGCCAACAAGTAATTGGAAAATGGTTTTTAATGGCCAAACGACGACGTGACATGAGGCAAGAGTGATTGGCAGAGAGAGAGAGAGAGAGGAGGAAACAGTCAACAGTCAAGTGAACTGTTGTGTAGACACAAACATTGAATGAGCTTGAAAATGTTGAATGTTTAACCCACTCAGACATGAGCCTTGATGGATTTTTTTGTTTTATATAAAACTGACAATAAGACATGAGCCTTGATGGTTTTTTTTTTTATAAAACTTAGCGAGTAGGAAAAAACTGATGTTGGAAGGAACTAATAGGGGTACCGGTTAATTCGTGCGGTTTTCTAACAGATGGCGTAGCTTGATTTTGTGAACAGTAATTCACCTTTCCAAATATGTGTTGGAAAGCTATTGTCATATAGTTTCAGAATCAGTATGTGTCATTTAGTTGAAGCGTAAACAACAATACTTTTGTTTACTCTGAAAATGTCGAATTTTGTGCCGAATAAAGTGTTTTTGCGGGGAGTACTTTCTTCATTACTTCAATATGAAGAAAAAGGCTGCCGAAAGTCATCGTATTTTGGTGGAAGTGTATGGTGTGCATGCTCTAGCTGAGCGTACGTGCCAGAAGTGGTTTGCACGGTTCAAAAGTGGCAATTTTGACTTGGAGGACGATGAACGGCCCGGACAGCCAAAAAAGTTTGACCAGCTGGGTGTGATCTATTATGAGCTGTTGCAACCGAATGAAACGATCATAGGGTCCGGAATATGAACAAAGGCACGGCAAGGTAATTTTGCAACATGACAATACTCGGCCACATGTTGCACAGGTCGTCAAAACCTACCTTGAAACGCTCAAATGGGATGTCCTACCCCACCCGCCGTATAGTCCAGACCTTGCGCCATCCGATTACTATCTCTTCCGACTAATGCAACATGGCCTGGCTGACCAGCACTTCTCCAATTATGAAGTCAAAAATTGGATCGATTCGTGGATAGCGGAAAAGCCGGCCGAATTTTTCAGAAAGGGTATTCGTGAATTGCCGGAAAAAGTTATAGCTAGTGATGGACAATACTTTGAATATTAAATTTGTAACCATTTTTTCACAATAAAGCTTTTCCCAAAAAAACCGCACGAATTAACCGGTACCCCTATTAATTCTTAGCAATCCTTTAGAATTAATAATTTTGCCATCAATAACACTGTGCAAGTCCAAAATTTAGACATGGGGGGACCTACTGGGTGAGTTTCCTATAGGTATACTGAGTTGAGATCCACCAGCCGTTTGGTAAGATTGGCTTTAGTTTATGAGAAATCCGACTTTGAAGTTTGCTCATGTTAGTCCAGTTTGTCGCTTAAGTAAGTCCTAAATCGTTCCGAATATCGCATTACTGTCTTCGGCAAGTTTGTAGATATTTTAACGACCAACAAATTTGCTTAAGACACCAATCCAAAAAAAGTACATTTAAACTGTGTAATTGCGATATGTGCATTTTTTTGCGCAGCGCTACGTGGCGTATGAGTGTCATTTAATTATAATTAACACTCATATAATTGACACTCATACGCCACGTTGCGCTGCGCTCAAAAATGCACATATCGCAATTACACAGTTTAAATGTACTTTTTTTGGATTGGTGTCTTAAGCAAATTTGTTGGTCGTTAAAATATCTACAAACTTACCGAAGACAGTAAAGCGATATTCGGAATGATTTAGGACCTATTAGAATTTAAACGTTCGAAGACTTAAGCGACGAACTCGACAAACTTCAAAGTCGGATTTCTCATAAACTAGAGCCAATCTTACCAAACGGCTGGTGGATCTCAACTCAGTATACCTATAGAAAACTCACCCAGTAGGTCCCCCCCATGTCTAAATTTTTGAGGGCAAATTTCACGCACAGTGTAATTTAAATTATGGTTAGTTTATTATGAAATTGATATGGAGACTGTAAATAAATTAAATAGACGCAGTACTTCTTTAATCTGAAATCCCAAAAGTACTTTCGAGATGGAATTTTGTGTTTGTTTGAAAATTACAAAAGATGTTTAAACAAATTTCCACACATTTGGCTGACCAAATGTTGTTGTAAATATAAAAATTGTGGATATAAAAGCAAAAAAATTTTGGTAGACAAATTCGGCTCCACTGCTTCAATAAAAACCTCATCGATTTGCATTCTTGGGATTAATAATCGAATACATTTGCAATATTTCCTTCTTCTCTCACTCATTGCTTTTCCCAGATACAAAAAAAACATACATTGTCATCATTTGTTAAAGGATATGCATGAATAAATCAAGAGTGCAGGTTTTCGGTTATGGAATTTGCACACAATTTGCTAAAATATTTACACAAATTACAATCAATTAACGAGCCAAACAATGGACCGACACATGCAAACCCTGACACACACACACATACACAAACGTATCGCATTCAAGTGCGCAAACAGACAGATAGCCGCAATTACAGTTACAATAACGGCATAAATGTGCGCCCAGATGCACGCACACACACACACACGCCCGCCTATGTAGAGGACACGTGTGTAAGTGTGAGTATGAGTGCGAGTGTGTGTGTGGGTCGTTTGCGTGTGCGGCGAGTAAATGGTGTTTATCTATGGCGCTTCATGTACCGTTATAGTGTGCTGAATGCTTAATATCCTTTATTTGTTTTTGTATGATATTTTTTTGTTCAGAGGCGTACAATTTTTTTGCGTTCGCATTTTTGCATTGCAATCGAAAATTCGCCAGATTCATTAAGGCTTCCAACAGTTCTCTCCTCTTCTCTTCTTATCGGCGACCTTTGTGGGCCGCAGCGTAGCAAGGAAACATTTTTTATTAAGACAAATGAAAATGAAAATAAGGACAACAGAAATCTGCGGTCGAACGGGCGGCTATTGTCCTGCAGGACTGCATTGTAATTTATCCGACGCCAGCGGCTCGTATTTGCCCAGCCAGCTGCTGCCCACTGGCGCCCGCACAAAAAATTGAAATACGCTTACAGCGCACTTGGAAAAGGATTTGCCTGCTGTTTGAGGAATTTGCCAGCATTCCAATTTGCCACACACACACACACATTCACACTCATTCAACTACGTGTCCGTGTGTCTACGCGCACAGACTGCAGATAGCAAATAGGCAAAATGTTTGTTGTGCCAATGCAGCAAAAACAGTGCACGTAATTATCGCTGTGGCAACGCTGATTGCGTCCTTTGTGTTTGTTTATAATGCAGCAGTTGGAAGGAACACGGGGGCGGGGAAGGAAATCAGGAAATGGAATTAGAGCTGTAATTGTTGTATACACAAAAGATGACACAAATGTCCATGATTTAGGATTAATTAATTATTTAATTGATGTCGGAAACAATTCATTCTTAACAATCGATAAGAATTAGTCAATTTCGCATAATTAACTATTGAATTTTGGTTAAATTACTTATTTAATTAATGTTAAAAGAAATTAATTCTGGGGCAATCGATTAGGATTGATAACTTTAGCGTAATTAATTATTGAATTTAAGTAATGATAGAAAAATTAAATATTAATTATATATTTAACTTATGTTGAAAGAACTAATTCTTAGCAATCGATTAGAATTAATAACTTTGGCGTAATTCGTTTTTGAATCTGAGGTTAATTAATGATTTCATTGCTGTCGGAAGCAATTAGTCTTTGGCAATCAATTGGAATTAATCCCTTTCAATTAACCCTAATTCAATTAACCTGATTAAAAATGATTTTCAGAAAATCAATAAATAATTATATTATTCCAGTTACTTAGTTAAGTTTAATATTTTAATCAATTAAATTAAACTGATGTGTGCAAAATCTGGAATCTTATCATGAACTATTAAATTCAAAATATTGTGTCTCATGAATTTATGAATCGAATATTAGAAATATATTTGAATCAATTATATATTATTCATTTATACATAATCATGAATTAATTAGAATTATGGTAAAATTTTTTATTAATTTAAAGTGTTTAATTAAATTATAATATTTTGAAATGATTTATAGTGAATGAAATCAAAACTATTCATTTCATTATTTATCAATCAAAACAAAAGTCAAAATTCATTCACTTAAATCAAAACTATTTGTGCAAAATCATAAATAAATTTAAGTTATAATTATTAATTTTTTAAATTTTTTTGGTAATTAGAATTATTTAATTTAATGTTATTAAAATATTTTTTTAATATTTGAAGGAATTAAAGTAAGTGAAAATGATTATATAAGATTTATAATCAGTTAAGTAAATAAGCAATTAATTAATAACTATGTAATTGAGTATGGTTTTCAAAAATAGAATCGAAACGATTCATGCAAAATAATCAATCAATTAAAAGTAATCATTCAAAGCACTTGAGGCAATTATACCAACATTTTTTGTGCAAAAATTATGAATAGATTATGATCAATTTAATGCAATTATAATATTTTATAATTATTTTCAATAATTAATGAAATGAAATGAAATAAAAAATAATAAAATTAAATTATTTTATTTTTTTGATGAATAAATTATAATATTTATTTTATTTTTTATTATTTAGTATTTATTATACATTTGATTGATTATAAACCAATGAAATGGAATTATATGTGCAAATCACTGATCAATTAGATTAGATAAGATTAATTAATGAGCTAATTTCTGTTTAAATTAAAAGAATTTGAATGATTTATGTAAAATTAGCATTCAGTAAGAACCATTCATTCATTTATTAACTATTTGATTAATATTTGAACTAATGAAACCAACATTATATATGTAAAATCATCAATTAATTTGAACTAATGACTACATTTTTTTATTAATTAAATGATTCATAATTTAATGATTGAAAATGAATTAATGAAATAAATTAATGTTTTATGATTTAATGATGAAAGAATTGAAAGTTTAATTGATTCAATGATTTATGATTTTATTATTGAAATAATTTTTTGTGTATTCGAATTTACAATGTAAACATTTGGTCATTTATCTCTCAAAATGATTTCAATGATTTAATAATTTATGATTTAATTTAATTATTGAAATAATTAATTATTTATGATGTATTCGAATTTACACACACATTTGGTCTGTTTTGCCTCTCAAAATAAAAAAAAGAAATTAAATTAAAAATATTCATAATGAATTGACATATTTGCAATGATTTAATGCGACTCAATTCACAAGTCTGCAGGCACTTTACATAAATTTCACTCGAGCGCGTTGCATTCACAGCTTCAATTTCATTTAAATGCCACAAAAGGGTGGAAATAATTCAATTTGTTTTTGCAGCAGAGTTCAACATTAAATTCATAAATGAAATATGATCGTTAATATTAAAATTAATATTCATAATTGACGCCAAACCGCACAATTGTGTGCAGTTGAATAATAAAATATTGAACAACTGGAAAGCGAAATTTGATGGCCAAAATGCTGTAATTAAAACATGGCAACACTGTGAACAGAGTTTAATGTTGAAAATTGGCGGCCCGCAGTGCAGTGAAATATTTTCACAAAAACCACAACAGTTTTTTCATGGTTCAACTATAAGGTTGTAGCAAGCCACCGGCTGATCGTTTATGGCTTCTGTCAAAATCGTCGGTGTGCTGTGTTGCCGCATCGGTTGAAATGAAAATACCTGATTGAAAACAACTGACCTGAGCACTTTTCCCGTTTTTTCACTCAAATACAGAACCGTCTGGCAACAATCACTTTTGTATTTTTTCAGTTTCTCCCTCTTTCGTCGGAAAATATCAGCTGATTTTGACAGTAACCATATACAATCCTACCAACAAAATACATGTGGTTTTTGGTGTTGCGGGCATGCTATTACCTTATTATTGTGCCATGAGTTTTTTTTTGTGAAAATGTCAAATTTCGTCTGTTTTTGACAGTTGCCTCTTCTTTCTCTTTCCCTCTTCTGACTTGTGTTGAACAAAAAACTAATTTGCCTTCGCGTTTGCCTTTTGTCTGCGGAAAATTTTGGCTTCATTTCTCCCTCCCACCCGCACAAACGAGCTCACCGCTCACAGCCTTTGATGTTGTTTCGCTGTGCAGCTAAAGCGCTTTGAGAATGTTTTGTTTTTTTTTTCAATATTTTAGCAAATATTTTGTTTTTTGGCGGCTTTTATCGTAAGCAAATATTTCTCTTTATCCTCACAACATGAACGAAAATGCGCCGCTAATTAAAAAATTTGCGCACATTGTTGACAAAGTATTCTTTGCTGTTGGTGTTTTTGTTGTAATATGGTTGACAAACTTACCCCCTCTTCCTTGCCCTGCAAAAAGTGCACAGCACCCGAACGTTGTATGCCGGGCAGAAACCATACAGGGTGCGTCAACAGCAGACGCTCCATTAGGCCCAAATCACAGGGCGGACAGTCGTCGCTGCCGCGCGACGTTTCGCTCGACGTTTCACCTTCGGCCAAAATGCCACCATCCGAGCTGGAGACAAGGGATGTACGTGACTGCAAAGAATACAAAAACATAGATAGAGATTATATTTTTTGTTTGCTTTAAGAAACGCAGTTCAAAAGATTTCCATATCGAAAATGATCGATTTGAGGTGAGAGTTTTAGATTCAAATAACCATTTAAAGATTTTCTAAGAATGTTTTGCTTTAAGATTATCGTTCGAAAGATCTCAGCATCGAATGTTTAGATTAGAATTTTTTTGCTTTCAAAATCGCTGTTCAATAGATTTCTTTATCGAAAATGAATAATTTGAGGTGAGAGTTTTGGATTCAAATTACAATTTAAAGATTTTCTAAGAATGTTTTGCTTTACGATTATCGTTCAAAATATGTACGCATCGAATATTTTGGTTTAAGTAAAGTAAATTTTCAAATTTTAGGAATATAAAACACATAATTGAGGTAAAAGTCCGGGGTTTCAAAATTCTTCTGAGAATGTTTGCTTTAAGATCTCAGTTCAAACGATCTCCGTATGGAAGACAAATGGTTTGAGTTCAGGATTTCAAAGTTTTTCTGAGAATTTTTGCTTTAAGATCTCAGTTCAAACGATCTCCGTATGGAAGACAAATGGTTTGAGTTCAGGATTTCAAAGTTTTTCTGAGAATTTTTTCTTTAGGATCTCAGTTCAAACGATCTCCGTATGAAAGACGAATGATTTAAGTTCAGGGTTTCAAAGTTCTTCTGAGTTTTTTTACTTTAAGATTTCAGTTCAAACGATCTCCGTATGGAAGACAAATGGTTTGAGTTCAGGATTTCAAAGTTTTTCTGAGAATTTTTTCTTTAAGATCTCAGTTCAAACGATCTCCGTATGGAAGACGAATGATTTGAGTTCAGGATTTCAAAGTTCTTCTGAGATTGTTTGCTTTAAGATCTCAGTTGAAACGATCTCCGTATGGAAGACGAATGATTTGAGTTCAGGGTTTCAAAGTTCTTCTGAGATTGTTTGCTTTAAGATCTCAGTTCCAACGATCTCCCTAAAGTATTATGCCGATTTTTTCTTCTTTTGACAAACTGCTTTCATAGTGCGACGACTGGTAGCTCACAACGCACAGTGTGACTTTTATCATTTTTAGGATGCCAAAAGGAAAAACAAAAAGGTTCTCCGATCGCAAAAATTTTTTGGTATGCATTAGAGGAATATACAAGTGATACGAATATATGCTCAAAGCAAAACGAAAAATAACAGTTAGCATGATAACCGTTATCGAATTTGTCTCACTGCGACAAGTGCAGAAACACTTTTCTCAATGTGAGATTTTTTGTGAAGTTTACAGAGCCATGATTTTTTTGTCAGAAATATTTTTGCACAAATCTTTTTGATTTTAGTTACATGAATATTTTGTGCAAACTCCGGTAAGTTTTTGAAGCTTTAATTAATTTATTTTAATTTTTGATCGATTAAAATAGCTAGTCACTTAAAATTGAGTGATTCCCAAAATTGTTTCTTTTTTTAATAGAGTAAAACTTATTGAGTTCCGTAGAGTTCCATGTGATGTTTATAACCACATTAATGAAAAATGTGCCTAGTTTCAGATTCTGCAATCAATGTTTGCTCCTTTTTGCACCAATTTAGTTCACAGCCAATCAAACATGGCAGTTCCGCGAAGTGAAATTTTTGACGTTTGGCTAAAATCCAAGCAAAAAAAATAAGAATCATGCGGTTTTAAAATATATTTTGAGTTTAATTGGAAAAGATGTTGTCCACTTCAAATTAAAATCCTGTGTAAAGAAACTCTGCTATAATTTTCGCTCAAGATGGGTTTCCTTTATATCACAGGATATTGGAGTTTTTTGACCAAAAATCTTTTAAAATGTTAAATGGTTTGGAATAAATCTAATTCAAAAGTATTAAAAAAAACTATTTTGACTATTTTTATTTACGTCCGTCCAGACAAACCCTATTAAATTAGAAATAATGGTCATCTGAAATTACACCTTATATGGGGAGTCGAAGAAAAATTGGGCGGAACACGCCCATTTTTTTTGTCTAATACGATGTTGACCTCTACATGGTTACTGCAAATTTTTACCGTCATACCTACTTTGGTTTGACTGCTATGACTTTTGGCATCCTAAAAATTATAAAAGTCACACTGTGCAACGCTTCGGTGAGCATTGTAGCCAAGTGTTGATATACCTTAAAAGCAATGAAAAAGTAATTTTTTGGCAACCAGCCTTCCAAATCCAAAGTGAAAATTGTATTTAAACACTTAAAAAAAAGCAGGATCCCTTGGATTGGGCGCGAAAAAAGACAGAGAGGAAGAGCAGAGTGAATGCAATGTCATTAACAGTCGCATGTAATGACAGCTGTTGCCAATGCCAACAGCAGCAACCAGCAATGGGGAGTTACGAAGGCAACAGACGGCATCAACTGTAACAATGATGCGACATAAGGAAAGTAAAAGGGAGAGAAAAATTCAACATCAGAAAAGTTGAAGTGAACATTTTTTAATTTGATTTTCATGCGCATTGCGTGCAATTATTCATTGATGGATGTTTGTGCGTTTATTTTTTTAAATGTTAAAAAATAAAAATAAAATAAAAAACCAATCGTTGGACTTTGATGTTTTGGCTTGTGAAAAACATGCAAATATGGGACTAAATCGGATGGTAGCCCTTGGCAGTTTTGTTGGCTTTGAAGGGAGCGAAAACGTGGCATAGGAATAAATGACAGCGACGCGCAGTAAGCGGCTGTTGGCTGTCAACCCTTCGGCACCTGCTGTCATTGGCGTTTACAAAGCTGTCAGCCGCTTGTTTATGATAAATGTTGCCTGTTGCGGGTTTTATGTGACGTGTTAGAAAATTGAAAAAATATAAAAAAACAAAAATAAAAAATATAAAAGACATGCATTCCCCAGCACGAGAACGCAACTGTTTTGTTGCGCGTTCTATAGAAACCCAGAATGACGACTTGGGTATGAGAAATTGTCACGCTTGCCGCTGTTTTGTGCGCTTAAAAGTTAATAAAAAGCCACATTCAGGTTTATATATTTTCGTTTTATTTCTTTGACTGGACAGTCTGTGCAAAAAGTATGCGGAAACTAGTATTTGAAGTAATAGAAGCGTGTTGGAAGCGGTTAAAAGGTTGGTTTTGAAGTAATTCTACGGACGGCTCCAAGGTCAGTCAAGGCGTCTATGAAAACGCGGAAAACACAGTCGACTTGGCAGCTTCTGAAACGCATTTTTTCATTAACCTGTCACCTAAGTCTTTACTTTTAGATCTATGAAGTTGGTCTCCACTCAAACTTGACTAAGGATTCAAACGATCATTCAGACTGTCCCATCTCTGAAGTATCTTTCAAGTGAATATCTTTTCAATCAGGAAACCAGCAATCTTCACATTATTATTATTATTGGTTGTCCCAGTATTGATTCATGCTAATTATTTCGTCCATTCTGGTTAGGATGGATAGAAAAGATCTCTTTCAAAGGGCAGAATGGTTTTGGGCAACAAAAGGAGTTCATGCATCTTTTCTTGCAAGTATGACCTGGAATTCAGCGGACCCATAGCTCATTGTGAAAGCCGTGAACGTTTGGCTTCCCAAGGCCTTCCTGTACCAAATTCGAATATAGCTGGTATGATCGTGATGCCTTGATGAAAATTGGTATGGTTCTCTTTATCAGAAGAATGAAGCTTGGTAGATTCTTTTGCCTACACTCAAGGTGGTAACTATCCAACTATCCAAAGAGGTCAAATATCTCATGTGTTATCCTAGATGACAAACTTCTTTTGAAATCGCACGTGGAACTAAAAACTTCAAAGGTGTTTTTGGAAAAACGTGGGTCTTTTCCCTAGCAAGGTCCTCTGGTTCTATGCGTCTATGACAAGACCCATTCTCTCCTACGCATCCGTGGTCTGCATGAGCAGACTCTCTCTAGCAGGGGTCAGGAGAATCTGCAGTGGTCAGTGGTATGGCGCTTGTCCGCAACTCGATAATAGTGCTGGCACCGACATTGACCCTTCGGTCATGTCATGAAGGCATGGGGTCAAGGGGCATGATTCCATGCCTTCAGACTTTGAAAATCAGCCCGGACAGCCTTGGACAACCCTTCAACCACTTCTAGGACAGTCAAGTCTTGCAAATCCAGGCTAAACTATGTCGGCAGACATAATAGCCTGACGCTTACTTGGGTCCCGGGACACGCAGGAATTGCGGGTAACGAGACCTCTGACTCCCTAGGTAGAATGGGCTTTGAGGCTGCTGACGATGAGACGGCGGACCACTTTCTGTGTGTCTGCCCCGCGTACGACCGAATCAGGTTTGAGACGTTTGGAAAAGATGTGTTGCGAAGCGATCACCTTTGCTCTTTGGCACCCCAGGATCTATACAGACTTCTCCGGAGGTCGGGTAGATTCAAAACATAGTAACAGAGAGCATCAAGTTGTGGTACAATGGACGTATGTAATGTCGGAGTGCTGCGTGTGCTAGACTGTTCCGACAAGAGAGGGAATGCCTTGGCCACTTCGCTATCAAAGCGCTATCGCTATCCGCTGGTTTCGATAGTTCTACGCCAGATTAAAGTAAGTACACCTTTCGATTGTATATATGTACTATATATCTTCCTGGAATATTTTTGTGTATCTACTTTCCCATCAACTTGTGTAAGAAGCAGAATTTATATAGTTTTGAACGTTTCAGAACCTCAGTCTTTCTTTGGAAACCATTTTTCTGAACGGTTTTAAAAGTTTAGGAATTTCAGTATTTTTTTTTAGTAAAACGAGACTTTTTTGAAAAGCTTTAAAAGAAAAATAGAGCCAACAAAGTTCCTACAGGTCTACTTAAAATCAATAAAATTGTCAACTTTTTCATGTAGCTTTCTTTGGAAACTGTTTTTGTATACTGTTTTAAAAGTCTAAACATTTTAGTAATTTTTTCTAGTGAAATAGGACATTTTTCGAAAACTTTAAAAGCAAAATAAAGCCAAAAAAGTTACTGGTGGTCTATTTAAATTCGAGAAAATTCTCAACTTTTCCACGTAGGGAATTGGTTCAAGTTCCCAGCTGATTTTGTTATATGCGACTCAATGGAAATCTACTAAATAAATAAACTTTATGTATAAACGAATAAATTGGCTCTGTTTTAGTTGAACATGCCACATACTTTTTACACAGACTGTATCTTCATTGAGCTTTTTTTCTAGCGCGTGTCAATTGAAGCGTGCGAAATATTTTTCGCCTCCCTTTCCCGTTTTCCCTCTTCGTTCCAAATGACGTTGCGCCAGCAACACTCATTGCTGTGACAACTCGGTGACATTTGAAGCGCTTTGCTGCATTTTAAATTTGCATTTCGACTGAAATATGAATCGTTGTTTCCCCTCTCAGTCTCGCCCTCTCTCTCTTACGAACCAACGTTGCCGGTTGGCGTTCGTGTAGCGCATATTTTAGCGCGCTTTATTAACGTAGCAAGCAGCGCGGTAATCCTTGAAGTGAGTGAAGTAAATATTTTTCTTGTTGTTTTGTTTTTATTTCGAATTTTTAAAAGGTAAGCAACACAACAGCAGATGATGAAAAATTGTTGTTGCCACATTAATGCAGCGGCAAAGCGCATAAAATGTGGCGTTTATTATTTCAAAAGGAAGAAAAAAAGAAAGAAAATATATTTCTATGTTATGCAAAGAAAGAGAAAAGGGGGGAGCAGCCTTGCAGCTACTTCAAGCTTTATGCTGCTACTTAATTTTTATGCTCGACACACGGTTGCAACGTTGGCGTGCGGCGCAATGTCTGTTCTGGACTTGAGTTGAGTTGAGGCGACTGCGGCTCCAATGTTGCCGACATGGCAGCGACAAAGCCGGCTAACCCCAATGTTGCGCCGCATGTGCGCCAACTTTTGCTTCTCCTCCCACTGTGCGCAGATTTTTGTTTAAATTTTTTGTAAAATTTCCACATTTCACCGCGCTCGCTTTTCTATCCCGTTGGCCAAGTTTTCATGCCTCCACCTGCACTTTATTTGCCTCCTTTAACCCCCATTTTTGGGTATTTTTTTTATTGAGTTTTGCTGCTTTTTGTTTTGCTCATACTTTCAGATTTTTTTTCATATTTATTTGTTATAATTTTTTCTCTTCACATTCCACATTTGCCATTTTTTCATGTTTGCTTCTACTTTTTTTTCGAACTTGGCGTTTTTTCGCTGGGCTTTCGTGTTTCTAGCCAACATTTCATACTTGCTTGGAATTTTTAATGCTGCTTTTTTGATTTGTTGTTGTTGTTGTTATTTTTGTATTATTTTTTGTGCGGATTGTCATAATGCGACGCTGTGCGTGCACGTCGAAACGTTGAAGGTGTACAAGAGGGAAATGTTCTTCCAGCTGCTTTTTAACGTCCATTAGGCAAAAACCTGATTTAAAGTCACGTTTGTGGGCGGCATAAGTGCTCGGCGTGAGCTACATACAAACATACATACACACACATGTATGTGTATATGTAAGTATACAAATTTCGTATTTTGCACAATCATATTTTTCGATATGAGAAATACATAAAATCACAAAAAGAAGGTTTTAGAAAAGAACATAAAAAAAAATTAGGGAAGACTTTAAGTGGTTTAGACCCAAAATTTCATACAATTGTATCACATAAAACTCTATAACGTATAGGATTTCAATCTTTGTTCAGTTATCTATACAATAACGGTAATTATAAGAAAACGCAAACTTTTTGAAAACTTTGACTTGACTTTATTTTTATTTGAGTTTTCTTTGAGAATTGATAGAGTTCCAAAGATCCACAGATTTACTAAAAGATTGAACTGAAAGATGGATTCTGGATTCACAAAAAAAAATAAATTTTTCAATCCATTCTTCAGCTTCAACACATTTGGAAGAAGAACTTTTCTTTCGTTTTTTATGGAGAAAATTTCAGTAATTTTAAGTTCATTTTTTTTAAATTCCGTCAAATTTTCAATTTTGATTTAATTTGGGTTTTTGTTGAGAATCCCTAGATTTGGAACTCATTTTCTAAAATGTCTACAGATTTACTGAAAGATTGAACCTATTAGCTGCTTAGGAGCTCTAAATAATGGAGATTTTTGAGCTACTAAAGCCATTGAAAAGATTTACAAAAAATTTACAAAATTTTACAAAAACTTTTTAAAATTTAAATTTTGAATTTTGGAGATTTTAGAGCTACTAAAGCCACGTAAAGGATTTACAAAAAAATTTTTAATCCATTCTTCAGCTTCAACATGTTCGGAAGAAAAACTTTTTCTTCGTTTTTTATCGAGAAAATTTCAGTAATTTGAAGCTCATTTTTGAAAAGCTCGCCAAATCAAATATAACGTGGTGGCATTTGTAGGTATCTAGGACCACTACTTTAGGAGATATACCCATTTAACACTAGAAGACCCAAAGAAATCGAAATGATTCCATTGGGGTCTCTTTTTTTAATTTCAATGCTTGGCTTTCGGAAGGAAATCTTCGAGGACTGTGAATAAGTGAATGAATGTCAAAGCAAAATTTACTTGTGTCGCCTTCTTCAAAAGTTATAGCATCTGCCGATAACACGATGACTTTTGCGCCACCCTGTATAACTATTTTTATTCAAATTCTGTTTACTCGTTGTTATCCCTAAAATAAAATTTACTCGTACTTTCTGCTGATATTCCGTGGAGTTTGAACACATATTTTAAAAACTGAGATATACTGCAACAGAGGACCTATTCAGGACCTTTCAGATTTCTAGAATCCTTCTCCTTCTAGAATTCCTTCTAGAGGCTACAATTTTTCAATTCATTCTTTCATGCCGACTTTTAGTACCGTTTGGTTATTTGTTATAAGACGTTCTAAAGCATTGAAGAATTACTGTCGACTTTTTCAGGTCTCTTGGGACCTTAGTTAACCCATTCGCTGCCAAGCCTAAATTATATGAAGTCATTCCCATTGCCATGTATATTTTGAGCAAAGCTCTGTTATCCACAAAAAATTTGCTAATTCGAAACCCTGCATGTTATAACATATTTAACGTAGTACGAGTATACTCGTCTTTGGCAGGGTGTCATGTATTGGCAGCGAATGGGTTAAGGAGCTAAAGCCATGTAAGAGTTTAAAAAAAGACTGCCACCTTCCAATTCATTCTTTGGTGTCGACTTTTAGTGCTGTTTGGTTATTAGTTATTAGTGTTTATAAAGCTTTTAAGAATTATTTACTGTCAGAAACGACTCCTTTCAGGTTTCTAGGGACCCTGGTTGAGGAGCTAAAGCCATTTAAGCGATAAAAAAAGACTGGCACCTTTCAATTCATTCTTTGATATCGACTTTTTTAGCAGTTTGGTTATTAGTTCTTAAGGATTTATAAAATTTCTAAGAATTACTGTCAGAAATGACTTTTTCAGAACTCTACGGACCCTAGCTTAGGAGCTATAGACATGTAAGCGATTGAAATTATACTTTCATCTTTCAATTCATTTTTCATTTCGGTTTCTTCTGCCTTTTAATGCTTATCCAAAGACTATGAGCACATTTTAAGAAAGCTTGTGACATTTCCTGCAGGAATCGATCAGTTTCTTTAGGTTTTTAGGATCTCTAGTTTAGATTTAGATAGGAGCCACAGTCCTTAAATAATTTGAGTAGAAAACCGTAATTTTTCAATTCATATTTTAATTTTGATTTTCTCGTTTGTTTTTCTGTACTTATGGGCCTTGTTGAGACTTAGAGTATATTTTTGGAATGCTTATGAGATTTTATGTATGAAAGGGACTCTTTCAGGAATCTAAGGAGCTACAACCATGAACGATTTGAAAAAATAAAAATAAAAATAAACTTAATTGTGAATCCATTGTTTAACTTTATTTGTCCGAGTTTGACTAGTAGATACAAATTTTTTTACCAGAATTTAATTAATGCTTTTTTTTACTAACTCTTGTGAAGGAATCAGGAATTGAATTGCTGGAATTCCCAATATATCACAAATCGAAAAAATACCCACAGGTTGAGGCTCAGATTCGAAATGGTTCATGATTTTTAAATTTAATATTTTAAATTACATATTTTAAGCTATTTTTAATGCCAACCATTTCGTTCTTATTCTCAGATTTCGATAAAAAAATATCCTTAAAAAATAAATTAGTACAATGAGCAAAAATTATGCGGCAGCCAAAGTCACTTGGCCCAAGAAGTGTTCCCCTCTCTCGCACGTTCTGTGTGCTTCACCAAAAACTTTTGCTTTCTTCCATCACACTGAACGGCACGTCTGCAGTGAGAACAAAATCTCTACACAAGGTTAAAAGGATGTTAATGCGTTGGTTGTATGTAATGAAAATCAATAAAAGACGCCGGCCGGCAAAGTTTTCACAATCGTTGTCTCGCCAGCCAGCAAGAGAGGCCAACAAATTGTGCGTTTCTACTTCTACTTTTTCTTCTCTTCTTCTTAATTTTCTTGTTTTTGGTGCAGCTTGTGATTTATGCTTTTTTGCAGCAAAGCGTATAAAAAATGTGCACACAACACACAAGGAATGCCGAGTATGGCCGCCTTTCTATGAGTGTGTGAGTGCCCTTTTTTCTATGCTATTATTATATTTTCAGTGCTTATGTCTGTCTAGCTGTCTGACGGTCTGTCTGCACAGTTGTCTGAAGCGCGTGTTTTGTGATTTTTTTCATATTTTTTTATTTCTCTGCTGCTTGTGCCACTGTCAGCAGCACATCCTGCGGGCATCCTTGACGCATGCAGCGTCATGTGTTGGCAACACGCGCGCCCCAGTCTTGTTGCCAATGCGTGTTGTTGTTATTGTTGTTGCTGCCAACAGTAGGTATTGTTGTCAGGCAGCGGGCACATGCGGCGCGTATCAGCTGCCGTCGCTGTCAAAAGAAGACGCGTTTTAATTTGCCTGCAGCCAATGCCACCAACCACCCAGACCCAGTCGAGGAACGTAGAGTTTGTTTCCTAATGATGTGGGCGTTGCTGGCGTTGTCGAATAGCTGAGCGTTTGGGCGGAGAGTGGCGAGCGGGGGGCGGGCAGGTGTGTCTGTGTACTTAAATTTTTCCGAACGTTTAGAAAATCACTTTGGTGCGTGTTTAATTGAAATGAAAACGCTGGCCCCGCCCATCGCGCAATTATTTGTACATCTCTATTTCGTGACTTGATCTACTTTGTTGTTGTTGTGTACACCCTCGTGCTGTTTAATGCAATTAAGTGGAGTTGTGCGTAGTAATTCGATTTTGAGAGATTTTTTCATGGACAAGTGTTGCCTGAGGGCAAAATTTCATTAGCGAAGGAATGTTTAGATGTGCTCAGGATTTCATTTTTGGGGGGATTTTGAGTACAATTTTCGAGCCGAATACCATTCGAAACAATTTCTTGTACTAAAAAATTTTGTGTTTGGGGGTTTGAACCCCAAAACCCCCTGTGTGCGCCACTGGCTGTGAGTTTGTTGTGGGGGTAATTTTTTTAAATCTGAAGGAAGTAATTGCTCAGAAATTGAGAACAAGCCGAATACCGAATTTGAAACCATATTTTGTACCAGCAATTTTTGTGTTTGGGGGGCTTGAACCTCCAAAACCCCCCTGTGTGCGCCACTGTTTGACCTAAGTCGGGTAATTTAAATTATATAATATGAAGCCTTCAATTTCATGCAAAAATAATTGAATTCTTTTTACTAGAACTTGCGGTCCGTCTCTTTAGAAGACTTTGAAGCATTTAAAAACTTAACTTTCTAGAAGACTTAAATATTTGAAGAAATTCAGAACATTCACATCTCTCACTATTCCCAATTTGTTTGCAATGCCACATCTTCCACCCTCTAAATTTAACCATTCAACACTTCCATTTAACCCCTCTACAAAAAAAAAGAAAAAATTTATCACTTGCAGTCATGGCGATTATTCTTAATTTTCACACAATGCAGCGCATTGCCACCCACTTTTCATTGCACAGAACTCAACAGATGTCGACAGACAGCCCAACAACAACACCGACAATGTTTGGCAGCACTGCCACTTGATGCCAATGACAGCAATTGAGCGTTTTATCTTCGCGTAATGAAAATGTCCAGATTTCTGTCAGCGACATTTGTGTGCGCTGTGATTTGTGCAATTTTTCACTAGAATATCAAAGATGAAAAAGACAAGACAGGGACGCTAGCAAGGAGCGTTCCAAGGACCTACAATGAGACATTACAAATTGCTTTGAATGTACGAAATTTAATTAGCGTTCAACGATGGAAAGTTTGGAAATTCCGAGAAATGTAAAAAAAACATGTATACGGTACTGAAAAGTTTTTGGTCATGTCTAATGAAAATTTAAGGAAAGAATGGAATAGAGAATAGAAGAGAATTAAAGAGAGAATAGAACGAAAAACCGAAGAGGACACAACAAAAGAAATAATGGAAGAAAATAGCAAAGAATGAAATAGATTTGAGTAGTTCGAACAGGAATTTCGTCATGCAGTGCCCAGAAATGTCTCCAAGTTTGACAATCTCACTGAGACTGAGTTCAGGACCTAAACTTAATTGTTTTAGAGCAGAACTACTCGCGAGTACCAGAATGGTATCCCTACACTAGTCGCGAGTAGCAGAATGGTCATCACTACTCGCGAGGACCAAACTGGTACTGCCTTCCATCTCGCTTAGACTGAGTTCAGGATCTTAAGAGCAGTTTGATTGTGCTCGAGCTACTCGCGAGTAGAAGAATGGTACTGCATTCTCACTGAGACTGAGTTCAAGACCTAAGGAAGGGCTTGATTGTTTTAGACCAGTGATGATCACTATCGGCGAGTAGCAGAATGGTCATCACTGTTTTTAAGTATTAAGATATCACCTATCAAACATTTTTCTCTAATCAATTAGATGCTTCAAACAAAGCATCCGTCTTCTACTTGAAAGACACTGTACTTATACGGAACCCGATCGTTGGTGAGAGTGAAGAGAATTCTTGAGATGAGATAAAAGAGATAAAGTTTTGAGACTTATCACTGTTCAATAGTTTTAAGGTCTCTACTGACAAAACTCCTTCTCAAGTTAATTATATGCTTCGAAAATAGCATCTGTCTTTCATTTAGAAGACACTGTAGTGGTATGGAAGCTGGATTGTTAGTGAAATAAGGTAAATTCTTGAGATGAGAGAGAAGAGATAAAGTTGTAGCTTTGAAACTCTATAAAATGGTTCAAGGTACAAGTTACCAGCAAGTCAAGAGCAGCGCGAGAAGCAGAATGGTCATCACTGTTTAACAGTTTTAAGGTATCTTCTGACAAAACTCCTTCCCAAGTCACTCCTTTGAAGATAGCATTCGTCTTCCACTTCGAAGACATTGCAGTGATATGGAAGTTGGGTAGTTCGTCTTCCACGTGGAAGACACTGTATTGGTTAGTGAATGTTAAGTGATTTCTTGAGATCAGATGAGAGATAAGCTTGAAGCTCCCAAACCATTAACCCTTTACGGCTCAAGATCACCAATCTTAATGAAACCTGGTTGGATTGAAAGCTTTTTGAGAATAAAAAAACATTTGTTCCACGAGTTTTCAAAATTTTTATTATAAAGTGGATAAGTGGAGAAAAAGCGGTTTGTGACATTTATGTTACATTGAGCTATAACGAGTACAAAACTTTAATATTCATTAACATTTCAAAGAACTCTGTTTTACTTTTAAAGTTTCAATGTTTTATGAAGTGTGGAGAATTTTAAAGCAATTATTGTATTTATTATAGCATAAGGCCACTCTACACTTGTCACATAAAGTTTGCGAGACCCCTACGCATCCAGGGAGCTTGCACCGAATCCTTTTTTCTGCCCATACCGGCCAATGTCCGATTTGATCATGTCTTATCGCAATCAGTGGAGTACTCTGCGCTGGCCCCTTATGTTTTTTAGCTTGGAGTTCGCGTGATTTTCATATTCTAAGGAATTATTGAATGCGTGGCGCCATGAGCGTCATACCATACCCTCCTACATTCGGTCATATCCTACACTGCTACACGAAGAAATTGAATAAAACATTCTTAGATCTGCATTCATCTGTTTTGTATTCATTTTTAATTTTTCTGATCATTATAACGGTTTGTAACAGAAATGTCACATTGCGCGGCACACAGCAAAAGTTGCCTTTGTTCCGCAATGTGACAGAAATGTTACAAACAGTAATTTCTTGATTTCACAAAAACTATCAAATTTTTTTAATGAATTCGAGCACATTATTTAAAGAGAAAGTATTCACCTGTTGTTTCGCACAAAAATAGTAATGAAAAATCACTTTGAAATATTTTTTTTATAAATTCAAGCTTCACGAAAATGCACTGTGATAACACTCACGATTTCTGAACACTAAATGAAAAATTTTACATTTTAACTGAACGGTTTCTAAGTAGTATTTTTATATTACATGCACTACCGTATATAGGAGATGAACAAAAACAGAGTTTACTTGTTAACATTGCATTTTATTGCTATTTTAGTGGTTTGTTACAGATATGTCACACGGTGCCGTAAAGGGTTAAGTAATACAAGGCACAAGGTAGTAGGAAATCGAGGTAAAATTCTCCCCCAACAATTATAATCACAATTTTGTGACTAAAGTGACAACTAAAGTGTGATCTCTGACTGTTGATTGATGACTGAAAAGGTTGTCCACACTTTGATTTCTGTAAACAAGATATAGCTATGAATGGATGTGTATTATATGATATATTCGTATGGTATTAGGGTACGAATGTGGACAGGGGGGAGGGTGGTATGAATTAGGGATGTGTGGCTAATTTCGGGATTTCTGATATGAGCAACACTGCACCAAAAAATACTCTCCACACGTGGCCACATAAGTTAGATTAGGTTTAACTGGCTGGACCTAAGGCATCGCATAGACTATGGGAGTCCTTAACATTGTCAGAAGCTCATCGTTAACGTTAAGAGTAACCGTACAGATCTATAAATTTTGTAAAGAACCTAAGTAGGGCTCTGGCCTTTACTTTTGTCCCTCAATCAGCGAAGTACCTAAGTGAGTCAATCGTAGTTTTGAGAACGCGGTACAGAGGCAGAGAAGATGTTCCATAGTTCCTTTCACACCCTGCTTATCGGACTTCGTGCCCATATCACTGTCGATGATACCTAGCCTGTGAAATATGGACTTCCACCAGGCAGTGAGCCGAATTTTTGAGGATTTGTTAATAAGTTTCCAAAATTTGTTGTACTTTTGAAAGTGAATCTCAGTATTTTCATATTAAGAGATAAATAATATCGAATATTTCAGAAGAAGTCGCAATGGATACTCGAATTTTTGATAGCCCTCCGAATTTTCAGGTCTCCCAAAAATTGAATTCAAGATTTCGGCGAGTAGGTTCTGGAAGATTTTTGAAATTTGTTGGAAATTGAAATTCGTACCCAGATTATGGATGAAAAATTTTAGGCAGAATTCCACGCTTGACATCGCTAAAATTTTGCTTGCATACGTCCAACATTTGGCATGAGTGGCAGCAACATTGTTTGCACGTCGCCATTGCATTGGCAAACGTTGTCTCGGCGTTGCCACTCTGTCCATGACAGCTTCGCATTCGCATCAGACGCTTTCGTCTGGGTGCTTCAGCTTTTCCAGCGCGCTGAGCGGTAAATAAGCACTCGCTTAGGGTTGCTTTCCAAGCAGACTTTTGATTTACGTCGCTTTACTTCAGTCGCTCAAGAGAAGCACACAGTATGCAGGTTGCCCGCTGTTTTTCCATCTTCCTTGCGTAGAATTAACATTAATATTTTCCGTTCGAGATTTTCAACATCCATTCAGACAACATTTTAAATCCAAAGACGCCTAAACGTAAGCGTTGTAATGCTGCCTGTTGTTGTAATGTTTACACTCACATATTGGTGCGTGGAAGTTGAGGAAAAATTGTTCGCTGGCATTGAATTTACTTTTCATTTGTGCTGTTGCTTCCATGCAAATCTCTTTCTTTCTTTCGCTTGTCTGTTTGGCGTTTTGCTATGTTTACAGTCTCGACTTTGCCGAGGGGATAAATGATTTATTATTTGTTTTAAGTCAAAGTTTGCACAGTAAATGCTCCGCAAATATGGTAAAGTCATATTTTTCCAAACCTCTAAGGCAAAATTTAATGTACTTAGAGTTGTTTCTATTCTAAGTCGAATGTGTTTGTTCTGGCTATTTGTTTTAGTGTCCGTAAATGATGATAAAGGAGAAGAAAGTTCGCGGAAATTATATGTGTCCCTTTCTTAGTGAAGTGGTTAGCACTAACCTATTCTGTTTGGAACCAATGACAGCTCTATGTGATTGTAAGAGAGAAAAACCTAATAGAAACCATATCTGGTAATTTCTAAGAAAGGTGGTTAGCGCTAACCCATTTGAATGACAGCTCTAAATTATTATAAAAGAACAGAATCTAACGAAAATCATATCTCATTATTTCTTAGAAAAGTGGTTAGCGCTAACTCATTCTGTTTGGTACCAATGACAGCTTTATGTCATGCTAAAAGGAAAGGAAGTCACAGAAATCGTATTTGGCCATTTCTTATGAAAGCGATTAGCGCTAACCTATTCTGTTTGGTACCAACTACAGTTTTAAATGATGCTAAGAGGAAAGAAAGTTCACGGAAATCATATTTGACAATTTTTTAGCAAAGTGGTTAGTGCTAACCTATTCTGTTTGGCGCCAATAACGCTCTATGTGATTGTAAAAGAGAAGAAACTAATAGAAACCATATCTGGTCATTTCTAAGAAAGGTGGTTAGCGCTAACCCATTTGAATGACAGCTCTAAATTATTATAAAAGGAAAGAATCTAACGAAAATCATATCTCATTATTTCTTAGAAAAGTGGTTAGCGCTAACTCATTCTGTTTGGTACCAATGACAGCTTTATGTCATGCTAAAAGGAAAGAAAGTCATAGAAATCTTATTTGGCCATTTCTTTTGAAAGTGGTTAGCGCTAACCTATTCTGTTTGGTACCAACTACAGTTTTAAGTGATGCTAGGAGGGAAAAAAGTTCACGGAAATCATATTTAACAATTTTTTAGCAAAGTGGTTAGTGATGCTTAAGGGAAAGAAAGTCAAGGAAATCATGTTTGTTCATTTCTTAGAAAAGTAGTTAGTTCATACCAACGAAAGCTCTAAGTGTTTGTAAAAGGGAAATAACTAGTGTCCGACCGAATATTCGGTTTCGGTTTCGGCCCAAATAAGTGGTTTCGGTTTCAGTTTCGGCCAATAAATGGCCGAATAGCCGAAACCGAAACTTTCTAGAATATTTTTTACATTTTATTGTGTAGCAGATATATAGTGAAAGGAGGAGTAATTTAGATGCCAGCAATGTAAATAAACTTCTTTTTTTAGCATGTAATATTAAATTATTTAATTTTGAATAGTAGCGAATAAGGTACGAAAGGTTGATTTTTTCATGTTTACGTTTTTAAAAAATTAATAAATTGTTTTTATTAATAAGTATTTATTTATTTATGCTATGTTTGTTTGTTTGTTTTTTATTTACTTAATGTAAAATTCGTTTGTTAAAAAAAGTGCTTGATATGGTGATTTTTATTTCAACTAGAAAGTTTCGGTTTCGGCCGAATATTAAAAAAAACCGAATATTCGGTTTCGGTTTCGGTTTCGGCCCAAAAAAGTGGTTTCGGTCGGACACTAGAAAAAACTAACTAAAATCATATTTGACTAGTTATTTCTTGGTAAAGTGGTTAGCGCTAACCCATTCCCAACGAAGTCCGCCGAAATGGACGGTAGCAATAGCCACCAATTATTATGAACTCTTTGAATTCCAGCTGCTCGTTCTTCACTCGCACTCAAATGTATGTAGCAACAGCAATATATTTCAATAATTAAAATTCCATGAGTGCAACAAAAATTAAGCGCTTTTCGCCAACAGAGCGAAAAAAGACAAAAAAAATAAAATGCGCCATAAATATAAAATCACTACCACTTCATTTTCAGAATTATAACATTTTTCAAAGTTTTGTGCCTTTTTTTCTATGCACAGTTTTCTCTGTGCAACTTTTTCATATATTCTGCAGTGAAAATCTGTTCAAACCTAATTCAGTAGCGAGGCAAAAATAACTCAATTAGTGCGCTTCCGTTAGAAGAGTGAAAGAGAACCCAAAAAGCAACAACAAAAAATAAAAAAAAAGGAAAAATATGAACAAATTATGAAATACGGCAACTTAATTTTTTTTGGCGCATAATCCAGCTGTTGCGGCCGAACGTTCGCCGGTTGCCAAGCGGCCACTTCGGTTGGCAATAAAGTGCGCTGCGGCCAACGGTGAATGGGTTTCGTTGCACGCACGCTGACAGCGATATCCTGCCGCATTTTTGCCGCACACTCTTAGTGCGATGCTTTTTTCGACACTCTCCCCAACTGAGCGTTGAAGTGGGAGTTTTTAATTTTGCTGCGAAGCATTCGGATTTCAAGTGCATCAAAGCAAAGTTGTTGGCGTTTTTTTTGGGTTTTTATGAGAAGATCCATCATTATTATGATGCGTAATGCTCTGACATTGCCAAGACAACCGTTAGAGGTACAGGTGGCAGCGCTGACTGAACTGGTTGGGTTGAAAGTTATTAATGTTGGGATTTTAAGTGGCGTAAATGAATGTGGACTGTTTTAATGGGAAATTTAAATTTTTAAAGAAAGCGTAGAAGACAAGGGTTTTTAGGTTAGGGCTAGGCAGTCCTGCAGAGTCTTAGGAGCAGATTCTCGTGATTCTTGGCTCTACAAGGACCTGCGTTTTCTTTTCGCGGCGCGGAGTTTAAGTTATATAGAGATTCTAACTAATAAGTTAAGTTCAGTTGACTGAGTTAACGGTCATACATCAACCTGTTGGGGCCCCTTTTGAAGCTTAATGATGGTCTGCCAGAAACATGACTTTATAGATCAATAAGGATTAGGGATCTTCAATTGAACTCCATCTAGAACCAAAACAATGTCTATGAAGCATCGATAGAGGCATCTCCTGGTGTTTCCCTAGTTGATAGACAGAGTAACTTCCTCTCGTAAGATCTTTTCCTTATCTAAAATACATAACTCTCTCTAGTTACATAATTTCTTTTGATACGTCGGAGTTTCAAGAATCCTGTTTCATTAATCCAGTTATGGATTAATAACATTCTTGGCATGATATGATGGAATGATAATATCTGTACCATATCGAAAGCATCAGTCAAGTGTTTACTTTAGTGATGCCCTTTCTATCTATTATTCTGGATCTCTATTAACTCTCATCTGTCCATCTAGAATCAATGTCCATGAAGCATGGACGGAAGGCTTCTCCTGGTATCTCGATCGTTGATAGAAAGAGCTACTTTCTCTCTTAAGATCTTTTCCTTATCTATAATACATCACTCTAGTTTCATAATTCCTTTTGATACGCCGTCAAAAGCACCGGTGGGCTAAGGTTATCTAAAGTAGGACAGATACCATGTTGGGTTAGGTTATCTAAAGTGACACAATGTTGTTCCAAATTTCCATCCAAGCATGTAAAACCCACCAGTCAAGTGTTTTCTTATGTTATCTTCATTAAAATTACGACGAATTTTTATTAAAATTTACTAACCAATCTAAGAAGGCATGTATAGGTAAAAGGCATCTCCTGAGTCCCTCTTTAGAGCTACTTCCACTTGTAAGATCCTTACTACATCTACATATGTTACTTCACTCCTTTTCGATATCCCGTTGTTTTACGAATTCTTCTTCAACTCTAAGATCGTCTTCAAAATGGTACGTTAAAGCTTATAGTTGGTGTTGGAGCTACTCTATAGACTTCTTACTTTTCTGACTCCTTGAAAAGATGTCTTTTAATGCTATTTACACAGCTTGTGTTTTCCAAAGAACGTTCAGCTGAATCTAACAGTGCGAACCATTAACAACTCAAGCATCCAAGTCATTGAACTTTTTCTGAAACCTTTTCTGAGTTAAATCACACCACTGAACTAGAATGGACTTCCGGTAAATGGTTGGTCTGACACTCATAATTGAAATTTTTTCAGACAAATCTTCCTATCTAAGTCGAACCAATCGACTCAGTGGAATATACTTCCCGTGAATGGTTATTTTCACTCTTATGACTTAAAAAAACTTTAAGACAAATCTGGACTGGAATGGACTTCCGGTGAATGGTTGTTCCGACAGTTATAACTAGAATTTGCTTCAGAAAAATTTTCCTATCTAAGTCGTAGCACTCGACTCATTGGAATGTTCTTCCCGTAAATGGTTGTTTTGACTCTTATGACTTAAAAATTTTAAGACAAATCTTCGTATCTGAATATAATAACACAATTGGGGCTTCCAAGGAATGGTTTTCCCGACTGTTATGTCTTACTGGATTTTTGTTTTTCCTTGTTCACTCCTCTGGAGAGCATAGGGCCTTCACAAGACATTGCCTTGTGTTGCTGTGTTGTTGTTGTATGGGTTGACAAGAAAGTGTGGTAAGAAAGGCTAACGACGAAAAAAGATATCCCGATGACAATGGAGACCGAAGTATTTAGGGATTTTGAGTTTATATGGACTCGTAGAACTGACTGCGGCTCTAGTTGGACATAGTGTTTTGTGTTGGACATAGCGTTCAGACAAGACTTGTATCTAACCTTTAGACTAAAGGATATGAAACTTTGGAAGTAACTAGAGAGGATATCTAAACCAGAAAGCATCTAAATCAGACTTGTATCTACTAGAGGAGATTCAACTTTCAAAGCCATAAAGAAGATATCTGTGTACAAAGTTCTATAAATGAGAGAGGGGATCTAAGGGAGATTAAAACCCTCCTTTGTCTACAGTATTTTTGTGATATTTAAAAATAAATTCTTTTAACAGCTTTTTAAATTTTTCACAGCAAAGTTCATTTATTTTTTTAGATTTGAAAAAAGTCGTTTCAGGCAGCACTGACTACGGGGAAGGCGAGGTTGGAGAAGGAGGAGCTGCAATAAAATGTTGATTGAATTTTTGAAAACACAATAAAAACTAGACATAAATTCCAAGTTGCATATTTTAGTAACGCACTCACGGCGGAAGGGAGAGTGAAATAAATCATATGTGTACACATGCTAACAGCAACGAAAACAACAACAACAATAATAACATTGCAGAGTTGCAAACAAATATGTCATTGACATATAAATTATGCAAAGCGCCAGCAAAGGCAACGTGCCACATGCAACCAACACTGTTGCCGGGTCTACAACAGTCGTAAAAACGTTGTAGTTGCATAAAAGGCGAAAGCGTTCAGTTGGTGGTGACAAGAGAGAGAGAGAGAGATAGTCAGAGAGGGTGAGAGAGTGAGAGGGGAGAGAGAGGGAGAGAGAGGGAGAGGGGTAGAGTCTGTGCACATGGCTCGTAAAGTTGCACTTTGGCGCTGCAATGCAGTCCCAGCGGTCATAATGGGCGGCAACACTGGCGCTGGCAACACTAACGCTGATGATGCCGATAATCATTGCCGAGGCTGTTGCCGCTTACTATATAATTTTTATGTTGTTTTTGTTGTTGTGTCGTATTTTGGCGCCCGTCGCTTTCGCCGCAGTTTTGTGGTGTTTTTCATGAGTTTTTTTGTCTTATTCTTGCGGTCGCGTGCCGCTGCATGTGTCGCATGCTGCATCATAATTTTCAGCCGCACATATTTTGCAGCAACAATTTTCCGCATAAAATTTTTCGAAGCAATTTTCTGGCGTTCACATTCCAATGCGTCAAGGGAGCGCGAGTAAAATTCCACCAAAAAACTTGTGTAGATATTAGTTGCCGCTAAAAGTGTCGTATTGCGGTCGTGTTGATGTCACATGTGGAGTTTGTGGCATTTCGGGCGTCTGTGGCGCAACTGGACAGACACCGAACGCACCAGCATTGCCTGCGGAAAAATCGAATTTCCGCAATGCTTTTTTTTCGATAGACACAGACACACTTGGAGTAACAGCAACAACAACAACAACTGTTACTACTGTAGTAACAGTCAAACCCCAAAAACCATAGCGCCAACGTTTTAAGTGTCGTCAGTTTAGCAATGCGAGCCAGTATTGCCAGATACCTTCAATAAATTTTTTCTAAGAGAATTAAACTTTCAGTAGTCAAAACTATTTGATGAGTTCAAACATTTTGCCATTAAAATCGTTTTTGCAAATTTTCTCAATCACAAAAAGATCATAATTTGAAAGAACGATTCAATTTATATTTCCATGTTATACAGAAATCTCTCAAAAATAGACTAAAGACCCTTAAAAACTACAAACTGAAACTTAAAATCTACTACAAAATTTGTCAGAAACTTAAAATCTTCTAAATAATTTTTCCCCTTCGAATTCCAAGGTCGATATTCTCTCAAGTTCAGGCAGAAATTTCTTAGTCTGGCAACACTGACAAGAGCAACAACCACAACAAAACACTAGGCTATCCATCAACTATTTCTCAATGAATGAATTAAATGAATTTCTTCTAAGAGAATTAAAATTTCTGTAGTAAAAATTCTCTGATGAGCTCAAACGTTTTGCCATCAAAATCGCTTTTGTAAACTTTCTCACCCACAAAAAGTTTCATCATATGAAAGAACGATTCAATTGATATTTCTACGTTGTACAAAAATCTCTCAAAAATAGACTAAAGACTTCAAACTGAAACTTAAAATCTCCTAAATAATTTTTCAGAAACTTAAAATCTAAAAAAAAGTTTCCCCTAAAAATCCTAATCCGATATTCTCTCAAGTACAGGCGGAAATCTCTTAGTCTGGCAGCACTGCCAAAAGCAAAAACAACAACAAAACACTGCGCCATCCGCCAACTATTTGTCAGGTTCAAAAGGTGCGCACCAGTGTTGCAAACACTCACACACAATAAATTTACTGTCGCATTTGCCACTTTGGCCCCCATTCAACATTTACACCAACGTCTGGCTGTAGTCATTGTTGTTGTTTTTTTTTTACTTTTTATTGCTTGTTATTTACTGCAGCATTGTGAGAAAATCTTCTAGCTTTTCTTCTACAAAATGAAACAACTACCAAAAATCCAAAAATTAAAAACAAAAAAAGTAGCAACACTGTATTGGTGAAATTTGTTTTCATTTTCTAAAGTGAATCTGAAAATGGCCCGGCAACAGTCTGTTGCACTTTACAAAACTAAGTTTTCACCAAAAAAAGCAACAACAATAACAAAAACAATTTCACTAGACTGCAGTTCAGTTAAATTGCTGTCCCCATTGCCATCGTCATTGACCATGAAAATGTTTTTTGGCGCAGTAGACAACAAGCTGCGGCCAGACAAACTATTTATTTATTAACGCGGCAATGTTGCCAACTTCAACGTTGGCAATGTCCTCTTTTCATCCCGAGCGTGAGGTCTCTAGTTGAGTTTCCCTTTTCCTTCTACCTAAACAAAGCAACAAATTGTTCGTTCTGTCGTCTTTGGCAAACTAAAGTGTCAAAGTTTAGAACGAATGTAGAAATTTTTTAGGGACTTTCAAATAGGAGGGGCGTTGCCAGATTGTGAGGTTTTTAGGTGCTACAACTCCACTCATCTCAATTTAACACAACTGAAGACTTAAATCGAACTGTTGAGCAGCACTGCAGAGACAAAAGTTCGATTAAAGTTGTCGATCTGAAAACCTCAAACCAAGTGTTCAGAAATTTCGCCTTAAAAATCTTTAATCTTTAATATGGCATTGCAAGTCTTCGGACGTGACTTCGAAGTTCGATAAAAGTTGTCGACCTAAAAACATATAATCTTGTTGTTGTTGTTGCTCTTGTCAGTGTTGCCAGACTAGTAAATATGCGCATGGACTTGAGAGGATCTCGGGTTATTAGAGGAATTTGAAGGAGAACAATTTTTTAATAGATTTTAAGTTTCTTTTTATAGTTTTTTAGGGTCTTGAGCCTATTTTTGAGAGATTTCTCTATAACATAGAAATATAAGATCCCTCTTTTAAAATCAAATCTCTTAACATTTGCATCCTTTCAGATGCTGTACAAAACTTTGCATAAATTAGGACATTGTGAGTCTTCAGACGTGACTTAAAAGTTCATCTTAAGTTGACGACCTAAGAACATCAAGTCTAGTCTTCATAAATGTCCCCTCGTCTCCTTCAAAATCTTGTCTTCAAGTTTTTTCATCCTTAAGTCCGACCAAAAAGTTGTCAACTGAAATACCTCAAGTCGAATCTTTATAAATTTCTGTTTCAAATCTTCTAACCTTTTTATTCTTTCAGATCCTATGCAGTTTCTCGCGTTCTGATGTTTTTTAAAAACGAGACAGGAAGAGGCTATGACTTGGATTGTTTTGATATCCACTAAGTTGAACTTAAACAGAGATTTTGCTTTGCTTAACAGATTCCAACCCTCTCCATGAAAGGTGCTCCATATTGGTGAGAGTTATTATTCTAATTGTCAACGACAACAAACCCGAAAGACTGCAAGAAATGTCAGTAAAAAGTTATTGTTCATAGCACTTGTTTTGGACTTTTTGACAGTACTCAAGAATGCAAGGAGTTTCAATAAAAAATCACTATTGAAGTCACTTGATTTGGTCTCTTGTCTTTTTAGCGAGAAGGTAAATGCCTGACTTACAAACTTACATGACATGTAAGTAAGCAAAACACTAAATCCAGACAGTTTAGCATCACGGAGGTGAAACTGAAAATTACAACAAATAATGCCAGCTCAGCATGCTGGACAAACACAAAACGGAAGCTGAATTAACAAAACACAAAATGCGGAATACCGGAAACCAACAGGACCAGCCATATGTAAAACGTAAGGGAACAGGCAGCAAGGATATGAGAGCAATTTGTGCTGCACTAAAAAAAAAACAACAACAAAACTGACCAACAAGTCGTGCGGAGCGAGAGGAAGAATGTGAAACCAGACAGCAGCTAGAATGGCAAAATGAGGCGGAAAGTGTCAACCGAGGCGAGCGGCAGACCACACAACGGCGCAACAGGAAACTGGACACTTTGAAGCTGTCAAAAAGTCACACCCATTACACAAATACCCCTAACGACTGAAAGTAAAACTAGCTGCAGTAGAGAAGAGAGGGAGGAGAGAGGAAGGAGAGTTGAGTAGAGAAAACTGCCGCTCAAACAGGACGCAGGACGGAGTACAAACTTGGGCGCCGAATTGAAAGCTGTCAGCGTTGATATCAATATTGAAGCAGACCGACAGACAGACGCACCGAAAGACACAGCGCACAGACAATTCGTACATTTGGTACATCAAAAGGCTGAGCGAATGGACAGTGGCGTAGGAGAATCCGATGAGGCAGTAAGAAGGTCAGCGCCGAATGCTGTAACCGAAGCAGCTCGACCGCAAACATGCAACGGAGCTGGATGGAAAATGGCATTAAAGCTGGGCGGAGAGACTGCAAAGCAGCTCGAATGGGGTGAAAGAAAGACAAAAAAGATGTAGCAACAACAACAACAACAACAGCAAATGAATAATGACGTTAATAAAGTTGATAACGATGTCTATGGAAATTGGCGGCTAGCAGGGCGTCACTAGACAGCGGCCAGTGGAAGTTTACTGTGCGGCCAGCGGATACAATGGTGCGGCGAAGGCGGCTTGTTGACAGTGACTTCCAATAAGACTGCTGCTGCTGCTGCTGTTGTTGTTGTTGTTGTTGTTGCCTGTAATACGAGACAGTACTGAGCGGCCACATTTGGGCGACATACGAGCCGCTTCGATAGCATCGCGCCGCTGTTGCTGCTGTCTGAAGGGTGTCCTTTGGAATTGGAGAGGGGCAGGCGGTGGGTGGGGATTCGGGCAGACACTTTTATCGCTCATGTTTTATTGAATATTCATATATGAACGCAGCCGAATACAGCCGGCATGAAAGCGAATGTTTTATGGAAATCAATATTTTTTGCGGGCAACAGCTGATGTTCGTCGGCGTTGATTTAAATTTTGAATTTTCTTGCTTTTGGCATAAAACTGCGGTGGCCGTAAAATGTTTGTGTTGTAAAATTGTTTTTTTGTATTGTTATTGTGGCGGTATGAGAAGGATCTGAGTTTAGGAGAGTGAATGCTTTATGAGTTATGAGAGATTTGAGTTTAAGAAAGTGAATGCTTTATGAGTTATGGAGTAGAAAAGTGCAGGAGGGTCTTTAAATATATCATTTATGTCCATTGAAAAGATGTTTAGTGCGTTGGTGGGTTCGAAACTCCATTCAATTTCAATGGAAATTTCGCTTCGTAGAAACACTTTTCATTCAAAAAGAATAATTGTGAATCTTCAGTAACTTTTCCAATATTTTCGCAACTAAAAAGGATAAAATGTATTTTATTTGATTTGATTTTATTTTATTTTATTTTATTTTATTTTATTTTATTTTATGTAATTTTGTTTCATTTTATATTATTTTATTTAATTTTTGTATTATAATACTTTATATTTTAATTGTTTTATTTACTTGATTAAATTTTATTTTATTTTATTTTATTTTATTTTATTTTATTTTATTTTATTTTATTTTATTTTATTTTATTTTATTTTATTTTACTTTATTTTATTTTATTTTATTTTATTTTATTTTATTTTATTTTATTTTATTTTATTTTATTTTATTTTACTTTATTTTATTTTATTTTATTTTATTTTATTTTATTTTATTTTATTTTATTTTATTTTTTTTTATTTTATTTTAGCTGTCAATTTTCTTAGTAATAGTTGAAGTAATGATCTTGTACAGTGTTGGCAGGCAGGTGATTGGTCTGTAGTTTGCAGGGTTCTGAGTTTCCTTATTCTTTGCCTTTATATACGTTCTGCCTTCCGTTAAAAACGAAGGTGTTTTTTCTGGCGAGACCAGTATTTCATTAATGAGCTCGGTAAGAAGAGCATGTGTTGAGTTTAGTTTTTTATACCAAAAATTATGTATATGGTCAGGACCTGGCGCTTTCCAGTTGTGTGTCCTTCTTATAGTATCCCTGAGCTCTTCTAGGGTGATTATATGGTCATTTTGTATTGGCATGTCAGCATATCTTTTTTCTTCTTCTTTTATCCAGAAGGCAGTGTTGTTGTGTTGTTTTGGTTTTGTCCAGATACCTTCCCAGAAATCTTTGATTTCACTGGTACTGGGGGGCACAACTTCGATGTCGTTTGATTTTTGTATGTATTGATAAAATTGTTTCTCATTCCTTATGAAGAGTCTGTTTTGGTATGTGCGCTCTTTTGTCTCTTTGTACCTTCTTAGTCTTGTGCTATATACTCTGAGCCTTAGTTTTAAATTTTCGAGGGTTTCAGCTGTCTTCCAATATCTGTCCGGGTCGAGTTTACTTTATTTTCAAGCCTGAGCTGCCATTTCGGTTTATTATTTCTGTTAGTGGATGTTTTTGGTTGATCTAGATTTTGTTTGTTCATCTTAAGGATAGTAATAGCTGATGCGTATATAAGTGTGTGTAGGTCTGTAAGGGTGTTAATTTCTGATAAGTGATTTGGTATGCTATTGTTCACTATGGATATAATGACTGGTGTTTCTTTGGTGAAGATCAGTTTTGGTAGTGGCAGTCTATTTGATGGGTGTAAACGCTGCTGCTGCTTCGCCCATCGCGGCCTCGCCCTCCCTACGTGGTGGTGCCCATAAACCCATCATTGAGGCCTCGCCTGCTACAGTTGATGCCCTTCCTGCTGGAAATGCTGATACTGCTGTCAACGCTGCTGTTGTTGTCTCGAGACCACCTAGCTCCTACGCTACCGCCGCTGCTGCTGCTAAGCGCACTCTTCCAACTCGTTCCGTTGTCTCTAATGTGTGTCAACCCGAAGATGCCGCTGCTGTACGCCCTCCCGCATCTTCACAGTTTCCACCTCCTCAGCATAGCTTGGATTGGATGACCGCAAAGGGAAAAAACAGACGGACGAAACTACTTGTAGTTGGGTCTAACACCAGCTCAGAACTTGATGTGGCTGTCCGGATGAAGTGGCTGCATTTATCGTCATTCGCACCTTCAGTTACCGCCGATAGCATCATGGATTATGTTGCGAATCAGGCTAACGTCGAAAAGAAATTCCTCTCATGCTACAAACTGGTAAAGAAGGAGGTCTCAGTGGAGTCTCTTAAGAGAGTTAATTTTAAATTGGGTATCGCAGAACCACTTTATGGGAAATTGTTGACTCCGGATCTATGGCCTGCCAACGTTAATGTGCGCCCATTTGAGTTTTTTCCGAGGGCCGGGGAGCAACAGCTAATCCCGTAGATAATTCACCCATTGTAAACAGAAGCAATCTCTCTGTTTACTATTACAATGTGGGCGGTCTGCGTACTAAAACCAACGAATTGTTCCAGTCGGCTGCTTCGCATGACTTTGACGTCATAATACTCGTCGAGACCTGGCTGACATCCGATTTCCTATCGTCTGAAATTTTTGACAGATACTACGAAGTTTATCGCAGAGATCGAGTCTTACATTCCGGAGTTACGAGAGGAGGCGGCGTACTAGTCGCTGTATCATCATCGTTTGCTAGTTGCCAGATAAAACTATTACATACCGACAATTGCATCGAACAGATCTGTGTTGCTGTTAGTACAGGACAGGCTGAAGAGAGCAATGTTAATGAGATATGTTTTATTGTTAGTTATGTGCCTCCTGGCAGTGCTTACGATGTCTATAAGCTTCATACTGAAAATATTAGCAATGTATGTAATACCCTTCAATCTTATCAATCTCCTTGTATTATGAGATTATAAGTATTATCAATTTAGGTTCTATTCAGTGGGTATTCAACAGAGAAGATCAGTTTTTAATACCTTTTAATGTTAAAGGCGATCATGAATCTTTGCTTTGTGATACGCTATATTCGTTCGGCCTATTCCAATTAAACGATGTCGTAAATGATCTCAATAGAATCTTAGACCTAATTTTTGTAGGCAATGATCTCGTCGTTAATGTGAATAAGCACGATGTGCCTTTAACTCGTGAATCGGTTCATCATAAAGCAATTGCTGTACATTTTTCTTTTCTTGAGTTCAGTGGTAATTCTTACGAATCGGAATGCTTCTTTAACTTCTCCGACGCGATCTACGACGCTCTTAACCAATTTTTTGACTCGATAAGTTGGGATAGAATATTTTATTCCATGGACCTCTCAGACATGTATTTAACTTTTAAGAAAGCTGTGGATGAAAGTCTACAACTTTTCGTACCAAAACGTGTAAAGAGGAGGTCTTTTAACCTTCCCTGGTTTAACAAAAAAGCAATTAAACTAAAGAATTTGCGCAACAAGGCACATAAAAAGTACAAAAGCACACGCTCTTATGCAGACGAGTTGATTTTCAGTCGCCGTAGAAGAGAGTTTGAGTGCTTAACCAAGTTCCTATATAGGAAGTACATCAATTCTCTTGAGGCGGATATAAAAGCTAATCCCAAATCATTCTGGGTTTTTTATAACTCCAAGCGAAAAATCAATGGAATCCCTAAATCAATTGAGTTTAAAGAATCGGTCGCCACTTCGCCCCAAAAGGCTTGCGAGCTATTCGCGCACTTTTTCGGGTCAGTGTTTGATAGCTTTAACAATAACCAGATTTTTGGCGATCTGTCTATGCTATCGCAAGTCGTTGACATTGGACAAATGACGGTTAGTGAAGAGCAAGTCTATAAATCCCTGGCAACTTTGGATGTTTCAAAAGGTGCAGGATATGATCTATTACCCCCTATTTTCCTAAAAAACTGTGCAAGCTCGCTCCACATTCCTCTCGCGTTAATTTTTAATGCATCACTTCACTCCGGCTGCGTACTCGACGAGTGGAAGACTGCATTTATTTCTCCAATCTATAAGTCTGGACTTAGAAACTCAGTCGAAAACTACAGACCGATCGCAAAGATTTCCATTATCCCAAAACTATTGGATAAATTGGTTAATGAAACGCTATTACTCAACAACATGGGTTTTTCCCTGGTAGGTCCACCTGCACAAACCTGGCTATATTTACTAATTTCGTTACCAATAAAGTTGAAGATGGAGTTCAAGTTGACGCTCTGTACACTGACTTCGTAAAGGCCTTCGATAGTTTGAATCATAGTCTGCTTCTTTTTAAGTTAGAAAAGCTTGGCATTCATGCTAGCGCCTTAAAATGGCTGGGTTCCTACTTAACAAATAGAAAACTAATCGTAAAGATTGGCCAGAGTTATTCTAAACCAATTGCTGTTACATCGGGGGTTTCCCAGGGAAGTCATCTTGGCCCCCTGCTTTTCTCCATTTTCATCAATGATATCGTACTAGTCTTAAAATCTTGTCAGTGTTTAATGTACGCTGACGACTTAAAACTTTACCTCGCTATTCGGAATCGTGGTGATTGTCTCGCACTGCAGCATGACATACACTTCTTGATATCCTGGTGTGACCGAAATGGTTTGCGGCTGAATTTCGCAAAATGCAGTACGATTTCCTTCCCACGGAATAACAGCCCATTAATCCACGATTACACATACAACGATGTTGACGTTTTTTCCCGCAAGACCGTTGTGAAGGACTTAGGAGTTTACCTTGACTCTAAGCTCAAGTTCGATTTCCACAGGGAATATGTGGTATCCTCAGCAAACTCTAAACTTGGTTTTTTAAAACGCAATTCCAAAGACTTCCTTGACCCGCTCACTTTGAAAAGTCTGTTTACGTGTTTGGTTAGGTCAGTGTTGGAATATGCGTGCATTATATGGGACCCAAATTTTGAAGCTCACTCTAAAAGACTGGAAAGGGTCCAAAGGCGTTTCACCAAGTTCGCCCTTCGACGTCTGTACCCATCCATGCCGCCTTATGAACTCAGATGTAGAATTCTAAATCTGCAGGACCTCACGAGTAGGAGAAGGATGTATGGGATCCTGTTCATCAAGGATATATACGATAGCAAGATAGACTCGCCAGAGCTACTGACGCTTTTACCTTTTTATGTGCCGGGTCGGTGCTTAAGAGAAAGATATATTTTTTATAATACGGCCCATAGAACAAAATATGGTGAGAATGAACCGATTCACAAATTTACATCTTTGTGTAACACTATTTGCAATAATGTCGATTTCGACTTAAGTCGAGAGCTTTTTAAGAAAAAACTGTGCGAAATGTTATATTAGATTTAAGTTGTTATTAGACTTAAGTTGTAAATTCTTTGTAGTCTGTGAGGGTTAAGCCCGGTAGACGAATAAATAAATAAATAAATATTCCTTTCCAGAGAAGTACGTTAGAATTTATTTCATGTTCAATTTTGGCTGTTATTGTATTAGTTGTCGGGCTTAAGTGGAGGTTTGGTTGAGTAGAAGTTATATGTCCGTTCATATTTGTATACGTAGGTTGTGCTGTGATTTCCTGAGTAGGTATTTGTCTCTCTGAAATTTGTATCGGGCTGTTGCTGTTTTGACGGTGGTCATTATTGCTGAGGTCTGTCTGTTGGTTAGTATGGTTTTCTGCATTCTGTTCTTGGCTATTGTGATTTTGTCTGGTTGTACTGATGTGTAGCTCTGTTGCAGCTTCTTCTTTAATGTGTTTCAGTTGCCTTACCGTTAGTCTTTCGTGCCTGATAATTACCCTTTTTTGGTCGGTAAGTCTCTGTACAGTTACGCAGTTTGCGAGCTCTGGGTACTTTATTGAAAATAGTCTATGTAATTCTGGCCCATATCCTGTTCTTATTGATCCTAATTTACTTGCTTTGTAGTAGCATCGCATAACGTTTTCGTTCATTTCTCTTGTCCAAGTTATGCGTTGCCTAGATGTGGTTGCTCTGGTGGCTGCCTGATTTGTAGGCAGAACACTTCCAGCAAGAGTCGTGTTTTCCGGGTGTCCGTCATGTTGGTCAAGCCGTTGAGTCCCGCACCGTCCTTGACCGTTAGGGTGCTCGTCCGAGGCATCTCTAGTAGAGTTTGGAACCTTTTTTCATTCATGTGGGTGGTTAGCCGCTCATGAGGTTTACTGAGGTACGCGTGCTTGTAAAGCACGTGAGGTTTTTTCCCCTCCCTCTGCGGTTTTGTTGGTTTTCAGTGTCCTTCTGCGTAACAGCCGTCCTCTCAGGATCAGTCGCTGACCAGGGAACCGCTCAATATGAGTACAGACGCTTCTGGGTTTTGTTGGATTTTAGTCGCCTTTTACGACAGGCATACCTTACCTTGGGTATATTCTAATCCCTAACCCACAGGGTTTTATTTTTTTTTTATTTTATTTTATTTTATTTTATTTTATTTTATTTTATTTTATTTATATTATTTTATTTTTTTAAATTTAATTTAATTTAATTTAATTTAATTTAATTTAATTTTATTTTTATTTTAATCTATTTCATTTTGTTTTATTGTGTTTTATTTTATTTCATTTCATTTAATCTTTACGAGTTATATTAATTTATTTGTTTAATTTATAAATTGACTTATTTTTTATTTAATATATTTAATTTAATTTTTTAAATTTGTTTATTTATTTTGTTTTAATTTTTATTATTTGTAAAATTTTTTTATGTTCTGAAAATGTGTATTACATTTTCTCATCTACAATAACTTTGAAATATGCCCATTTTTCCTTACTAAAACTTCCTGTTTTTAAAGCAAAAATTATAAATTATGACAATTTCCGTTTTCCGGCAAAACAATAAAAAATTAACTTCCGCTCGTCAACAAATTTTACAACATTTGCATTTAGAAGGAAAAAGGAAGGGCGGAAAAGTGTAACCAATATTGCAGCAGAACACTTGACAGACATTTTCAAAACACAAAAACAACAATACAGAAAATGACAACAAAAACTTTGAAACACTTGCAAGACAAGTGAAAAACTTTAGACTGCAAACGACTAAAGATGCAACACTGTTTCAATGCTTCATATTCAGTTCTCTAGGGGATGTGGGCGTGTGTGTGTGTGAGTGTGGAAGGATGTGGGCGTGTAGATGTGGTGGGGCGCGCGCACAATGCGGTTTTCACCAGCTGAGCCCAACACTTGTTTCGTATTTGTTGCTAAACTGGAGGCTGGTGTTGTTTTTGTTGTTGTGCTAGTGAAACCCACTCATTGCATTCAAGTGAGATATGTGTGTGTGTGCGTGTTGGTGACATCGACCGCACTCGAAACGGGCTATGCAGCTGGAGTTTAGTGGCGCCTCCCCCCTACTGCCAGCCTTCACTGCCAGCGGTGTTAGCAGCCTGTGTTGAGTGTGCGGTTTGTATTGTTGTTGTTGTTATTGTAATGCTAACATTTCATCTTAATTTACGAAAAACGCGGCAACATTTTCGAATTAGTCATTCACATGTCGCTCCTCACATTCCCTACGGTCGACCGGCTGCTGCGGTGGCACTCATTTATTGTCATTGTTGTTGTTGTATTGGTGGGTTTATGCGTTTTGTGTGTGTTTCGGGCGTACATGAGGACAGTGTTGTTGCAACATTTTGCTATTTGCATATCAAATTACGCACCAAATTGATTTGTTAAATTCAAAACCCCAACTCCGGACCAAATGCCGCACCTACGCAGATATTTGAACCACTGTGCAAAGCTTACAGACTAACAATGTTCGGCGCTATGAGGCAGTTGGCAACTCTCTAACGTTGGTGGTGTATGTGTGTGTGTGTGTGTGTGTGGCAACATTGCACGTCACGGCGCCTGTCAGTCGTCGTTTGCTGCTTAGTCAGTCGAGATTGATAAATGCTTTAACGTGCAACGTGATTCGGAAATTACAACATGTCGCCGAGCAATATTAATGATGAACCTTTGAACGCACCAGTTAATTTCTCGTAGCACACAAACACAAATACAAATGAAAACACTCATAGATATTTAGTCATGCATAAGCAGACTTATTAGCGCAAATTTAAAGAAGATGTGGATTACATTCCGAATTAATTGCGTCACACCCACAAGTTTCCGAAGCTTGAGCCAAGCTGTGGACTGAGTTGTGATTTGAGCACTTTTTTAGGTTGTTTTGAGTGTTTATCTGAGTCAAAAAATAATATTTATATAGAAAATTTTAAAACCCCAAAGATTGATTTTAAGCTCCAATATGGTTAGGTTAGGTTAGGTTAAAGTGGCTGCCAGAGCAGTGATATTGTCGTTGCAATTAGGCTTCAATGGTATAAAATTCAGTGGACCACCAATGGACTCATCTTCTTGATGCCACAAGAAAAAGAAGGCCAAACAATGACTGAATCTGTGAATACTGCAAACTTAAGTAAAGACTACTCAAACCAGTTGGATTTGTGAAAGGATCTTAGCCAGTTTTCTAAAAGTCTATGTCCATTGAAAAGTATTAAACAGACGACTGGCAATTTACTCTTGCTTAGAATTTAAATTACGTAGGTTAGATTAAAGCGACTACTAGGTCTGGAACATTGCCGAAAAACACAAAGAGGCTTCAATTGGAACGTCAAATTCAATGGACCACAAATTTACACATCATTTTGATGCCACAAGAAAAAGAAGGCTACACAATGTCTGAATCTGTGAATTCTAGAAGCTTATGAAAAACTTACTCAAGCCAGTTGGATTGGTAGACGGATCTCAGCAAGTCTTCTAAAAGTCTATCGGCTATGTCCATAGATTTTTAGAAAACTTGCTTGACTTGTATTGACCAAATGGTTGATAGTTCATACTCGTGTAAATTAATATAAGGCAGGTTAGATTTAAGCGACTATCAGGTCAGGAACATTGCCGAAAGACACACTTAAGCTGGAGATCTGTTCATTTTGAATCCACAAGTAAAAACAGATAACACAATGTGTGATTCTGTGAATTCTTCAAGCTTAGGAAGAGCCTATAGTATTATTATTATAAGGTACTATTTTTAAGAATGAAGGGATTCACAGTAAACCCAATGAGGTCTCCCGTTAGAAGTGCTGCGGCATCGACTTTCCTTCTTCAACCTAACCTAACCTAGGGAGAGCCTTTTTAAGTTGAATTTGTGAACGTACCTCATTAAGTTTTCAAGTCATTCAAAGACCTACGTGTACCTACAAGTCTACCGGCTACGTTCACTGAAAAGTATTGACCAGATATTTGATACAATATCGTAGTTGATGGTTTCTTTAAACTAAGGTTAAGTAGGCTAAATGCGGCTGTCAGAAGAGGAACGTTGCCAAAAGACACTTTAAGGCATCGAATGGGCTCATTTTGCTACTGCAAGTAAAATGTGACATTCAAATGTGGATCTAAGAATACTGCAGAGGTGAGAGCAAGTCGGAGTGCTTTGCCTTAGAATTTGTGAATGAACCTCAGCAAGTCTTCAGTGATTCGAAAACATTGAAGTCAATTGAAGCGGAGAAATCACAAAACATTCACATCGATTGACTCAAACCAAAGACCAAACAACTTATAAAACTTATAGAGAGAGTATATAGTAGAGTATAGAGTTATATGGTCTTTGCCAAATCAATGTCAAACTGTGCATCCAAAATGGTTAAAACTTTAATGAGTTCCTTTCAAAAGAAGCGCCAACAGATTCCCTCAACTTTGTTGACCGGAGTTACCATCTTCATGTTTAGTTCAAGTTTCATGTTTAGAAACTTTTCAGACCATTCTCGTAGCAGACATTAAACGCCAGCTACGAGTATTCTTGTTATTATATTCAAGAAGAAGATTCCAGGAAGAACTGTCAAAGTTGTTACTGACTGCAATCTGTAAAGGACATTTACGAAATCTGAAAATGTCCTAAAGCTGCTTTCTCAAAGAAAAACCGTAACAATTTGAAACTCTGCTGAGTGCAATTTTAATTTTAATTACGATTTTTATATTGAATTGTATTCTAATTTTGTTTTTATGCATTTAAATGCTGATTGTGGTATGCACAAAGTCCCCAAAGCCACGTTAGGCCATGTGACATGAAAAATTTTAACCGATGCAACAATTTAAAAAAAATCACACACTCGTGAGCCATTAAAAGCGGCCTTTTTCGTTGTAATGATGTCATGAAAAAAAATCTATAAAATAATTTTAAGTGTTTTTAAATCTTTTGGCGTTGATGGTTCGTGCTCGATTGTGCAATCAAAGGAAATTCATAAAAATTTCAAAACACCCACAATTGAATCAATTCAAATTGTTGTCATTGTTGTTGTTATACAACGATTTGATGCAGGAATTCGCATTGAAATGTGCGCACAGCGTTGACGACGAGTTGAAAAAGGTATAAAACGCAACAACAACTACCACAAGGAATGTATGCGTAAATGCTACTTACGCACATGTGGCAAATAAATTACACAGCACAATGATTGCCTGTAGGCAGACAAGAGCAACAACAACAACATGAACAGTGACAACAACAACAACCAAAGCAGCCATACCAGCAGTGGTTTTGCTGCTGCAGCAGCTGTGAGATGCCACTCTTTCCTTTCTCATATATGTGTGTATACCGCCTCGTCTGTGGCATGTGGCATGCAGCAAATCTCCCCGGGGATGCACTTTATGTCGAAAATTACCTCATTGAAAGCGCCAAAGTAGAAGCGCCAGAAAAAAGAAGTCCACAAAAAATTACTTAAAGAACGAAGACAAGAAAAAATTGCGGCCAATGTGTGGCGGGTTGCACATGAAGACGCTTCGCTCTGCCCCCTTTGTTCCCCGCCTAAGAGACAGCAGACAACGTGAAAATTGCAACAGTGCCGCACAAAAAGGTTTACCGCACATTTCAAGTGTCTTTTGCTTTGGGTTTGTGATGCTTCTGGCTAGATTTTTGTCTCACATATTGTTGTTTTTGTCTTTTACACTCTTGTTGTTGTTATTGTTTTGACAACTTCTATGCCTTGGGATATTTGCGTGTGACTGGCGCTTATTTGATTTTTTCACAATTTGTTCAAGCTCTGAAATCATTTAGCAGCAGTTGTTGTTGTTGTTTTTCTTATTCTTGTTGTTGTTATTGTTCTATATATCACATGGAGTTTAAAAATTCTTTGCAACTGCATCGAAATAGCAGTGAAAGTAAACACTGTACGCCCCAATATGAGACAAAGTTTCATATGAAGGCTGCGCCTGCAAGTATGCAATGCTTTTGTGTGAATTTCATTGTAAGAAAATCAAAGTGCGAAAAATTGCAATGGCCGCAGGCCAACCATTGTGACGTTTTTGTTTATTGCTGCTGCTACCAGACAAACAGACAGACATACATACACACACACACACACACACACATTCAAAGCGCTATGCGACGACGCGGACCTGGACCCATGGGGCAAAGCCTACAAGGTGGTGATGAGCCGCATCAAAGGCCCAAGATCTCCACAGCCGAGCGACCCAACCTTGCTGAAAGAGGTGGTTTTTACGCTTTTCCCACCCCAACACGACACCATAGAACACGGTGGTCCAGGTCTGGATATCGGCGACGTACCGGAGGTGACAACCAGTGAAGTGTTGCAGACACTGGGAAAAATAGCGGACAACAAATCCCCGGGGCTGGATGGCATTCCGAATGTGGCGCTTAAGACCGCAATGCGAGCCAGACCGGATGTGTTCGCCAACCTGTATGGCGCCTGCTTGAAGGAGGGTGTCTTTCCAGACAAATGGAAGCAGCAAAGACTGGTGCTACTGCTCAAGCCTGGCAAACAACCAGATCAGCCCTCGTCGTACCGGCCGCTCTGCATGCTTGATACAATAGGCAAGGTGCTAGAGCGGATAATATGCGACAGACTGCAAAGCATATTGGAGCAACCAGGCGGGCTATCGACGCACCAATACGGTTTTCGCAAAATGCGCTCCACGGTCGACGCTATACAAAAAGTAATGGGCATAGCTCGCGAGGCCACGCGCGGAAAAAGGTGGCGGGGGGGAACTAAAAAGTACTGCGCCGTCATCACACTGGACATTAAGAACGCCTTCAATTCGGCAAACTGGGGCCGCATCATGGGAGCGCTGCGAACTTTCAAGGTTCCGGTGTACCTCCAGCGAATCATCGCCAGCTATTTTCGCAACAGGCTGCTGCTGTACGACACGGACGTGGGTGTGCAACAGTATGTAGTCTCCGGTGGCGTTCCACAAGGCTCGGTGCTTGGCCCAACACTGTGGAACGTCATGTACGACGGCGTGATCAGCCTCGAGCTGCCAACAGAGGTGAAGATCGTCGGCTACGCAGACGACATAGCAATTGTGGCAGTTGCAAAACACACGGACACGTTGCAGAGAAACTGCAATGATGCGATAGCTCGAGTGAAGCAATGGCTTACTGGCGCGAAACTGGAGTTGGCGGCCCATAAAACAGAGGCAGTGTTGCTCAGCACCAGAAAGGTGACCGAGGTGCTCACCATAACGGTTGGTGATCACGAAATAACGTCCCAACCTTACCTTCGTTACTTGGGGGTCATAATTGACTCCAACATGACTTTTAAAGAGCACCTACAAACAGTGTGTGAAAAAGCAACCCGAGTAAACGGAGCACTGACACGTATGATGCCCAACGTAGGGGGCCCGCGCGCCAGCAGACGAAAACTCCTTTCGAGAGTCACGGCGTCAGTAATACTGTACGCAGCGCCAGTTTGGGCGGATGCAGTACACACCAAAGAATACACGAAAGGCATCAGATCGGTATATAGACTGAGTGCGCTACGTGTAGCCAGCGCTTTCCGAACCGTATCGGACGATGCGATCGGGGTCATCGCAAACATGCCACCTATTGACCTGCTGGCTGTCGAAATGCGACGGATATATGCTGCAACCACAAAACCCACGAACGCCACCAAATCCGCAGAAAGGAGTGTCACTATCAAAGACTGGCAGCGAAGATGGAGCCAATCGAGTAAAGGGCGATGGACGTTTGCGCTGATACCCGACATCGCGCGATGGACAGAACGCGCACATGGTGAGCTGGATTACCACACGACGCAGATCTTAAGTGGGCACGGCTGCTTCAAGCAGTACCTCCACCGGTTTAAATACGAGGAGGATCCGTTCTGCCCGCAGTGCCCGACGGAGCACGAGACCGCGGAGCATGTGCTGTTAGAGTGCCCGCGCTTTGAGTCAGTCCGAGGGGAACTAACCGTAGCTCTTGGGGAGCGTCCGTCTGTGTCAAATTTGACTGCACACATGTGCGACACTTTGTATAAGTGGAAATCAGTATGCTCGGCCAGTGCCAGCATTATGAAAACGCTCCGCGTCCTAGAACGCCAACGTAGGGAAAATAGATAGTCCGAGGTGGTGGGCACGGTGCCGCACCCTACTGCTACCAGGAAGTAATTCCTTACAGGACGTCCCCTGGTAGCAGTCTGTAGGAGATAGAAGGGTTTTTAGTGGGTGAAAGTCTCACACTCCGGCTTTAAATGCTTTTCCCTTCTGAAAAAAAAAAAAAAAAAAAAAAAAAAAACACACACACATATAAAAATTAAATCATTCTGTGTGCATTGTGCGTCATGGCGCATAGATTTTGCACTCTTCATTCATTTGTTTTTTGCCAAACTTTTTTTCAGTTGCTCCTTTTTATTATTGTTTTTGTTGTGTTTTAGTTGCCAGACAAGCGTTGACAGTTTGAATTGCAGCACTGTAGCCCACATTTTTATGTTTTCTATGGCTGCAGTTTGTTCGTTTAGATTTTATTTTCATTGTTCAGCCACTGTGCGTTTGAAAAGTTGCAAATATTTTAGTTGCATTGTTTGTGCAACAAAGAAAAAAATTATTTTATTTTTTTTTTGGCAAATTTGCACAACCAAGAAAGACCAAAAAATTATTATAATTTTTTTGGGCAAATATTTTAGTTTCATTGTTTTTGTGCAACAAAAAAAGGCTAACAAAATTTTATAATTTTTTTCTGGCGGCAGTTTAGTTTAATTTGATGTGTTGGCGAAAATTTTCAGACAGCAAGCAATGAAAATTTATTTTCATTTCAGTTATTTGTTTTCAGACTAAATGTGTGTTTGCGATTAATTTTAATGTTGTCAGTCAATTTTTGTTAAAATTATAAAAAGTTAAAGCTGTTTTTACCATAAAGAATTTAACATAGAATTTTAGATTAAAATAAATAAAATACGAAATTAAATAAATAGGAACATAATGAGTCTGAAAAGTTTCCAAATTAAAAGAATTACGAGACATTTTGTCTTTAATTTTATTTTTAATTTTTTTTAAACAGTCTGCTTGTAAGTCTAAACACTTCAATCAGCAATGCTCTCGATTTATTTTTCACACCCAAATAGTACTTGGCATCTTATTCTCTGCTTAATAATCGTTTACAAAAGTGATGGCCTCATCATTTGACGAAAATCTCTATATTTTGAGTGACACGTTTTACTTTGGGAACCAAAAACAGTCGCATGGGACCAGATCTGGTAAGTACAAGTAAGCTTATCTAACACCATTTGATGATTTTGAGCCATCTTAGTGTCTGTTGGCCTCCTCATTTGACTAAAATCCCTGTCTTCCGAGCTCCACTTTTAACTTAGGGATAAAAAAACTCACTTGGAGCTAGAACTGGTGAGTAAAGAGGGTTGTCTAACACCATTTGGAGAAGTTGAGCGATGTTAGTGTCTGTTGGCCTCACCATTTGATTAAATCTCTGTCTTCCGAGCGCAACTTTTAACAGATGGAACTAGAACTGGTAAGTAAAAACAGTTGCCTAGGACCATTTAATGAACTTGAGACAAGTTATTATCACTTGTTGCAGTTTTTGGAAGTCCCGAATGTTCATAGTCCCCCAGGTTGGTACAGTCACGTTCAGCTTCAGCTGGCAACAATTTGGTAAATTAAATAAAAAATTTGGTAGAATCAAATTGGTGGTAAATGATGGTCCCTGTACAGAGCGTTCTACTAGCCTTCAAATTGCCTTTTAAAAACAAATATTTAATGACTGCTTGATGCCCAAATTAAACATCGACCATCAAACCGATGCCAAATAACAACTAACAACTTTCTCCAAAATGGCTGAAATTTTGTTGAGATCCTTTCAAGAGAGACCCAAACAGATTTCCTATTTTTTGTGAACGATTACTGCCATCTTCGTGTTGAGGTCAGAAACTTTTCAGACCACCCTTGCAATACCAAATTAAATCAGATATTTCTAATGTTAGATCAAAATTGAGAGACTTTGACATACAAAACCGTTTTTACTTTCGAGTTTGTGTCTTGATTCAATGGCTTCCTGTAGGTTTTATGTAAATTGATATTAATTTTATTAATTTTTGTAATACTAACAAATTTAAAAAAGAATAAATGATAATAAATAAAAATTAAATTTATTTAAATTTAATTCGCTCATTTAACATATTATTCGTTTTTTCAAAGCAACACCCCTTTTTTGCCTCTTCAATGCCACAGCGCCTTAAAGCAGGCTATAAATCAGCACAAATACTCAAAGCAACTGAGCAGCTTTAAGCTCACACAGCGACAATGAACAGCAATGAACATTTTCTGTCTTAAACGTAATCACCTGAGACGTTGCGACACCTACTTACAGTGTTTGCATTTGGGAAATTGAAATTCACAAAAAGAATGAGGAATGAGAAACAGTGGCGCACGCCCGGGAGGGTTTTGGGTGTTCAAACACTCCCAAATATCTAACAAATATGGATTCAAATGGTATTTGGCACAAAAGTTTTGCATGAAATCCAAAAAAATTAAATCCTAAGTGCGCCACTGATGAAAAAGGTAGGGTAAGAAAACATACAACAAAAAATGTTGGTAGTAAGAAGTTACTTATTTGTTTATTTTGAAAAATTTTTTATTAAAATTGGTACAAAATAAAAGTAAAAGAATTGTCACATTATTCAATTTTTTTTAAGTTATTAAAGAGATTTTTGCAATGCTTTTCCTGTGGCATACTTTTAGGTGCATGTTCAAAAATAAATTTTATTATTTTTGATATTGAAAGTATCTGTAAAATCTGTGATTGTTATCTATAAAACTTGAAGATTGGCAACGAATAGTCTTAAGTTTACTGCTTGGGATTCTTTATTCATTCAAAGACTGACACTTTTTGTGAGTAATTTCTGCAGAAATCCGATCAAATAGAAGGGAGGAAACAGAAGCAGTGATTCTGCACAGAAGAAGGCTTCATCTTGGCTGAGTTTCTTTGGTTGATCTAAAGAATCTGGGCGAAAAAATGCTCATAATATTTTTGAACGGTGAAACTGAAACTATTCACAACTGGTACTTTTCGTGCATAATTTCTGTAGACCAAAAAGTAGACAGGAAGCAAGATAAACGATCCTTTACCTACGGTGCATCTTCACAGAAGAAGAAGGCTTCAACTTGGCTGAGGTTCTTTGGATAATCTTAAGAATTTAGTTGGTGAGGATGTTCATAGTCTTTGCAAGAGATGCAACTGATTTGTATGCTTTAAAGAATTGAGGTGACAAGGTCGTTTATAGTCTTTTCAAGAGGTGAAGCTTAAATTATCCTTGACTCAGACTATTCTTGAATAATCTCTTTAGAAATCAGACCAAAGAGTAGGCAGGAAACAGGAGAAACGATTCTCTACCTTCGGTGTATCTTCATAAAAGAAGAAGGCTTCATCTGGGCACCTTCGGTGCATCTTCACAGAAGAATAAGGCTTCATCTTGGCTGAGTTTCTTGGGATGATCTCAAAAATTAGTTCATAGTCTTTTCGAGCAGTGAAAAAGTTTTAAATTTTAGCTGACCTCGTTTGGATGATCCTAAGAATTTGTGCGGTAAGGTTGGTTATAGTCTTTTCAAGAGGGGGAAACTGATTTAGTTAATCAGAATAAAGCATTAGGGGTATTCACACCGAGCTCGTTACTTTGTTAGTTCGGTACTCGGTAGTTTTGTTCGTGTATTTTGTTCGTGTTTGTTCGTGTTCGTGAATCGAACAAAAACAAAATACACGTAGAAAACTACCAAGTACCGAATTAACGAAGTAACGAGCTCGGTGTGAATACCCCTATTGTATTACCAGAGAAGAATACAAAGACTTATGTATTTGAACACTAGTCATGATTTAGTGCGAGATTTTTCGATTTCGAAGCCCCGGAACCAAACAGTTGATTGGCCTTCAATGGCCTTGGGAATTAATCTTACATTGGGTTCGTCTTCGGGCAACCTGGGAGCCCATTTTAAGAGTATAAAAACCGAAAGAAATGTTCAGAAGAAAATGTTAGTGAGGGTAAATGATACATTTTAACCCTCTAAGAGCAACTTCTGAGTAGCTGTGAAGTAGTGTGCTGAATTTTCTACAATTTTTGTGAACTTTGAACTCAATGCGAAGCAATTTAGCTTCATTCTAGCCCCTCAATTTTTGAGTTCAAACATTTCTTAGTAAATTTTCATGAAATGAAAGTTTAAGAATCCGTTTAAGAATCTCCTTACAACACTAAACCATGTCTAGTGTGCACATTACTAATATTTTTCTTCTTATTCTGCTTGCAAGTAACTTTACTGACTTTTTATTTGCACACACCTTGCTCTGCTCTACTTTAATGCTCTGAATACTTAAAGGTTTTTGTTTGGCGAGAATTTATGGCCGCCAGCGAGACAATATTGAAGTGCTTCCATATAAATAAAGTCACCTTGACTATGTGTCGGTATGTATATGGATTTGTGTATATCAAATATATATGTTTATGGCATATGGAACGAAGTACACATTCAAAGCGATTTGCAATTTGCTGGTCTGGCATTTATTTGTTTTAGCTAAATAACGAGACAGCAATGGTAAACTCCTGTTTGCGTTTGTGTCCTCGTTCTGCTCGTTTAGAGGCAAATAAATTTTGAAAACCATAAATTTGTTTGCTTTTGGCAAAATACGTTGCTTCAAATGGGTTTCGTTAATTTTGTGGTGCAAATAAAATTGAATGTTTGCCAGAATGCCTGAGGCCATTGAGGGATTTTTAATAATTGTCAGGGTAAAGTCTAAAGACTGGGGAGGTTAAAATTTTGCAGCAGATGCAATAAAGTTTGTTCATAAATTATGACTGGGCAGCATTGGTTGTCATTTGCAGAATGCGGCTTACGGCTATGTAATGCAATGAAAGTTTGAGTAAGAAAAAGTTGGCATACTTCTAGGCTGATGTGTAATTATTGCAACTAAGAATTCTGAGAATAAGCACAAAGAGAGAAATAAGTTTTCTGATTAGAAAAAAACAAGCGAATTTAGCTTAGAATCTTCTCAAGCACATGAAAATCAAAGCACTGAACAAATATGGAAATTCAAAGTGGCAAATCTGCAATCTCGACGCACACGACACAATTCCCCGCAGAGTTTTTTTGCTGTCAGTCGAGCATAAAGCGACAGAATATTGTACCAACGCCTGCCGCATAGAGTGGCTTGCATGTTTTCTTTCTTTGTTTTTGAATAAATAAGCAGTTTATTTAAATTGCAAGGCAAAAAGGACACAGGACCTGCGACGGACACGCTGCAATGGCACAAAATGCGCAGCGCAAAAAAGTAAATTGAATTCATGAACATTCGACAAGACAGTGCAGCATTTGGTCGAGGCTTATGCAAAGTAGCTGGCAGCAGAAAGTATCTTTTACAACAACAACAAATTTAGTGAGGTTAGGCAAAGTCGATATGGTATTAGTGGTGAAAACATTGGCGCTGGGCCTTGAAATTCACTTTAAACTTGAGCTTCAAAGTAACAGAATAAGCCAAGTGACTGGATAGTTTTTTAATCCACATATATAATTCAAAATTGGAGCCTTCAAGTTAGTCTGATTGGTCCACACACTTTGGTATTTCATATTCGTTCAATTCTCATCTCATCCTTCACTTTTACTATCTTAAATACTTAAAGTACACATGGCAACCCTATGCGCATTGGCCGTTTCAATGATTCACTCACCTGACTGAGTTCATCCCCTGAGAGACGTTTGCATTTCGGCAGCAGCGCCTGCATATCGTCCTCGAACTGTCCATCGTCACAGCAACTGCTGTCGTTCGCGTCCAGCGAGTGGAATTGCTCCGATATGTTGTCTTGGTTGCCGACGCCGCCGCCGCCGGTTTGATGATGCAGCGCAGCCTCGTTGCAGCCGGCAGCGTTGCCACCTTTCAAATTTAAATCGAAACATAAATTGGTGGCGCCACCGCAGCCATCGCTACCATTATTGTCACTTCCTTTAATGGAATCTAAACCACAAAATGGTAGACGGCGATTATTATTGTTGTTGTTGTTATTGCTGCCATTATTGTTGTTGTTGCTGCTGCTGTTAGTATTACCGGCGGCTGTTGCTGATGTTGTTGTCGATTTTAATTGATTCTGCGGCTGGGTTTGTTGTGCGGCCGTCGTTAGCTGTGTTGTCGATTCGGAGGTCCTGTAAAATAGTAAAAGAAGGGGAAAAAAGTGAGGTTAGCAATGGGTTTCATTGAATTGGAGTGGCATTAGTGGGGCTTAGTAAGCTTGTAAAGTGTTCAAAATCTTTATTCAAGACGGTTGCAGTGGTTCCAACTGATGAATAACTAGAAATTTTTCATTTTATTTCATGAAGAAAAGTTTGCTCTGTTAAGAAGTCAGAGATGAAAAGTGTGGGTTGATGAGATGTTTGATGAGATTTTGGTTGAATGAGAAGTTAGTTTGTTGTTAACTTGTTATTCTGTACAGGAATCACTGAGTTAGTGCGGCCATACACCTATGTTCAAAGGAGTAAAACTTCTCTAGAGCTACTTGAGGCCTTTGGTTCAAAAGGTTTGGATTGATTGAGAGATTAATTGAATGACAAAGTTGGTTTGATATTCGAAGTGTTGTTTGATATCCGATTCCACAACACTATGACTTGTTATTGTGTGCAACAACCACTGAGTTAGTGCGGCCATACACCTGTGTTCAAAGGAGTAAAACTTCTCTAGAGCTACTTGAGGCCTTTGGTTCACAAGGCTTGGTTTGATTAAGAGATTAATTGAATGACAAAGTTGGTTTGATATTCGAGGTGTTGTTTGATATCCGATTCCACAACACTATGACTTATTATTCTGTGCAACAACCACTGGGTTAGCGCGGCCATACACCAGTGTTCAAAGAAATAAAATTGTTCTAGAGCTACTTGAGAACTTTGATCCACGAGGTTTGGACTGATTGAGAGGCTAATTGGATTCGAAGTTGGTTTGATAATCGAGGTGTTGGTTGATATTCGAATCCATACACCAGTATGGACATACATCAGTCTTCAAACGGAGTAAAATTGCTCCAGAGGTACTTGCTTACAAGGCTCGGATTGATTTACAGGTCGGTTGGATGACAGGTTAGTTTAATATTGAAAGTGTATATCGATATTCAAACTTACAACACTCTGACTTGTTATTCTGTGCAACAACCACTAAGTTATTGCATTCATACACCAATGTAAAGTCACTACAGAGCTACTTGAAGCCTATGATCCGCGAGGTTTGGGTTGATTGAGTGGTTGGTTGGATGAGAAGTTAGTTTAATATTCGAAGTGTTGTTCGATATTCGAACCGAATCTTTGTACAACAACCAATGACTCAGTAACCAATGTAAAATCGTTCTAGAGCTACTTGAAGTCTATGAGGAGATTTGGATTAATTGAGTGGTTGGTTGGATGAAAGGTCAGTTTGATATTCGCAGTGTAGTTCGATATTCAAACTGACGACACTATGACTTGTTATTCTGTACAACAACCAATGAGTCCAGTGCAGTACACCAGTGTTCAGTGCTCTGGAGGTGCTTGAAGCCTATGAGCCACGAGGTTTGGATTCATTGAAAGGTTTTTTTAATATTTAACCTGTTATTCCACATTCGAACTGAACCCATAACACTATGACCTCTTATTCTGTGCGTACAACCTCTGAATGAGTACGAAAATATACCAAAAATGTTAAAATTACTCTACAGCTATGTGAGTCCTTTGATTCACGAGGTTTGGATTCATGGAAAGGTTGGTTTTATATTCAATGTGTTCGATATTCGAACTCATAAAACTATGACTTGTTATTGCGGCCGTAAACCAGTGTTCAAAGAAGTATTATTCCAGAACTAGGTGAAGCCTTTGATCCCCTGGAAATTAAGTTTGAAAAATCCTTTTAAAGAGCTCAATCCATGTTTTTTTCAACTCTGTTGCCTTTTGTTGTTCAGCTTTTCCAGAATTAATCCATCCAAATGTTTACTCTTTCAATGATTCCACATACCCAAACACACCAACACGTAAAATTCCTACTTAACAGTGGCGCCAAGTATTTGAATGATAAATATTTGCATGTTTCGAGGCAATTAAGCGTATTTCACTTTAGTTGGCTAAAGCGATTAATCAACTTTAATTGAGAAATTTTCGTTGTGAGCCACTTTTCTTCGAGTGTTGGCGGTTAAAGTGGTGTGAAATCCTTGTTTAGCGTAAACAAGCAATAAAAAGGCAGAAATTTCCTTTGCATTGTGGGTGATATGTATTTTTATTGCATTTCAAAAATATGAGTAAAAGAAGATAGATAAATAAATTTATATTTGGTAATATTTTTTAAAATCAAATAATAAAATAATAAAAATCCTTAATATTCTTCACTTTCAACCCGTCAAATGACAATTTTGCCATATTTCATATTTTCCACAAAGTAAATGGATACAATATTTTCCATCAACCCATTGAAATAGAAAATCCACTTGCAAATCCGATTTAATGTAATCAAAAGACGCATTCAGTAGCATAGAAATATTGACATCGCATGAGACCACGACTACATCATACAATGAAGTCGCATAGGCAAATTGCTGCGTTGGCAACAAATGCAACCAGAAATTTTCAGTCAATGCTTCACAACAATGGCTTTAAATTCATTTCGAAAGACTTTTTCATTTGCAAATTTTCCACTTGCCTTATTTCACATCACACACACCCACAGATTGAGCGATTTTCCTTGCTTCAAGTGCAATGCAAATTTTTAGCAATGAAAAGGCTTTTAAATTAAATTAGATTAAATTTTTTCATAGTCAGGTTTGAGTTGCAAGTGAATTAGGCTTTGAAGTGGAAGCTGAACAAATTAAATGTTAAAATTTATTTAAAAAAAAAGTATTATGAATTTGATGGTTGACTTAAGTTGCGACAAATATTTTCCTTTGTGACTAAGAAGTGCACATAGTGTGACACAAAATGAAGAGTAGCTACATTCAAAATTTAAGGGAATTGCACTGGCAGCTAAAAATAAAATAAAAGCGAATGCCGCTTATGTTACAACGATAAAAAAACGAAAAATTTTATATTTACAATTTTGTGGCAGATTTCCGTTATGTGACAATATCTGAATGACAAAAAAAGTGACAAAAATGTTGAATTGACGCATATGTTGTGCTCTACAACAGACAATAATGAATTATAAGCAATCACGAATTTGATTTTGCCATGCTTAAAATTTAAATATAAACTATTGCTGCTTATACTTGATTAACAAAAAGGACTTAAAATTGTATAACTATTATTTTGTGACAGATTTGCATTATGTGACATTATTTGGGTATCAAAACATGTTAAGAAGTTGAAATTGACGCATGTTTTGTGTGTCACAATAGTCAATAAAGCTCAATCTGAGCAACTTAGCCGTGTGACAGTGTGTCACAATGTCACATTTTTCCCTGTACTACCACAAATTTAGTATACTTAATTCAGAAAAAGTTTTCAGTTGCATTTCTAGCCTTAGCCTACTTCAGACTTCGAATCGATGCCAATTTGCATTCATTAAAAATATTGAAACATTTAATTTAATTACATAAAACTCTACACAACAATGTGACAACTAAATTGGCTTCTCAGTCATGTACGCATTTGCCACTTAAATAGGTTAGACTGTCAACTGGGCGCACCGTGTGCAAATATTTTGCTTTAACATTGTTAACTAAACTTCTTCCTTTGTCTAATTAATTTTGTGTTGAGCATAGAAAAGTACTGAACTCATAACAGGGGCGTTTTTTTATTGTATTCAGCGGTTGTTGTTGTTCTTGTTGAACGTGCATGCCGCAAGGGTTTTAAATTTGTTTGTTGTTGTACAAAGTACTAGAAAAACGCTAAGGGTAGTTGAGCTGCCTTCCTGCCCAACCGCGGCGCTTGTGGGACAAGTGGAAGGAGGGGGTCATGTTGGCTTGTTGGTGCGCCGGTACAACGACTTAAGTAGGGCAACAAGTTGCTTATTTGGTTAATTAACATTAATGATGTCTGCTTTTGGGGTCGGCGGAGCTGATATTGAAGCGACTGGACGATGGCGTAAGCGCGAGATGAGCTTTAAAGTTAAGTTATTTAAGCTTGAAAATGCGGTAGTGTGTTGCAAATTGCTTAGGGTTATTGATAGAGTATTTGCAAAATTTTTTTTTAATTTTATTTATTTTTCTTTAATATTTTAAATTCAGAAAATGTTTGATGGTTTAAGACAGTTTGGAACAAACTGAGAAAAACTGAGCTTGCAGAGATAAACTAACAAAAAGTGAGGTCAAAAGTGGGCCCCCTAGGCTCTCACTTGCCTCAACCGCCTCCTACTTATCCTTGACATTTCACATTTTCTGCGGCTGCAACAGCATCTGTCAAAAAGTTAATTTGCAACACATTTTTCATTTTTTCATTTTCACAAAAAAACGATGCAACAACCAGAACGCACACAACACAACCAACAACAATGTAAAGTATATAAAAAGCATAAAAGGAGAGCAAATATAATTTTACGCCAGTTTAACTTCTCCAGTGGCACATTTTTAATGTCAAACTGACATGATTAATGAATTCGCAAGCATGCCGACTACACAGTCGTGTTCGCTTGCGTCAAGTTAGCTGCTCACAGATTTCCCCTACTGCACTCTCGTCTTCACTCTCCGTCGAGCTAATGTCAGTGGGCTCCTTGTGACAGGAAGTCAAGCAAACAGCAGCCGAAGCGCGAGCAACGTTGATGGATTTTCGCGATAATCACTTATCGCCTTGCAACACAGCCGAGCGTGTTGTGTGCGTTCGCCTAACGCAATTTTGACACTTGCTCAAAGTGTCATTTGCACTGGCGCGTGTGTGTGTTTATGTGTCAAATATGTCAAATATGTGCTGTTATTTTGACATTTTGTGCACCAAGTGTTACAGCAATTTGTCTTTCGCTCGCACTGTGTGGATTTTCTTTGGCTTATTGGCCACTGTCCCCCCTACTACAAGTGTTAATGGGTATTTAACGGTAAAGTAATGCTGTTTCGCAGATTTTTATGGCACCATATTTTTGGTCTTATTTTTCTTCTTTCTTGGCAACCAGATCCAGATTTATCTTTTTCTCTCAAAGAGAGAAAGCACCTTCAAGGCTTTTAGGTCTTCAATAACTTCATCCAACCGTCTTATATGTGGTCATCCTTTTGTTCTTTAGTGTTCTGGGATTTTTTGTAATACTTGTTGCTCAGGCTTTCTTTCTTCGCGTCCGAGCCATCTTTTTGGTTCCAAAACCAAATTCTTGATAAATAAACTTTTCGTTTGGAACTCGGCTAATGTGCAATTGAAATTGTTTTTATTGGTTTCTCGTAATTCTTCTGATTGAGTCAAACTATGGGTTTATAGAAATTAAAAGACAAAATTTTTATATTTTCTAGGGATTTTATCATTTTTCAAAGTCTTTCTTTGACTTTAAGTATTAGAAAAAATGTATTTTCTAATCAAATTTAAAATCGTTTGCTTTCATTTTAGTAAAAAACTGAATTAAGCAAAGAACCAAAATTAAGTCAAGTGTACTGGGCTCCCATTTTAGAGGTCGTAGGTTTGATTCCCACCTTGCTTGGCCGCACACTTTTTAAAGTTTCCGAGTTGTCTTGTCTTCTTTCTAATTGTTTACCATCCCTTCGACATTACCTACTCAAATCCACTAACTTTAGACAAGCTACTAATTCCTATTCTTTTCATTCCCATCAGTTGTGAGAGCACCGCGAATTTTCATACCCAGTAAGTAGATGACTGAAGTAAGCAGAGAACTGAAGTAACCAGAGGACTGAAGTGAAGTGCACTGACCTCCTATCCCACAGGTCCTGGGTTCAAGTCCCACCTTGCTTGGTCGCGCACTTTTTCAAGTTTCCAGTTTATCTCGTCTTCTTTCTTATTGTTTACAATCCGTTCAACATTACCGAGTCAAATCCTTCAACATTAGACAAGCTCCTCCTATCTCTTCTTACAGATCTCCCACTTTAGAGGTCGTGGGTTCGATTCTCACCTTACTTGGTTGCACACTTTTTCAAGTTTCTTTTTTGTCAAGTTTTTCTCGTCTTCTTTCTAATTGTTTAACATCCTTTCAGCATTATTCAGTTTAATTCTTTAACTTAAGATAAGCTTTCCCTATTCTTTCCACTCCCATCAGGTGTGATGAGTAGCGCGCAGTAAATTTTTATATCCAGTAGCCGTACTCGCGAGACAACAACAACACTAGCAGTTCCGGTTCGAACTAACGGAAATACTCGAATGACGCAGCACAAACATCAACCAAAAGGAGCGCATCAAAGACATCAACCACTGCGTTATCCAATAACACCTCCTATCTATAACAACCCAGTTATAAACTTTCACCATACGAAGGCCTTTCTCCTAGGGGACGACATATGGCAGCCCCATCACGTAGGAATCTTAGTGATAGGCTAATCACCCACTTTGTTAGAACTTCAATACATTAACCTAACCAACAAAAGGCATTAGTCTTTTTGAGGCTTAATACTTCCAAAAGGGGTGAACAAGGAAAGAAAAAGTAGACAACTCATGCAGAAATTCCTTGTTTCAAGTGCACCCATATTATAGTCCCGCAGTGTTCATAGGATTTATTAAATTCTAAAAGGATTTGGTAGACATTTTCTTTGAGCGGATATTACAGCAATTCACCAAAAAAAAATGGCTTTTATTACTCGCTCAAGTGAGTTGTGTGCTTTTACAATTTTCCTATGCGCAACGAAACGCGCAACAAAATTGGCTTAGATTTAAATAACGAGGGTTGTCTGAAAAGTTTACGAACTAATAGAGATAGACGAAATTTTTTGATCAAATTTATTTTTATGTTTTTACATAGACTACTTTCTCTTAGATATGCTTACAACTCAACCTACAACAAATTTATTTTATTAATAATCTTCTTTCTCCTAGAAATGCTTCCATCTCTTTAACCCATTCAAGGAAGGCATTGGAATTGTTTATTAAAACATGTTTTTGGTCTAAAGTCAACAAACGTGGTACCAAAAGCTTGGACAGCATTTCATGCCTAAATATTTATTCAGTTTCTGGTTCCAGTTCCAGTTTTTGATTGTCCCAAATGTTCATTGTCTCCCAAGCTGGGGCGACCTTCCAAAATGACTAAAACTTTGGTAAGTATCTTTCAAAACAGACGCAAATAGATTCCCTACCTCTTACTGAGCATGCTGCCATCTTTGTGATGAGGTTTGGAAACTTTTCAGACAACCCTCGTTGTTGCGCTACTGCCCTCAAAGTGCATACAATTGGCAACACTGGCCGCAACAATGCAGCCTCACAAAGCACATTAGACGCGAGCAAGTGCGGTGAAAGCCCCAAGGTGAAAGTCAGAAGGAAGCGTACGAATATTTTTTCCATTATCCTTTCCCTCTCTCTCTCTCGCTCGCGTTCGCTCTTTGAACTGATGGCGCTGCACTTGTGCGATTATTGTTGGCGAAATAATGCAATTAGATTGGCTGTACGCTGCCGAGACTTTTGCTTACAAATTGGGGAATTATTATCAGTGCGAAACATTCGCATAAAGCTTGGCACAAGCGAGTTGGTGAGTTGCTCGAGACCGACGAAAAAAGGGTAGTGGGTATATTGTAATAACGGTACAAAAGTGTGCGGTTATTGTTGTAAGCGCTGCTTTTGTGCATTTACCTTTTCATAATAATCCCTTTTAAGGCACAGAGGGCGAGAGGACTGGGGTGAGTTTGTTGAATTTTGTTGCTGGTATGGCGAAGTTGTGGCAGTGAGGTCACGGCTTTAGCGTTGCGACTGGTTTCGGTTTCGTTGCTGGCTTTATGTTTATTGGGGTAAATGAAGCAACTTTGAAGCGGCGCAAACGTTGAAATTAACATAAAATAATGTAAAATTGAATTATTAAAAGTTTGACGAGGAGTTGTGTGAGCTACAAGTGGCTTCTAGAGGTTGAAGGGAAGTGTGGCTATTGCTTTAATTTTGTGCATTTGAGTGAGCGAACAATAGCTCAATTAGGCTTCATTTGTAGGGAATTGCTGACGAATATTGCCAAAATAATTTGGAAAAAATATTAGAAAAAATTAAAAATTCAATTATGTAGAAATGCAAAATGTTTTTAAAAAATTAGATATGAAAACTTTTGTAATATACTCAAAGTCCAAGGATCCTTGTCTGACAATTTGATGCTGATTGTTTAAATTGATTCTAATGGCCTCAACACATTGAAGACGGCAGCCACAAGGCCACAGGAGTACAAGATGGCGTCTGCTTCAACTGTTGCCTTGTAGTCAGCTACTTGATTATAATGAAAACATGACTGTTAAAGCGTTGACTCCCTTAAAACACAACAACAACTGTTGTGCAATTTTCAAAGCTTCTTTTGTATAAATTTTAGCTGTCACTACTACAAAGTCCTTGCTGCCACAGGACTACAAGTTGGTTTCAGCTTGTAGTCAGCTACTTGATTACAATGAAAACATGACTGTTAAAGCTTTGACCCCTCCAAACCCAACAACAACAACTGTTATGCAATTTTCGAAGCTCCTTTCGCATACATTTTTGCTGTCACTACTACAAAGTCCTTGCTGGCAAATCAATTAATAATTAAATTCGATTTTAGCGCATTGCCCTGAGGGTCCGTCAAGCGGCCAGTCAGCTTGTTGTGTGTTGAGCGAAAATGCAGTCAAACTTTGATTGGCAACGCTGTGAGTGCAATTTTCAGCGACTTGGCAAAATTTGTTTGCAATTAAAACTTCGACGTGTCCTTATGGCTGGTGCGCTGCGAAAAGCTTTTAAATTGTTGCAACCAAACAAATACAAATTTAAATGCCATTTCACATGAATTGAATTTTATGACATAAAAGCGAAAAAAGTGTCAAGTGCAGTGTTAAAGGTTAGACTGAAGTGACGTTTGGTTTCGTTAGATACTCGATTTTGTTTGGTAAAAACATTCTAAATACAATTTACAAACTTTAAGTTAGGTAGGAAAGTAGATGTGGCTGGCCCAAGGTGGAACCCACTTAGGCCTTAACCCATTAAAACCTGACCCCAGAAAGGCTTGTGCGATTTCCATAAAATTTTACACAATCTTATTAATTGACCTAATCAAGAAAAAAAATCAAGCAAATGTTAGAAATATCTATGACCAGACACTTATATTATACAATGCGAATTTGTGCAACCCTGTTTTATCCATACATCCATTTTGAACTTTGTAACTAACAAGAAACAGTGAAATAAAGAACAGAAGCTTTGTGAACTCCTTACAAGAAGGCCGCGTTTTTCTCATCAATCGAGGACCTCTAATAGGTTATGGGCCCAGGTCAACGCCCAGGTCAACGTCCAGGTCAACGCCCAGGTCAACGCCCAGGTCATCGCGCAGTTCATCGCCCAGCCCATCGTTTGTCAAATCGCGTTTTATAAGTCCGGTGTCCAAAATGAGTTCGATCTACCAGATTGAAAAATTGGACGAAAACAATTTCGCAGTCTGGTGCGTTCAGATGCGAAGTGTATTAGTGCACGCGGACCTGTGGTGCGTCATATCGGATGCTGCACCAAGTGGAGACAAAGACGCTGCGGTTGCAGAGAAGTGGATCGCCTTAAACCAAAAGGCTTTGGCAATGATCGTGCTGTCGGTGAAGCCCTCGCAACTAAATTATATTAAAAGTTGTGAGACTGCTGTGGAAGCGTGGGCGAAGTTGAAGGAAGTTCACCAGCCCAGTGGACCAGTCCGGAAAGTATCGCTCTACAAGAAATTGCTCAGTTTGAGAATGAGTGCGGGAGACAACGTCACCCAATATCTGAATGAGTTCCTAGCGACGGTGGATCAGTTGGCTGAAGTGGGCATCAATTTGAAGGATGAGCTGCTTGTCATCGTATTGTTGTCCAGCTTGCCAGAAAGCTTCGACAATTTCGTAATCGCGATGGAAACACGGGATAATTTACCAACATTTGACATTCTAAAGGTCAAACTCCTAGAAGAGGGCGTGAGGAGGAATGGTAACATATCGAATGTTCTGGATGCAAAGAGTAGCAGCGAAAATCACGCGTTTGCCGCAAAGGCGGCAAGCAACAACAATCATCATAACGGTAGTGCGAACAGAAAAAATAAGAACAAAAGAAGAAACGACGGTGCGTGTTTCAAATGTGGTGCACAAGGGCATTTCGCCGCGAAATGCAATGCGGGAAACAGTGCGAAGGTGGAAACGAGATCACAGCAGTCATTTACGCTTTTGGCAGCGGCCGATTCGTGTGTGTTCGATAAGCAGAAGTGGTGCTTAGACAGCGGTGCGACGGCGCACATGTGTTGTAGGCGCGAACTGTTTTTGAAGTTCGACGAGTACAAAGAAAAGATCGAACTAGCAGGGGAAAACTTCATTTTTGCTGAAGGCAAAGGGGAAGTAACTTTAAAAACTGATTTGTGTGATTTGACTCTTCGCGATGTTCTTTATGTGCCGACAATGAGGGGTAATTTTGTGTCAGTGAGCCGAGCAGCTGAAAATGGGTGCGTAATCAAATTCGACGATAACTTTGCAGAAATAAGAAAAAACGGAAAGTTGATAATGAAAGTGAAAAAAACGAACAAGCTTTTTGTTTTCGAAGAAGAATGCAATAAATGTTTTGGTTTTGCACAATGTGATGCAGTGCTATGGCATTACAGATATGGCCATTTAAACTACGATAGCTTAAAGCTGGCAGTGAAAAACAATTTAATTCGTGGTGTAGACAACGTTAAATTCCCAGAAAATGTGTCGTGCATAACGTGTATGAAAAGCAAAATAAAAACGCAAATGTCCCCAAAGAAAAGCGAAAGTCGTTCATCGACGCTGTTAAATTTGATACACACAGACGTGTGCGGACCTTTCGAAAAACGGTCTATCGGTGGTGCTAAATATTTCCTGACATTTATTGACGATATGTCAAGAAAAATATTTGTATATTTTATAAAGTCGAAAGATGAGGTGTTTACAAAATTCGTGGAATTTAGTAATATGGTCGAACGCCAAACGGGGCCCAAAATTAAAGCAGTGCGTAGCGACAATGGACGAGAATTTTTAAACAGTGATTTTAATAAATATTTTGAAGAGCGTGGCATAAAAAGGCAGCTTACAGTACCGTATACTCCTCAGCAAAACGGAGTCGCCGAAAGGGCGAACCGCACAATTGTTGAGGCTGCAAGGAGTATGCTTGTGCATTCAGGTTTATGTGAGAAATTGTGGGCAGAAGCTGTTGCAACTGCTGTTTATCTGAGAAACCGATCACCCACTAAAGCATTAGAGAACATGACTCCTTATGAGGCTTGGTGTGGGAAGGCACCGGTTGTAAAACATTTAAAAGTGTTTGGTGCTTTGGCAGTAGCCTTAGATAAAACACATCTTAAAAAGTTTCAAGCCAAAGGCAAAGAATATCGAATGGTTGGCTACTCGAGGACGTCAAAGGCATACCGGCTGTATGATGCAGAGAAGCATGTGGTGGTTGAAAAGCGAGATGTTATCTTCGATGAATCAAAGGTTCCAGTGCAACCAACCAGTGACGTGGCATCGTTTGAGTTTCCAGTGGGAGCAGACACCAATCCGGGTATGATGGTTGACAGCAGTGAGCAAACGAGTGAGTGTAGTGCAGAAGATTCTGATGGTTTTTTAAGTGCAGAGGAATCGGATGAAAAAGTTGGGCGTGGCAGGCCTAAGCTCATTCGCACGGGCAAACCTGGTCGACCAAAAAAGGCGTACAACATTTTAAATTCGATGGCTGAAGTAAACCAGATTGCAGTTCCGCAAACGTATGATGAGGCGATAAATAGCGCGCAGACATCGAAGTGGCAAGAATCGATGGTCGATGAGTATAATTCATTGATCGCAAATGGTACTTGGTCAACGACAGACTTACCAGACGGTCAACCTGTTGTTGGGTGTAAATGGGTATACACTTTAAAACGAGACAAGGACGGAAATGTAGAGCGCTACAAATCCCGTCTTGTAGCCAAAGGATGTTCCCAAAAGTGGGGTGTCAATTATAAAGAAACATTTTCACCAGTGTGCCGCTTCGAGACAATTCGTTTGGTTTTGGCGTTGGCTGTAGAGATGAAGTTATATTTGCACCAAATGGATGTGACTACAGCTTACCTTAACAGCGAGCTTAGTGATACAGTTTATATGAAGCAGCCCGACGGTTTTGTTTGTAAAGAGCATCCGAACCAAGTTCTTAAATTGAAAAAAGCTATATACGGACTGAAACAGTCAGGAAGGGAATGGAATTGCAAGCTAGACGGCGTGTTACGAGATATGGGGTTTGTGGCTTGTGCCAACGAACCATGCTTGCATAAGCAGATGGGGAATGGTAATTTCAATTTAATTCTCGTTTACGTAGATGATATCATTATAGCTACCCAATCGAAGAAGGACTTGATTCGTATCAAAGCTGAAATATGCGAGAAGTTTGACTGCGTGGACAAGGGTCCCTTACAACTGTTTTTGGGGATGCTTATTGAGCGAAACGGCGACCGTGGTGACATAGCTGTTGGGCAAGCACAGTACATCAAAGATCTACTGAAGCAGTATGGCATAGAAAGGTGCAGAAGTGCAGCTACGCCGCTTGATGCTGGTTTTCAGGTGGCATGTGACAATGAGTCGTGTGCAAGGGTTGACTCTACCCAATACCAGTCGGCAGTTGGCGCGTTGATGTGGCTGGCTCTAACAACCAGGCCGGATATCTTACATACTGTTGCAAAGCTGGCGCAGCGAACTACAGATCCTCACAGTGAACATTTTGCGGGTGTAAAGCACGTTCTGCGGTATTTGGCAGCGACTATAAACAAGAAGTTACACTACAAGGCAACTGGGCAAGCACTGGAGGGCTATGCGGACGCAGATTGGGGGGGGCGACAAGACCGATCGTAGATCGTACACGGGCTATGTTTTCTTTTTGGCTGGCGCACCTATTTCTTGGAAATCAGAAAAGCAACACTGTGTAGCTTTAAGTTCTACTGAATCTGAATATATAGCGCTCTCGACGGCGGTAAAAGAGGCAATTCATTTGCGTAGACTGATAATCGAAATAGGCTACAAGGAAGTGGGTACGGCAATCGTGATCCATGGCGACAATCTTAGCGCACAACACTTAGCGAAGAATCCCATGTATCATGCACGCAGTAAACACATAGATATAAGATTTCATTTTATAAGAGAAATTGTAAAGAAAGGTGATGTAAAATTGAACTATGTACCAACTGAAAGTATGATTGCAGACGGTTTCACTAAGAACTTAGGGAAGGAAAAACATGTAACCTTTATGGAACTCCTAGGACTTAGAGAAATACGTTTATGAATAATATAAACACAAACTGTATGAGATGTAGTATATTCGCATTGAGGAAGGGTGTTAGAAATATCTATGACCAGACACTTATATTATACAATGCGAATTTGTGCAACCCTGTTTTATCCATACATCCATTTTGAACTTTGTAACTAACAAGAAACAGTGAAATAAAGAACAGAAGCTTTGTGAACTCCTTACAAGAAGGCCGCGTTTTTCTCATCAATCGAGGACCTCTAATAGCAAAACATTCATATCATGTTTTTTTTTTGTCATGTTTTTCGCAAACATTACACAAATAAACAAAATCAAACATTTGCGGAAAATAAAATGTGCCAATAAAATATCAGCTGCTTGGATTTTGACATTTTCACGCGTTGCGTTGTATGAAAATTGGCAGTGTTTAGGCCCAACGTTGCATTCGCGCAACACAAAACGTAAAGCATATTTTTTGTTTAAAAAATAAAAAAAAAAATGTTCAAAACTTATTTTTAAATAGTTTAGCATTGCAAAATGCAGCCCACTAAGGGATTTTGATAGGTTTGAAGAATAAGTATTTTTGATTGAATTTCAAAAATTCCCCAAAAAAAACCTTTGACTTTGGATCGAAAAAAACGTATGAATATTTAAATAATTTTGAAATTTGAGTATGGCAGAATCTAAAACGATCAATTCTAATTCAATTCTACTCATTTTCAAGTCTTTTGTCTTTATGAATTACTTAATATAGCGAAATTCCCAAACGTTGCGCAAACGCAACGCTCAGGGCTTAATGGGTTAAAGGCCTATTGTAATATCACAAACAATCGAACTGAAGTACTTTCACTCATTGAGCCAGTTTGAGGTCCTTAAGAAGCCTGGTAGACTGTAAAAAGCCCTATCGACTATTGTGAGTGAGTGAATGAAATGTTGAGTCTTGTATAGAACCATTAGTCTTCTTCTTTTTACTCACTCACATAGTTTTTCTTCTTTAAAAACACATAACCTTACACACATATAAAGATGACAACACACTTCTCATGCGAACGAAATGCATTTTCAATGTTCTACACATAATCAAATTTCCTGACAACAAACACACAAATCCATTGAGAATGAACACATAGCTGTACATATTCGCATATCCTGTCATATTAAAATATTTGTTTGACATGCATTGACATATCCGAGCAGCATGTGTCGGGTTCTGGCTGCACCTGGCACACAAAATATTCGCAGCAATTTCACTAACACACGCACAAACACACAAATACACTCAAATGGTGCCAAGTTTTTGCTCTAACCTCACTTTCCAAAGCAACTATTGATGAACAGCACACAGCACACACCAGAGCAGACCGCACCACAGCACAGCACACGTCAGCTCGCTGTCAGTTTTGCGTGATATGCAAATCAGTTTGACAGCATCAAAAATGAAGTGCACAGCAGCGCCGAGTGGGCGTGGTCGTCAAGAAGTGGAAGTGCTTGTGGAAACACTACGCACTCGCACCAAAGCTGAGCGAACGAGGAAACTTGGCACTTGGCAAATGGAAATTTTTGAAGTTGGCGCCGTTGTGTGGGTGAGGAGCTACAAGTGAGCAGTGAGGGGGAGGCAATGCAAATATCTATTGTGCGCTGTAAAATCAATGGAGGAAATGCATTTTGGCCGTTGGCCGTTGGCAGTTGCCATGGAAAGCATCCCGAACGAATTTTTCTCATGACAATGTCTGAAAATGTGCATGCAGTGTGCAATTTTCAACGTTTTCAAGCAACAAAAATAAATAAAATAAAAAATTTCTTCTATACAAATTCTTTGCGCTTTTGTGGTTGTGTGGTGCTTTTTGGTGTTGGAAGAAGAATTTTCATTTTTAATTTTTTTAATATTTTTTTTCAGTTTTCTTTCGGCTCATTTTCCATTCAATAAACCATAGCGTGGTGTGTATGATACAAAAAGAAGATTGCTTGCTTTGAGCAATTCTTATGCTTTTACTGCATACTTTTTGGGGTTTCAACTTTTTGTTAAAAAAGTTGTATGTATGTGGAAATGCATAAACTTTGTGCAAGCAATTAGAAAAGTGTAAAACTTTGAAGAGTTGCCAGTGCAAAGTTTGCGCCAAATTTGTGGCTCAAATGTAAGAACGGGGGGAAAAAATATAAAATAAAAAAAGTTAAATAAAGAAAAGTAAAATAAAATATAAATATAAAATAAATAAAATTAAATTTAAGAAAATAAAATAAAGTAAAATAAGGCAAACTAAACTAAAATATAATAAAATTACATAAAATAATATAAAATAAAATAAATAAAAAATAAAATAAAATTGAGTTAAATGAAAATTAAATAAAGTAAAATAAAATAAAAATAAATAAATAATATAAATTAAATATAAATATAATAATTAAATAATAATATAATAATATATATAATAAATAAAATAAATTAAAATATAAATAAATAATAAAATAAATGTAAATATAAATAAAAGAAAAATATAAATAAAAATAAATGAAATTTATAAAAATAAATTAATAAATACAAAAAATACAAAAAGCCTGCAAGAAGTTTTTGAGTTAATAAAATTGTTCATTGCATGTCAATAATAATAACTAAAAATTTGTAAAGGACATTATTACCGCCCTTTATTCAAATCTTAATGCGGACGTTTCCATTTTCATAAAAATTCTTTTTACTGTTTACAAAGAGAAACCCAACAATAAAATAAAATAAAATAAAATAGAATAAAATGAAATTAAAAAAATAAATTAAAAATACTTACAAGAAATTTTCGAGCTTATACAACTTCCATTGTATGTAAATAATAATAAAAAATGGTTAAAGGATGAACGCAGCCATTTCCATTTTCTTAAACATTATTTTTGCTGTTTAAAAAGAGATACCTAACAACAATTTCAACCCAAAGCTATACACTTAATTTACAGCCTTGAAATTCTTGCAACTTACGAAATTGTCCACAATTTCTGGTGCCCCATAAAATATTTTGTTGCTGCGTTTCTGTGCGTGTCGGTATGTGTGCGCGTGAATGTGTCATTTTTGTATTTCAATGTATAGGAATGTGTCTTTTCTTGTTTTGAATGTGTCTTCTCAGCTTTTCAATGTATAGAAATGTGTCTGTGTATGAACTTCTGTGTGTGGGTGTGTGTGTGTGTCTGCGCTGAACAAATTAATGTCTCGCGCGGCTTAAGTTATTTGTTGAGTTCATATTTATGATTTGTGCGCTTAAACATTATTAATGGTTGTCTGAATTATTCAATGGAGACAAATTTGTAACAAACCCGTCCCACTGACTAACAGTGTGTCTGCGCTCTAAGACAGTGTGACACATTTTTGAGGTCTTTTTAAGTGCCTCAGCAACATTTCAGGCTGTGCGGCAAATGTCTGCTACAAACCAAAAAAATATGTAATTTCTTAATAAAGAAACTATATTTCATCTCGTAAAAATTTCTCTTATGAGTTTTCTACGAATTGCAAATGTATTCTGGGAATTTAAATAAAGTTTTCATATGTCATCAGCTTCACTAAAAATGGCTTGAAATTTCCTAAAAATCATAATTTGCATTGGGATTAATATTTTTTAATATTCCAGTATGCCTCAAATGCAAAGCAATCAAATGCACACAATTCGTTCATTTACAACAAATGTAAATCATAATTTTTTTATACAAAATTGCACGCAACTGGTGTAAATGTGTGTCACAGGCGGTGCGGCATTGTTATTGTTGGCGGCAACAATTTGTTGCGGTGCCACATGCAACACTGTGCTATGCCTGTTGTCAGTGGTGTATGTAAGGGGGTTTCAGGCCCCCAAAATTTGTGTTTGTTATAAAAATTGTAAATGGAAAATATGATTTCAAATGGTTTTGGGCTCAAAAGTTGTACGAAACCCCACAAAATGGAATCCAATGTACAGCACTGCCTGCTGTGTTGGCTTTTGTTGTTCTTGTTCTTTGTGTTCTACTTGTTATGTTGTTGTTGTTGTTGGTGCACCGTTGCGCCTGCATGCGTGCATATTTATTGTTTTCTTTATATTTTACTTATTTTTTGGTGTTTTTTATCTTTTATTGTTTGTATGCTGCGCCTTTCCTACTTCTTTCTTCCCCGCTTTTCTCTTCTTTGCCATTGCTTTATTTCAAATGTGGCCCAGATATGCATGCAGTGCGCAGCAGCTGGCTGCTACAGGCAGTAATATTGTGGTTTTTGTTGTTTTTTTCTTGTTGCTGTCTCTAAAATTGAATGCAATTTGTGGTTTACTTGCGCACGCGGGCGTACAAATGTGCCTACAATAACAACAACAATAACAATTGCTAAACGAAAAGTTGTACAGAGTTGCCAGCGTTCATTGTTGGTTGCCTTCCACAGAGATGGCGAGATGAGATGCCAAAGTTTTCATCTGAAGAATAATTTTTTGGACTTCTTCAGGGCTGTTACTGAGGGTTTTTGGCATTTTTCGAGGCATGACTTGTTGCCTTCAAAAGATACGAGAAGTAAAAGTCTTCTTCTTTATCTAAAAAGGTCTTAATTTTCATACTTTTTTGGGTCGTGCGATCTGGTTTTGCTGTAGAGGACTTATTCAGGTCCGGTACTGAGTGGTTTTTAGGCGCCTCGCATTTGTTGCTCTTTACGCAATGCGAAGAGGCGCTGTGAAGAAGTTAGAACTATTCTGGTCATGGAGCGCCGTTCTGTATTAAATTTTTTGTCGGTTTTTCAATCTGCAGAGGTCCCATTGAGTTCAAAACCGAAAAGGCAACACATGAGTTGGTGGAGTTTGGTCTCTTCGGCGCGCCAGCTTCGGCAATTTCTCGTCCTTGACGACTTCGGCCTCTGTAACAGCTCGATCGTTCTTAGTTTAACGCAGACAATCAAAGTGAGCCAACCCTCGGGTTAAGAATTCTTGGGAAATCAGGTTATCAGGTTAGTATTTTGGGTCCTCTACTGCTTTTGGTTTCTTAGAAAATTTATGATGATGATCTCTAAATCCAAATGATTGAGATATCTTAGAAAATGAAATCTTCCGAAGTGCTCCAAGTTAGTATTTTGTTTCTTCTATTCATTAGTGACATTAGTTGTTGTTTCATCTTCTTAAGATGATGATCTCTAAATCTTTAGGGTTAGGAAATCTTAGAAAATCCAACCGTCGGGTGTACCTCAAGTTAGCATTTTGGACGCTCTACCCACTATTCTTCTATTCATTAGTGACATTAGTTCCTGTTTCGTCTCAGAAAATTTTTTTCTTTGAGCCGATGATTTCAAAATCTATATGATAAGAAAATCTTTGGAAATCCAACCTTGGGGATGCTTTAAGGCAGAATTCATTATTGATAAACTGATGATGATGATCTTAAAATCGATATGGTTAGGATATCTCAGAAAATTCAACACTCTGGAATGTTTCAAAGTGACATTTTGGATGTTCTACGGTTTCTTCTATTCATTAGTGACATTAGTTTCTGTTTTTTCTCAGCGAGTTTCCGTCTTAACGCCAATGATCTCAAAATCTAAGAACATGGTTAGGAACACTTTTTTGGATTCAGTTGCTCTTCAGTTGGACCATTACAGGGTTCATTGTTGGTGCCTCCGAAACTATTTGTTTCTTGACGTTAGAAATGTTTCCATGTACTTTTTTCTGGGAAAGAGAACCCAGTCAGTAGGAGCTTAAATATTGCAGGTTCTACATATACTGAACACACCAAAAAAGTTTAAAGACTTTGAACACTGTAAAAGAGTTTGAAGACCTGGTTTAAAGTTTCTTCGACTCTAGGAAAGATAACGCAATCTGTAGGAGCTTCAATATTGCAGGTTCTGTACTAAATACTGTAAAAGAGTTTAAAGACCTGGGTAGTGTTTTCGACTCTAGAAGAGATAACTCAATGTGTAGGAGCATCAATATATCAGGTTTCGTACTGAACATTGTAAAAGAGTTTAAAGACCTGGGGGAGTTTTTCGACTCAAGGTGGTTTTTTCAATACTGTCAAAGGACTGTCAAACCTGAGAGTTTCTTCGCCTCGAGGTTGTCTGTTTTCATCCATAAGACTTTATTGTCTCAAACTTCTATGCCATGTTAGTTTTTGGTTGTCGTAATTGTTACTGTTTTCTCCATTTTTATATCTATGTACTCACAAGCCACTTTTTTAAACCTTTCTTAAGCCAAATTTGAAACATAATGCATCCTTCACCAATCGTATTAAACGAATTAAAAAATTTTTCCTACGCTTCACACTTCGTTCTCATGTTTTCGCTCTAAGATTTGATGCTGGAAAACTGTTTGTCATTGTCAAGAAACTGAGATTACAACACGTTTCAACTTTACTGTCCAAAATGAGTTATGGCACAAAAGTTCGCTGCCATTGAGAGAAGTTTTGCTAAGCTGGCACACAGGTGGCGGCAGTGGTCTACACTAAAAACTTGCAAGGGACCAAGCTACACGAGGGCCAACCCTGGCGACATTTCTCTAAGAATCACTCTGATAAAAAATCGAAATTGAAACATCGTAATTGAAATATCTAAATCATATTTGTGTCAGCTGAAAGGGATAAATATTCAAATATCATTATATCAAAATTTATGGCTTCCATTCGCTTCACAAACTAGATATGGAAAACCATAAAATTCAAAAATTCCCAAAGGCTGTTAGCGGTGTTCGTTACATGTTCACTCGTCATTACATGTGTTCATTAAATTCATGGCACGACACAAACATGAAATGGAAAACCATAAAATTAAAAAACCAAAATACTCCCAACGACTGCTGGCGATGTTCATTACATGTTCACTTACTCGTATCATTACATGTGTTCATTAAATTCATGGCCCGCTCTCGTTTAGTTACACAAACTAGAAATGGAAAATCATAAAAATAAAAAACCAAAAAACCAAATTACACCCAACGACTGTAGCGGTGTTCATCACATTTAAAATTCTGCTGGTTGTGTAATTACAACGAAGCGCAGGTTGGTTTTATGATCGTTGACGAAAGTGAAAGTGGCAGCCACGAGAAGTGCATAAAAATGCACCATGACTGGTTGCCGTCCATGTGCAACAAGTGTCAAAGTAACGTCACATGTTTGACTATTCCGTGTAATTTATGTTTACCCAATAAAGTGGAAATTTAAACACTTTGCTGTCCCATGCAATTAAAGATTGTTGCTGCAACCGACCAACGGACGAGCCCACTTACCACTTGCCCGCCTTGAATTGTGACACCTCCGCATATCTTCGTCCCATGGGCACTTCCTGCGGACTGAGCAGCGCATCGCAGGGCGGCTGACTCTGACGCTTTGACTCCATGCTGGCCTCGTCTGCTTCGGCGTCGCCGTCGCCAGCGGCGCTCTTCACCAGCGCATTGTTGACGTAGTTGTGCAGCTTCTCGCGCAGCGAGTAGTCGTCAATGGAAGAGGAGGCATTCGACAGGCAATTCTTGCGATCGGCCTCGTCCAGCTCGTCCAGTATGTTGCCGTTCTCCAGGTCGCGATAGTCATCGATGACCACATCGTCGCCGGAGGTGCTCGACTCGGTGCTGCTGCTGGCGCGACTCGAGCGCGACACGCAACTATCGACGCTGGCAATGGAGTTGCGATTGCTCGAGTTGTTGTGGTTGTCATTGTCGTTGGTCAGCGACTTCTTCAGGTATGACTCTGCTGCATTGGCGTCTGTGCTGTTGTTGTCATCGCTGCCAAATGTCTGCTGCAATGCAATCTTGGAGTCGTGGGCAACGTTTTCGTTGCAGTTGTCATTGTCGCTGCTCGGCGTGTTGATGTTGATGTTGTTGTCGCTGTCGGGCGTTTCGGGCGGCGCGTGCGGCACAATGATGAGCGAGGTGCGTTTGCGCATCGTTTCGTCCTTGGCGTCCATGTTGTGCTTGAGCGTCTTGTCGGACTTGGCCAGCACAATCACCTCCACTTTGGAGCTGGACGCATCGTAGGCGTCGTTCTGGCAGCTACTTTCAGAGGACATTTTTGCGTTGATTTCTATTAATTTTTAGCACTTTTTCTCACTTGACTGCGGAAATAGTCATTGTTCGCGGTTTTTGAGAGCAATTTTAAGGAGTTTTTTCTTGAGAGAATTTTAATTTGTTCTTTGTTTTTATTGCGAATGCTGTAAATTGCAGAATTTGTATTTCGAAATTTGTTTAACGAAAATATCAGGAAAGTGTGATCGGTGGAGCGTTTTTTTAAGATATTTGTTTTTATAATTTTTATAATTGTATACATTTTTTGGTATACATTTTTTTCGATTCAGATTTGAGATAATTTTGATTTGTTTTTATTTTTATTGCAAATGTTGTAAATTGCAGAATTTAGAATATTTCCAAATTTTTTTCACAAAAATATCGGAAAAGTGTGATCGGTGGAGCGGTTTTTAAGATATTTGTTTTTTATAATTTTATACATTTTTTTTGGATTGACATTTGAGATAATTTTGATTTTTTTCTTTATTTTTATTGCAAATGCTGTAAATTGCAGAATTTGTTAGAATAATTCGAAATTTTTTGCACGAAAATATCAGAAAAGTGTGATCGGTGGAGCGTTTTTAAGATATTTGTTATTATAATTTTTTAGTTTTTATTTATTATATTTATTTATTTTTATTTATTAAGTTTATTATTTTTATTTTTTATTTATTTTTCAATTTCATTTGAATGAATTTTTTTAATTTTTAGTGCAGCGATTTATAAAGATTTTGGTTTTATAATTTTTTTAATTTTTATTTTTTTTCATTTAAATATTTTATTTATTTGTCAATTTAATTTGAATGGATGAGGTCTTAAAGTCACTTGTAGCGAATTGGTGGCGCGTTTTTATAATTTTATAATATTTTTTAATTTTTAGTTTTTAATTTAACATTTTTAATTTATTTTGAATGCATTTCTTGAGGTCTTAAAGTCATTTGTAACAAATTGGTGGAGCGATTTTATAATTTTTATAATTTTATAATTTTTAAAATTTTTAAAATTTTTTTATTAATTTTTAATTTAATTTGAATGGATTTCTTTAAGTCTTAGTTTGAATTTGTGGGTGAATTTATGAGTAAAAGAACAACAACAAAAACAAAATAGAGATTCTGCATTTTTCCTTCATTTTTATGGGAATTGTAAGATTTTAAAACATATTTTTTCATATATTTATTTTTCACATATTTTTTCGTATGATTTCTTAGGTCTTAAAGTAATTTGTAGCAAATTTTGAGTGCATAGAATTTAAGAGTAAAACAACAACAACAAAAAAACAAAATGAAAGTTTTGCATTTTTGCTTAATTGTTATGGTAGTTGTAAAATTTAAAAACATATTTTTTCTAAAAGTATATTATTCAGTAACTTAATATTTGCTTTTATAAGTAGAAAACTCTGATGCTTCTAACTACCCAAAAACCATGTAAAGAATTCTCTATGCAACGTGAGTTAAATTTGTTTTCTCATTTTCAAATCACGTGCCAACAAGTAACATTTTATTTCCCGCCAAAATAATTTTGTTATGATGGTTTTTCTTGTTATTATGAGTCAGCCAGCTATGTATTTATGTTAATATCCGATTCTAAGGACCACAACAGATGTTGTTGGTGTTCGTGCACCTTTATTGTCATTGCTGTCAATTGATAGATGACACACACGAGAGTATCCACAGTGAGTAGGGGACCTTCAGTGTTCCGGTAGACGGAAGAGATAGGAGGCCCACGAAACCAGTGCCACAAAGCTAAGCGCATCTACCAGAGATCCAAAAGAAGAAAGTGCTTCGTCATTTCTGAGGTCAACACTAGCTGACCACTGGCAATGGACTATCAGTGACTATGAGGACCTTCAAGGTGATTATTAGGTGACCAGAGACGATGGACTGTCAGATCCTCCATGGTCAACACTAGCTGACCGCGAACCTTGGACTATCAGTGACAATTAGGTCCTTCAAGGTCAGTATTCGGTAACCAGAGACGATGGACTATCAGAATCTCCAACCCTAGCTGACCACGGACACTACACTATTAGGACCTTCAAGGTCAATATTAGGTGATCAGAGACGATGGAGTATTAGGCCCTCCATGGTCAACACTAACTGACCAAGAACCATGGGCTACCAGTGACTTTCAAGACCTCGACGGTCAACAGTGAATTATCAGTGACTATTAAGACCTTCAAGGTCAGTATTCGGTAACGAGAGACGATATACTATCAGAATCTCCAGGGTCAACACTGACTATGGACAATGAACTATCAGTGATTTTCAGACCTTTAATGTCAATTGACCAGAGACGATGGACTATCAGAACCTCCAGAGTCAACAGATACTACGGAGCAGGGTCCTTTGCAGCCACGGACTGATCTATAAGTTGTTACCATGGACAGTGACTGACCTTCAAAAGACGTTTAAACTTCTAGCTTTGACCGCTTTCTGGAGAAATGCCTTACAGCGGATCCAGAGGGAACAAAAGACAGTAGGAAGTTGGATTTAGTGGGTTATATCTTTTTATATCTATAAAATAAACACACACACTAATATAACAAGTTAGAGTGTATGGGTTCGACTTTTTACTCCCTCAAAGGTGTAAATTTCCTTTGTTTATGGGCATTTTTCCAATAAGATTGCAACGTTCCAACTTCACAACAACTGTTGCCATTTGGAGTTTGTCAAAGCTTTTAAAATGTTGCAAGCAATAAAATTGTATTAACATACATATTTCATAACCTTTGAACAGACTGTGACAACAACTGTGTCAGCTGTATTGACATCAATAAAATGTCTGAAATGCTGAGACAGTGGTGGGTGTTGTCTGGTTGTGATTTGATTTATGCGAAATTAATTCAACGCCAGATGCAAAAAACAGTTTGTTTTTTATATATTAACAGGAAAAATAAAACTTCAGCACTACCAAAAGTTCATTAACATTCAAATGCTGTCAGGTAGCGCACTGAAGTGATCGCCATGAGTGGATTTCCGTGGAAAATCAAATGCTGTATGCACCAAGGGAAATGAACAAATTTCAATAAATTCAATGGAAAAACAAATGCTGCATCAGTAAAAAATGTCATTACAGCAAATGGTCAAAGCAAAACCAGTAGCCGGAAATATTGAAAAAATATGCAAACAATCGGCGATCGAATGACAGTAGAAGTAATACTGCGAAAATTGCACAACAACAATAAAAACAATAAAAACAATTCGCGCTAAAATTATACAAGCTGAGGCAAAAAAATGAATAACAATCAAAGCAGCAAAAAACTGAATGGACAACAAAATCTGTAAAAAACAAAATAAAAGCAAATAACAACAACAAAAAGCCATTTGACCAAATCGAAGCGGTCATTCGCCGGTGTTTTTTTTGGCAACGCTTCGAACCATTTTTGCGCACGTTTGTGATTTTGTTTTTGTAAATGCCAAAAGCTTTAGGATTTCATGAGTAAGTTTTTGAGTGATTATAAATTTTTGATTTTCTTTGTTAATATGAAAAGTAAGCAAAAAAACTTATACATTACGAAGGCCGCAACCTTTCGCGCTCTCAGGTTGAGAGAAACGGGTAGCAATTGGACTACATTGGCATTACCGTAATTTTCGGAAAAAACTACATTATTCGGACCCAGTGGCGCAAACAGGGGGGATTTGGGGACTCAAACCCCTTCACACACAAAAATTGCTGGTACAAAATATGGTTTCGAATAGTATTTTGCTTAGAAGTTGTGAGCAAAACCCCTAAAATGAAATCCTGTGTGCGCCACTATGCAGACTACATGAGATTTCATTTTGGGGGGTTTCGCTTACACATCTTTTGAGTCCAATTCTATTTGAAACCATATTTGTCAACAACAATTTTTGTAACAAAAAGATATTTTGGCGGTTGAACCGGAACCGGACCACCTACAGTGCGGAATGGAAAAGAGATCACATCGATCATAACTGCAATACTGCAATCTTCACCGATGGTTCCAAGATTAAGTGTGACGTGGCGGCAGGAATTTTCTTCCGAACATCTCAATTCGAGTCACAAACATTGCAAGTGACTTTCAGATGGAAGTGCTTTTGATTAGGAAAGTTTGAATGAGGAGGGCATTGATGGATACCTTCTATAAGACGGAGATCAGCTTAATGTACGACAGTTTAGCTGCGTTAAAAGCACTCAATGCCGGGCCAGTCAATCAATTAATTAGTAAATCAAACAACCAACTAACCATCCAAGCATCCAACCAGCCAATCAACTAACCCAGCCATCCAATCAATCAACCATCTAACCAACCAGCCAATCAAAGCGCAAGCCAATCACCAAACCATCTAACAAATCCACAAACCAACCAAATATCCAATCAACCAACCAACCATCTATCCAACCAACCAACCAACCAACTAACCAACCCTCAAACCAAGCAATCAACCCACAAACCCACGAACCAAGAAAAAACGTAATGAAAAGAAACTGTAAATTTTTTACATTAATCACTTTCGTTTTCTGCTGACCGCATTCAATAACTGTTACAAATATACCAAATAACAAATTGTTTGTCTATTCAAGACACAAAAAATCAACAAATGATTGAAGCACAGCTAAATAAAACCATAAGTGAAAGAGTCACTTAACAACTGACAATTGTTTTTACGCCACAGGCTTTTTGGTAGATAATTGAGACAAAGTTTTTCAGTGGAAATTGTGCGAAATAATTTGAAATTTGCTTCGAATCGCTGTAAAAAAGCTAAAGCAGACCAAAGCTAATGACACAAAAAAGTAAGCAAATTTTATCGAGTAATAATGCTATAGTAGAGTTCTTTGGTATTCCGATTACTCTGTATTACATTGTGTGGTATTCTTACTTTTTTTACTGTTTATTTCATTGAAATAACAAACGAAAGAAAAAAGTTGCATGCTTAATGGGATTCAAGATAAGATTTAGCATTGGAAGCTTGGCGTAGTTTCTGTATCATCGAATTAAGCAATTGAATACTAAATAACTGGTATTTTTACCAGCATAAACAATGCTTTATTCCATTGAAATGACAAACGAAAGAAAAATGTTGCATTTCTTAATGGGATTCAAGATAAGATTTAAGAATTCAAACTTGGCGTAATTTTAGTATCATGAAATCAGGTAATTGAATACTAAATATCTGGTATTTTTGCCAGCATAAACAATGCTTTGTTGATCTGGTAAACTGTCGCTATTTGATGACACATATCTGACATGACCGGCAGAATTGCATGCAATTTTCTGTTTCATGCTCTGGCTTCGAATTCAGTTCGAAATTACTTGCAATTGTTGAAAACTTTTCATGACCGTAGTGAGTCAGTCAGTTTGACAGGTTGTGATTAGTTGAATTTGAATAACTGCATAGTTCGAGCGTGTTTTCAAGCTGCGTTGATTAGTTTTTACATGAAAAAATTCCATATTGTAGAAGAGAAGAGAAAAAAGTTGAAGTTGAAAGCGTTGAAGCTTATCGTTTGTGCAATTATACCTGCAATTGGAACGGAAAATTAGTTTTTTCTTATAGGAAACGATTAGTGTGTGTTTGTTTTTGACATTTGTGAAAAATATTTTAACTAAATATTTTTTTTTACATTTGTTCGACAAGTACAAAATGTAACTATGAATTTTAGTTAGTGTGTCAAACTAATTCAAATTTAAAATAGTTTTTTTTTGTACAACTCGCAGTTCAGAGTGTCAGAGGTCAGAGTGTCAGATTCACTTCAATGAAAACAATGGAAACATTGAATGAGTTTACCAATGATTAATTGATCCAACGTTTGTTTCAGAGTTGGTCTCTATTGGCAACTATTAGCTATTCCCAAACATGATGAAGATACATACCGGAAGATGAAAAAGGTAGCTAAAGATTGCCTTGAATGAGATAGTTGAAAGGGTAGCGCGCTGGCTTCTTAAGGTAAGATCCCACGATTGCCGCAATGCGTAGAAATTTTACGCATATTTAAAAAACTCAAATGCCAATCGTGTGAACTCGATTCGGTTTCGGCGCAAATGTCAAAAATATTCGATCTGTCCTCTGTTGCGCCGAACGAAATCGGTACTGTAGCGTCAATCGTGTGAACAGTTGAAGCCAGACAAAAAAATTAAAAATTGAGCCGAATTTTGTCGGCAACTCGAGCGCCAACCATAGGGGCCGACAAATTTTGTCGGTGCTTTGAAATTTTTTGAGAATTTATTTCAATTTTTGTTTCGATTCGGGCAATCGTGTGACCTACCTATGAAATCGTTCGGTGCGATATTTCTGTTCGCTAGGTTGAGCCGACAAAATTTGTCGCAATTGGGGCAATCGTGTGATCCAAACAAAAAACGTTTTGCTCAATTGATAATTCCTGCGTAGTCAATGCCCGACCAGATCGGGCTATGATCGGCGCATTTGCGGCAATCGTGGGACCTTAGCTTTATACTGAAACCCTAGGTTCGAATCCCAGCTTGGGATGTTGAAACACTCATCTACTTCTATCGCTATCCACATGAACCAGATGCGAATTACAAGAATCGCACAAAAACTCCAAGTGTGAACGTTATACTGCCACCTGCTGTTTGGATTCGGCGTTAAACTGTGGGTCCCCTCCCCCCTTTCCCATCATCCGCTTGAAATGTGTATTGTAACACATGCTGGAAAAAAATAGTGTTGCATACAAATTTCAAACGAACGCTGGGATTCGAACCTAAGGCCTCGGTATGAGAAGCCAGCGCGCTACCCACTGGACTATCGAGGCCGGCAAGAACGATGAAGTTTCGTCGAAAGAGGTGTTCGATGCGGTAGTTGGAGGTTGACGGCGAAGATGGAGATTAGTATTGGGTATTCAAATCTTTGTATTCAATGCGGTAAGCAGAGGTCAAGTCTTCTGTGGAAGGACCGAATTGAGAAAACCGTATTACCTCTTGGTGTGACCAACTGGAGAAGGCACCTGGAGAGAACTTTTCAGCAGATCAGAACCTGGTAACGGGTTTTTAAGGCCAGTATTAACTTAACTGGAAGAAAGCAATGGAGCTACATAGCTAAGAAGCTTTGGCAAATCATAGTTCATGCAGAAACTTAAGATTACAATTTATCTTCTCTCATTGCGTTGATTAAATTGAATCAGTGAATAATTTCCCCAAACACTGCATTGTCCCATTTGACACAAATTTATGACTTAATCTTTTATATATAACAAAATAAATAACTGAACATTGTGCACTGTGAGTTAATCACTAAAGCCGACAGAGAATTATTGACAAGCAATTTGCACAACAAAACTGCAGTTCTCACCCCTTGAACAACGATTGCAAGGTGGATGAATGGTGTGAAAAGAATTTCCGGTATCAAAGAGGGTGAAAACAACCCCGAATAAGCCGAGAAGAAACCGAACTAATTGCAGCAAACTAGTAAACTATGGCACACGGAGCGAGGGGCGTGCAGTGTCATGTGACACTGTAGAATGTATTAAAAATTTAAAAATAACCAACGAGCTGTTTGGTAATTGCAGCATTGAGTTGATGGATTTATGCTGTCACCCATGGCTGACAGCAGCTAATATTGAGGTTATGTCGAGGAGGGGGCCACAATGTGTCAGAGTCTGTTGTATTATTTGTTGTTGTTTTTCGAATTAAATTTCATTATTCAACCATAAATTTGAAGGCATTTAATTTGAGAGAATTGCTGCTTTGTCCGTCACACTGACACAAGAAACCGTTAACCCAGGACCTGTAAAGCCTGAACATAATTTAGCGCTGCCACATGGTTGGTGATTATTGCAAGGGATGGGGGATGATTTGGAACGCTCTGGACACGTGCGAAAGCCATCATTTACGATTAAATGAGAAAATTGAAAAAGGAAAAATGTTAGTGAAAATCATGCAATTTGCGCCACGGTCGCATATGACAAATGATGATGCCAGATATTTAAGCGAGCGAGAGGATGACGGTGGGAGAGCGCGGAGAAGGCGGCAAACGCGTACAAAGTGCGCGCATGACTCATTTACTTGCTTAAGGCTGGACTATTGTCGAGTTGTTGTTGGTGTTGCTTTATTTATGCGGACTGGTGTTTATAAAATTGTAAAACACGCTTCCCTGAGAGGGTGGAGAGAGATAGGAAAGGTCTGAGCGAACGCACTGGTAAAGAATGAATGCGAATCAAGGAGACGGTTGACAAAAAGGTAGTTGGGTGACAAAAAGGGGTTGCCAGCGTTTTGCTGCTATTTACATACATTTTTGCATACATATTTATTATTGTTTGTTGTTGTTGTTTTTGTTTTCTGTTGTACATAAAATGGAAATAAATTGAAAATTTAAGAAGTTTGAGTGGTTTGGCGCTTTGAAGTTGAAATTCATCCTTCTGTTGTGGTTGTTGTTGTTTTTGTTGTCTTATGCGAAATAAATCAAAAGTAGGTGGTGGCAGGGTTGATGGCGCATTGTAGGTAAATGCAGCCCCAAACGTTATAAATCTAGATAACAAAATGTAGGTAGCTGTGAGTGCCATAAATAGAAGTGGCCAAATGGAGGCGGAGCCGTGTTGGCGTTGGCAAATAGCTTGCTAACGGTATAAATAGATGGGCTATTATTGTTGGTGTAATGCCTGTTGGCAATGTAGCATTGAAGCTGGAATATTTACTGAGAATTGAAATGTGATTTTAAGGTTAGAGTTGGGGGAGCTGGAGTTTGTGACATGCAAGAAGACACTTGAAGCGAGTTTAAAGAGCGGAAATGTTTGATTAAAATGCAACTGATGTTCGGTGCCACTTTTGATGGACTTAAAAATAATTTAATTGATTATATGGAAGAAATATTTTCCCGGTTTAAAACTTTTAGTGCAAAAATTGGAGAGTTTAAATGTGACTTTAAAAAAAATAATATTTGCCCCTGTGACAAATGTCAAAAAAAATATTATGAGCTTGATTTAATAAACATATTTGTTTTTAAGGTCGAAAGTGCGACACTTTGAGATGATATCCGTAATGATATCGTTTATACGTCTGTAACTCCTAAAAAAAAGAGCTAATGACCAGTTGGCCAGTTTTATAGTAGAACTTGTAATCTATTCCATTCTGGGCTAAAGTGTGTAACATTTACAGAGAAAATCGAGTAAATTGATGTTGAAGAGTGACTTTGGAAAGTGCATAGTTTCTAGATGTCATTTAAATGGGTATAACTTCTACACTGGAAAAGATAATGAACTGAAATATGGACTTTTTATAGTAGATCTTCTAGTCTCTTCAAAAATGTGCCCAAATATAACAACATTTCAAAAGAAAGTCGATTAAATCGATGTTGAAGAGTGACCTTGGAAAGTTCCTAGTTTCTGGATATTATTTTAATGGTTATAACTTCTACACTAGAAGAGATAACGACCGGAAATATCGCCTGTTTTTAACAGATCTTCTAATCTTTCCAAAAATGTGTCCAAATATGACGAAATTTCAAAGAAAAGTCGAGTTAATTGATGCTGAAGATTGACTTTGAAAAGTTCCTAGCTTCTAGATACCATTTAAATGGGTATAACTTCTAAACTATAAGTGATAATGACCTGAAATATGGGTTGTTTTATAGTAGATTTTCTGGTTTCTCCAAAAATGTGCCTAAATATGACAAAATATTAAAGGAAAGTCGAGTAAATCGATGTCGAAGAGAGACTTTGAAAAGTTCCTAGTCTCTATGTGTCATTTAAAAGCCTATAACTTTTTAACTAGAGGTGACTCATCGCGATCGACGGCCACAATGTGCGCCACCGTCTCGCCAATACGCTTGGCATCGCTCAGATAGATGCTGGCCGCCGGCGCATTGCCGCTGTTGGCGTTGGTGCTGACGGCGGGCGAAACAAATTGCGGCGCATTGTCATTGGCATCGATGACCTTCAGCAGCGCCGTCACGGTGGTTTGCAGTCGCTCGGTGACGTTGGATGATTGATCCAGCGCCTGCACAATCAGCGTGTACTCCTTGACGGACTCGTAGTCGAGCGGTGCGAGCAGCGTCAGCGCGCCGGTGAGCGCATCAATGCTGAAGAGTGGCGCATGCTCGGGCTGCTTGGACTTGTCTAGCGGTGTGGCGGCGTGATCGCTGCCATTGGCGCTGACCAGACTCATGGGCGTGTAGCGCAGCAGCCGGTACTGCAGCTCGCCGTTGGTGCCGGTGTCGGCATCGGTGGCAGTGAAGTTGTACACAATGCTGCCCATGGCGGTCGTTTCGCTGACGTGCAACTCAATGGTGACCAGAAATGTGGCGTTGTTTACCGTAAATCTTTTAATCTCTACAAAAATGTGCCCGAATATGACGACATTTTAAAATTAAGTAACGTAAATAGATGACAAAGATTGAATTTGAATAATGCCATGTTTCTAGATATGATTTAAAAGCCTATAACTCATTAACAAGTGGAGTAACTGACCTTAAATATGGCCTGTTTTGTAGTAAAACTTTAAATTTAACCAAAAGGGGCCAAAAGATCGCAACATTTAAACAGAAAGTTACGATGTAGTAAAAACTTGAAAAGTTACTTTCAAAAGTTCGTAGTTTCCAGACATTATCTAAACAGTTGTAGTTTCTGAACCAGTGAAGCTAGCGATCAAACATTTGATAAAAACTCCGAAACTGAGTTTAGTACACACATAGAAATGGATAAACTGAAAACTTGAGTTCTTCCAGGCAACCAAACTTGAGTCCTTTGAAACAACTAACTACTCGCCAAGTGGATCTTTTTATTTCTAGATTCCTAAGCAAAAAGTAGACTGAAAACTTGAGATTCCCAAGCAATGAATAGACATAAACTTGAGTCCTCTGAGAGAAATAATCTTGATATAACTAAATATTCGTCAGGAAGATCTTTCACCTTTTAGATTCTCAGTATAAGGAGATCTACTCAAACTCAGTGGATAGCACAATGGAACCACAGAACCTCCAAGTGAAAATAAGAAACATGACTAACCTGAGTTAATCTAAACCAAACCGCAAACAAAACCAACTATTTAAAAGTGTTTATGATCATTTTTTAAATATATTTTTTTTAAATCAGTCAAAAATGACTCAGAAGCGGCGTTTTTGCTATATGAAAATCAACTTCTTGTGCTGAAATAAAAATTTTACATACATAAAGACCAGTTTTTGTGCTGCAAAGCGGACATACGAGTATTTAATGCTCGCTTCACGTGCTATATGCGCAATGTGTGCGTTCGTCACAGTCTGTCATGTAGAATCCGAGACAGCTTAAGATTTTTTTATTTTTCCGCACAAACTCACTTTCGCTTCAAACCGGACTGAGACCATAAAAAAGGCACAACAAAGCCGCAGTCACAGTAACAATCGGAGTGGCAAAGTAAAACGGCTTCAATTCAATGTTAATGTCAAATGTCAGCAGCAAAGCGGACATGAGCACAAAAGTACACAGACGTCTATGAACACTTATTAGGGGAGACGGGCATGTGTCAGTCATGTATTAAGAATAATCCGCAACGCGCTGTGCAATGGCAAAAAATTATGATAAGTGTCTATGAGAGTGAAGCGGCAAATGTCAAAACATGACAAACATTTGTCACAATAACCGCATTACTGGAGCCATTTTTCTGGACGTGAGTGTGTTTTGAATAGGCCACACTCAGTGTTTCTCAGTGGGCATTAATCCGCTCTTACAGTGTGAGTGTGTTTGTAAGTTTGCTGGTGTGTTTTAAAGGTTTTAAGGGGTAGAAAAGGATTATGCAGCACGAACAGCGCCTGTGGCTGTCATTTGAGCACAAAATGGGGTGGAAATTGTGACTTTCGAATATTTTATTACCATCTCTGTTAAATATTTTTAACCACTTGTTCAGCGCTAAAGGATTTTCATGCTCTCAAGCATTAAGAAACAAATTTTTAATGGATTTTTTTACCAGCTTTCAATGCATTAAACGCGCATTGAAAACATTGTATTGTTAAACAAACATTGTAGCATGACCGATTTGACTATTTTTGTTATCGAAAAGAACTAAACGTTCCATCTTGTACGTCACTGTGCGTCCAAGAAAAAAAACCTCCCCATAATTGCCGGATATCCCTAATTTTATGCAATCAGTTTGCGTGCTTGTCACTGCTGGCCTTGACGCAGTTTTGCGTGGCAAGAACGCGTGTGCCGCCTCGGAAGCACGTAATGTGGTCGCACGCATGGTGGCATTAAGGCCAATGTTGCCAGAGTGGATTATTTAGGCACGAGCACAGAATTTATCAATGAGAATGCAAGAAAACAGAAAAAGTCAATGGGAGGAAAAAGTTATACAAATATAACAATGCTAAAAATTAGAAGAGAAATAAACAAGTACCACAATATAAAACAGAAAATTGCATGCAATTAAAAACATCGAAAAGTTATTTATCATAAATTAGCATTTTTCTGCATGTACAACTATTTAAAGTAACTAAACATTAATTTAAAAAAAGTTGCATGCAATAAAAAACATCGCATGGTTTGAAACCGAATTTGAAAATGTTTTGCATTAAAATGCATATAAATAGTGTCAAAATGTAATAAAACAGGAAAAAATTGCATGCAATAAAAACATCGAATAATTATTTCACACAAATCAGTATATTTCTGCGCTTAAAGCTATTTAAAGTTAGTAAACATGAAGTAATAAAAAAATTGCATGCAATAAAAAACATCGCATGCTTTTGAAACCAAATTCGGAACGTTTTTGCATTAAAACTCATATAAATAGTGTCAAAATGTAATGAAACAGAAAAAATGGCATGCAATAAAAAACATTAAATAAGTCTAAAAGAAAATCAGAACATTTCTTCATTAAAATTTAATTTAAAAAGGTAAAACTGTAGCAAAATAGAACCAAAAAGTACATAAAGCAAAATCATAGAAGAGCTTTTCAATACAAAACAGAACATGTTTATGATAAAACTGATGTAGATAGTACCACATTGATAAAATATTAAAATAACATCGAATATAAACACAATAGCACAGCAGTTACATTTCCACTGAGTAAACTTCTCTAAAAAGTAATAAAATCTAATAACAAGACATTTGTATATTAAAAATAACAGAGAATAGTATTTTAGTAAAAAAACACCGCTCTGACATCAATTATCATTTAAATGGCAACACAAGTTAATATATAAATAAGTTCTGTAATAACATTAACATCGATTGGTCATAAAACTAAAACAAGAACCGTTCTGTACAAAATTTATCATTTCAAAGCCTAAATAACCATATTTCAACATTAAATCCATCCAAATATTAGATAGTCGAATAAAAAACATCGAACTATATTAAAACCAATACAACAAAAAATCTGCATCAAAATTACATTACATATTAAATATTACAACCAATACAATAAAAATCTGCATCAAAATATAATTAAATAGCACAAGAATCTAATAGAACTTAAGAAATAGTATACAACACAAAAACATCTAACGGTTTTATTCAGAAACAATAACATTTTGGTTTCAAATTTCATGTCAATAGTATCCAAATCTAATAAAACAAAAACAAATCATACAAAAAATAACATAGAATGGCATTTCCACCGAAATAGCAACAAACCTGTATAAAATCTCATTTAAATAGGAAAAAACTAATAAAAATAACACCATTTCGACACACAAATAAATAAGTAAATAAATAAATAGAACAAGGTTTTAATGGCAACGAAGAAGAAGAATGAATTGAATGCAATAAAAAAACATCGAATAGTATTACAAACAAAATAACATTATTTTGAAATATAAATTCAACTAAATGAAATAAAAATCAAATACAATGAAGCAATAATGAAAAAACATCGAATTCTACTAACATCGAATACTACCAAAACAGCAATCTATTTGCTTCAAACTCATTTAAATAAAACAAGGGCCTAATAATTTAGAAGTAGAATAAGAAATTGAATACAATAAAAAACATCGTGTGTTATTACAATCAAAATAACACTGTTGCGACATTCAAATCAAATCGTAATTCGAATAGAACAGAAACAATTATAATTGTAATATAATGGAAAACATAGAATAGTATTACAATGAAAACAACAACAAATCTGCAAACAAAACTGATCTAAATAGGGAAAATAGAACGTAAAAATTCTAATAGAACCAATGAAATTGTTTATAACAAGAAACATAGAATGGTATAACAACCATAATAAGAACATTTCGACTTAAAAATTCATCTGAATAATAAAAAATTTAAATAGAACAAAAACAATTCATCTTATAAAAAACATAGAATGATTTTAGAACCGAAACAACAACAAATCTCATCTAAATATAAACAAATTCTAATAAAACCAATGAAATAGTTTATAATAAAAAACATAGAATAGTATTACATCTAAAATAACACCATTTCGACATCAAAATTCATCTGAATAATACAAAACTCAAATAAGAAAAAACCGATTCATATAATGAAAAAACATAGAATAGTATTAAAACTGAAATAGGAACAACAATAAAGAAAATTACATCGAATAAAACAACAATAACTTTATTACAACATTGTTGCTATCGTAATGTTTCCTTAATGTTTTTTGAATTAAACCATACAACAAAATTCATGCCAGAAAATAATGAAAAATGACATAAAATTATATCGAAAAGTTCTATAAGAAGAACAAAGAAAATCATTGCAATAACCCATAGCAGTTTTTATGAATAATTATGATACTATAACAACAACAAAACCCCAATAGTACAACTAATTCAGTTGTTATTACTACAAAAACAACAAAAAACTGCTCGATAACAAAGGCAACAACAACCACAAACAACGTGAACAACAATTTGCGGGAATGAATCAGAATCAAAATCACCGTCGAGAGGGGGGAAAAGTGCAGTGGCTGGCAAGCGCTGGTAGCAAGAAGAAGAAGCAGAAAATGTGCCCTTCTTGTGTGCCTTTCATGAATGTCCCTTTTTTCGTCCTTTCCTCGTGCTGCACTCGTCAGCGCGAAGCGGAAGTGCGTGATTCGGCGTTGCTTTTATACAATGTTTCCGTTTTCTACCTTCACACACAGCAACACATACAAATATTTCACACGCGAAACTTGACCAATTTTGTTGTTGTTGTTATGGCACGCGCACACTTTTGCAACAGTCAGAGTGCACATCACAATTGACACATTTTCGGCAAATCAATTTTTGGGCAACACAAAGCCCTAAGTTTAGTGTCTGTGTGTGTGTATGTGTGCGATAATTTCCACGCTCACGCCCCTTTCCAGTGCTTGCTGTGATTTTTAATGCCATAATCGCAGTGGCAACACGTTCGAACGGTGCCAGTTTTAAGGGTGACCGTGCATTGATTTTTGCCTCAACTGCAATAATTTTCCACACACACACATTTGTATGTGTTTCTGTCTTTTCTCTCTCTGATCCTTTAACTCGCACCGATTTTGTTTTCTTCACTTCAATGCATCGACCATCATTTGCCTTCCCCCACGGAGTGATTCGAAATTAGTTTACTTTTTTAATGCGCTTTTGTTGCATGGGGAAACCTTTCGCTTTCCGTTTGAGGTTTTCGACTTGATTCAATTTTTGATTTTTTCCTGCGCCTTTCGGGTGTTGAATATTGATTTTTTTCAATGTAGTTTTTGTAAATTTAGGCAGTTCTTTACATTGGTTTTTGCTATGTGGTGTATTTGTTGTTTGTATTTGCTGTTTGCTGGCGTATTTGAGGGTAGTTTCAATGCATTTGACCCAATTATGTGGCCGTAAAAAATTAACCACAATGAGCAAAGGTACACGGAAATATATGTCAGTACATAAATATACATACATGTATATATACAAACATTAAATGAAATCAGAAAATTGGGTCAACGAACTAGAAATGCCTGAACTAAAGTGGGACAGAATAGAGAATAGAGGCAAATGAGGCACACGATGAAATACTTAGGAGGAGGAGGTTGGAAATGGACTTGAATCTAGGATTCTATTAAGCAATTTGAAGGTCTGGTCTACTACTGTACAATCTCGAAACACCACGAAGGTTCAATTGAAACATCTAAATCTACCAGATGAAACTATATTCTCAGCCTTTCTCGGAAGTCCACATGAATGCTGATAGGTTTGACAACAGGTCGCTGTCTAATAGGTACACATGCCTACAGGCTGGGACTGACTGAGTCAAACATCTGTAAGCCCTGTTCGGACCCCGAGGAGGAAGAAACAATAGAACACGTTCTATGTGAAACTAAGTTCTTTCTGATACTGAGTACTTTTTAATACTGAATGAAACTTAAATATTTAAATACTAAATTTGAGTATTTGGATCGGAGTCAACTCTAGTATGAACTATAATTCTATCTACTTGATACTTCCCAACCAGTAATGGCATAAAAGTGATTTGATTTCAAAGTACAAACAATTTGTTGACTAGTGTTACGCACATTATAAACAATTAAAAATGTTTTTGTTGTACTGTTAGGTCGGTGAATATTTTTCTCTAATTAATATTTATTTTTTTTTTAGTAAATATAAAATTGACTTTAGCTTCACTGCATTGCTGAATGCTTTTTATGCACACAGACACACACAAACACAGAAAAAATATATTTATTTATGCATATATCTATGTCTGTCTATATGAACACATCGGCACTCGATGTGCAGCGTTGCTTATGAATCCGTTTCACTGCCAGCGGCTTTTTGCAGCACATACGTAGTGGCATTTGTTGGTATTGTTGTTGGTTTTTTATATTTTTTATTTTCATATTTTATTTTTGTAACATACAGCAGCAACAACAACAAAAAATTCATAACTTTAACCACAAACGCAATTACAATAGTAACGTAGCAAAAGTTGCTAAACTTGTTTTCAAACTGCAAGCCTGCCCCCGCTCTCCCCTACTCGTGCTCTCGCTGTACCTTCCTCTCTAACAACGCTTTCTGCGGTTAGCTTTTGCTGCTTTCCTCTTTGCTGTCATATGCACTTTTTTCTTTCAACTCAATCTTTCGCTATTTGCCAGCTGCTGTCCGCAATCCATTCGCCCCTCGCTGCGTGCGGCTCTCATTCCACTGTACTCCACTGTATTGTTGCCACTGTTTGGAGCGCGCTGCCAGCATCTGACTGTTTTTTTTGCACTTTGCTGTTGTGGGCCGCTTTGTCTGGCTGCTGCGGCTGCCGCATTGGATTTCAATTAGGCTCGCTGGCAATCGCCGCCGCAATCGCTCGAATTTGCAAGTCTAAAACCCGTTTTGCGGTCAAATCACCTGTTCTCTGTGCTCCCTCCTCAGCAGCACGTTGCCCGCTGCTGCTGCGTATCGCTTGTACTGTTGGTGCGACATGTAGTCGAGTTGTTGCTGCATTGCAATTTTACCATAACCAAAACACGTCTGTGTTCGGATAATGCGGGACTTTTCACTCATTTACGTTAAGCTGCAACTGAGCGCAGAATTAAATGAAAGGGGCATTTTGAGGCACAGAAATTTGATTTAAAAAATTTGCATAACGAGATTCTGATATACAGAAATAAACAAAACAATTTGCATAATTTTCTGACCCACAGAAATAAATTTGAAAAATGCCAGGAATATTTTCTGACCCAAAGAAATGAATTTAAATATTTAGAAATATTTACTGCATAATTTTCTAACTCAAAGAAATAAATGTAAACAATTTTAGATACATTTTATTGCTTAGAGAAATAATTGTAAAAAATTTTACAAATATTTTCTGGCTGACAGAAATAAATTTCATTGAATTTCAAAAATTAACAAAAAAATTCGAATAGTTTTCTGACCTACAGAAATTAATTTAAAAAATTCCAGAAATATCTTTTGACCCACTAAAATAATTTTGAAGAATTCCAGAAATATTTTCCGACCCACAAAATAAATTAAAAAAAATTCCAGAAATTTTTTCTGACCCGCAGAAATAAATTTGAAAGATTCCAGAAATATTTTCTGACCCTCTGAGATAAACAAAAAAATTTGCTTAATTTTCTGACCCACTGAAATAAATTAAAAAATCTTCAGTAATATTTTCTGACTCAGAGAAATAAATTTAAAGAATTCCATAAATATTTTTTTACTTAGATAAATAAATGTGAAAAATTTCAGAAATATTTTCTGACCCACAGAAATAAATCTGGAAAATTTCAAAAATATTTTCTAACCCATAGAAATAAATATGAAAAAATCCAGAAAAATTATCAGACTCTGAGAAATAAATTTAAAAAAAATCCATAAATATTTTCTGACTTAGATAAATAAATTTGGAAAATTCCTGAAATATTTCTGAAATAAAAAAAAAATTTGCATAATTTGCTGACATACAGAAATAAATTTGAAAAATTCGAGAAATATTTTCTGACCCACAGAAAAAATTTTAAACATTTCAGAAATATTTGTTGATCTACAGAAATACATTTAAGAAATTTTAGAAATATTTTCTAACCCATAGGAAAAATTTGAAATTTTCGGGAATATTTTGTAACTCTCAAAAATTAAAAAAAAAGTTGAAGAAAGTTTGCAAAATTTTCTGACTCTGAGAAATAAATTTTGAAAATTCCAGGAATATTTTCTGACCGACAGAAATAAATGTGAAAAATTCCAGATATATTTTCTGACATACAGAAATAAATTAAAAAAAATGTGTATAATTTTCTGACCTACAGCAATAAATATTAAATATTTCAACAAATTTACATAATTGTTCTACCCAAAGAAATAAATTTAAAAAAATTCCATAAATATTTTTTTTACCCTCAATATTAAACAAAAAAAAATTGCATAGTTTTCTGGCCCATGAAAATAAATTTTTAAAAATACACAAATATTTTCTGACCCACAGAAATAATTTTAAAAACTTCCACACAGTTTTTTTTTGGCCCACAGAAATAAATTTAAAAAATTCCAGAAATATTTTTTGATCCTCAGAAATAAACAAAAAAATTGCAAGCTTTTCACAGAAATAAATTTAAAAAATTCCAAAAATTATTTCTGAACTCTAAACTGCAATGAGTTCGATTATGTTGAGACCTGTCTACGTTTTTTCGTAGAAGTAGAAAGACACGTAATTTATTTTTCGGTAATCTAGAATATCTAGACGACAGCCTCTACTTTGCTTCGTTACAAGCCCAAACTCATTCTGTAGGTGAAGAAACTGCATCGGATTGAGCTCTCTTCCAAGCAGACACTTCTACACCTAATTTTCTAATTATGAGATTCTAACTTCATCAATGTTGAACTCCATTGCATTATTTCAACTCGCTAAACAGTTTTTGATTCCCAATAAAGCAGATCAGCGATCACAAAGACCGATCTTTGTTGCTATGCTTTCATACAAACTTCATGCAAAAATAAATGCAATTAACATTGTGTAAGGATTAGCACCACTTTTGACCGATAGGCTTGTTAGGAAAATCATTTTCTCAGCAATGAAGTCTAAAAAGTTTCACTTTCAAGTTCCACTGGATTCGGAAAAGCTTAGATACAAAAAATAGAAAAACTCAAACAGCCAACTCCTGCCGTCAGCCGGTCTGTGGCTCGAGAAAAACTTTCCATTGCAATGCGCATAAAAACTAATGACAAACGACTGACGAGTCGCGCAACGTGTCGCAGAGTTATGAGGCAGAAATTGCTACACGCGAGCATTGGACACGCCGCATGGACGTTTCCTAAAACTGTGCGCGCCACAGCAACAACAACAACAGCGACACAGACAAATAAATATTTATTACTAAGAGGAAAAGCAGAAGCGACGACACAAACGCCCAAGAAGCGTTGTGCCCTGCGCACAAGTTGAGCATGTCGACGCGTCTCCTGGCCGCGCTGGGTGCATAAGACTGTGCGGCGCGCGTCGCAGCGGTGATGATCTATATTTTTTAATAAAAATGAATGCTCAACTTTTATGTTAATTGCGGCCGAACACACAAACACACACATAGATAGATTCATACAGTTGAATTGTTGACGCCAAATGATGAAAAGCCTTCAATGCGGTGTGGCGTCTAAAAATGTGGCGCTGCCATTTTGTGTTTATTCTTGTTGTTATTGTTATTATTGTGACTGTTGATGACTCAACAAGTCAACAACTTGTGTCGAATGAAATTATCAAAATAGAGTGACGACAAGTGCGAGCAGAAAACCAAACAAAAATTCTGGCTGGCTAAACTTTAGTGACTAAAAAATGGCAAGAAAGTTAATTGAAAAAAAAAAATGTTTTTGACCACAAAGTTTTGGATATTTTGGCAAAATTGAGCTATGAGTGGATAGTTTGGTTTTTGAATTTTTCAATTTTTTTTTAAAGGCGTTTACAATTAGTTTTGGGCTCTACAAAGTGGGAGCCAAAATTCTTACTATTTAAGGCTTCAAAAGGCCTAGAAGTGTGCTTCATTGATATGGAAAAGTATATAAATTTATATTTGGCATAAATGGGCGACTCGGTTTTGGTTATGTTTGGCCATCAGTCTTTGCCTCAATTGGCAGGTAAATGTGATAACTTTCAAAGCAGTTGAGATATTGCCATGAAACTTGGTATGAATGGTACTAGAAATACAACTAAGCACTGTTGTGAAAATGAGCTTGATCTGTGCACTTTTAAGTAGGGTTGCCATATACAAATGTTTTATAAAATACAAAAAATCTCAATTCAATAAAGAAAATTTGCGCTTTCTCAAATATTTACAGCTGAAAATGGGGTGATAAGCTCCTTTAAAACAATTTAGATCATTTTTTATATTTATTATTATTTATTTATTATTTTATATAATATATACCCTTTTTATATAGTAACAGTTATTATTGTAGTGCACAACTAAGTCATCACCAACCGCACAAAAAGCTTTAGTTGGTTAATTTTTGCGCCAAAACTTCAAACAGTGATCACTGAATATTCAACAGAGCAGCCGGTTTCAATGATTTTTTAATCGGAATCCCAAAAATTCCAACAACAATACAACATACACGCACAAATATCCAATAATTTCTATGTCCATTAATTCGTCATTTGGCTTTAAGTGGAATTGCAGATGAGTAAATTTACTGTATACTATACAACAAATTTAAATTTACTCATTGGCTGAGCTTTCAAATTGAAATTTATGCGTTTTAAATTAGCACTTCTTGTGTTAAGCAGCTCAAGAGATATAGTTACCGGCTTTATCTATTCAACTTGAGATTTATGTGCACGTTGTTGGTGTAGTAAATAGAAAAAGGGGAGCACTGGGTGTCATCACTTAGAGCAGTGATGGCCATTTGGCTACTTGCGAGTTGTAGAGACGCCGTTACTGTCTTAACCCATTAAAACCTGACCCCAGAAAGGCTTGTGCGATTTCCATAAAATTTTACACAATCTTATTAATTGACCTAATCAAGAAAAAAAATCAAGCAAAACATTCATATCATGTTTTTTTTTGTCATGTTTTTCGCAAACATTACACAAATAAACAAAATCAAACATTTGCGGAAAATAAAATGTGCCAATAAAATATCAGCTGCTTGGATTTTGACATTTTCACGCGTTGCGTTGTATGAAAATTGGCAGTGTTTAGGCCCAACGTTGCATTCGCGCAACACAAAACGTAAAGCATATTTTTTGTTTAAAAAATAAAAAAAAAAATGTTCAAAACTTATTTTTAAATAGTTTAGCATTGCAAAATGCAGCCCACTAAGGGATTTTGATAGGTTTGAAGAATAAGTATTTTTGATTGAATTTCAAAAATTCCCCAAAAAAAACCTTTGACTTTGGATCGAAAAAAACGTATGAATATTTAAATAATTTTGAAATTTGAGTATGGCAGAATCTAAAACGATCAATTCTAATCCAATTCTACCCATTTTCAAGTCTTTTGCCTTTATGAATTACTTAATATAGCGAAATTCCCAAACGTTGCGCAAACGCAACGCTCAGGGCTTAATGGGTTAAATTTGTATACTCACGAGTAGCGGAATGGTCATCACTGGCTTAGAGGCAAAAATGGATTAATTTGCGGCGCTCTTAAGCAATTTAAGAGAGAGAGAGAGAAGAGCTATTGTATGAAATAGTTGTTTAAGAGACAGCCGCATGAAAGGACAGTGGGACATTATGGGGTATAAAATGAAAGCTTTTTCTAAATAACAACAAAATATAAATTCCAACCAAACAAATCAAACACCACCTGTGCTTTTCTTTCCCCAAATTTCGTCAATTTTAAACTAAGCAAATATTACACAGCTCATTGCAACTCAAAAACAATGAAATCCGATATGCTGCGAGCCATACTACAAGATTGTATGGTGCAAAATAGTAAAAACAACAAAAACAGCAATAATAAAAAAACACAAACCACAACCAATGCAACTTGAAACGCATAGCTACACTTTGAAACCTAGAAACGTTTGTTGATTGAACAAAGAAACAAACACAAAGAATCGAAAACATGCCAAATGGGGCACAACAACACCATCACAACACAATAATAGTCCTTCAGATATCTCGAAGGAATTGCATTGCTTATAAATGGATAACGTGTGGCGCAAATAGTTTGTGGCAATTTGAAATCATTTTGATAGTTAGTTGAGTGCCAACAAAACATTTTGTTGAACAATTTCTGAGGGATATTATTGGCAAGAAAAATTGAAGGAAATGGGAGCAAATTTTAAGATGTGTTGGGAAATAGTAAAAGAAGTTCCTAGTAAATTTATAAAGAAGAAGTTTAGATTTTTAAATCTATCGGATTCTGTAAAGAGTTAACCCTTCAGTGCTCTTCTCTTTCTCTCTCTCTGCTGTTATCTTGTCTACTAAGCCTAAAGTACAATGAGCTACTAAGCCTGAGTGCTTGAGCAATGGACCCTTCGTAGGCCCACTTTCTCGGTTCACTCTCATATCTATCCATCACACATACAGTGTGATTCAATTTGACTGATATTTCTAATAAAATTTCCATCCCTGCAGTTAAAACACCCTGTACACAAATCGCTGGTACCACAACTAGAACTTAACAAATTGACAGATTGCAGCAAAGCATGTAAGTCAGATAGAAATTCTCTGCAATTTATAATATTTTGTTGTTGTTGTTGCTTTGATTGCATTTTCTATGTTATATGTTTTGTGCTAAAAGCGACTTATCCCACTTCGACAATCTTTGGGCGCTGTCGCTGACTGATGAATTGCTGCAAACTGCAGCTACGAGTGAGTCGAGTTGCCTTCGCATAGCTCAGATACAAAGCTGACACATGTAGATACAAAGCGGAGATTTCAATTTGAAACTAATAACAACAACAATAGCAACAAACACTTCACTTGGCTGTTTTTTGCTCTCTTTTCTTGTTCTACTACACATTTGGATATGCTTTATCTACATTTAGCCGCTCTGGCTGCCAGCAACTAAAGGCGGTCACTTATTTGCAGAAGCAGAGCACAAAACAAAGACGACAACAACAAGAAAATTACTGCTGCTGAAACAAAAGTTTCCGGCAGGTGCAATGTACAGCAAAACGTCTGTCAAACATACAGCAACAAGAATCACACTGGTCAACCAAATTTTCAATACTAAATATTTTACTTTAATTTTAATTTGTAATTTAAAGTTATTGTTTTTATTTGATTTTTTATTTCTTATTTTTAATTTTTAGTTTTTAATGTTTAATTTCTAATTTTAAATTTTGTGTTTTTTGTCTTCAATTTTAAATTCTTTGTCTTTCAAATTTTAGATTTTTATTTTCAATGTTTAGTTTTTAATTTTAATTTTTATATTTCAGTTTTTTGTTTTTTAATTTTAATCTTTAATTCTAGTTTAGAATTTTTATTTTTGCAATTTTAACTTTAAATTTTTAGTTTTTTTGTGTTTAAGATTTAAATTGAAATTTTTAATTTTTAGTTTTTATTTTCTCATTTTTTAGTTTTTAATTTCTAGTTTTTAATTTTTGGTTTCCAATTTTTAGTTTTTAAATTTTAATTTCTTATTTTTAATTTATACTTGATTTGTGATTTTTCGTTTTAAATTTTTAAGTCTTTGACTTTCAATTTTTGATTTTCAGATTTAAATTTTAAATGTTAATTTATTCATTTTAATTTTTGTATTTCAGTTTTTTTGCTTTTAATTTTAGTTTATAATTCTAGTTTTGAATTTTTAAAATGAATTTTAAATTTTAATTTTTTAGTTTTAATTTTTAGTTTCTAAATTCTTATTTTTGTAATGTTTATTTTTCAATTTATAAATTTAATTAATTTTTTTAAATTTCAAAATTTCAATTTGTTATTTTTAGCTTTATTTCTTAATGTTCAATTTAAATGTTTATATTTTAGTTTTTGATTTTTTCATTTTGACATTATAACTTCTGTTTTTTTTAATCGCTAGTTTAAAATTTGTTATCCTTAATTTCGAATTTTTTAATTTTTAGTTCTTAATTTTTATTTTTTGTTAGATTTTAGATTTTAATGTTTAGTTTTTAATTTTAATTTTTATTGTTCAGTTTTTGTTTATTAGTTTTCAATTTTTAATTTTGATTTTTAACTTTTTAATTCCAATTCAATTAGTGTTTAATTTTTAAATGTATATTTTGAATTTTTGGTTTTTAGTTTTAGTTCTTAATTTTTAATTTTAATTTTTATATTTTAGTTTTTTGTTGCAAAAATTTACTTTTTAATTCATAGTTTTTGGTTTTTAACTTTTTTAAAGTTTTAAATTTTTAGCTTTTAATTTATAATTTGATTTTAAAATCTGGAATTTAAATTTATAGTTTGAAATTTTTAAGTTTAAGTTCTAAATTTTAATTTTATATTGATATTTTTTAATTTTTAATACTTAATATCTTACTTTTCATTTTTTAATTTTAATTTTTCATTTAAATTTTTCAAGTTTTAATTTTCAAGCTATAATATTTATTTTTAAATTCTAAATTTTAAATTTTTAATATTTTTCAATTAATTTTTAGTTTTTCAATTTTTTATTTTTTATATGGTTTATGTTTATATGGTTTTGGTTTAAAGTTTTTGTTTAAGTCTTAAATTTCTAATTTTTATTAAGTCTTAATTTTGGGCTCTTTTAAGTTAGTTTTTAGTTATTAAAATAAAAAATGTAATTCAATATGGATAATAATAATAATAATAATTTAATTTAATTTGGTTTCCAGTTTCTAATTTTTATTTTATTATTTAGTTTTTCTAATTAAGTTTTATTTTTAATTCTTTACGTTGTAGCTATAATTTGTTAACTTTAATTTCAGTTTCTAATTTTATTTTATATGTACTTTTTATATTTGTTGTTTTTATTAAATTTTAAGTTTTAGTAATTAATTTTTAAAATTTAATTTTTAATGCTTTATGTTCAGTTTTGAATATTTGTTATTATTTTATTTATTTTATTCTATTTTATTTTGTTTTATTTTATTTTATTTTATTTTATTTTATTTTATTTTATTTTATTTTATTTTATTTTATTTTATTTTATTTTATTTTATACTTATATTATTTATTTTTTTAATTTTTAATTCAGATGGAAAAATTCATGTTGTCGAGTGTTATGAATAAAAATAGCAAAAAACAACAACAAAATACAATAATATAGCCAGCATCATTGTTCCACGTCCTTAGGCGCGACGGCTATATAAGCAACAACAATAACAACGACTACAACAGAAATGCTGCCAAGTTGCCATTAGATACGTGCCGTAGATTAATTACACATTGCAGTCGACCGTACGAGTTGTCGGTCGCTGCCCAACGTTGCTGGCATTTTCTGTGTGTGTGTGTGTTGTTGTTGTTGTTGTTTTGGCAATGTTGCTGCAAAATTGCGGCATTTGTTGTGTCTAAAGTTGCGCCGTAAACAAAAAGGTAAACAAAACCGGACGTTGTTGGCACATTTTGTGAGAGCGCGAAGCTGGCCGACGTGGGAAGGGGATGTAGGAGCCGTCGGAGTAGGCGTGCACAGTTTTACGAAGCTGAATCCAGGAAGCGAATATAAAAAATGTTTCATGTTTAATTTTTTGCGAACCGTGCGAAAATTATTGTAATTATTTTAAAAGCCAACAACAACAACACCATCTGCTGCTATGTTATTATAATGTTTGTTGTTGTAATTCGATAGCGCAAAAAAAGCGCAACGAACGAAATTGAACGCGCGGACGACAGTGCAATTATGCGACAGTTGCATTGCGGCTGCTACGTGACTGCGGAGAGAAATGAAAGAAGAAAGCAAAAACAATGCAAATCTGGCAACGCTGTGTTGCCGGCTGGTCAACAGCAAAGTTTTTAAGTCGGCGGCTGTTGTCAAGTTGGACAAAAAGCGACTGCTGCGGTGGTCGCGTTCGGCTTCGGAGCAGGAAGCGCTGTAGCGCCTCAAATTGTTGTGGTTGTTTATGTTATTTCTGTTGTTTTGGTGTTGTTGCAGCTTAGTGTCCATCTATTCTGCACTCGGGTGCCTTAAATTTCTTGCTTATGTGTGTTTGTGTGTGTGGACCATATGCGCCGATTGGTTTCAGGTGTCGGCGGCAGCTGAATGCGGCCTAATTTGTGTTGCATGCGAAATTGTTGCATGTTGCATGTGTTGCATGCATTACAAGACCTGTCTTCACTGCTGTTGCCAACGGTTTTATGAGTTTCCTGCCTCATTGCCTGACGAACTAAAGCGCACTGTCTGCTTGCGTGTATTTTTGGTGGTCCGGCGACTTCAAAACGTGAGCCAATAGTTAATGGACTGACGAGCCCTCCTTGGTTGTTTATCTTGGACAGACTGACGTATTTCAAGAGGTTTACTGTAACTGACTGAGCGATGGTTTCTGGTTCTGGAATATTCTACACATCGGTCTTTGACTGTTTAATGATCTCCAAATGTCCGACGATCTCCAACCGTCAAACTTTCTTTGGCTGTGCAACTATCTTTGACTGTCTCCCACTTTCCGACGGTATCAGATTGCCTGAAGATCTCTGCCTTCCTACAGTCAACTGTCTGACAGTCTTTGATTGTCTGTAGTTCTTCGACTGTCCGGGAGTTTTAATTGTCTGAGAATCTCTGCCTCTCTGACAATCTTTGCCTGCCAATTGAACGCCGGACTTCCTGTCCGTCTCGAGCTGACTAACCATCTCCAACTGCCCACCGCTTGCCAAGTACCGTACGCGCAGCTCGGCTCGGTAACTAACCGCAGTGCGCGTGCGCGCATTGCTCGCGATCTGCTTTTGTGCTTATTACGTTGTACTGTTTGTTACATTCGATTTGCTTTTGTTACGGCACGATTTCTGTTATGTCTTGTTTTGTGCTGGCCACATTCATAGCGGTGAGTAAGAATTACCGATATTTTTTATTAGCTATAATAGTGTCATAAATTTTGCACAGAAAAGCAATGCAAATTTTCACATAATTTGTATGAAATTGAACGCATTAATAAAAGTAATCATCCATTAAAATAAAACAAAAGCAAAAAACTATGAAAACTATGTTGAGTTGCTTCTGTAAAGATTACAAAGTCTTTGGTGCAAGAAATGTTCCCATAATCCAATGGAAATCGGAGATAAAGAAAATTAACTGACAAGGTCTTTAGTTTAAGAAATTTTTTCATATTTCAACAGAGTTCATATTCCAAGGGAAATCGGAAATATTCAAAGAAAGTTGACAGAATAAGAAAGTCTTTAGTTCAAGAAATTTTTTACATATTCCTTAGGAAATCAGCAATGAAGAAAGTGAATTGAAAAATAAAGTCTTTAGTTTAAGAAATTTCCATATATTTGAACGGTGTTTAAGGAATTTTCTCACATTCCAAGGAAAATCGAAAAAGAAAGCCTTTGGTTCAAGACATTTTTTTATATTCCAAGGGAAATTGGAGATAAAGAAAGTGACCTGAAAAAGAGAGTCTTTGGTTCAAAAAATGTCCCTATATTTCGACAGAGTTGAAGAAATTTCCCCATCAAGGGAAATCGGATATAATCAAAGAATGTTAACTGGAAAAGTAAGTTTTTGATTCAAGAAATTTTCTCATATTTCAATGGAAATCGGAGATAAAGAAAGTTAACTGAAAATTAAAGTCTTTAGTTCAAGAAATTTCCTTATATTCCAAAGGAGTTAATGTAATTTTCGCATATTCCTAGGGAAATCGGAGATAATCAAAGACGGTTAACTGAAAAAGTAAGTTTTTGATTCTAAAAAAATTTCAAATTTTATATTTCAAAGGAAATCGGAGATAAAGAAAGTTAATTGAAAAAAGTCTTAATTCAAGAAATTCCCCTATATTTGGACGGTCTTAAAAATTTACCCATGTTCCAAGGGAAATCGGAGATATTTAAAGAAGGTTGACTGAAGAAGTTTTTGATTTCGAAAAATGTCCCATATTTCAATGGAAATCGGAGAGAAAAAGTTAACAAAACACGAAAGTTTTTAGTTAAAAAATTTCCCTATATTTCAACGGATTTCAAGAAATTTATCCGTAATCCAACGGAAATCGAAGATGTTGAAAGTTAAGGTTAACTGAAAAGGAGGTCAAATCTTTCTTTCAATTTCTTGTCACTCCTAACTAAAGAAAGATATAATCGATCTGGAAGGTAGCTCATCTTTTGGTAGAATATTTCAGCTTTTAATCCCACGGTCCCAAGGTCACCGTGTGTTATGCTCACAGCTCTTGAATAAATAAAGTTATGGGCCTAAAATTTGGTACAGAGTTTCCTTCGGTTTGGTTGAAGCACTCTAACTTGTTTTTGCTACAATCATTCGAATTGGTTTGGCTGCTGCAATAAGAAATCGAATAATCTGGCCACCTTACGCAGTCTTTGCCTATCGGCCTTTCTCTCGTTAAAATTTACAACCGAAAATAAACAAGTTAACATTTTGACCTCATTTGCTGAGTGTAGAGAATGAACAGACATAAACTCAGATATATTCAGAGAGAGATAGACAGATACACACATTTATATATAAACAGCTAGACAGCCATTAGCCAATGTATCGACACTAAACGCAATGCTATAATTAAAATCGATTAAATGCAGCAACAACAACAACAATAAAGTATTTAATTGAATGCATTGAAAGCAGCCGTGACGAATCACAACAATTGTTGGCAATTGAATTGAGAGGAAAATTGAAGTGAAAAAATTTTTAAAAGCAGCAGAAATAAACCAAAGAGTGAGGAAAAAGTGGCAAGAGGAAAAAGATTTTCGAGCTTAAAAAAAATTTTGAAAAATACAAAAAAAAAACAATTTGAATTTAAAAAGTGACCAATTCAAACACTAAGCACCACTGACACTGTTTGTTTACATGTGTGTGTGTGTGTGTGTATATGTGTGTTTGTGTTGGCATTGTTTGTATATAAAATTTAAGCTGAGAAAATATTTGTTGTGCGTGCGTATTTGTGCGGCGGAAAGACAAATGCGGCAGCAGGTAAACAATGCCAAGAAAAAGCTTTGAATTTTTACATAATTTTTGCTGCCAAACACCAAATTGTTGCTACACTACACAACATCAACAACTACAACAAAATGCTGAAAAAGTAGATAAACAAAAACAACAAAAACAATCAAACAAACCAACAGCCAAAAGTAGACGCCCGCACTTTGGGTTAATGATTGCGTTGAGTGTTTTATTGATGGCGGCAGCGGAGCCGAAGCCGATTGTTCGTTGCCGCAGCACGTGATTTTCTAGTTATTTCTGTTGCTATCGTTCGATTGTTTGTGTGCACTATGGGTTTTCAAAAAAATGTCTTTGCTTTTTGGCTTTTGTGTTTTGTTTTTGGGAGTCGTTGCAACGCGAGTTTTGGGGCAAATTTTTAGGACGACTTCCGACTTTCCTTGCAACATTTTTCGAGTAACTTTTTCGAATGACATTTTTTGGGCAACATTTTCTCATTCTCTCAGTGACATACAGCAGCAACTTTTCCTTACAATAAATTCAATTTTCATTCAACATGCGCTGGACAACAGACAACACCAACTGTCGTTCTGTAGCCGGTTTGTGTGCAGCGAAAGTTGCAACATGTCGCCGTTGAAAATTTGTCTGTTGACTGTCAATGAACCGTTTTGTGTGCTTTCGTGTACATTAAATTGAGAAAAATATTTTCAATTAATTTTTATATGAAGATAGTTTAAAAATAAGTAGTAAAAGTAGTAAAATGAACTTATGAGATCTCTGACTTAAAAACGACTCCTGAGACTAAGACTACTACACTACTGGTTGTGGTGCTTCATAAGGTTGAAGGGTAAGAAGGATATTCTTGAAGGAAGAAGAATAATAATGGGATATCTGCCAATTACAATTCTTCAAGCCAAAGCTGTGAAAGTTTCATGATATTTCATCCACCAGTTTTTGTTAAGCAGCCAACTGAAGCCAACAATTTGAAACAGGAAGAATAGGAAGGGCTTGTCCCAAGGTAAATGATTTGCCCAGAGAGAAGAAAATTTGTATATTTAGGAAAATGTGGCACCAAGCTACGTGAGAATTGAACCCACGACCTCTGGGAATTGAAGTCCAGTGTATTTCACGAAACGCGAAGCAATGACTAAGTTCTGGTATTTTCTTAAATTCAGAAGGAATTGAAGTGAGGAGCCTTTTGCAGATAAAATTAAAACAAAATTATGCATGACTTATTAAAAACAACAGTAAATGGAATAATTATAGCAGTGGGAAGACCGTTTTACAAGTGCAGCAATGGCCATAAGTTAACTACTTTTTTAAATATAAAAATCACTTTACAAAAAATCTCGCATGACATTAAATTTAATATAAAGTTGCAATGAGAAAACTATTTATTACATGACATTAAATTCAAAATATAGTGTAATAAAAAATTTACACAAATGTGACAATTTATTTTATTCAATTAATAGTTGACCACATTTTCTAATACACAAATCTTTTTGCAAAAAATATCGCATGACATTAAATTCTAAATAAAGTGCGATAAAAAAACGCACACACATGTGACAGTTTATTTAAATCAATTTATACTTTTTACATTAAACAAATCTGCTTGCAAAAATCTCGCATGACATTAAATTTAATAAAAAGTGCCAATCAGAAAACTCTTTATAAATGTGATAGTTTATTCAAATCAATTCGGAGTCGACCTGACATTAAATTCAATATAAAGTTTCAATGAGAAAACTCTTTATAAATGTGTCAATTTATTAAAATCAGTTTGTAGTGGACTACTTTTTTCAATATAAAAATCTTTTTGCAAAAAATCTCGCATGACATTAATTTCAATAAAAACTTGCAATCAGAAAACTCTTTAAAATGTGATAGCTTTTTCAAATCAATTCGGAGTCGACTACTATTTTCAAAACAAAAATCTTTTTATTAAAACAATTTGGGGTCGCCTAAAATTTTCATTATACAAATCTTTTTGCAAAAAATCTTTCCTGACATTAATTATAAAATAAAAGATCAAAACGTCTTTAAAAATGATAAAAATATTTTTATGATGTGAAAATGTAGACAACTTGGTTAAACATCAAACAGAAATGTCGCATGATATAAAAATACTGCAATATATTTTACATAAATCTGTCGCCTGATATCTCTCGAATCTAGAATTTAAAGAGAATTGAATGAAAAAATTTGATTGCAAATGCTTCATTCAATTGCCAAGCGGATAAGTTCAACTTTTGGGTTCATCTTTTAAATAACAATAAATCATTAACTTTACTTATTTTCATACTCATTTCAGCTTTCAGAACACGTAAGGTTCAAACAAATATCTCAAAATCTCTTTGCTTTATTTATAAATTTTTTAAAATAACTTTTAAGCCCATAAATCCTCACTTCAACTCAATTAAATGTCCATCAAAAAGTTTGTGGCATGCAATTTTTGTACAAAAACACAAATCCCAATGGTCATAAAAACAAAACGAACAAATAATTGAAATACGCGTAATCGACTTTCACGTCTCGTAAAAATATCACAAAAAAAAACAAAAACAATAACATAAACAATATGGCCAACAGTAAACTGTCCATCAAAATTCCATAACGCGTACTCATAAAATTTATGAACGTGAAATTTTCTATTGCAGTCCACACCGGCGACCGCAAAGCGTTTCCAATTAAAAGGCTTTGTTGTTGTGTTGGCTGAAAGTACATAAAATAAAAACTGATAATGCCAAGAACAGTGACAAAGGATGTCAATAAAAATGCGAAGCGATAAAAAGAAAGGACAGAGAGATAGAGAAACAGACGGACGGACGCATACAGACAGATAGCGACAGGCAGTCAAGCAGTCAGAGACAGACAAAGGACAGGCAGGCAGTTTGAATGAATGAAGAAATCAAATAATGACAGCGAAAATATGGCACCACCACCGCCACTCATAATTGTGCGCCGAATGTCAATGTGCGAATAAATGCCAAAACGCCTAAAAGCAGGCAATCAAATTTAATGAAGTGTGACTAACGGCAGCAGAGCAAAGTCAGAGAGAACCCGAGAGGCGCAGCGTCATTGAAAGCATGTCATAACTGACATAACTGATAAAGTAAGTGGATAGGGAAGGAGTTTTCCAGAGAAGACAGAACAGAAAAGGTGTTTGGGGTACTTAAGGGACTTGAAAATTACCATAGCTAATTTTGTATTAAAACCAAGTCCGTTCCAATTTTATTTGATGCGAGGGAATTATGAAAATGCTCAACGCCAACCGGAGACTGAAGCCACCTGCCATTCCTCTGCAGGCTGAAAGGGTATCACCTGAAGTGTAGAAAGACAATTGGTATCCTTTCACTTTGTTGCGTGCGTGTGTGTGTGTCGAACGCCTGTAATTGAAAATGCCACAAAGCCGCATGCAGCGCAACAGAAGTGTGGCAACTGTTATGCGCGCACACATTGAGGTTATGTAAAATTGCTTGGCGCTCGCCAGAACATCTGTGTTTGACATTTTCGGTTGAGGTTTCCTGTTGTGTTGTGAGGGTGTGTGCGCTAAAAATAGTGTCAGTGCGTTCCCTACATGGAGACGATTTCAACGTGAGTGGCGCACAACGAGATGTTTGTTTAAATTAAATATTAATGTGCGATTGTGTGTGCTGAAAGTACGTTTCCAAGGCATATTATGAGATATGAAAATTTTCCAGAGATTTTGGTTTTTCAATGGATTTTGTGTGATGCCTAATATTTCAAAAATTGTTGTTTAGTTTGAAGGCTGGAGGCAATCTATGGCTTTAAAAATCTGTATCTAACATTGTATAAGTGCTATCGAGTTACGCTAGATGGAGTTAAAAAGATAAGATTTCATACTAAAGAAACTTTTCAGACAGTGTTGTGATTGCTTGGTTCAGTTTTGTTTGAGTGTGGGTCAAAGATGGACATCAGCCAAGAGAAATTATGCTAAAAATGTGAATAGTGTTTTCGGTACTGATATATGACTTTAGTAATCTATATCGCGCATCATATAAGTGCAATCAGGTTACGCTAAATGCCGTTAGAAAGACAAGGCTTCGTACTAAAGAAACTTTTCAGACAATGTTGTGATTGTAGCTTTATAAACCTGTATCTAACATCATATAAGTGCAATCAAGGCACTGTAAAGATAAGACCTGGTACTAAAGAAACATTTCAGACAGTGTTGTAATTGCTTGGTTCAGTTTGTTTGAGCGTGTGTCAAATATGGACACCAGCAAAGAGAAAATATGCTGGAAAAGTTAATTTTTTGTAATTAGTAATATGTATCTCGCGTTGAATAAGTGCAATCGGGTTACGCTAGATGGCATTAGGAAGATAACATTTCGTACTAAAGAAACATCTCAGACAGCTTTGTGATTGTTTGACTCAGGATTGTTTGAGCGCGTCTTAAAGATGGGCAAAGGCGCCTGAAAGAAGTGAATAGTGCTTATGGTCCTAACACCGTAAGAGCCAATCAAGCAGTCAAACAGTCAAGCAATCAATCAAGTCAAGCAATTTTAGTTTCGTTGATTCCGTTCCTGCAATTTTGATGCCAAAGATGTACCACCATAGATGCTTTGGAGGGCTTATTGGCAAAAATATCAATAAAATCGAGAAAATCGTCGACTTTGACTGCCATTTAAGCACTGTTTAGATTATCCAGAAGCTAAACATTGCACAAAAGACCATTTGGAACCACTTGAATAAGGTTGGATACAAAAAGAAGCTCAATGTATGGGTGCCACAGGAGTTAAAGCAAAAAAATCTGATGGTTCGAATTTCCAACTGCGAATTGCAACAAAATCAATCCATTATAAATCCATGATGATCCATAAGGAAGAGTGGATCACTTCCGACAAGGTCGAATGGCTGTGAGCCGACAAAGACGAAGAAGATCAGAAAAGGTGTTGCTGTGTGTTTGGTGAAATTGACAGAGAATTATCTTCTATGAGCTACTCTCCTATGGCCAAACTCTTAATTCGGACCTGTACTCTGAAATGGATTGTCTGAAGAAAGCAATCACTCAAAAGCGAGGAGAGAGGAATTGAGTTCCATAAGGACAACGCCAGGTCACACACATCGATAATGATGGGCCAAAAGATCAGGGAGTTTGGTTGGGTGGACTATGGGAGGCCTTATAGATATTTCATATAGATGTTGAAGACCTGCTTAGATTCTCAATATTGTCCAAGTGTAACCTAATCATAAGGAATGCTGCATCACAAGGGACCAGTTGCTTGGCCTATGTGTGGAATAGGACCTATGCAATCTAACCTATCCTGTGTCTGGGCTCAACACAAAATGCTTTGCAAATTACAAAAAATCGTATAACATAAAATTAAATTTTTTTTTCATATTCTATAATGGTTTCAATATTTTTTTTATATATCTATGTCTTTTTTCTTATATATCTTTTTCTTTTCCTATATCTTTTTTTTGGGGTCATGTTCCGTTTATTCATAAAATATTTGTTTATTTTACCACAGCAGCAAAAACTTCAAAAGGCGCTGCTCAAAAACTTGTGACCCACGCGGCCACGAAACGCATTAAACTCAACAACAACAACAACAATTGACATACTCCAACGCAACACAACCAATAAACTGCTTCCGGCCACACAACAAAGTGTGACCATTAATTTCCTATTACCCTAAATCGGAGCACAGAATTCGAGCGTTCAGGTCGACAAATACTCAAAAAAACAACAACAAATTTCCAATAAAAATGATTAAAATAGCTAAAAGCAAATCACGCCAGCCAATTGTAAATGTGTGCAAAATAAATGTTGGCAATTGAGTGCTCAATTTTTTTGTTCATAGACAACAACAACAATTAGGCATATCAAATGTTGTAATAAGTGAAACAAATTTGAAAAAGATAGGCAAAACTGAACTGAAATGAATGAATGATTTGGCTCAGAGTTGCATTGAAAGCATTCAAAGTGTACTCAAAGTGTTACCGAAGTGTTCACGAAGGTTGTCTGAAAAGTTTCAGACCTCAACAAGAAGATGGCAGTTGTGGTTAACAAAAGGTGGGAAATCTGTTTGGGGACTCTTTTGAAAGGTACTCAACAAAATTTCAGCCATTTTGAATAAGTTTAAAGAAAAGTTTCTTGTATCTTTGTTTGATTGGAAACTTTTCAGAACCATGACAATGCCCGTTCTGGACGCTCCAGCATGTCAACAATCAATGTAAATATTAAAGCAGTGAAGAAAATTGTTATGGAGAATCGTGGAATTGCTTTTAAAAAAGTTGCTGAGCATGTTTTGGAAACCGAAATTACTAAATGTTGAGCCAAGAAAACGGGTCTGCTACCTAGATTTGCTCAAAACGGATTGTAACTGGTAACGAAATATGGATATAGGGTTTTCCAACAAGAGGTGTTATTTTGAATCACCCGGTATTTCGGTAGCTGTTACTTTTGAAGCTTTTATTCTTTGACATTTCACAAGTAGAAACTACGCCATTACTAAAAATGGAACGATACACGCTTCAACAACGCATTGAAATTATTAAAATTCACTACAAAAATGGTGAAAATCTTGCAGTCACAGTTCGCACAACTAAAGCATTTTTGGGTCGTCGTGAAGCACCTTGTCGGACCGCAATACAGAAATTGGTGGAAAAATTCGAGCTGTTGGGACAAGGTAGTGATGTGAAGAATAAAACCCGTGCACGTCGCTCAAGAACAACTGAGAATATTGCTGCTGTAACCCAAAGTGTTGAAGAAAACCCAGGTTTGTCGATTCCTCGTCATTCTTTGGAATTGAGCATTCCAAAAACGTCATTACACCGTATTTTGCATAAAGACTTGGGTCTTAATGCTTATAAAGTTCAGTTAACACAAGAACTCAAGCCGACCGATCATCAACAACGTCGTGTCTTTGCTGATTGGGTCCTTGAAATGCATGAAAATGATCCGGGAATTCCATCGACAAATCATCTTGACTGATGAGGCCCATTTCCACCTCGGTGGCTACGTCAACAAGCAAAATTGTCGTATCTGGGGCTCGGAAAACCCAAGAGTTATTGTTGAGAAGCCTCTCCATCCTCAACGTGTGACTGTTTGGTGCGGTTTATGGTCCGGCGGGGTCATTGGACCTTACTTTTTCGAAAATGAGGTTGGATCAACAGTTACGGTGAATGGATTGCGTTATCGAGAGATGATTAATGATTTTTTATGGTCGGAGTTGGATGGTATTGATCTGGACAACGTTTACTTTCAACAATACGGCGCTACGTGCCACACAAGCAACGAAACCATTGCTCTTTTACGGGAAAAGTTTCCGGACCGTGTTATCTCTGGAAGAGGTGATCACAATTGGCCACCGAGATCTTGTGATTTAACACCTTGCGACTTCTTCCTTTGGGGCCACGTGAAAGATAAGGTGTACGCCAACAGCCCAGCGTCGATTCAAGACCTCAAAGATAGAATTCGTGAGGCTATCGAGGACATAGGACAGCCACTTTGCGATTTGGTTATGGAAAATTTCATGAAAAGGATATGGTCCTGTAAGCGTGGTCGTGGTGGCCATTTGGCTGATGTTGTTTTTCATTATTAACGGCATACCTTCCTCTTTATTATGAAATAAACATCCGATCATTTATCTCAAAAAATGGAATTTTTCTTTGAATACCAAAATAACACCTCTTGTTGGAAAACCCTGTACATGGTTGACATCGAAATTAAAAAAAAAAACAAAAAAAAAACTGAAGTCCAATCATCTCAATGGAAATGGCCCCAAGAGAAACAACTGAAGAAAGTACAAAGTCAAATGTGAAAGTTTTTCTCATTTGATTCTCCGATGGTGGTGAATTTCTTGCCAGAAGGTCATACAGTCAATAAAGAACATAACCTAGAAGTTGCGCCGTTTGCGTGAAGAATTTAAAGAAAATGCGCTGATTTGTATTCATCGGAGTTGGCTCTCGAAACTGAAAATACCTATGAAAGAAAGAAGATTTGAAACAATTGAGAAGATAAAGACCAGAAATACCAAAAAGCGCATATCAGAAGTGCTTCGGAAATTGGAAAAAGTGCTGTAAATATTACATCAGAGAGGGATAACAATGAAGTAGCAAAATAGATATTGAAAAATTCAACACAACAAATTTCGATCAAATTTTTAAATGACACATTTTTACCACATTTTTTTTTGTAATGAAATTTACAAAAGCCGCAAATGTCAGCAGCAGGCCGTAAAAAATCTTTATGGCATTGAAATGTGGAGCAAGGTGATCACTTAATTCTTCGTTAAGTATTTTTGGTTCTTTTTTTAATTTTTGTGTTTTTATTGTTTTGTATTGTTGTATTTTTTTTTACATTTTTTGTACTATTTTGTTTTTGTTATAAGTGCTTTTGGGCGCTCTTACAGAATGCGACCACTAAACGATTTGTGTGTGTTGTAAAATAAAATATTTTTCTTTATTGTAAAGGCAAATATATATTTATTTTTTGTTTTGTTTTTCTTACTACTTCAAATATTTTGTATCTCTAGAAATATAAAAAATAAGAAAATTTTGTGTTTTTTTCAAATATTTTTCATCTCTAGTTTTTCGCATAAATATTAAAATAGCTACTGGCTGCGTGCCTATTTTTTTTTAATAGTTTTTAGGCTATTAGGCATAGTTTCACTGATATTAAGAAATTCTAAGCAAAGATAACGCAAGATTTGGCATTCCACTGAAGACAGATTCGAGTGAAATGCAGCCATTATGAAGGAAACTGGGCTGAAATGAATGTTAAATATGGGGCATTCCACCTCAAGTGTTCCCACCTCAAAAACGAAACATTTCCGATTTTGATGATATTTGGTAGAGTTGTTGTACTATCAGAGTACATTGATTGTGGAAAAGGAGGGGCGGATTTATGCACGGGTTGCAGTGATACAGGGGCTTGAATTTTCGCCCTTTATTTCGGACGTCGATTTTAATTAAATTCTCAGTCCAAAAAGCTGTTGCTAACGAAAAAACAACATGCACGTATCTTTCAGTATTTTTTCCGTACTTTCCAAAAAAAAATATATAAACAATTTTTTATGAAATTTAATAAAATTTTTTTTTATTTAAACTTTGTTAATAACATTTTTTCAACAAGAGCCTGTTGGGATTTTTTTCAGAGTTAGCTTATAATACAGTTCATTTCCTCCCCTACAAAAGTGTATATGGTATTTTATGGGCAAAGTTGAGTTTCTTGTTTTTTTGAAGCACCAAACCCAACGCGTTTACCGCGCCCGATGCGCGACTCAGCCGTGGTACATTTTACTTGTTAGAAGAAGTTAAAATGCTTGGGTTTGGAGCCTCAAAAAGAGAAGAAATTCAACTTTGCCCATAAAATACTATATATACTTTTTTGTAGGGGAGGGAATGAACCGTATTATAAGGTAAGTTTGAAAAAAATCCCAACAGGCTCTTGTTAAAAAAATGTTATTAACAAAGTTTAAATTTAAAAAAATGTTATTAAATTTCATGGAAAATTGTTTATATATTTTTTTTTGGAAAGTACGGAAAAAATACATAAGGATACGTGTTCTTTGCTTTCCATTATCAACAAATCTTCGGACTTACAATTTTAAATAAAAAATTTTTCGTTTTTGAGGTGGGAACACTTGAGGTGGAATGCCCCATATATATTTTTTTTATTGCTTAAGCTTTAGGAAATGAATATTTTGTAAGAACTTGAAAATTAAATTCTTAGATTTACGCAATGAAGGTTTTGCAAGAAAACGTTGCTCAAAGTTGTCTGCGCCTCAAAGCATAATAATTGGTACAAAATTAAATAGTTTATAGAATTCTTAAGGTTAAAATTTTTACAAATATTTGTTACGTTTTAAATCAGTGATGGCCATTCTACTGTTCGCAAGTGGAAAGACTCATTCCTACACTCTTTCGCTTCAGTCTTTTTCTTCAGGCTTTTCCTTCATTCATTTCCTTCACTATTTAATTTTAATCTTTCCCTTCACTCTTTCCTTCACTCCTTTTTTCACTATTTTCTTCCACTCGTTCCCTTTACTCATTTCTTTCATTCATTTTCTTCACTCTTTTCGTTCAATATTTTCCTTGACTCTTTCCCTTCACTCTTTTCCTTCACTCCTTTCCTTCACTCAATTCCTTCACACATTTCCCTCACCCTTTTTCTTCGCACATTTCCTTCATTTGTTTCTTTCACTCATTTCCTTCACTCTTTTCGTTCAATATTTTCCTTAATTATTTTCCTTAGCTTTTTTCCTTTACCAATCTCCTTCACACATTTCTATCACCCTTGATTTGTTTCCTTCACTCATTTCCTTCACTCTTTTCCTGCACTATTTTCCTTCATTCTTTTCCTTAGCTCTTTTCCTTCACTCCTTTCCTTCGCTCTTTTCCTTGTCTTTTTCCCTTCACTTTTTCTTTTCACTATTTTCCTTTACTCTTTTCCTTCACTCTTTCCCTTCACTGCTTTTCTTCACTATTTTCCTTCACTCTTTTCCGTCACTCTTTTTTTTCACTAATTTCCTTCACTCTCTTCGTTCAATATTTTCCTTCATTCTTTTCCTTGACTCATTTCCTTCACTCCTTCCCTTCACTCATTTCATTCAGACTCACTCTTTCTCTTCACACATTTTCTTCATATGTTTCCCTCACTCATTTCCTTCACTCTTTGCCTTCACTATTTGTTTTTATTCTTTCCCTACACTCTTTTCCTTCACTACTTCACTGCCCTCTTTTCCGCCCACTCATTTCCTTTACTCTTTTCTTTCTCTAGTTTCCTTCACACTTTTCTTTTGTTCTTTTCCTTCACATTTTTCTTTCACCCGTTTCCTTCACTATTTTGCCTTATTCTCCTTTTTCTCCAAAATCGTTTTCCCTCACCTTTCTTTCCATAACTTTTTGCCTTTCTCCCCCTCGCCCCTCCTACTGAAGCACCAAAAAACTCATTTTCAAGTTTGGCGCCCACTTAAGAAACTCCACTTCGATCACTTCGTCGATCATTTCAATCATTTCCATGTAATGTCAAATAATGATCAATTAAACTGACAGCGAAAAATACAACAACACACAAGTTTTTTTTTATTTTTTGTATGCTCCCGAAAAAAACTGGAAAATCAACAGAAATCATGAAAAAGCAGCGAGTGAGCGCTAAAAATAGCAACAATTCCAGTCAGACAGCCACAGTGGAGAGCAGCCGACTGCAAGAAAGTAGCCCAAACTGCATTGAGAAAAGCACACACGACGCCAAGTGGATTCGACTGAAAAACCTGAACCAAAAAACTGGGCGCACTGGTTGAAAAAACCAAAGCACATTGGGTGCTGGTATAGGAAATTGTGTGCGCTTTATCTGCTTTATTTGATTTTCACTTTTTCAACATTATCAATTAATAAATATTGGGAAAAAAATCAACATTACTACGAATTTTTATGAAATTTTTTGTAGCTTTGGTCAAATAAAATTTCATTGCAATAACGTCATTCGAGGGGTGAGCAAGTTAAATATGAGTTTGTGTGTGTGTTTGGGCCCAGCAGGAAATGTTAGGCGTATCGAGAAGAATCTTAGAAGAGCTAAGAGATCTACGTTCACTAAATCTTGTCTTGCCTTGTTTACAGAAACTGCAATCAGGAGCAAGAAATATCCATAGACTTCTACGGAGTCTATGACTCCTATGGAGTCTAGGAATTTTTGTCTCTTGAGGACTTCTCTAGCCTAATAGCATCCTGACCTAACTGGCTTTTGTCTTCGAAAATATCAACTCAAATAAATGAAATTCTCTTCCTTGGATGTCTTCAGAGAACGCAGTCAGAGACAAAAAACATTCACAGAATGAATAATGTGGGATTTTTTGTCTCTTGAGGGTCCGAAACCCGAAAAGAAGATAAGAAGATAAATCCCTAGATTCACGGATCACACGGAAAACGATTTCAATTAGAGGGCGAGAAGAACAAATGTAGAATTCAGAAGCCAATTTAATACTGTTTGATGAATTAATAAAAAATTGAATACTATATACAAAATGTTTAAACTAAAACAAAGAGATATACAAAAGATTGCATTGATCCCAAAAATGTCCCTACTGGGTACTTTGGTGAATGCTGCAATTGCAGCCAACTTCATTGCAACTACATTCATTGTGCTGGCTTCAAAAACATGCGCCACGCGTCGATTGGTTCCCACACCCAAAATACCAAAAAAAATAGCGCAGCATTTTATGTGAAATTGTTTATTTTTTTTGCTGTTTTTATTAAATGCAGCAATTTGTAGTCATTTGTGCAGATATTGTAGAAAATTTGGTATTTGTGGAGTCTGTGTGCAGGGATTTTTTTATGGACGTCTAATTGAGTCTGAATTTTTTCATTTGAATTTTTGTTTTGTATTTGCATTTTCTCTATGAAAATGTGCAATGCTGTTGGTGAAGCTTTTTACGCTCGCATAGTTCAACAGTTGGCATAAAAAAATATATAAATTTGTGTAATGAAATTTGGAATTATTTTACCTTACCTAAGGATTCCTTTATCATTTAATTCTTATATCAAAAGGAACTAATTTTATTTAATATTTTAATTTAGATATGCTTAAGGAAAAACCTTTTATAAGTCCTAAAGCTTGAATTCCGACAGCGAATCGGACAAATTTTTCATAGACATGCGAACCACTCTCAGAGATTTTTTGCACATGGATTGGTTAATTCTGGAAGAAAAAATTTCTCCATTTGGCTTCACTTGAATCGAGTTTCGAACTCTTGAACCATAGACTTGTAGTTCCGTCACTAAGCTTCGTGACTACTTGTTTGACAGCAACTACATCTCCCTCTCAAAGATCTGCAAACTGATTGGTTAATTCTTGAAGAAAAATTTGTTCCATTTGGTTTCACATGAATTGAGTTTCGAAGTCTTGAACCACAAACTTGTAGTTCCATCACTATGCAACTAAAAATTTTCAGATGTTCATTAACTTTATGCCCTTTGAGACCCAATTCAGCTCTTTGCCAACTTTCTGTCTCTTACTGTTCTCTCTTTCTCTCCTTTCTTACGTCATTTCTGCGCGCTCGCGTTACTATTCGCCTTCAAAGTGCTGCAAAAAATGTAGCCAAATAGCTTTGCACAAGTTTATCTGGTTTTTATCGAGCGTACTTTGCAGGGCATTAGTGTTTAGAATTCATGTATACAGCGCTTGCACATTCCCACATATTTAAATATTTATTTCGATATAAACAACCAACCCAGTTTGTTGCAGTTTCGTGTATTGTTTACTACATTTTTTGCAAATGTTCTTTGCATGACATTTTCCAGTTGTTGTCTGTAAGTTTGCGCACTTATTTGATATTTCTATGGCTTCTTTGCTGGCATCAAATGGACTAAGAAAATAGTTGAAATCGTAAGTAGTTGAATCGTTTAAGCTTTGAGGGATGAAGAATTTAAGTCATTATGGGCTCAAATAGATACATTGTAAGTGTATTTCTGTGTCTGAAGAATTGAAGGAAATCGAGTTCATCAAGAGATGCAACTATCCAACAGTTCATTCATCTTTCAACTTTCAAATCAGTTCACATCATATCAACAAATATGAAATTTTATATATTAGCCGAAAAGTTTTATCTATTCGTGAATATCTACAACTTGAACTAGAGGTGACATGGTATATTAAGTCCATTGTGAATTATATTAATGAATTTTTCATACCTGAAACATTCTCTTCAAATTTCACTTACAGCCAGTTTTTCTTTATGAAATTTAAAAAAAATCTAAGTAGATGCTGAATAAGCTGGATAAAAATATCTCTAACCTTCTAAATGTGGGAATGACACACCTCCTTAACCCTTTATGAGTCACATTAATGCATTTTGCACCTTCATGGTTGATGATGATTTGATCAAAATTTAACTTCCAGCTGATTTTTGGGTTAAAAAAGTGGGAACTAGAAAGAGTTCAAATACCAAAGCAGAGTACGAAGTGGGAGTGCCACACCTCCTCAACCCATTATGAGTCACATTAAAGAATTTAATACCTTCATGATTGATGATGATTTGATCATGAAGGTATCATGATTGATGATGTTTTGATCGAAATTTAACTTTTTGCTGATTTCTATGTTAAAAAAGAGGCGAAAAGAGAAAGTGAATAGATGCCAAAGTAGGCGTGGTTAGTCCAGAGATATTTGGTTGCTCTGTTTATGACTAAAAGTGGTAGTGACACACCTTCTTAACCCTTTATGAGTCACATTAATGCATTTTATACCTTCATGATTGATGATAATTTGATCAAAATCTAACTTATTGCTGATTTTTATGTTGCAATATTGGGAACTAGAAAGGATACAGATACCAAAGCAGATTAAGACAAAAAGTGGGAGTGACACAGCTTCTTAAAAGTCCCATTAAATACTTTAATACCTTCATGATTTATGATGATTTGATCAAAATTTAACTTATGGCTGATTTGTATGTTGGGAAGGAGGCGAAAAGAATTATTAGTTAGAATTATTGAAGGAAATAGATTGATGATTTAATCAAATTTGAACTTCTTGGTGATATTTAGTTTGGAAAAGGTTGAAAACAGAAAGTAAAAATACATAAAAGTAGGCATGCTTTGTCCAAGAGTATTTTATTGTAATATAAAAACCATTATATATGATTGACGTATCGTTTTTATGTTAATCTAGATGTAGTTTTGAAGGTTCGTTTTGCTGGCTATGTTCAAAAATAAAATAAAGAAAATAAATTGAAATTGTTTTTTGATTTTCAGAACTTTGTTAATTCAAATTAAAATTTTAAAAATGCTACAAATATCCTATTATTATCTATTAAATTTTATTTCAACCTATTATTGCAACCATGCATTTCTTTCCAATCTATTCATATGGAATTATTAATCGAGAATGTCGCTTCGAATGTCAAAGTTGATTTTCTAGGGCCTTCCTTTCACTTTGTGATTGATGACTATTTCATTGTTTTTCCAAACTGGTTATTTCAATATATAATACATGACAATCAAATTAGCATCTTCAATAGTGCTAAACCTTATAACAACAAACCATTAACTATTGTTGTTAATAACAACAACAACAACAACATTATTAAGCTAACAGTTTCTCTCACAGCCATAAAGGTGGACATATGTTTATATATTCAGATATATGACAATGTTTGACTGATTAATTGCTATAACTGTGCATTTTTATGAACAGCAACCAGTTTGAAAGCGAGGCTGTAAATGAAAATCTTAATAAATATAAAAAAAAATAGAATAAAAAATGACCTTATGTTAAATGATAAACTGGTAAACTAGTAAAAGTGTTTTTTGAGCAGTCTTGAACGACTTGTTTTCATGCTACACTGTTGTTATAGAAAATGCTTTTCAATTGAAAATTTTTGTTATGTATGATTTTTCAGCTTTTTTAAGAGGTTTTAAAAAGGTTGTAATGGAACTAATGTGATTTCAAAGCAAAGATGGGTGTTAATTCATAAAAAAAATGTTCTAAAAAAAATTATGCGCGCTTTCAGTGAGTTCAAGTCATAAAATGTCATAAATAAGCAGAGTTTCTGTGCTAATATTGAAAATTTACATACTTGTAATGTTTTTTACACATTTTAAATTTTTTAACATATGGCAACCCTGCTTTTAAGTTTGCATACAACGCCCATTTTCAGTGAGGTTACCACTATTGACTTCTACATTGTTCAGTAGAAATTTCAGCTCAATATTTCAACTCAACTCAGAGTACGTTACAACTAGGGATCGCAATTTTTTGCCTTTTTGCGATCCCGGGATTTTCGGGATTGAAAAGTCAAATCCCGGGATCCCGGGATTTAATCCCGGGATTCATATAACAAATTTTTTAAATAAAACAATTTTCCCAAATTGCATAAATAATTGTTTATAAAATATTGACCATAAAAATGGACACAGTTTAATCACATTTGGGGTAGTTTTAATATTTTAAATCTTGAATTTAATCACATTTTGTTTAACTTAAAAGTTTTTCATTTAACTTCAGTTTGATAACATTTTGTTTTATCCAAAAATGACACTTAAACATAACTTATTGCTTTGCAACAGATGTATCATAAAGTGCATATATAGGGTGTTCCATATAGCGTTTGGAATTTGAACTACGCTTTATTTCGAGAATGACAGTCCAAATGTCATTCAATTTGTGTTTTTAGTTGTGTAATTTAGTTAAAAGTTTGACATTTATGAAATGGGACACTATATGCTTGAACAAAATTGGGAAATATGGGAAAACTTACTTTCAAAGTGGAGAGTTTTCAACTAAAACTGTAAAAAAAGTAAAATTTCTAAAAAAGATTGGCCTTCAACTCAGCTTGTGGATCAATTTGTGAAGTGAGCTAGTGAAACTGAATCGTTAATGGACCAAACAACCCGTTCCCCTTCTCATGCAGTGCGCACAGCCGAAAGCATTGCTTTTGTAGCCGAAAATGTGCGGCAACATCCATCAACGTCAACTCGCCATCGCTCTCAGGAATTGAACATTTCTCGCACTTCTTTGATGAGAATTTTACATAAAGATCTCGGTATGAAGGCTTACAAAAATCAATTGGTCCAAGAACTGAAGGCTCATGACCATCCGGCACGTAAAAATCGAACTTTTGGGCACCGATTTCGAAAATCGAATAATCAGCCGAAATTCTGAAATCAATTGGCCGCCTCGGAGCTGCGATTTAAGTCCGTTGGAACTTTTTTTGTGGGGAGCCGTAAAGGACAAGTGTTACGCTAACCCTCCAGAGACAATTGAAGCTTTGTAACATGAAATCGAAGTTGCCATTCAGGAAATTCTACCCGGAATAATCGAAAAAGTACTTGAAAATTGGGTTGACCGAATGGCGTACTATAAGGCCAGTCGTGGCAGTCATATGAACGATATCGTTTTTCATTCTTAAATAACAAAGTCCAAGCTTTGTAATAAAACCGGAATTTTCAAAAAATATTCATTAGGTTTTTTTTAATAACCGATTCAAATTCCAAATCTTAAATGGTCCACCCTGTATATGCCTTGTTTGATAAAAAAATAAAATAGTTAATTTGTTTGTACTTTTAGTTTTACTTAGATTATTTCGATAAAAAAGTTAAGCGTTTTGATTAACTAAAAACTGAGATCTTAAAAATACTAAGGCATTAAGTGTTTTGTTCTCTAATCTAGAGCGAAATTTATTGCAAATAAACCCTGCTGAAAGAAACATCTTTCAGATTCAACACTTGTTGGTTGAATGCTTAGTAAATAATTATAAGCCTTTTGCAAAAGACGCTCTCTATCCCCTCTCTCAGATAAGGAATTCGATTTTTGTGCTTTTCAATTTATTTCATTTGAACTTTGAGGCATCTTTTGCAATCCCGAAAATCCCGGGATTAAAGGATTTGAATCCCGGGATTTTCGGGACTGGAAAAAGTCCGGGATCCCGGGGTCCCGGGATCCCGGGATTGCGATGCCTAGTTACAACCATTTGTTGTGAGGACACACAAACAGACATGTCCAAATTATTAGTCTCGTCAAAAGTAAACGAAATATATATAATTTTTAAATTGTTTTATTTTTCTAAATTTTTATTGTTGCTTTCAACAGCGCATTAGAAGTGTCCACATGACCTGCCAACTCGCTGCAGCGCATACAAAATTTAAAACATACGCCCGATACCGCAACCAGACGTAGGCTTACAGGGGGAAAAAAGCTGAAAATTTGTGTGGCATGTTTTTGATTCGAGTGGCCACTGGCAGCAACCGGTTTGTACAACATTATTTTGGAATTTTTGTTGTTATTTTTTTTTATAGCATTCAACAACTGTAGGCCCGAGCGCGGTCTGCCAGATGCTTCAGTTGATTTTTTCTTGTCTATTGTGGTTTTGTTTATGATTTTCTCTCTCACAAAAAACAAAAAAAAACAACAACAACAAAACGACAGCATTTAAAAATGTTCATATCATTTGCCGAGATTCGTTTCTGTGTTACACGCCACTGGGTCGGTCGCAGCTGTGCCGTTGGCCAGTCTGTCGCTTAAGTGGCCGCAAACTGTGCCGAGAGGGGAGCAGATAACTGCATTGGCATTGAAGCGTAGCAACCAACAATGCTCCGCACTGCATACGCCCAGACATCAGAACATTTGTTTATATTTTTTTTAACCATTTCAAAACAAACTTTAAACAGCTTCGTGGGTTCAGTGGGCGTAAGCAAAGCATTAAAAACTGCGCGCCTCACTAAGCAAAATTCCATTAGATTCCGATTCTCGGCGATAAAATCGATAGGGGCTCATATTTTTAATTTTTTTTTTAATGCCGTGTTGGACAACTTTGTACTTGAATAATGTTTGCGCACTTTATTGCAGCCAATGGCAAAAGTAATTAAAATTTTCTATGCGCCTCGAATGCGGCCCACGTCGTCGTCTCTGGCCAACTAAGCAGCACGCAATCAACTTCAAGTTAGAACAATAATTAAGATGAAGACGCAGCCGACAGAGCACGTTTCGTTCCCATCACCCGATACGCAAATCTTGATACGGTGCGACGCGCGCACAAAATGAACTTGAACGAGGCGGCGGCAAGTGCGTGGGCTGACAGTAGCTTAAATACTGAAAGGAAATCTCAGAACACACACACAGACACACAACTAAGGCTGGCAACACACTGGCGTTACTTCAGTTTTGTTAAGTTTCAAGATTTAAGGCGTTGAAAAAATTTTTGCAGATTTTGTCAATGTTTCAATTTAATTTTAATTGACTTATTGATGCACTACACAACAAAACCACGCCCCTTTTAATGTATTCACTTCAATTTGTATCCATTTCTTTAAAACTTTAAGGCTGAGAGTAGACCAAAGTTAAATTTTTCAGAAAAATGTGCATGAGAAAACTATTTAGAAACACTACAGTCGATCTCAACCGACTTATTAATGAAGCAATGCCCCTTTTTTGTTCACCTACTTTCAATTTGTGATCATATTCATTATAAATGTTAGCAAAATTTATATTTGAGCAACAAATTCTGCATTAGGGAGACTATTAAGAATACTTCAATAGGTCTTATTCGACTCTTTTAAACCCTATTACGTAGTTACACCCACTTTTTTGATGATCTATTTTTAATTTATGACAATTTTCATTCAAAAACTTGGTAAAAGTTTGCATTTTAGCAACAATTTTTGCATTAGCAAAATTATTTAAAGTATTTAAATCGGTCTTATCCAACTTTTTGATACCCTATAACATAGTTACGCTCCATTTTCGTTCAACTACTTTTAATTTCTAAAAATTTTCACTCCAAAAATTGGCAAAAGTTACATTTTAGCAAAAAATTTTGCATTAGAAACACTATTAAGCGAACTTCAATAGGTCTTATTCTCTTTCTTTTTAGTTCACCTACTTTTAATTTTTGAAAATTTTTATTCTTAAAAATTGACGAAAGTTACATTTTAGTAGCAAAATTTGCATTAGGAAGACTATTAAGAGTACTTCAATTGGTCTTAACCGACTTTTTGATACCCTGTAACGAAGTTACGCCCCATTTTAGTTCACCTAATTTTAATTTTTGACAATTTTTATTCTTAAAAATTAACAAAAGTTACATTTTAGTAGCAAATTTTGCATTATGAAGACTATTAAGAGTACTTCAATTGGCCTTAACCGACTTTTTGATACTCTATAAGGCAGTTACGCCCCTTTTTTGTTTACCCTCTTTCTATTTGTGTCTATTTTTAAAGTAAAGTCATCAATAAGTAAAACTTTAGTTTAAAATTTGCTTGAGGAAAACAATCATAGTACTTGAATCGGTCTTAACCGACTTTTTGATACCCTGCAAATGAGTTATGCCCCTTTTTTGTTCACCTCCTATGAATTTGTGTCCATTTTCAAAGTAAAAACCATAAATAAGTAAAACTTTAGCTTGAAATTTGCTTGAGGAAAACAACCAGAAGTACTTCAATTGCTATTAACTGGCTTTTCGACATCCTGTAACGTAGTTACGCCCCTTTTTATTTCACTACTTTCTATTTTTGTCTATTTTTAAAGAAAAAATCACAAACAATTTAAACTCTTGCTAAACGTTAGTGTGATGAAAATAATCCGAAGTATTTGAGTCGGTCCTAACCGATTTATTGATACTTTACAATATAAGGACACCCCATTTTGTTCACTTGCTTTTAATTTCTGTTCAGTTTTAATACAAAAAACAAGAATAACTTCAATGAAACTTAAATGTTATTAGGAAAACTTTTAAAACCGTAAGATTTTCTTTCTTAAAATTTGCATCATTTTAAAATGATGTTTGTTTGTTTGTTTTAAAATCTTGTTTTTTGTATTAAAACTGAACAGAAATTAAAAGCAAGTGAACAAAATGGGGTGTCCTTATAAGAATAATAAAAAATAAAACTCTTCAATGTAGACATTTTGGCAACCTAGGGCATTCTAGTGTTAAGGATTAAAATTGAAGTTGGCATATTTCCCTTAATTTTCATATATATGGCAACCATATTTAAAAGTAACGGTAACGGCCATTACTTCATTTGACAGACAGACAGATATACAGAGGCCTAAGGATTCTCAGATTCTCCTAGTAAACAGAAAAAATGTACCTTTTCTTACCAACCACGTCTCTCACAAATCGCTTTATAAAGCAACTTGTCGCTGCCATTAAAAAAGTGTAGTCTTTCCATTCTGTTTGCAGCTTAATTGCACTTCTTCACTTAAACTCCCACACAGTCGAGGCGCCTGTGAATTGCTTTAAGCATACGCAAAGTTTAAATAATTAAGTCGAATGTTAAATGAATTCAGCTCTTTGTCTTTCATTGTGGCCACATTGTGTGGCGGAACACTGGTGGCGGGTGGACGGCGTAGCGTCTTGACTTGTAATTAAAAATGTGCACTTAATTTGTTGCTGAATTTTAAGTTGCCGACATGAATGGTTGGTGTAGTTGTAGTTGCTTTTGTTGACGCAAAAGGGGGTACGTATGCATGTTTTGGTGTGTAAATCGTGCAATGAAAGCATTTTATTGTTATTGCTTTATTGTCGAAAAAGGCTAAAAAGACGGAAGAGGCCAAGAATTTGGTCAGAAAACTTAATTTGTCATTTCAGAGTTAATTTTTATGAAATTAATTTTTTATTATTTATAGTTGTGGATATGTGGGAGCTGATGGATTGTATATACATACATAACCAAAATTTAGTTACTGAGAGAAATTTAGTTTTGGGCTTTGACAACTAAGTAGCGAAGTAAGGAAGACATGGAACTCATTGGTTGATTGATTGCTTTTCAGCCCATTTTTGAACCTCTGAAAAAGTGGTTTCAAAGAACTAACCACCATTTTTATCAAGTTCGAAGTCAATCAGGTTACTCCTTAGAAAGTCTTAACCCATGTTTGATGCATCGACAAATGAATTTCCAAAAAATTAAAAACATCCTATAGAATTACATTAAATTTTGAGTACTTTTAACAAATATTTAGACAAAGATTCCTTAAAATTTTTTTTAATAAACTCAACCCCTTTTTTTTAAACTTTCGAAAGTGGATCTTAGAAAAATTGAAAAATAAGTCTCAAATTATTTCTTAGTTGAAGTACTCTCATTAAATTGTCAGTCAAATAGCCATTAAATCATTTTTTCCATAACAAATCTTAACCCATTGCTGACCGCTTTAGAAACCAACTTTCAAAAAACCTAAAAAGACATGTCGAATTATTTCTTATTTGAAGTACTTTCATCAATTTGCAGTCAATAGGTCCATTAAATCACTTTTCCCATACAAATTCTTAACCCACTTCTGCCCGCTTTGGAAGTGGTGTGTCAGTGATGTGCCAAGTCATTTATTTTTGAAGAACTTTCACTGAATTTGCATTCAGTAGGCCCATTTAATCACTTTTCCCATACTAAATCTTAACCCATTTCGGACTGCTTTAGAAGTAAACTTTCAAAAAACCCAAAAGGACATGTCGAATTATTTCTTATTTGAAGTACTTTCATCAATTTGCAGTCAATAGGTTCATTAAATCACTTTTCCATACAAATTCTTAACCCATTTCCGACCGCTTTGGAAGTGGTGTGTCAGTGATGTGTCAAATTATTTCTTTTTTGAAGTACTTTCATCAATTTGCAGTCAATAGGTCCGTTAAATCACTTTTCCCATACAAATTCTTAACCCATTTCTGATCGCTTTAGAAGTAAACTTTCAAAAAAATTAACAAAGACGTGTCGAATTTTTTTTATTTGAATTACTTTCATCAAGTTTAATGTTAAGGCAGTCAGAGCAAATAATTTCCGGTATATAGAAGATATCTAAATAATAAAAAAATATCTATATATATATATACAATATGTATTTTTTAGTGTCCGACCGAATATTCGGTTTCGGCCCAAATAAGTGGTTTCGGTTTCGGTTTCAGTTTCGGCCAAAAAATGGCCGAATAGCCGAAACCGAAACTTTCTAGAATATTTTTTACATTTTATTGTGTAGCAGATATATAGTGAAAGAAGGAATAATTTAAATGCCACCAATGTAAATAAACTTCTTTTTTTAGCATATAATATAAAATTATTTAATTTTGAATATTAGCGAGTAAGGTACGAAAGGGTGATTTTTTCATGCTTACGTTTTTAAAAAATGAATAAATTGTTTTTTTAATAAGTATTTATTTATTTATGCTATGTTTGTTTGTTTGTTCTTTATTTACTTAATGTAAAATTAGTTTGTTGAAAAAAGTGCTAGATATGGTGATTTTTATTTCAACTAGAAAATTTTGGTTTCGGCCGAATATTAAAAAAAAACCGAATATTCGGTTTCGGTTTCGGCCCAAAAAAGTGGTTTCGGTCGGACACTAGTATTTTTTAATGTAGAACGATACAGTATCGGCTTTAGATAAGCAATAAAGTCACTTTCTCTTTTCGACAGCTATCGGCTGTGTTGCTTTTAGTTTATGTACTTCGATAGAGCTGTTTGCTTGACAAACACAAACACACACACACACACAGGGACCAGAATGAAACGTCAAAATTGCAATCAGCTGTGCGACACAAACACACCGCCAACCAGAGCGAGAGCCACAGTCACAACAGTTGGAGGCATTTTCTGGTCTGCTTGGGCATTGGTGTCTTTTATCGTCGGCGCGTTGCATTGCTCACTGCTTGGTTGTCATTTCGTAATTATCTCATTACGAAATGTGCCGACGGCGGCGGCGTGTGGTCGCTTCGCCCCCCATTTAGTGGCCGCACACAAGTCAATAACATTTGTCTGTTGCACTGAACGGTGCTTGGGGCGGCAACAACAGACGCTGGCGTTCACTGCCCGCCTGAGTACAGAGTGCCTTGCTGACAGGTAGAACAACTACAACAAACATGCAGATTGCTTTTAGCAAATAGCGGCATGAAAATTGATAAGGTTTGGTTGGCATAAAGGCCACAACAGCTGCTCATATTTTGAGCAACAACAACAACAACAACATTGCAACAACAGCTTCAGTGAGTAAAGTTGTGAATAAATATGCAACCGATATGGCAACATGGGCAATTTGTGATAGCAAAAGTCGTAGTCAGCTGGGAGAAAAGATGCCGTTTTATAGTGGTTTAATATAAAAAATTATATAAAAATGGCAAAATTACATTAAGATTTGTGGTACAAAAGTAGCATAAAAGTTCAAAACAAATTATTGTGAAAATAAAATAAAAATGAGTGTCAAAATAGCATAAAAGTTTCAACAAAGTGGCAGAAAAGTAGCATAAAAGTAGCACAAAAATTGAAAATTACTTATAGTCAAATTAGAATAAAGTAAAAATATGATAAAAGTGCTATCACAGAGGCTTAAAAGTGACATCAAAGTAGTATAAAAGTAGTATAAAAGTTGCCAAAACGAAAACCAAAAGTAACCCAAAAATAGCCCAACGAAACCCAAAAGTATTGCTTGAGTTAGTCACAAAGACTTGAAGGTTGGATTAAGCAAGAAGTTGCGCTGCTTCCAGCTAAACTAGATAGAAATTCTCAATAGCTAAGAATTCTTCGAACATTTATAGTAGCTAAGAGCAAAAGGAATATAAAAGTAGCGTAGAAGTAGCCTAAAAGTAGCAAAAAATAAGCGATCAAATATGTGGCAAAACTCCAAGAGTCGACTTAAGGGAAAAGCTTCTCAATGGCTACAAACTCCTCATACATTTAGATTTGAAGAAAAGTAGCATTAAAGTAGTGTAAAAGTAGCACAAAAGTAGCACTGAAAGTTGCCTAAAAATGGTATACAAGTTGCTCAAGTTGTTCAAATTGGTGACAAAAACTTATAGATTCCCTTAAGTGAAAAATTTCACAATTTTCTTAGCTTCAAATAGACAGAAATTTCCAAGAGCTACAAATGCTCGCAAGATTTGCAATAGATCAGAGCTATATATAGGTATTTAATTTTATATTTTTTATAATTTCTTTCTGGTCTTCTTCCATCACAATTAAACAGCCATCGCAAATGTTCTCTAATTAACTCTATTTACTTATTTATGCCCAAAATTAAAGTGCGATTGGATTTGTTGCTGAAAATGAGGCCATCGCCATTAAAACCACTCAATCGACATATCTGACATAACGACGTTTATCGGCGAGATAACGATTGATAGTCGAACGAGTGCGTTGAACGTTTAATTTTCATGAAGTCACAGATCGATTAAGGTTCTTTCATCTAGTGGCACATTCGACAGCCATAATTACACAAAGCAATGCATTGCAAGGGTTGGGGAAAATATAAAAAAAAATCTGATATACTTTTTTAATTTTTTTTAAACACAGTTATAAGAACTTTATAATAAAAATATTTAAATAAAAATATTTATTTGTTGTATTATAAAGTTTTTAAAATATTTTTATTCAAATATTTTTATGTTAATCTTTTATTTTTATCTTTTATCTCTATTCAATTCTACTGCAATCAGCATCTTTAGTTTTAAATTTTTTAATTTTTTCTGTTTTAGAAAAAATATATTTTTGTGTTCAAAGCACAGTTATAGAACACATTATAATAAAAATATGAAAACATTTTATTTTAATCTTTATTTAATTCTTTAGTTTTAAATTTTGTAATTTTCTATATTTTAGAAAGAATAGCTATGAAAAAATTATAATACAAATATTTAAATATTTTTGTTTTAATCTCTATTCAACTCTACTACAATCAGCGGTTTTAGTTTAAAATTTGCAAAAGTTTTGTATTTTAGAAAAAATATGTTTTTGTATTCAAAGCACAGTTATAAAAATATAATAACAAAAAAATTTAAATATAAAAATATATAAAATATTTAAATATAAAAATATTTAGATATTTAGATTTAGTTATTTTTAATAATATTTAAAATATTTTAATATAAAAATATTTAGATATTTTTCGTTGAATCTCTATTCAATTCTACTACAATCAGCTTCTTTAGTTTCTAATTTTTTTACATTTTTGTATTTTAGAAAAAATATGTTTTTATGTTCATTACACTCATTAAAGGTTTTTTGTTTCGTTTTTTTTCACCCTTTCGGTAATTAACGATTCCATTCAAACCTCTGCCATTGATGACTGTAATTTGCTGCTACTACTTATTGTTGTTGTTGTTTTTGTTATTTTTCTTGTTGCTGTATGAAGCGTACGCATTAATTATATATTTTTCAACCGATGTTTTATTTCACTTTTACTCAAAAAAACAACTTTTAAATAAATTTTTTAGCTTTTTTATAATAATTTGTGATGCTTCGTTGTTGTTGTTGTTGTTGCTTGTATAGCATAATTAACGCTCATTCAAACGCCAACACACTTTAATGATATTTTCGCGCTCGCATTGGTTTCAACACTCTGATAATTTTAATGTTGCTTCACTGCATTGCTTTTGTGCAATTTGCGTTGGTTTTTTTAACTTTTTAAATTTAAAAAAAAAATTTTTGTATATCTTTTATTTATAAATTCAATGTGTCAATTTGTGTATTTATTGCAGCGCTTGAAAAAGCAATCAAAAACAATGCAAAAAATCACTGTCATGGAAAAGTCAGCCGGCTGTCGGAGTGCCTTTTTTTGCAGCCAATTCCCTCGCAATTGTGACCACAGGGCCCAGTATTGCTTTTGAAAATTTCGATCGAAGTCAAACGCCAGCATTCACTGCTCAGTTTGTTTGCTTCTCGCAACCGTTTCTTGTTGCAAACTAACTGCAACATGTGTGTTCTGCTCTTTTATTCGCCTTTGAATCGATTGCATTTTCTGCCATTATTTTATTCAGTCGATTTTAGTTTTTTGTTTAATTCAGTTTTGCATTTCTTTTGTGCAATTTTTCTCTTGGCGCGCTGGCGCCAGCCGTTAATACTTAGCCACCATACGTGCCAGAAAGACCGATTCGCAGTTTGTTTGTTTGTTTGTTTTGTTGTCGTTTGCATGGCATACAAGTAGAGAAAAAACAAAACAAAATAATTTTAAACAAAGTAGGTGCCCTTCTGATAATGAATTTTGGGTCATTGTTATGTTGAAAGTTGATTCATTCAAAAACAAAAAATAAAGAAAAAATGATATTGTTGCAAATGTTTTTGTTAAGCGGAAATATTCACCAAAAACTTTGGGTTAGCAACCAGTAAAATAAGGTAGGGATTTCGTTAGTTAGGAGTAGCAGAGCTCACTTGGGCCATGAAGACCCATTGTGATACCACAAACAATCGAACTAAAGTCTTCTCACTCATTGAACCAGTTTGAGCTCTTTACAAAACCTATTCGACTGTGAATAGTCCTATGGACTGGATCCGCTAGATTATTGAAGAAGAAGTTACCTAGGTGAGTCTTTCTTCTTCTAGATAATTCCTTCTTCCTTATTCTAGTTAAAGTGGTTCTGGTCCATACAGTTACGAAAGAAAGTTCTTTAAAAGCAAACCCAATCTAAATGTTCCTTCTTCTATATAATGCTGAACCAATGCATAGAAGGAGAAATACTTTTTCTTTGTCTTCTTTGCTCAGATAGCTACGAAAGATGAACCTTAAAAATCAAACCCAACCTAAATCTCCCTTCTTCTAAATAATGTGGAACTAATGCATAGAAGGAGATGTCCTTTTTCTTTGTCTTCCTTGTTCAGATAGCTACGAAAGTAGGTCCTTGGGAAGGAAACCCAGCCTGAGTCTTCCTTCTTCAAATAATACAGAATAATTGCATAGAAGGTAAACGTGTTTTCTTCCTGATTCATTCGGCTTTCATAGAACTTTTTAGAAAGCAAACCTAACCCTCTTGCATGTGTGTCAATTAACCAATTAAACAGTGATCCGTCTGAACACCGAACTTTGTTCTAATCTGGTACCTTTTTAGTGAGAGAAATTCTCTACAACGATGAAAGTTTAAGCTTGGCAGTAAATCCAGTGTAGCGTTCAATCCATCTTGGGTTAGTTTCTTGTATGGAGCCTTCAGTCTATTTTGGGTTTGTTTCTTGAATGAAACCTGAGTGAATAAGCTTGGCAATAAATCCTGTATAGCCTTCAGACCATATTGGTTTAGTTTCTTGAATGGAGCATGTGTGACTGAGCTTGGCAGTAAATCCTGTGTAGTCTTCAGTCTATCCTGGGTTAGTTTCTTGTATGGAACCTTCAGTCTATCCTGGGTTAGTTTCTTGTATGGAGCCTTCAGTCTGTCCTGGGTTAGTTTCTTGAATGTAGCCTGTGTGAATAAGCTTGGCAATAAATTCTGTATAGTCTTTAGTCCATCTTAGGTTAGTTTCTTGAATGGAGCCTGTGTGACCAAGCTTGGCAGCAAATCCTGTGTAGCATTCAGTCCATCTTGGATTATTTTCTTGAATATACATAGTTTGTATGAGTACTAAGCTAACAGTTTCGAAGAGAGATACCAAATACAAACCAACCAAACACTGAACTAATTGAAATACAAATATTAACGATTTCAATCTTTGCTGTTGTAACAAAGTCGTTACAAATTTGTCTTGAGACACCGTTGACATTTTTCCATAAACAGTTTTATGTTAAACAACTAAATTTTCAAAACTGATCACCTTGTCTGGCAATATTTGGGCATATTTAGTTTTAGATTTTCTTAATGTCAACATAAAACATACCAAAACTTTAAATAATTTCATGAGCCCTTCCCCCACATTGACGCCCACCACTGGTTGTCACATAGAAAGTATTACATTTAATATGTTTTAAAATATCTCAAAGTTAGCATAAAAACAGCTTTTAGTATCAACATTAAACTGATGTTTCGGCTGGTGATTGCGTATCGTTAAGAGACGCAACGCTGCGGCCTACATTGGCGACCCACATGGAAACTCATTTCATGCCTCGATATGCGTTTCGAAAACGAATTCTTAATAATTTGTTAACACATATGTCATGAGATGTGGTGTGATTGTGGTGCGTTGCAGCCAGTCTGCCCACATGGCAGCATTGTCATTTTGTATGCTTGGCCAACCCATGCAAATTCTTGAGGTGCTTCTCAGTCGTGCTGCAGAGATGCAGCCAATGCAAACATCAACTTGTTGCGAGCTGATATGAGTTGGTGTGTTGTTAGCACTCAAATGACTCCAAATGACTGATGGGTGGGTGTATTGGATAAACAGGTTCGTAGAGGTGACAAATTGCCTTAGATGGCTTGAAGGTTTTCGTTGAAGCTGCCATAACATAAATGGCCAATATTTTGGAGCATTTACATACAATACGAGTTGAAAGACAATAGTTCAACAACTAATGTTGTTGGCCTTAGAGCAGTGATGACCATTCTGCTACTCACGGTCATCACTGCCTTACAGGGGCAAAGTGATTGATTTATGAGATTTTGTATTTTATTTGAAAATATATAAAATACGGAATTGAATTTCTTGGCTCATTTAAATTTGAATTTTTCATAAAGATGCGCTTCAGAACCTGGCAATGAAATCCACTGAAATGAACCTTTGGGATCTTATTGCAAATGTCAAGTTGTGGCTTCTTCGGGCTTTAAGACATTTTTTAAATCTACTAGAAATGTTTTAAATCTCCCTTTTTAAAACAGAATGTCAACACTCTACTGTTGCTTAAACTAAGTAATAGTTTTTGGTTAATATTTCCATTCAAAACAAAGAAACTATTCATCAGGAACAGATCTAATTTATGTATATAAACTTTCAACACATGTTGCCCGCTTAAGAATGTTTAATATCAGGATTTTGAATTATAACTACCATTTGGTAAGTGTTTTTCTCACCCTCTTAAAAGCACATTTTTGAAATAATTTACGTTTAACATTAAATCATAATAATAGTAATAAACACTGCATAAAAAATAACTCCATGACTTTGGAGTTTAAATCAATTTGCTATACTGTTTCGAAACAGTGAACGCACACCAGACGTTCACATAAAATGTTGCAATTTTATTGAAATGTGTTTTGCGCACTTTCACCGCAGACGACACGGTTTAGCGATTTTGCAGCTGCAAACTATTAAAAAAACTAAAATTAAAAAAAACAAAATATCAAAATATTGAGAAACAATTAAAATGTAAACACAAAATTTAAACAAGAACTATTAAACAAATATGAAAGAGTAAATAATAAACGCTAAATATTTAAACAAATAAAAAATACTTAAATGAAAAGATTACAATTTTAATTAAAATTAAGAAAATATAAACATGAAAAACAACTACAAACTAAAAAAAATACAATAAAAAAAATTATAAAATTAGCTTTACAAACTTATAAACTTAGCTTTACAAACTTATAAACAATTAAAAATAAAAAATTACAAACTATAATCAGATATGAAAATAAGAAGCAAATAATAAAATTTTAAAAGTTAAGTGGTAAATAAAACCAAATAAAAACAGCATAATTAACAAATTACAAACAGCATACAGCAACAACTAACAAAAATAAAAACTAAAAATTAAAAATTAAAAAATCAAAATTTTTCAATAAATAAAAAATCTAACTAAAAAATAAACAGTTAAATGAATGAACAGTTAAATGAAAGTTAAACATTTTAAAAACAAAAATGAATTAAATTAAAAATTAAAATTTAAATATATAAAACTAAATCAAAAAGAAATACCAAAAACAATTAACTAAAAAAATAGAAAATTAAATAATGAAAATTGAGAATTTTTCAAAAAGAAAATAATTGAAAAGATTTTTTAAATGAACAGAAATAATACAAATCAAACATTAAATTTAAAAGTTAAAAGTAATGGAAATCGAAAATTTTTTAAATAAAAAATTAATTCTAAAAAAGAATTTTTTCAACAAAAAACTTAAATTAAAAAAAAAGAAGAAGAAATTAAAAAGTTAAATAAAAAATTAAATTAAAAGAAATAAATATTATAATTAAAAATTCAATTAAAAAGACAAAAAAATTAAAGTTGTAATCAAAATTAAACGAGAAATTAAAGTCAACAATTTTTCTAATAAACAAAAAACTAAATTAAAAAAGCTAAAAATTGTATTAAAAAATGAAAAAGTTAAGTAAAAAATTAAATTAAAATATAAATATTTTAATTAAGAATTAAATTTAAAAAACATAAATTTAAAAATGAAAAAATAAAAATTTAAAAGTGTCTAAAATAACTAAAACATGGAATTAAAAAAAAAATAAAAATTAAATATTGAAAATATAAATTTTCCTAAATTATTAAAAATTGAATCAAAAAACAATAAATTAGTATAGTTATGAAAATTAAAACAGTTTAAATAAATAAAAAATTAAATTTAAAAAATACAAAGAAAATAATGACATCAAAAATTGTTCAAATAAAACAATCAATTAAAACAAAAATATGGAAAATCTCCAATTTTCTAAATAAACAAAAAATAGAGTCAAAAAAATAAAAGCTTAATAAGGAAGATCAACGGTTTATAAAAGAACTAAACAATTAAATTCAAAAATAATACGATAAATAAACAAACAATATATAAGATAGTGAATAAATAAATAAAATAGTAAGAATAAAAAAGTGTTCAAATAAATAAGTAAAACAATGAAAATAAAAAATCAAATAAATAAAAAATTAAATTTAAAAAATACAAAAGAAGATAATAGACATCAACAATTGTTCAAATAAAAAATTAAATTAAATTTAAAAAATACAAAAGGAGATAATAGACATAAAAAATTGTTCAGATAAAAATTCAATTAAAACAAAATTAAGGAAAATCACCAATTTTCTAAAAAAAACAATGGAGTTCAAAAAAATAAAAGTTTAATAATGAAAATCAAAGGTTTTTAAAATAAATAAAAAACCAAATTAAAAAACTTAAAAAATAATAATGCGATAATGCGTCGGTCCCGTTCGTGGACATAAATCAGCACTTTCGCGCGCTCAACTAATAGCATTTAATTACGATTTTAGTAAATTATTTTTTAATTTGTATTTTTTTTAATCGCTACACGCACTGGAATAAATACCAAATAGAGATGCCAATCGCCGAAGCAATTCAGACGCGCCGCAAATTGCATGAAAGCGGCAGCAGTGAAGCAAAAAAATTGCGTCGAGTCGAAAGACGAGACGGCGGAAAAATAAAATTAATAAAATAAATAGCAACAATTGGGAAAAAACTTTACGCAATGTGCACAAAAACACCGAATAAGCTCTGACGCTGCTTTGTTGTTGCTTTAAAATTTGTGTTGTGCGTTTGCCAGCCGCAGACACACAGAGAGAAGCACGCGGCAGCACTTCACGATTTATTGACTGCAGATATTTGTTCACTTACTTTTCACTGAGATTTTAATTTGTTAGAGATATAAATTTTTTATTTCATAAAAATCGCAATTTCGCTTCCGCTTGCACCATAGAAATATTTGATGCAATTTGTTTAAATTTATTTTATTTTTTAATATTTTTTTGTTTGCTCTGTGGAAGCGTAATGAAAGCACACAACACTTTGCCCAATTTTTTTGGTTGTTTACTTTATTTTCGTTTGTTTATTTATGGACAACGGTTGACAGTATCGCTGTGTTGTTGTTGTTATTGTTGAATTTTCAACTTCACTACACACGCACACACGTACGCACGCGACGAATCTGCAGTGTCAGATGGAATAATTTTAAATTTTTTCTTCTACTTTTTGTTGTTGTTGTCGCTTGTGTGTATTTTTGTTTGGGCAGCGTTCGACGCGCTTCGTCTACCTTTCCGTGGCATGCAACCAGACCGTGTGGAATCTAAAACCCAACTGAGCAGCGTAGCGCAGCCACATGAGCAACTTTCGCACACCAAAGCCACCACCCGGCCCCCGGAGCATATTTCGTGCCATATCGACGAGCGTTGGCAACTTGAAACTTTGGCGAGTGTTTTGGGGTGCCGGCCCGGTCGCTCGTCGGCGTCGAGTGCGCACATGTTGGTGGTGGAAATTGTGCGGACGGTAGGTGGAAGGCGGCTTAGTGCTCTCCAATTGGGTTTGTTTTGTGGATTTCGATGTGTGGATGGTAGCGGCGACGTGGGTCTGTGTAAATATTGCATGCGATAAACTATGGAAATCGTCCAGTGGCGGCGGCTTTGTTTGTTATTTTTTTAAGTTTTATGATGTTTACGCAACTTGAACTTGTTGCTGCGTGTTATGTGAATGGTAAATAAAAAATATTTTCATTTTAAGCTGTTAATCAACAAACTTCTAACAAGTTTTATGCATTTTATTCTACCAAATACTTATTAAAGCTGAATCTAAAAATTTAAATCTTTAAAAAAATAAATAATAATAATGAAAATCAAAGGCATATAAAAGAACTACACAATTAAATTAAAAAACAATGCGAAAAAAAATAAATAAATGAAATAGTTAGAATAAAAGTGTTTAAATAAATAAATAAAACAATGAAAATAAAAAAATCAAGTAAATAAAACATTAGATTTCAAAAATACAAAAGAAGGTAATAGACATCAACAATTGTTCAAATAAAAAACTAAATTAAAACAAAATTAAGGAAAATCTTCAATTTTCTAAAAAAAAATATAGTTAAAAAAATAAAAGCTTAATAATGAAAATCAAAAGCAAATCAAACACAAACTTCTAACAAGTTTTATGTATTTTATTCTACTAAATTCTTATTAAAGTTGAGTCTAAAAAATTAAATTAACATATTTCTGATCTGTAGATCTTTTCTTTTACATTTGACTTCATTATTCAACTTGTCACCTGTAGACCTTTTTCCGTAACACCAGGCGGCCAAGTTCGCAGGTACACTAAGTGCTATAGGGCAAGTCAAAGAAAGCTTCTTTGGGCACAATTCCATAATAGGATTCTTAAAGACTGAACTTGACTATGTTACATCCATAATAAGGATTGAACAATTTATAAAGGTCACAGCTCCATGATGCTCAAAAGCACAACGTACTCAAATTGAGTGTCGCGAGCGGCAAGTTTCCGATATAAATTGGGATAATGTAAATGGAGTATGCCACTACCCCTCCTTGGTAGTAATCGAGGCCTATCTAAACAGTAGTAATCGTAATCGAGTAATCGAGCCTCAACAATTTTAGAACTTGGAGGGCTTTGTTCCTTCATATAAACGACACATTTTTTCAGAGATGTGTCGGTCACACAAGGTACATATATGTCATTGTGTCCTGAACATTGCCTCCTTAGTGTAATTTTAATTCTCATTTACTTTTACATCATTTTATTTCAACTTATTTTATCTACACTTCAACTATCTGTTCGCTTTGTGCTCGCATATCCGCAATCTTGGCAATCGCTTTGTGCTCTGTTCTTTGCCTTCGACTGGTGGCTGGCTGGCTGTTGCTCCACACGACCGATGCGTCATAATTCGCTTGAAATATTACATACTCGTATTTGTATCTGACAGCTACAACAGATACGTTTCACACAAAACTACAACACAACAAAAACACAATAAGACCCAAAAAAAAGCCGCGCAAAGTGTAGCAAAAGGCAAAAGCACCAACATCCAAGTGCCACCAAAGGCGAGCAAAAATATTTATAATCTGCTTGAAGGCAGCCAAAGACGCACAAAAACAAAGTTTAAATGTAATGTTAAGCAGCGCGTCAGTTGGTTTGTGGTTTTAGTGTGGCTTTGCTTTGTTTGTTTGTAATTTTTACTTTATTTATATTTATTTGCCAGTTTTCTGTCTACTTATGTTTTGTTTCTTTTTTATTATATGCTTATTTTTTTTTTTTAATTTTTTAGTTTTTAATTTACTTTTTCATATGTTTGCAGTGAACCTTCATTGTTGCGAAGCGTTCGACCAACAACTATTAACAAATTGATGCTACTGTTGGTGTTGTTTTGAGTTTATGTTTGCCAAAGTTGCGTTCGTACAATCAGATATGAGAATTTGTAGTCGATCTAAAGTGCTGAGAGGGACTAAAAGTTTGCGATAAAGTGGCGTGAAGCCAAACTGTGGGAAAGCAAAAGATTTCAAGTAGTGATTGAACTATTGAACTCATTTGTTGACTGTTCAATTTGACAATTACTGCATCATTATCATCACTTCCGAAACTAATAGAGACGTTTTAATATCTATTTGATTGCCACATTTTAGACGATTGAATTGTTGTTGTTAAAACCAAATCAAATCAATTCATATCAATTCAAAACAATTCAAATCCGTTCAAACCAGTTCAAATCAAGTTAATTCAAACTAAGTCAATTCAATCCAAATCATTATCAATAAAATCGAATCAATTCAATTCAATTCAAATAAAATTTATTTAAATCAATGTAATTTAATTCATATCAAATCAAATCAATTCAAATTAGTTTGCATCAATTCAAATCAATTCATATCGAATCAAAATAAATTAAATCAATTTAAATGAATTCAAACCAATTCAAATCAAATAAATTCAAACCAAATTAGTTTAATTCAATTCAAATCAAACTAATTCAAATAAATTAAAATCAATTTCATTGATTTGATATATCAAATCAAACAAATCACTCCAAATTAATTCAAATCAAACCAATACAAATTAATTCAAACCAACTCAAATCAATTCAACTGAATTCAGATCAATTCATATCGATTCAAAATAAATCAAATAAATTTAAATCAATTCAATTCAAATTAAATCTATTTATATAAATTCAGATCTATTCGAATCAATTCAAACAATTAAATTTAAATCTAATCAAATCAATTCAAATAAATGAAACCATTTTAATTGAAATAAATTTAAATCAACTCAATTCATATCACTTCAAACCAATTGAAATCAAATCAACTCAATTTAAGTCAAATTAATTCAAACCACATTAATTTAATTCAATTTTAATCAAATCAATTCAATTTAAAAAATTAAAACAATTTTAATTGAAATAAATTTAAATCAACTGAATTCATATCACTTCAAACCGATTCAAATCAAATCAACACAATTTAAGTCAAATTAATTCAAACCGCATCACTTAAATTCAATTTAAATCAAAACAATTACAATTAAATCAATTCAAATCAAATAAACTCAATTTAAATTAATTCAAATCAACTGAATTTAAATAAATGTAAATCAAATCAATTTAATCCTAATCAATTCAATTCAAACCAAACCAATTCAATTTAAACCAAATCAATTCAATTCAATTAAAATAAATTCAAATCAGTTCAAAAAACTTCAAATTGGATCAAATTCAATTCAAAACTAAAAAAAATACAGCAAAAAATTTCAAATCAAATTAATTCAAATCAATTAAACAATCCAATCCAATAAAATCAATTCAAATTAAATCGATTAAAATCAAATCAATTCAAATAAACTAGAATCAAATCAAATTACGTTAAGTCGAATCAAACCAAATAAATTAACATCAGTTAAAATCGATTCAAGTTATGTTATTGTTTAAAAAAAAAATTTAACCAATCAAATCAATTCCATTGAAATAAAATCAATTTAAATCTAATTAATTCAAATAGATTGGAATTAATTCAAATCAAGCAAATCAACTCATACGCACATCAACTCAATCACAGCAACTCACATCAATTAATTAAATAGTTAATCAAACTAAATATTATTTAAATCAATTTCCAAATCAATTGATCAAATAAATTAAAATAAATAATCTAAATCTAGAAACTAACGAACTAAAATCCAGTCATAACAATGTTGTTGAACATTTTCCTTTTCATATTTTGGTAATTTATTTATTTGGTAAATTTTTTCTGTATTTATCTCGCATGCAACATATTTTAACACACAAATATTTTAACAAACATTCTGCACTTTGTGCTTCCACATTTCGCTATCTTAGCAACATTTAAACGCCCAACTACAACAACCACAATATTCTTACTTTCAACTATTTCTCGCATGCAACAGAAATGTGCACTTGATCGCATATTTCTGTTTATTTGGAATTTTTTTACGCTCGCAAACGCATGCGGTTAGTTATTTTTGGCATCCACAAAAACCACATTTTTATGGTCCACATTACAGCAACAACAACAACAACAATAAGATGAGAAAACCCAAAACAACTATCAAAAAATAAACACACACAAAAAAACAATTCTACGACAAGTTGAGTCCGCACGCCGGCTGCTACTTATGCGCTGCTTATGTTCGACAGCAACAACAACAACAACAACAGCACCAACAACAACAATCATTAGAGCCAGTCAGTGTGCATAAATGACTAATCCACGGGGCGCGCACAAGTTTAAAAGTTCACATGTGCTGGCAGCTGATTTTAATTATTTTCATAATTGAATTCGCGCAGAAGCGGAAAGCAAAGGGAAATCGGCCGAAACCGACAAAAAAATAATGAAAGAAGTTCTTGGTGCTTATTTTAAATGCCGGCGAGCGCACTGAAGTGAACGCAAAACTGGCCTGTGGCGGCAGCGAAGGGGTTAAGTGAAATTTGAGAAACATGTGTTCGCGGCTGATCAGCGCCGGACGGCGATTGCTGATATGAAAAGTTCGGCTGGCTGACTAGTTGGTGGGTGTGTCGCGCCAGCGTCGACATATTCGACCGTAATTGGGCTGCGAGTTTCATTGATGGGTGCAGCAGCTCGAAATTGGGTCGAAAGTGCAGTTGACGGCAAATGAGCTGAAGAAAAGCAATTGGTTGGAGTTTTTTGTTGTTACGTTCTGACAGCGTTGACTATGTATGGGCTATGCTTTGGGGATTTATGGCATGGCATAATGTCATGCGAGAATAATTTTTGATTTTATTCGAATTTAATTTGTGTTAATGTGATGGCATTAAAAATTGAATTGAAATGGAATAGAATAGAAATCGAATTGGAGTTAAATTGAAACCGAATTGGAATAAAAGTTAATTGAAATTTATTAGTATCTGATAAATAAAAATGAATTGATTAAAAAGTAATGGAGATCAAATTCAAATTTAAATGGAACTGAATATTAATTTAAATGAAATTGAAATCAAATTGGAATTGGAGTTGGATTGGAATAATAGACTATTTTTTTTCAAATTGAAGTTGAATTAGAAAATAATTAAAATTGATTTAAATATGAGTAAGTATTGATTACTATAATAAAAAATTAATTGATATAGAATTAAAATGTATTTAATGAAATGAATAGGTGTATTGAAATCATATTAGAACTAAACTTAAATTACAACTGAATTAACGTTCAATTGGAATAGAATTAAAATTGAACTGTATTTGAATAAAAGTTTAATTAAAATATATTAGAATTAAAATTCAACTGTATTTGAACTAAAGATTAATTGAAATAGAATTAACATTGAACTGTATTTGAATCAAAGTGTATTTGATATAGAATTAAAATTGAACCGTATTTGAATTAAAGTTTAATTAAAATAGAACTAAAATTGAATTAAAATTAAGTTGAGTTGAAATTTCATTAAAAACCATCCAATCAATCGAATATAAATTGAACTTAAATTACAGTTGAACTGCATTTGAATTGAAGTATAATTTAAATAGAATTAAAATTGTACTGTGTTTGAATTAAAGTTTAATTGAAATATAACTAAAATTTAATTAAAATTTAGTTAAATTGAAATTCAATTGAAACCATTAATCGAAAATAAATTGAACTTAAATTACAGTTCAACTGCATTTGAATTAAAGTTTAATTGAAATAGAATTAAAATTGAACTGTATTTTTGTAAATTGAAATCGAATTTAATTCAAATCGAAATTCATTCAAGTAACCCAAATTATATTGAAATTCAATTCAGTTCCAATTTCATCCAATTTATCCAATTCGTCGAAATTGAATAAAAATTCATCCAATTCATTAAAATGTAATTAAAGTTGAATTGAAAGTAAATTGAATCTGAATTAAAAATCAATTGGAATTCATTCAAATAATCGAAATTGAATTGAAATTCAAGTTAATTCCAAACATATCAGAATTGTATTGAAATTGATTTTAAATTCAATTACATTTTAATTGAAACTCATCCAATTAATCGAAATTGAATCGAAGTTAATCCCATTCATCAAAATTGAATTGAAATTGAAGTGAATTTTATCTGAAATTTATTCATTTAATTAAAATAGAATTGCAATTCAAAATCAAATTCAATTTAAATTCAATTGAATGTCATTCGCAAACTAAACTATCGATTAGTTAATCACAAACAAGCGTTGAAAACCCATCAACTGGGTTTTTGTTTTTGTTATAAAAAGCAAACAATCACAATAAACAATTGAGGCAGGTAAAATAATTTGCAAATAGCAACCAATTCCGCTGTGCCATGCCGAGTTATTCGAATATTTGCTGATTATACAAATGTGTGTAAATATGCGCTCGAATGTGCGTCCGTGTGTGTGCGTGTGGTTGTGTGCGCGCTAATAACCGCTTCGAATCGGAGCCGCAGCCAAGGCTGCCAAGACCCGCGGCCGACTCGCCGTCGGAGTCGGCTTTCCATTCACTGCCACTTGGATATCATTAAATGTGGTCTTTATTTCTTCATTTGCTCTGTGGTTGTTATTGTTATATTGTCTTTTTTCCCTTTTGTGTGTGTTTTTTTCTTTCATGCCTCTTTCATTCTTTTGTGTTTGCAATTCTTCTATTTTAATGCTTCGTTTTATTTGTAAAAACATTTTTATTGCAGCACATATGACGCTCGTATTTCATTTGCACTCATTAGCTGCTCGACTCTCTCGCTAGTGGACTCTTTCTGTCTGTGGCTCTCTCTCTCTCTCTGTCTGTCTAGCGCTCTCTCTGTGTCTCTGCTTTAATGCCGGTTTTGTGCACATTTTGTTTGATTATCTGTCGTTTGCCGGCGTTTTCTGGTAACTTCTTAGTGCCTCCCGGCCCACCTCTCCCTCACTAAACAGTAATCATGTTTATGCTTCGTTGGTTCGTGTCGAATGCGTTCCACAGCCGCATTCGGGTCCACTGCCTAGTGGAATGTTGTTTTTGTGAGCGCGCTTTTGTGCTTTCGAGTGAAAGCTTTGAATGTTGTGAGTTGATTTTTTTGTTTACATTTAAGCATCGGTTATAGAAAAAGTTTCACAGGCACATTTAACGCTGATGATGTTAGATAATTCAATCATTCATTTCGATTACCAAAGCTCAGTGGATGGGTAGTCTTCTCTCACGGGCTATGCATCTCGGAATCATAGAGGACACTAAGCTAAGCTGGAAAGGTAGATATACGGGAGAGAGCCAAGAAAGCATTGATAGCGAACTACTCAGGCAGCAGGGTTTTCGGTAAGAGGTGGGACTTAGAAACGAAGATGGTTCGCAGAACCTATGCGGCTACAGTTCGATCAATTCTCACGAAGAAAACACTAGTTTGGTGGCCGGCGCTTGAGAGGAACCACAACATTGACAACTTTACTGCAGTGCGAATTACAGAGCATTGGGATTACAGGGGCCTTAAGTTCCTGCCCTACCAACACACAACTCCATGTTGTACCAATCGAATTACTTAGAAGACGAACGTCCACTTCGAGTGCATTGAGAAACTGAGGAAACCATTTCAATGAACGTTAAGACTATACGAACATTGTAGTTTTCCGGTGAAGGTTCCAGTGGACTTGAATGAGGTAACGGACTACACTACAGATGGTGTCGAACTTTGATGTTAGGCTGACCACGCTTTTTCTTTCCAGAAGCGGGTGAAAATGGTTTGCATACACTTTTACAAAGATGAGAAACTCTCAATGCACTGACGTTTCAATGAACGACTGTGGGTCTAGCAGGGATTTACTTCACGAATCGAATAGTAGAAAACTCTTTCCATCTCCGGATTTCAATCTTTTGGATCTCTGTTCCCTTGAAATAAGAGAAGCCTGCCGGATTTCCCTACAGACATTCGGGTTTTGAATGTTTACATCTTTTCCAAGCGGTCATCACAGCACTCACCAAGCCCCTAGTAAGATCCAACTTAATCACAGACTGTAAGTATTTGCTGAGGTTGTTGGTCTATTAAATGGACCACACTATCTACTAGATACCCGAACACGCGGGTCAGATAGCCAGGCCATTAAAGCAGTCACCAAGCTTAGGTATAGTAAGATCCAAGTTATTCACAGACTGTAAGAATTTGGTGAGGTTGGTGGTCTATTAGATGCACCACACCATCTTTTGGATACCCACTCACGTGAGCCTGATAACCAGTTAGTCATTAAAGCTAACACCAAGCCTATAGTAAGATCTAAATTACGCAGAGACTCCATCACAACCCTAGCGGGTGATCCAAGGCTAAGACAGACACGGTACTACGTGTCCTAAGAATAGCGGACAGTAGCGAAATTGAGTTGGTTGGTTTAATTGGAGTGCTCTGCATTCTCGCACTAGTTTTGACGATAAGATGGACGAGTTTAGTGTCTTGATTGTGGATAGGCTGTCGGAGAGTATAGAAACGTGGCTCTTAGAAGTTAGGTTTATCATTTCCAGTGGGTATTCCCTACAAATCGTTTTGTAGAAGCTGCAGAGAAGGAAACAAGTGTGCCAACCATAGCGTTGAAAAGACTAAAATCCTTAAGAAATATGTATTCTAATTGGTTCTTAAGTCGATCTGTTGGAGACTAGACTGAAATGCATCAAGTGTCATCTTGACAATGCAGATTCTCTCTAATGCTTAGTTTTCTTTGTCATGTAGGGAAGAACAGCTCAAACACTCTGCCTTTTGATAGTTAAAATTTTCCCCCACTGCATATTCTAAAATGTCCCCATTCTACACTTTCAACTGGCTGCTTAAAGTAAGAATTATGGGTCATAATTTCACTGCCAGCCTCATTTACTTGCGGCCAACAAACAATTATGCCGTTAAGTCCAAAAGCGAAATATTGGTTGCTGTCTGGCCATTAAATCTCGTCCCCCCAGAAGCGGCTTCCTCACGCCTTAACCATAATAAATTTGCACTAATGCCATTCTAATATTAATTAAAATAATTAATGTGCTTCCCTATACACACACAAAGCCATGCACACAGTAACAGTCAGTTATACAAACCAGCACACACACAACTAAACTTGTAAGCTCAGCCCGAAACAAAAGCGCCATCACACATTATTAGATTTTGCTTCGATAAAGATTAAATTATAATTTCTTGCGTTCGTATTTTAATGGGCAGTCGACGTTAAATGCGCCGCTTGTTATGCTACAATATTTTGCTACACACAAACACAACATGTGTCTGGACATATTTTGCGGGTGTTTGTGTGTGTGTAATATAAACGCTTACAGGCTCATTTGCAGTTGTCAACAGCGGCTGCGGAGTGAGCGAGAGCGACACACAGCGAGCGGCTTCGTCTGACGCCCCTCTGCGGTGCGTGCATATTCAATTGGAAAACTATTTTCGCCTAGGCGCCTGAATGTATGCTAGACTCAGCCGCTATATGAGAGTGTTACCAGCAACAACAACAATGAGCGCGATTGCAGGCTTAATGCCGGCTGACACAATTGGCCATATCCTTTGGGTCCTTGGTTAATGTGTCGCTGCGGTTTGGTGTGTGAGGGGAATAGCAATTAATTTGCACAATTGTGCTGTGCTATGACAATGTTGCCAACGCACTGCGCTGTCATAACTGTAGTTGAACAATTGAGCAGCGCTGTAAGCAGCTGGGGATTTCTTTGGAAAATCCGCATTTAATATTCAATAAATGATTGCGTGCTAATAAATTTTGACGCGCTTTTATGTTACAAGTAATTATTGCAATATTTGTTGTTGTTGTTGTGGTTTTTTGCTAATCAAATGTGAAGGGATGTAGCGTCATAATGGGGAGATGAGATCGATGTTGGATTTAAAGCATTTTTCATAAATATTTATATTTCCTACAGCCAAATTTTGGCTGCCATACAGACTTGGTGATTTTTTAAGTAAAAAACCCCCAGTGCCCTCTAGTGGCCTCTAGGGCGGTCAAGTATGAGACCAACTTATGTTTATTTTCCTTTTCAAATATTTTGTCCGAGCATTTCATGTTCTATCTCCAATCCTTAAGGGGGCTTCCATACAAATTTAAAATTTGTATAAAATAGTTTCGATAGAAAAAAACACCATATTTCAAAAAATACTGCACCGATTTGAAAGATTCTTTAATTGTTGTATAACACACTTTAGTGAGAAAAATACAAAATCAACCAATGTTCCAAACCTGACCACCAGAGGGCAACAGCCATACAATTAAGCCTCCAAAGTCACCAATTTCAAGGTTTATACCAAGCAAACTTCATCTCTATATGTATATGTATAAATTTGTAAAATTTGTATGTTTGTTTGCCCTGCGCCTCAAATTAAATACAAATTAGAAAAACCCATAATTTTACCCACATTTAAGTACAACTTCACCAACCAGCCGCACACTGCAACTTGCCGCAACATGTTGCACAAATGTCTTTCACACACGGAATCAATTAACTTTCACCGTTTTTGGCTTTTCCTCCCCCTCCCATTTGCCGGCCGGCGTCTACCTAATGCCAATTGCCAACTGGCCGCAGTTGTAGTAATTGGCAAATTTTTTCCCTAGTCGGCAAATGTGCAAATGACACGCAAAATGTGTCTCAGCGTTGGCGCAGTGAAGTGTCGCGTAGTGTTGTTGTGCCGGCAAACTGTGTCACTCGCTGTTTATGTTCATGTTTGGTGTTTGTTGTTTATTGTTTACCGCCGATACGAGCATGAATCACACGTTTTTATGCTGACAGCTTGCTGGGCGATTGTGTGGCGGCATTTGGGAAGTGCGGAGAAGTGTGAGAGCAATTTTGCGTGCGAATTTTTGTTTATTGGTCACAGTGACTTTACTTGACTTGACTGGGCTTGCATTAAGAACTTACCAAATATGGATACTTTGATGTATAAAAGGTGAGAGTTGATTGAATGAAACTTACCTGCAATGAAAAAAGAAAAATTCAACAATAAATAATTTTAAACAATTATTAAAAAAAATAATCGAACAAATTATTAAAAAGTTATAGAAAACATTATTATTATCAACCATATTAAACTATATATTAAAAACAGTTTCGAAACAAATTTATAAAAAAAATTTAAAAACAAATATTTAATACAAATATTAAAAAAAACATATTGAAACAAATTACCTACACATTTATCAAAATTAAAACTAGTACAAAACGGATTTTTTTTAAAATAATTATTATAATACCAAATAAACAATTTAAAAAAATAAAAAATATTTACATATAACCAAAAACTATATAACAAATTAAATAAACATTATTAAAAATTATGAATTCTAATTATCATCAAACTAATTGAGGAACATCGCTCGAACAGTTAAACAGAAATAAATATTGCAAAAAAAAATAAAAGAAAAAAATTATTTAATTTTGTTCTTCCAGGCCCTTATTGACTTTAAGTATTTAGTCACTCATTTTTTTCTTGGCGCTGACCGCCAAAATATTTTATGCCAACTGTTTTCTTAACGTTTTCCTTAGAAACCAAATTGAAAAACGATTTAAAAAATTAACACAAATTATACAGAACAAAATTATTAAAAATATATTAAACAAATATTATTTAAAAAAACAAAACATTAAAACAACTTGTAAAACACTTACTAACAATTTTTCAACGCATTGAAATATTAAAAAACTAAAATAATTGAAACAAATTAGTAAAACAAATATCAAAAAATATTAAAAAGAAATTATATTATTAAAAAAAATTTAAATTAATTTACAATTCATCAAAATTCGTCATCATCAATCAAAACTCATCATCATCAATCAAAACTCGTAACAAATTCAGTAATAAAAAAACTATAACGTACATAAAAACGTACTAATATGAATTTCAAATAAGTTGAAAAAAAAAATAATAAAAAGAAATCATTAAATAAAAATTATTTTTAAAAAATCAGCAATCAAAACAGTTATTTAAATTTAAAAAATTTTTGAATAAAAATTATTAACAATTAAGTAATAACAACTTTATTACAAAAAATTATGACACAAAATTATTCAAAAAAGTAAAACAAATTAAATAATGGAAACAAATTATAAAAATCTACAAATTTTCAAAAAAAAAAATTTAAATTCTTTATTATTACAAAATAAAACAAACAATTTTAAAATAAAAAAATGATTGAAACAAATTAGTGACGAAAATATAAAAACTTATTAAAAATAAATTTAAAAAAAGGTATAAAAATATTTCATATAAACAAAATGAAATAAAAATTATTAAAAAAAAATTTTGTTTAAAATGAAAACAAACTATGAAGCCCTAAAAATTTTCCAAAAAGCGTTAAAAAAAAATACTGCAAAACAAAAAAACTAAACTAAACTAACTACAAAACAAAGCAATAAAAATTTGAAAATATAAAAAATATTGAAACAAATTAATAACAAAATGGTTATAAAATTATAAAAGTCAAATTAAAGAAATTTATTAAACTACGTTAATATACACAAATTATTAAATAAAAATTATTAGTATTAAAAAAATATTAAAATCATAACACAGTTAATAAAACAAAATATACAAAAATATTTCTTATCTTTCATCCTTTGAATTACTTAAAAAAATGGGAAAAATATTTACTGAGGGCAAATATACCAAAAATATAAAACATATTCAAACAAATTTTACAAATAATTGTTTACGAAATTCAGTAGAAAGTTATACAAAAATATGAAAACAAATTACATACTTAAATAAATTAGGAAAAATAATTATTAAGAAAAAATATATCAAAAATATTTAAAATATTCAACAAATTCTTGAAAATTATTTTAAAAAACTATTTAAAAAATGCTATTAAACCAACGAATTATTAAAAAAAAATACCTTCTTATTTATAAAAATAATAAAAGTAATTATATGAACATTTTATATGTGCCTTTTATTTGAAAAAGTACCCCCAACTGTTAGCGTTTAATTACGCTGATCGCTATCGATGAGATAAAATAAAATGTGACACTCGAACAATTTGACACTAACAGCAAAAAAAATAGAAAAATATAAACAAAAAGCAACAACAACAATAACAAACGCCATCGCATCGCGTGCAATTTGTGTGTCAATTCAGGCGTTGTTGATTATTCGCAACGTTGCTGTTGTTGCAATTTACTGGCCGCGCGCTCTAGCTGCCAATTACTGTATACAACAACGACAACAAGTTACTGTATACAACTGTACACAACAACAATGGGGGTGGGGAGAATCCCCTCACTGCTATGTTGCCCAGTTGCCACGCTTCAAGTTCAATGAATTGCAATTAAGGGTTAAATTGCAACGGCCGACTGTTGCGTTGCGTGCAACGCGTCAATGACACGAATACGCAACCGTTTGGAATGTGCATCAAATGCCATTTAAATCATTCACAATTGATTGCGGATGTAATTGCGTTGCGTTGGAGAAATTCGCTGTCGAGTGCGTTGCCAAATGTGCAAAAATATGTGATGGCATAGAGAGTAACAACAACAACAATAAGAACAGCAAAAATATTGCACGTTTCAGTGCGAATGTGAAAGCCAGTGTGCTGAAGCATTTATTGCCGCAGCAACAACAAAATGCACATCACACACTTGCATACCTTTTACAGTTTGAAGTTTGATTAAAAGCGTTTAAATGCGACTGTAGGTTGGCTGGTTGTCTGTCACGTGACACGCTGTCACTTAAAATTCCAATAAATAATCTACTGCAACATGCGGCTGCCAGAGCGCGATTTATGACTCGCTGGATGGCGACGAACGAATGTTGTGCTTGAGGGACAAACTGGCAAAGGAGCCTACAGGAGTTTTAGGAGTTTTCACCTTTAAATGTTGGCTGTCCTCTCGGCTATTTCTCCTATTAATGGACGCTTAATGGAAGCGGGAAATTTGGGCAGTTTTGGCAGACTTACAAATTCAAACTTGCTTGCAACAGTAGCCGTTTTGACTTTATCAATCCATGAATACATATTCATACTTATATATGTACTTTAAAAATTATGTGTACTCCAAATGTCATCACTCAAATTAATGTTCAATGCCTATGAGCTTTTTGTCATTCAGTCAATTACCACAGTTTAATAATTATTCTGCACAACACCTGCTGTCAACTAAAAACCTATGCAAATGTGCCGCCATATTTGGAGCGCCCCACACCTGTCACCTGTTAGTGCATGCCAGCATGTGCGAAATTTCAATGAAAGAAAATAAAAACGAAGAATATTTCAAAGTTAAACAAGTAACCGTGTTCAATACAGGAAAACATAGAGGAAAACTGTTTAGCTGACAAGCTGGCAAGAACAGGCACGAGGCTAATTACAGTCAATGTCACAGAGGAGGTTGGTATACCACTCTCCAGAATACTGTTACGAAAATGACTTCTCTAAGCTCGTTTTGGATTGTGCTTGAAAATAAAACAACTTCAATTATTCAGCGCAAAACGCATTCCAATACCAGCAATCACTTTATTTACAAATTTACACTTGTTTGTCTTTACTACGACTATTGCATGTTTCGCCTTTGCTTGTTCGAATCAGACTCCCCCTCTGCGCTGCACACTGCTGCCTTTTATACCTGTATGGTTATCGCGCCGACTGTTCTCGCACATTCCAATTGGACAATGCTCGACCATTCTCGCACAGCTCATTACCATCGCGAACCATCCTTGCCGTATCGGAATTATAGCAAGTTTGCCGTACTCTAAAGTGCGTGCCTAAAAGTATGCTCGTAAAAGCATTCACGCATAGCACAGCAACAGAGTGCCTCATCGTTACAATACCATCTAGTCCTAGTCTTTGCGCACGAAAGTCTTGACTAGGAAATTATCAATGTTAGTCAAGTTGGATCTAAATGTCTGCAATTTTGTATTATTCAATTCCTTTCTTTAAAGTAACTCCAGAACAAAAAATACTCTCAACTAAAAGATTTTCACAATTCACCACCTTCGACAAAGACATTTTTTCTCTATAAAGTTTATCTGAATTTCAATTAAGTCGATTTTTGTGCAACAAAAATTCAACAAAATGACAAGCAATTTAAAAAATTTTGTTAAGTCTCATGAGCGCATTGTACACACTTCAACACATAGAAAAACTTAAATGACATGCAACAACAGCGCCAGCAACATTAATTTTTAATGAGCGCAAAGGGAACGACAGCAGCCCGGCAGCTCAAACAGCTCAGCAGCCGAATGGGTGAATGCGCCACTGCTGTCAATTTCCGGTATTTGCTGCGCTCTAAAAATATGCACCTAGCCGTTGGCTATTTTGGGTTTAAAGTAAATAACAAACAAACAAATAACAGGCAACGAACGACCTAAAGGACTCAATGGAAAAAGGGAGTAAACTTTATAGGAAAAGTTGCTGGGTTGAGGGAATGTTTTGGTAGCGAATATTTTGTATTTTCTCATTTTTTTAAGTTTTATAGCAAAAAACAATTTTAAGACGGCAACGATGGAATGTTTGGTAGGGAATATTTTTGTATTTTTTTTTTAATTTTTATAACAACAAAAACCAAGTTTTAAGATGCCAAGGCGAGTAACGAGTGCGTATTTTTTTCTTGCAAGCATCTAAAAAAGTAAAAATAAAATAAATAAAAATTACAAAAACACAACAACAAAGTCATAATAATAAAACAAAAATCATTTATGAGCTTGGAAAAAAAATTAATGACAACTCGAGCGTAATTAAATAAGCGCAGCATTACGCAAACGTTTTAGTCGTTTTGCCTCGATGTCTGTTCGCATCCATTCGCTTCTTAGTCTGCACTTACACACATTTAATTTGTTGTTGTTATTTTTTGCTCACTGTTATGACTTTATTGCTCCCACAGGAGACATTCATAAAATTATCCTTGTTTGCTTGATGCGCGTCAAAAAGATGCAAACAAAATTTCTTATATGTAATTATTTTCAAGCAATTAAACGAAAGTACAAACACACACACACAGACACAAAGACAACTAACCGGCAGACACTTTAGCATTGTTTAATTTTTTTTAGCACAATTGTAGCGTTTGGTAATTTTTGTTTACATAAACTACTCATACGCCCCGGTTGCTGCTCGTTTACTGCTCGCAATGCGTTAAGTTGTCTGTCGTCTGCTGTGTGTTTTTGCCCTTCTTTATTGTTGTCTATATGCGCTGTTGTTGCTTCAAAGCTTTTTTGTTGCCTTTCAGCTTTGTTGTTGCTCTATTGAAACCAGCCATAAACACTCGTTCACTCGCAGTCTGCTGAGGCGTGCGTTATAAATTCTGTGTTGTTTATGCTTTGTCAATATTATTGCTTGACGTATGTGGCCACACTTTCTTACAAAACGCCACAATGGCCAATTTTCAATTGAATTCAATTGAATTTTCCATCGAACGTTGTAGTAAAGTTGATTAATTTTTGCAGCACGAGCACGTTGTGCGGGCTTTACGTTACATGGAAAGCAAATTGTGAAATGTGGCGTTTAGTGGGAAGTTGTATGTATGTGTAAGTGAGTATAAGTGTGAATGTTTGTTTCTCTTTGTTTGGCTTGTTGTAGTAATTGATTTCTTTGAAGCAGCCTACAACCTTCAAACTGTAAGAATATCAATTGTTGTTCCATGATTTCTTTGAGTGTATTTTTAATATATTTTTCTATTGTGGCCTTCTTGATTTTTGATGTAATAAATATGCCATTTAATAGATGTAATAAAATAGATATTTTTAGAATTGAAAACAAAAAAAAAAACACGGAAACATTGCTTTCAGCTTAAGGTGGCCTTCTTGATTTTTGATGTAATAAATATGTCATTTAATAGATATAATAAAATAGATATTTTTAGAATTAAAAACAAAAAACACGGAAACATTGCTTTCAGCTCAAGGTCACTGCTCTTTAAGACCAGAATGGCCAAGAGAGTGAAAATTATTTTATTAAATTTTTTTAAATTATTTTTTTACATTGCTTTCTCAAAGAAAATCTTGCGGTTCATTATTTTTTGAAACCAAATTAAATACAAAAACTTAAAATATTTGTAAACAATTTTCTAACCCTACTTTGTAACATGATTTCTAATGGACATTCGAGAAAGTTTGAATTAATTGGGCATTCTAGTGTTAAGAAGCCCTTCACATATCAATTAAACAATGCCATCAGTTAGAACTATTCTCAATTTGAATAATTTCAATATTGCAATTTACTATTTCAATTAAAAACGATTAACGGGATGTGAAAAACTTTATGAGCGATTTACTGGTTATGCCGGATTCTTGCCAGCCTCCCGTTGGGGATTTATCGAAATATTCTACTTAGTCGGAATACTTTTCATTCCCTAAACGAAAAGCATTAGTAGTCCAGACGTCGGTGATAATCATCGCTGCAACATAAAACTTAATCATAATCCTTTTCATTCCCTATACGGAAAGAATGAGTAGTTCTGAGTTCGACTTCCCTTTTAGTGACGTCTAAAATTATACTTCCGTTCAGAATTCGTCAGATAGGCCACGTGTTCCTTTTCATTCCCTATACGAAAATAATGAGTAGTTCTGAGTTCCACTTCCCTTTTGGCGACGTCTAAAATTACACTTCCGTTGAGAATTCGTCAAATAGACCACATGTTCCTTTTCGTTCCCTAAACGAAAAGAATTAATAGTCCAGAGGTCATCGTAGTCTAGGACTTCCCTTTTAATGACGTCCAAAATCACACTTTGGTTGAAAATTCACCAGAATGTGCCATGTATTTGTGATACTTTTTGTTCTCTAAACTAAAAGAATTAGTAAACAGTGCAGGTATCGGCCTTAGTCATTAACTTTCCTACTGATAACTATATCCTTCATCAACTCGAGTAGGTCTTGTAATTAATGGTTCACCACTCTCCTTCTTTATGGAAGTGTTGTTCCAAAGTGTACCTACTCCTGCTCGTCTCAGCATCTCCGAGACATTTAGTCATGTGAGGTAACGCCTGAAGTTCCAATGTCCCATTCAGCCATCTTAGACTTCGGTTTAAGCTTACAACATTTTTGGCTTTCTTGTCCAACGATTTTTTTAAGATATGCATCGAGGATCTTCTTTGTTGAAGCGAGTCTATCCAGTTACTGATCATCCTTTCCATAGTGGAACTACTGATCCACAAAAGTCATTGACAATGTCCCTTTTTACCACGACGTCCAATAACTCATTCTGTTCCATTCCAATATGAAGTACAATGTGCTTAGTTGAAGCCTCTGATGGTTCAAGTTGTCCCCAAAGCCCAATTTTTTTCACTTCTCTAGACAGCAGCTCTGAATAAATGGAGCTCTTTCAAATATTTATCATAAATTTCTGGCCGGTATCGGTCTGAAAAAGGTTCTATAGCTGAGGTTATCTTTTTCGTATGAACTATAAGAAGATCATAAGAAATCTAGGTCTGGTTAGGTTGGAGTGGCAGCGTTCTATGTGAAAAGCTTACCTAGGCACAACTTATGGTATATTCAACAGTGAATGTTATAACTCCCCCTTACAGCGCTGGGAACCATGAAGATTCCGTTATGAACCTGGCTATATCCCTGATATTCAAAGGATATAGTCCAGTAAGGCTATTGAAGAAAACAGAGCCGAGATGCTTATATCTCTCTGACACAGTAATCGCCTATAAATCAGATCCAGGATTGCTGTGCCGAAATTGTTCCCATCCACTGATCCATGTTGAACCATTTCAGGTACTGATGTTAGTACCACAAAATCAAACAGCAGAAGTCCAAGAGGAAGCAGAAGTCCAAGAAGTCCGAGAGGAAGAAGAGCTTCCACTGTAACAATTGGAGTAAGCCGGCCTCGATGGTCCAGCAGGTGGGGCTCTGGCTAGTCATACCAGAGACCCTAGGTTCGAATCCTAGCTCGGGCTGGTGAAACGCTCATCTACTTCTATCGCTATTCACATGAAGCAGATGCGAATTACAGTTTATTTTATTCTATTCTTACCTAAAGTTTTTCGATTTCAATTATAAAACATAAATTCAGCAAATGTTTGGAAAGCTTGAAATTTAATATCGGGTGCGCCATCTAAATGTGGTCGATGGAAATATTGAATAACTTTGACAGATTTACACCGATTGACGTCGTCGAACACATTTCGGAAAGGTTATTGCATTACAATTTTAACCATGAATCGATTCACGCCCAAAGAACGCGCGGAAATAGTAACAATGTTCATTAAATGTAATCGTTCAGTTGTTGCAACACAGCGTGCGTATCGTCAAAAGTATCGCGGTCGTTCTGCGCCTAAAAAGATTTAACGGCACCGGACTTTTTTTTGTGGGGATTTTTAAAAAGCAAAGTGTATGCCAACAAACCAAAGACTTTAGACGAGCTTAAGGACAATATTCGAGCCGAAATCACTGCGATATCACCCGAGATGCTGGCAAATGCCAGAAAAAGAGCTGAATTTTGTATCCGCAATGAAGGTGGTCATCTGATCGACGTTGTTTTTGGAAACTGAATGGGAAAAATTGTAAAGCTTCAAATTTTATAAAAATAAATAGTTTTCCAAAATCGATTGAGAATTGTTCAAGTTATTCAATATTTCCATCGACCACATTTAGATGGCGCACCCGATATAAGACCCACAATTGGCCCCTGGGTTACACTGTGTTGTCTCACTTTGTGCTTTCTTTTACATTGTATTTTCATGTTCATGTCAATGCGCTCTGACAGTCAAATTTAGCCAAATTTGTTGTAGTTTCAATAAAAAAAAATCATTCAAAAGTTTCCGCATTTCGGTGCTTCATACTTCGATGTCATAAAAAAACTAATTAACATAACTGAAAATCAGAAAATTGCCAGCGAAAATTGTACACGCACACAGAAATATGAGCGGCATTCACAAACTTGAACAAGTGCTATACCACAAAAGTACATTTAGACTTTACAAAAATAAATTATATATAAAACGATACATTGTTGCATGTGGCACTTTATTCTTCTTAAAGACTTGACTAGATTTTTAGTAGCACTTCTGTCGAACACTAAATGCAACTCTGATCCATGGCAAAAATAATCAAAAATCAGCTGATTTTGTAATTAATTTCGGACACTAAATGCAACTCTGATCCATGGCAAAAGTAGACAAGAATCAGCTGATTTTGTGATTAATTCCGGACCCTAAATGAAGCTTTGATTCAAAACTAGACAAGAATCAGCTGATTTTTTAGTTAGTTCTTAGTAGCGATACCAGTATCAGCAAAAAGTGGTTCGTAGTCTTAACTTACATTATGCTACCCGACTGCTAAATGAATTCGTTCATAGGTTTAACTTGTGGGGTATTTTTCAGCTTTTCTATTAGCGCCACATATTGTGAATACCTCTACACTCATATGTACACAACTCTGACAAAATGCAGCGAGTTTTATGAAAGTTCCCACTGCTTCTTCGGCACCGAGACGGACACATTCAGCCAGCACTGACTGAAAATAACGCCATTAATAATAAAAATGTCGCCAGGCAATTAGCATTGAAGACACTAGAGATGTGTCAAACACTTGAATATGAAAGAGGAAATTCAATTTCGGATTCTGAATTAGGAAATTTCGGGATTTCTTTACCACTGATTTTCTCGGATTTGCCGCTGAATATCGGAGATTTTTGATAAATTTTTAGTTAGCTTGATAGTTCTACAGTATGAGCCAAGTAAACATTTTAAAATTTAGTTTAGGATTGAAGGATTTTTATGAAAGTGTATGGATTTCTTTTTAAACACAAATATTTATAGACTCTTTAAAAAATTGGTTAATAATTTATAGATTTTTTTTGTAGACTGAAAGAAGATTTGAAAAATATTTATGAAATTTTATCAATTTCTTCTTAAACACAAATATTTATCAACTTTTTTTTAAAAAGGTATTAATGGATTGTTTTTGATAATTTACAGATTTTTTATTTAGTAACTTTAAAATGTTAAAATTGTTAGATTATTTACAGGAAAAACTTATAGATTATGTTTAATAAAATTTTACGAATTTCATGATAATTTATGGACAAAATTTTATACAACAAAATCTCGAAAAACCCCAAAATGTATATATTTCTTCTTAAACAGAAATATTGATAGACATTAAAAAGGGTATTTACGGACTGTTTTTAATAATTTACAGATTTTTTAATAAGATGTTTTTAAGTAAAAATTTATGGGTATTCTTAAATAAAAATGTTTGTTTTGAGATTTTGGTTAAACTAAAAGATTTTTAGATTAATTAAAGTAAAAACGTATAGATTTTGTTAGGAATTTTATAATCATTTATGAACAAAATTTTATACAACAAAATCTCGGAAAACCCCAAAATTTCTACATTTCTTCTTAAACACAAATATTTATAGACTTTTTTTTAAAAAAAGGTATTAATGGATTATTTGTAATAATTTACAATTTTTTTTATTTAGTAACTTTAACAATTAACAATTTATAAATTTCTTAAAATAAAAATTTAGATTTTTGTTAAAATACAAAACTTTTAGATGATTTACAGGAAAAACTTATAGATTATGTTTAGTAAAATTTTAAGAATTTTATGATAAATTATGGACAAAGTTTTATACAACAAAATCTCGAAATACGCCAAAATTTATAGATTTCTTCGTAAACAGAAATATTTATAGACTTTTTCAAAAAAGATTTTAATGGATTGTTTTTAATAGTTTACAGATTTTTTATTTAGTAACTTTAAAATGTTTCTAGTAACTTTAACTTTTTAGTAACTTTTATTTAGTAACTTTAAAATGTTTTTAAGTAACAATTAATGGATTTTTTAAATAAAATGTTAGAGATTTTTGTTAAAATACAAAACTTTTGGATGATTGAAAGTAAAAACTAATAGATTTTGTTTAGTAAAATTTTAGGAATTTTATGATCATTTATGGACAAAATTTCATTCAAGAAAATATCGAAAAGCCCCAAAATTTATAGATTTCTTCTTAAACACAAATATTTATAGACATTTAAAAAAAGTATTTATGGATTTTTTTTATTTATTTACAGATATTTTTAGTAACTTTAAGATGTTTTTCAGTAGATAGTAGTATACAAATTTTTGATTTAAGATTTTTGTTAAAGTACAAAATTTTTAGATTATTTAAAGTAAAAACTTATAGGTTTTGTTTAGTAAAAATTTAGGAATTTTATGATAATTTATGGAAAAAATTGCATACAGGAAAATCCCGAAAACCTCCATAAGTATCGGAATTTAGGGATTAAAAAATTTCATTTACAACACTTTGCAATTGAACGCCTTAACTCGTATCCAAGCAAACGTATGTGTATGTGTGTGTGCGTGTGAGTATGTCTTCACGTAGTGGCGTTTAGAGCAAAAAGGCCACAAAATCACCAATCATGGAGCTTCACATTCACACAAACTCGTGTAGCAAAGAAAGTCAAATCGCACGCACTCGAGTCGTCATGTAGGCAAAATCACTTCCTGCTGCCACTCCTGTCAGCCTACTCGAGCAGTCGCTGCGTGTGTCTGACTGGAGCGGCGACACGATTTGCCACTTTGCTGTGTGCACATTTTGTGCCATTCGCGTTCGCAGTTCGCTGGGCGACGCAAGGACAGTGGGCCGTTGGCAGCTGCAGCGATCGGCGGCAACAAGTGCACTGCAAGTGACTGCCGCAACATGGAAACGCAGCGATTGCAAAAATTCGTGGAAATGGCAACTTTGGCTCTTTTGCTTCTTTTAGCTATTTTTGTGTGCTGCGCTTAAAATAGTTGAGATGCGTTTTTGTTTTCAATTTTCTTTAAGATTGTTTTACTCAGTTTTTTTAGCGTTGCATACATTCATCATTTTTTTAATGTTGACATAATGTTGAAGTGATTGTTTGGCAACATGTTGCGTCTGCTGTGAGCAAATTGAGTGGTGAACATTATTTGGCAGTTGGTGTACGAAAAATAAAATATTTTTGGCGGCCTAACAGCAGACAATTTGAACATTAGTTGAGTTGGCTGTGCAGTGGTTTGGTTTTTTTTGAAATCGTTTTCGATTTTTGTTGAGAAAAAACATGCAAATTGTGTTTTTTGAGAGCCTTACTTCATTTGGAATTTTTAAGGGTCCAAGTCTCGTATTAGGTATTTGTATATTAAATTTCATATATTTTTTCTATCCATATTTGAAATCGCAGGTTTCTTCTTCGAATCGCATTCGAAAATTTGTTTTACTACGGCAAGGTCCCTTGCCCAGACAGCTACTCTAACCTAACCTAATCCTAATTGTGAGCCTCATGCATGGCCCTATGAACACAATTCTTTGTGATATAAGGCGAAAACTTTCATGAGAATTTATAGTCAGAAAACTTCTTACACTAAGATCACTTATCTAAAATTTTATGGGTTTCTTTTAAATAATTTCCTCTCAATTAATTTGTTACTAATTTTGTTCGTCAAATACTGAAAAACTTTTGCCACAAAAATATAAATATTTCGCATGCTTTCTGAAATATGAATTGCACTTCAAGCAGCTCATTTAATCTTTGGCATCAAAATTACGCCCCCAAAAACACTTCCACTAAAAACTCTTAACCCCTTATGACCAGCCAGCCAGCTCTGACGGCAAAAGTTGTCGTCAAGCAAGAAGTTCGTGCAAAATAAATACAAATGTGTAAAGTGGAAATGGAAATGTTGTTGAACTTTTTTCGACTGCAAAAAGTTCACGAGGAGCAATTTGGTAATTACAATAGTGATGATGAGGATGAGATGATGATAATGAAGACAACATTGAGATGATAATGTTGATGACGATAATGAGTTGGTGATGAGTTGATGTAGTGGTTGGCTTGTTCAAAATTAACATTAAAATGCAAATGAAAATTATTTTAATAATATTGAAAGTGCAGTGTGGTGGCTGAAGTTGGATGACAACTGAATATGGAGAAAGTTTGTCGGTTTAGTTTAGTCGAAAATCACAACAACAAAACAATGATAAAGTGGTTCTTCTTCTGTTCTGTTGAGTTATTCTTTGCTGTGCCCAATTGTTGGTTACAGTTAATTGACACAACTAAGTATACAACAATGATAGCAACAATAATGGAATAAGTGGGAAAGCAGCACCCAACGTTACTTTCGTTTTTGGTAGCTAAAAAATTTAAAGTATTTACAAAAAATATTTGGTTTTTCTCTAAACATTTCTGGATCTATTGGGGTTTATTGGATCTATTGGGGTATTGGTTCAGCTTCATTTTCAGTCAATTATTGAAAAAATTTGCCTGAATTGAAGTTGAAACTAAACATTAAAAATTCCTATAATTTCTTACTCAAATATTTTTCTGTTGATTTAAAAAAAACTACAACAATATTTTTCAATATCAGCGAAATGGGAGCGAAATACTTCCCATTAAAAATAAAAATTAAAAAGTCCAAAAAAAATTTATTTTTTTTGGATCTGTTGTGAGGTTAAATGTTGAGGTTTTATGGGTTATTCAAAATCTTTTTATACATAAATATAATAAATGTTTTCCATTTTGCAACAATTTTTATATGTTTCTTTATCCTTAAAACTGTGAGTCATTTTTATAAAAATTTTTACAATTAGAAAACCCAACAAATTAGAAATTTCTTGAGTCCATGATTAAAAATAATTCAGTTTTCTTTGAGCTGTTATGAGAATTTTTGTAGAAATTTATGAAAACAGATTTTTTATTAAATACCAAACAAAATAAACAAACATATTTTTCAGTGTTTTGCGTCTCTTTAACAAAGAATAGGACAAAATAAGATTTTTAAAAAATTCTTGCACAAAAAACCCTAACAAATCAAACATTTTTGATGTCAAAGAACCAAAAAAAGCCAAAAAAAACATTTAGTTTTCTTTAAACAGTTGTTAGAATTTTTATTTAATTAAATGAAACAATTTTTTTTTGTTTTTTTGGAATTAAATTTTATTTGTATTTCATTTACTTAATATTTTTTTTAATTCTAAAAACCAACAAAAATAGTTTTCAGTGTTTTGCGTCTCCTCAACTATTAATAAGACAAATAACTTTTTTATTTTAATTCTAGACCAAAAACCCCCAATAAATCAAACATTTCTGATGAAAATTTAGTTTTCTTTAGGCTTTTGGTAGAATTTTTTGTATAATTTAATGAAAATAAATTTTTTTTAACTCCAAACAAACAACAAAAATATTTTTCAGTGTTTTTGTTTTTCAAACTTAGAAAAAAAATACAAACAAACGTAAACCAAAAATTCTTACACTAAAAAACCCCAACAAATACAAATTTTCTGTTGTCAAAGAACACAAAAATTTAGTTTTGTGTTTTGAACCGTTGTGAGAATTTTTGTATAATTTTATAAAAATAGTAATTTTTATTTAATTCCAAATAAACAGTATACATTTTTTTCAGTGTTTCGCGTCTGTTCAACTAAAAATACGACAAATAACTTTTGTTTTTTAATTCTTACACCCAAAAACCCCAATAAATCAGTATTTTTTAATGTCAAAGAAGCAAAAGAATTTAGTTTTCTTTGAACTGTTGTAAGAATTTTTTATATAGTTTTATAAACATACATTTTTGTATTTAATTCCAAACAAACAACAACAAAAAATGTGTTTTGAATTTCTCTAACACCGATTAAGACAATGAAATACTAAATAAAAACTAAAACAATAAAAATAAAGATTTCTGTTGTCAAAGACTAAAAAAAAATTCAATTTTCTTGGACCTTAATTCTTAACAAACAAAAATAATATTTTCAGTGTTTGACGACCCCCTAAACTTCGCACAATGCAAAGAAATGTTGAATAAAAATTCTGATTGCAAGCAACCGCAACAAAGTTCCGATGCCAAAGACCAGCCAAGTGCCAGCGGCCTGGCTGTTATTCTTATTGTTGTTGGAAAGAATGTTCAGGCAATGGTGAAAGTTGGCGCATTTTAATAGTTTTTGCCATCGTGTCCAATACAAAACGGCACAATTCGAGTTAGTTGGCGTCACATTTTCGCCGATGTGCGCAACGATTGCGTGGCGGCACGCAGCACCAACTGACCAACAATGCAAATGAGCTGCGGCGCAGCAAGTGAGGAAATGTGCAGCTGACAATAACAATAAACAATTGTCAATTGCTTGTGTGCCACATGCAACGCGGCGCGACTGTTGTTGCAACGTTCGTTGCATGTGGCGTGTGAGGTGCGGGCGAGACAAAAGCTGCAGGTCCCAGCAAAGAGAGTTGCACATAGATTATTCAATCGACGCTGGTGTGGAATGCACCGATGGCTGGCTGCCCGACTGTCAGTTGTCGTGTCTGCCAAAGTGTGTCATGTAAAGCGACCATTTGCCTGACTGCAACTTGCAATTGTTAGTGGTGTTTTTTTTATAAATAACTACGAGTAATTTTTGCTTTTATTATGGCTGTACACGTAATTGCTAAGTGACGTTTTGACGTTTCGCAATCGTAATTAGGCGAACGCAACAACAATGCTCAGCACACTTCGTTCGTCTAATATGTAATCTGTGCTTGGAAACTGGGCTTAACAGTGCCTCACGTTCCATAATTCAGTGGAATATGCAACCGAAAACAATCAAGTTTGAGAAAATTTACAAGTTGTAGAGTCAATTGGACGTTTAGTCAGTGAGTCGATTGCATACGTCATATGAATTTAGTTAGTCGTCCATTGTGGCAAAAATATTTTGCACTACTTAAATAAATAATGAGCTGAAATTTGCATTGATGAATTCATTAAAACGAGAACTGGGCAGCAAACATGATTTACATTTATAAAAGTGGAGAATTGAACCATGGCTAAGTGGTTCAATGTGGTTTAGCGTTAAGTGCAATGAATAAAAAATTTGCCACTTCAAGTCTTGACACAATTTACAACACCTTGACTCAGTTTTTGACTGGTTTCAGAGTCAATTTGACACTAATTAATTTTTTTTTTGCCAATTAATGAAATAAAATAAAATAAAATGAAATAAAATAAAATAAAATGAAGTAAAATAAAATGAAGTAAAATAAAATAAAAGAAAACAAATAAAATAAAATAAAATAAAATAAAATAAAATTACATAAAATAAAATGAAATGAAATAAAATAAAATAAAACAAAATAAAATAAAAATAAATAAAATAAACTAAAGTAAAATAAAATAAAATAAAATAAAATAAAATAAAATAAAATAAAATAAAATAAAATAAAATAAGATAAAATAAAATTAAATTAAAAAGAATTAAATAAAATAAAACAAAATAAAAAAGTAAAAAAAATAAAAAATAACATAAAATAAAATGACAAAATAAAAAATACAATAAAATAAAATAATATAATATAAAATAAAATAAAGTAAAATAATATAATATAAAATAAAATAAATTAAAATTAAATTAAATTAAATTAAATTAAATTAAATTAAATTAAATTAAATTAAATTAAATTAAATTAAATTAAATTAAATTAAATTAAATTAAATTAAATTAAATTAAATTAAATTAAATTAAATTAAATTAAATTAAATTAAATTAAATTAAATTAAATTAAATTAAATTAAATTAAATTAAATTAAATTAAATTAAATTAAATTAAATTAAATTAAATTAAATTAAATTAAATTAAATTAAATTAAATTAAATTAAATTAAATTAAATTAAATTAAATTAAATTAAATTAAATTAAATAAAAATAAATAAAATAAAACAAAAATAAATTTTTTTTTTTAAATTATAGATATGAAAAGAAATTTTCTTTTTTATTTTATTTATTTCTTTTTATTTATTTCTTGCTCAACTTTAAGACTCTTCAAACATTTTTAAATATTTTTGTTTCTTCTTAAAAATGTCTCTCCGTGTATACGTTGTGCCTATTAGCGCTTTAAAACGCTGTCAATTGAGCTGCCACATATGGACAGATTTGTTTATCGGAAATCACTTTAACAGCTGGCAACGATGACAAATGTGTTGCGCACACTTGCAGCATTTCTGATGTTCGTATCTCAGAATTTTAGCTTTGTGATGTAAACAAATGAAACGGTAGTTTTGATGCCAATTCAACTGACAATAGGCATTGTTGCTATTAATAAAGAAATTTTTTTCTTTCGAATAGAAAATTGCGTCTAAATTTGATTAGGCAGCAAAAGTGCGTAATTTCAAAGCACACAATTAAAATAAGTGGGCGAATATCTCAAATAGTTTAAATATAGAATCGAACTAAGTTTTCATATATAAGACGTAAAGAAAAATACCAAAATAAGACGCAGTCATTTAGTTAAAACATTTCAAAGATTTCCAATGGGAAAATGTGTCTTGAAATGATTTTTCATGGGCAGCAGAAATAAATTATGATAATGGATTTTATATTTGGCTAGCAGGGCAGAGCAGGTTTGAAGTCAATGGACTCAATAAATAAATGTTTCTCTTAATTCTTGTCAGATTTTTATGAAAAAATACTTGTCTAATTAGTTTTCATTTAAAGTGCTTTCAACATATTTGAAGTCGATTGGCGCATTAAATCATGTTTTTTCATACAAACTTCTAACCCATTGTTGACCACGTCAGATTTTGTTTTTCGAATAATTGAAAAATACGTGTCGAATTAATTTCAATTTGCTGTATTTTCACCAAATTTATTTTCAAAAGAGCCATAAAATCTTGTTTCTCTATACAAACACTTAACCCATTGTTGACCCTGTTTGATTTTGATTTTCGAAAAAATAAAAAACATGTGTCAAATTATTTCTCAAAAGTACTTTCACCAAGTTTGAAGTCAAAAGGCGTAAAAAATCATGTTTCTTCATACAACTTTTTAAGCCTTTGTTCACCCTTTTAAGTTTTGACTTAAAAAAAAAAACATATGTTTAATTATTTTTGATTTCCAGTGTTTTCACCAATTTTGAAGTCAAAAGGCGCACAAAATCATGTTTCTTCATACAGACTTTTAACCTTTTGTTGACCCTGTTAGATTTTAATTGTCGAAAATGAAAAACACATATCGAATTATTTCTTACTTAGAGTACTTACTTAGAGTACCAAGTTTGAAGTCAAAAGGTGTAAAAAATATTTTATATATATTTCTTCAAACAAACTTTTAACCCTTTGTTTACCCCTTTAGGTTTTGATTAAAAAAAATTAAAAACACGTGTTTAATAATTTTTGATTTTCAGTGTTTTCACCAATTTTTAAGTCAATCAGTTTGTGTTTTTTTCGTAGTCTTCCCGTACACAAACCTTAACCCATTGTTGACAACGTTAAAATTTGATTTTCGAAAAAATTAAACATGCGTGTCGAATTATTTTCGTTTTGAAAAACTTTCACCAAATTTAAATCGCTTTTCTTCATACAATATCTTAACCCATGTTTTGCCCTTTTAGACCCCGAAATTAAAAAAAATCCCATCTTAAAAATTTAAAGTTTGGAGCTTAAGCGGTTTGGTCTGAGCAATGATAATTCAGTCAGTCACTCAGTCAGGACAAAGAATTATTTGTATAGAGATTGTGCGAGCCTTAAAAAATGCATACATACATACATACGTGACATTGACTAAAATTGTTGGTTTAAACTTGTATATAGAAGTTTTTTTTTAAATTGTCTAGACATATAAAATAAAAATTTAATTCACCCAAAACATACCGAAAGCCGCCGAACAGATTCTCGAAGAAACCCCTTCTCAGGCTGGTGGTCGTCATTATCATTGCAAGCAAATTCCGAAGCACAAGAGACGGCCAGCTGAACAACAGAGCCGGTGCCAGTCATAGGTGGCCCAAGTCGCTGCGGTCGATCGGTCGTAGGTCGGTGAAATCGCACAGCTGCCGCACAAAGCTTTTTCTATGTCACCGCAATGCCGACAGCCATGAGAACGCGCGCGATTTGCCGCCCTGCTGATAAAAACAGACGACTTTTGCGAAAATACTAAACGACACAACAAACTAAGGAAATCAAGCGGCGCGCCGGCAACTTCAATTAATCAAAAGTGCGCACATAATTTAGAATTTCGTTGTGATATATTTTTTTATAATGCAGTTGCAATGCATTAAATTATATTTGAAAGGCAACTCGGACGCAAGTCAGACGATTTCAACTATTCAAAAGCGGCAAGTTGGCAGCTGGAAGGGAAACTCAATGAAATTAAAGCACAAAATAAACACACAGACAGAAATTTACACACACAGCTGCAGTGATACCCAAAACACTTAAACTCGTTAAGTTGTAAACACACAACAACAACATAACAACAAATGTGTTTTCTGTTGACAAGCACTGAATTTATTTAAATTTCAATTTAACTGCACACTTCATATTATTTGGTTGAATTTGCATTACATTTTTTTTTTTAATTTTTTGCACAATTCATAAATTAAACTTTTTTGTGATGGACTTTTGCACAAAGGCGCACATTGCATACACTGAGCGTTGAATTTTGTTGTGATTTGGCAGCACTTGTCAAGCAACTACTACTACTACTACTTGGAGTAAAACAATGTTTCTTGCTGAAGATTCTGATGACTTTTTTGTTACAGTGATTTTTTTAGTGATGTTTTTTTGTAGATTTTAGTGACGTTTTTCATGTGAGATATGCAAAAGTTTCGTATTTGAAGTGCTTTCTATAACACACTTGTGTAATTCTTGTCATTTTCATCTGCTTTATGTAGATAGCGAAAGAAGTAGACGAGTGTTTCACCAGCCCGAGCTGGGATTCGAACCTAGGGCCTCTGGTATGAGAAGTCAGCGCGCTAGAGGCGTCTGGAGAGAGCTTTTGTGGCAAGCCATAACCGTTGAGTAAGTAAGCAGGTTAGGTTAGAAAGGAAAATGTATGTGCGGCACAGAGGCCGCACTTTTACTCGGAGGCCAAATTGGCCCATTGTGAATACCTTCTTAAATGATTCTGAAGCTAACCAATCAGTCTCAATCCGGGGCAAACCAGTTCGACCTCATGATAAAGGAGAGCAGATCTAAAATTTCAACTTATGCCGCGCAAGCCAGGTCCGCTAGGAATCTTGTCCCCAGGGTACGAAGTAGGGGTTCGAAAAGTGTATATGGGGAAAGTCCTTTCTTCAATTCAAAGGCATTATTAATACCAATGGTAAGTGTCCTCTTTGCCCTCCAATTGGAGTTTTGTACTCTAACCGGAGTTTTACATTCTAACCGGGATTTTTCTTAATAGTGAAGATATTGTCACCGTTAAATCATTTATTGTCCCAGATGCATGGGAAGAGGTCAGTAATTAACCTTTCTATACATATCTCTGTTCTTTGAAGATGTGTTTAGTCTTGAACATTGAACAAAGAGATCGAGATTTCGCCGTCACTTCAGTTTATCTATAAGTCTTACATAACTTTAAAAATACCTTCAAAGGGATTTTTCATATTTTCAAAGGTGCTTTTCATACTTTCACAGGTACTTTTCATACTTTCAAAGGTACATTTCATACTTTTAAAGGTACTTCTCAGACTTTATAAAAGTACTTATTATACTTAAAAGGTACTTCTCATACCTTAACCGGTACTTTTCATGCTATCAAAGGTACTTTTCATATGTTCAAGGATACTTTTCATACTGTCAATCGTCCTTTCCATACATTCGAAGGAACTTTTCATAGCTTCAAAGGAATTTTCATACATTGAAAAGTAATTTTCAGACTTTTATAGATACTTTCCATGCTTTTAAGGTACTTTTCATACATTCAAAACTCGTTTCATACTTTCAAGAGTACTTTTCATACTTTAAAAACTTTCATTATGTACAGAAGAAATTTTTGTCAAATAACTTTGGAATGCCAAAAATTCACAATTTCTAAGCCAAAAAATAATTTCTGAAGCAACAAAATTGCGTAAAATCTAAAGTTCAACGCATCATCAACACATTTCTAGAACTGACATAATATTTAAGCACAGAACTTGTCAAATTGCATGTGACAGTAACTTTTGGCTGGCTGCCGTCATTTGGCTCACACAAAAGAGACAAAACTTTACAGAAAACTTAAGTAAAACTGCATAAACCGAAAGTTTTTTTCGAAACCAGTCGAACTAACGGTGAATGCGTATTGTGTAGACACGTGTTAATAATTTAAAAAATTAGGCTAATAATAAATGAACACAATAAACAAAAAACGCTTAGACGCGCCGCACAAAACACAACGCAAAATTTGAGAAAAAGTGCTAATTTGTGATTGCGATTTTCCGTGGATTATTTTTGATTTTGTACTGAACAGCTCGACGCACATCGCCCACCAGCCAACAAGTTCAACGCTTGATTCTGTCAACTTCTTTCACCTTTCGAAAAAGAATTCCGCATTTCACCGCTTTTTGTTATGTTCTCTGTTGTTGTTGTTTTTTGAGCTTTCTTCAAATTTAATTTTTTTTTGGTGTTCTTTGCTTCTTGACCACAAAATTCCACTGAAACTCAATGTGATTCATACATTTTATTTATTTGAAGCGCGACTTGCCAGCTAATCAGCTGCTCTGGGAGGGTTAAGTAGCCATCGCGGGGGGCAAGTGAGGAGCGACGGTCACAATTACGCCTCCATGCAACGATTCATTTATGATTCCTTACTGATTTTGTTGTTATTGTTGTCACTTTAACGGTCGAAGAAATTTTGTTGTCGTTTCTCGAACGGCGCGTTCCGCATTCGTACGTACGCGCGCGTGTGTGTGTGTGTGTGTGTGTGTGAGTATTGTGGCGAGCGCGCACACTTCGGCGTTCGTTCGGTCTGAAAGTATCTAAGCGACTGATTGCCGCGATCCAGCTAAAAATTCGTGCATCGCTTGGATACGTTCGCCGTGCATTGTCGTTGGCGTCGTCAGTGCCCCAACCGCCACTGGCCGCCGCCGCCGCCGCCGTCAACATCGTCATCGTTGTTGCGATCTTTTCTTTTATTGCGTCGTCTTCGCAGTCTTTGCCGTTGCCTCGAATTGTCGAGTTCACTCTGTTCTTGTTGTTGCTGTTGTTATTATTGGTGTTGTTGTAGTTGTTACATGACTCAACTTTTGTTGTGCGCGCGCACACAACGCAAAAAAATGCCGGCCAGCCAAGCAGTCTTTTCGTTGCGTCTCTTCATTTGTCCATTTGCCCTCGCTCCTCCATTCCCCTCTCCAACTGTTTGTTCCCCCGTTTGCCTGTCCGTCCGGCTTTTTTCGCCTGTCCGTCCCATGTACGCAACGTTCACTCGATCGCCGCCAGCAATGGTCCGCAGACGGAACAACAATTGGCCGCTCGTCTCAATGGAATGTTTTCTATGCGCTCTTTCCCCTCTTTAACCTCTTTCCACTCTTTCCTACCGCATTTCTTTTCTTTATTGTTGTTTAGCGTTGTTTTTATTTTATTTCTTTGCAATTTTGTTTTTGTCAGCTAATTTTTATGCTCGCAATGCGGCACTTTTCCTACACATAATGCGGAAAATATGTTTGTCCATCTAATGAGCTGCCAACAGTTGCAGCTGGGACAGAAATTAGAGCGAACCGATATTGGATTTTCAAACTGGAAATTCGATTATTGAAGTCTTAATTTTAGTCTTGCAGCTTTGTAATGATCACAGCAGACATTTTCGAGGCTGGACAGCACATTTGTCTGAACTCTGAGCTCTGAGACTTAAGAGGAAAAAATGTCTCCCCTCGTTTGTGTCAATGTTCAGCTTTGTAGTTCAAATATTTTTCAAAGTGTTTTTTAGTCAGTATTAATTTTTTTAGTTTAAATATTTAAAAATGTTTTTAAATTGAATTTTATTTATTTTAATTTCAGTTTATTTCAATTTTTTGCAAATATTTTTTTGTCAGTGTTCAACTTTAATCGTTTAAATATTTTTAAAAATGTCTCCTAGTCAGTGTTAATTTTTTTGTTTAAATAAGTTGAAATGTTTTCCTAAACCGTGTTGAATTTGTTTATTTTTCTTGGTTAAATATATGCTTATTTTTTCAGTCAGTGTTAAATTTTTATAGTTCAAATATATTTCAAAATGTTTTTTAGTCAGTGTTAATTTTTTTTGTTTAAATACTTTGAAATGTTGTTTTTTTATACATGCATTTCTTTAATATGTGTTTAATATTTTTGGTTAAACAAATATTTTTCAAAATTGTTCAACTTTTATAGTTCAAAAATTATTTTTCCAAATTTTTTCTTAGCCACTGTTAATTCTTGTAGTTAAAACATTTTAAAATGTTTTCTTAAATTTAATTTAATTTTTTTCGCTTCTGTGATTCAAATATTTGCACATTTTCTTTAATCAGTGTTTAATTTTTATAGCTCAAATATTTTTCAAAAATTTTTTTTAGGCAGTGTTAATTTTTGTAGTTTAAATATTCTCAAATGTTTTTTTAATTAGCGTTTTTTAATTGAATTTTTTAATTATATTTTTATTTTATTTTATATTTGTTTATTAATTCATTTCAATTTACCTAATTCAATTTTATGTATTTATTTATGTATTTATTATTTAAATTGTTATTTAATTAAAGCACGTATTTGAAAAATTAGAAATGAAATAGAAAACTTTTGTTTTAAATTGAATTAATTAATTATTCAAAACGTGAACCCAACTGAAAATTAGTCAATAAATGAATTGAAAACTGTACTTGTTCGAAAAATAATTTACTAAATAACCAACTGGAGCTTGTGATTAATTGCAGTTAAATAATAAATGTTTAGCAAACTAATTATTTATTAATTAAAAAAAATTAATTGAAAATCATTAGTTTAAAGTTAATTGAATGTCATAATTATAACATTAATAAATAAATTTATTTTTATGATGTTAGATTAATTAACTAATTAGATCAATTAACTAATTTTAAATCAACTACAAATTTTCAAGTATTTATTCACAAATTTCCCATTCATTACAGCTCTTAATAATTTATTAAACTAACTACTTAATAAGTTTGACTTTGTTATGAATTGAAGAATAATAAGTAATTAATTCCTAATTAACTAACTCATTAGTAATAAAAATTAAATAAAAAACTTTGGTCTTAGTTAACTAGTTCATTGTAATTAACTAAATTAATTAAATTTTTAGTATTCAATTAATTACTTCAATTAATTTTTAACTAAAGGAAAAAATTGCAACTTATTTATGCATTGGTTTTGAATCTGTTACAAATTGTTATTAATTAGTAATTAAAAAGATAATAATAATTTCAACCTTGTTTATAATTAATGATTAATAAATAATTGAACCTCAATTAACTGTCTAGTTAAAAAAAATTAAAAAATTAAAAACTTTGGTTTCAAATTATGGGTTTCAATGAATTTATTTGTTAATTTTTGTTTCAAATTTAATTTTAATTGAATTTAAATTTACTTATTAATTTATAAAAAATGTGTACTTTAATGAAAAGTGATTGATTAATTTAAAAAATCAATAAAAACATTGGTTTTAAATTGCTTGTTTCAATTATTTATTTATTAGATTTTTTAAAATTTAATTTCAATTCAATTTAAACTAATTAACTAATTAATATAAAATTTAAAATTAATTGAAAAGTATTTAATCAATCAATTGAGCAATCTAATTAATTGAGAAATTATTTAATTAGTTAGTGTTTTATTGAATTTTTATTATAATTAAGTGATAGTTAATAATTTATTAATGCTTAATAACTAAGAATTAGTAATAAATAATTAACAATAAAATCATGTACAATTGACTAATTTATTATTAAATTTTAATTGCAATTGTTCATTCAAAATGAATTATTAATTATCAATTAATTAATCAATTGAACATATTAATCAATTAAAAAGAATGAATTAATTATGTATTTAAATTTTTCCATCAAGAAACCTTTATTATTTCAATTTTAATTAACTCATTTTGAATTTTTTATTGTCAAGTGGCAACACTGTAAAGACATTTTTACTGCTTTACTTACACAGAAAATTTCCGTCTAAAATAGTTTGCAATTTTTCAAATAAATGAACAGGTTGAAGTACGGCAAAACAACAGGAAGGCCTAAAGCCCACTGAGCGAGTCAACATTCCAGAGTAAACGGATGCAATTTCCTGGCCAGGTGACAGCAATACAAAACAAAAAACAAAGCGAAAAACTGGCGAACCTATGCAACAGACACAGAAGCCATCGCAACAGCGTCGGCAAATATTACCAAACAAAACCTGAATGCCTGAGGTAATAACTATGCAACAACAAGCAAATAAATATACTTAAAAAAAGCAATAGCATAACAACAACCACATTGGGAGGTAAAATCTACGCAATGTCAACAACACAAACACTGCAACAATTGCACGCCTCAGTTCCAAGACAAGGCGAGCTACCTACAACATAGAGCAATAACAACAAAAACATACAAAAAATTGCCAACAACAGCAACAACAACAAAAAAGCTACCAAACAGCAGTCGAACAGCAAAACAGTCTCATAGGCAACAACAACATAGAAAGTACAGACCATAAAGACAATGAGATGCGCATGAAATGACAACAACAACAATACCAACAACATAGTCTAAAATATTAACAAAAACAACAATGACAACAAATAAGTTAGCCAGAAAGAGAAAAAATTGCATGCGCGAGTGAACAGCAACAACAGCAAAAGCAACGCATTGTTGCTGTTGCTACTGTATTGTTGTTGTTATTGTTGTCGAAGCCACTTGTGGCCACTTCATTAAATGCACGAAACGCGCAAAAAGGGTCACAAAGCACAAATGATTTGCAGACGCAAAAGAAAATTGTCAAGCGAAAAGTGTACAAAACACTTTGGTGGAAAATTGCTGGTTGAGGTAAGAGGGAAGAAGAGAGGTGCGAAGAAGAAGGCGAGGGGGAAAGCGTGCTGAATTTACAAGAACAATTTACAAAACGGGCGGAAATACTGCTGGCAATGTGTGCAAAAGTGACACTTGGGACATTTTAATGTGACAGTAAAAAAATTTGTTCTGACAGTTGTCACATTTTGGTGTAAGAGTGGTCACATTTTACTGTAAGCCTAGTCATAGTTTAGTGTTGCAGTTTTTATGTGTCACACATTTAGTGTCATATATTTAGTGAGACAATTGTGACACTTAATTGTGGCGACAATCACAATTTAGTGTGACATTCTTATCTGACCATGGAAGCATTCTCAACATGTGACATGTGGCAACAGACACATTTTAGTGTCACAGATAATACATTTGATTGTGACGACAGTCACATTTGAGTGTGACAGGCTTCATACCAGAATGGAAAAATTTGTATGTGATAATAGTCACATTTCAGTGTCACAATTATCAAATTTCATTGTAACGACATCACAGTCACATTTTGCTTCGATAGACCTTTTTGTGACAAGAAACGTATTTCTATGAGGCAATAGTCACATTTTTGTTTGAAATTTGTTTCACTTTAATGTAACGACAGTCACATTTGGGTGTGACAGCCTTTATTAACCCATTAAAACCTGACCCCAGAAAGGCTTGTGCGATTTCCATAAAATTTTACACAATCTTATTAATTGACCTAATCAAGAAAAAAAATCAAGCAAAAAGTTCATACCATGTTTTTTTTTTGTCATGTTTTTCGCAAACATTACACAAATAAACAAAATCAAACATTTGCGGAAAATAAAATGTGCCAATAAAATATCAGCTGCTTGGATTTTGACATTTTTACGCGTTGCGTTGTATGAAAATTGGCAGTTAGGCCCAACGTTGCATTCGCGCAACACAAAACTTAAAGCATATTTTTTGTTTAAAAAATTAAAAAAAAAATTTTTCAAAACTTATTTTTAAATAGTTTAGCATTGCAAAATGCAGCCCACTAAGGGATTTTGATAGGTTTGAAGAATAAGTATTTTTGATTGAATTTCAAAAATTCCCCAAAAAAAACCTTTGACTTTGGATCGAAAAAAACGTATGAATATTTAAATAATTTTGAAATTTGAGTATGGCAGAATCTAAAACGATCAATTCTAATCCAGTTCTACCCATTTTCAAGTCTTATGTCTTTATGAATTACTTAATATAGCGAAATTCCCAAACGTTGCGCAAACGCAACGCTCAGGGCTTAATGGGTTAAACATTTGGTAATTTTTATACAACAGTCAAATGTTAGTGTCATAATTGTCACATTTCGCTATGGCGATAGATACATTTTCTCAAATATGATTACTATTACATTTGAATGTAATAATCAGAATAATTTCAGTATAAGAATTGTCATATTTTACTTACAATTATGACGACAGTCACATTTTACTAACAATTGTGACAATATTCAAATTTTAATAAGATAGTAAGTACATTTAATATAACATTTAAGCACATTTCACTGTGACAATTGTCACATTTGACACCTTTAACTAATAATTGTGACAATAGTAACATCTTGCTAAGGTATAAGTTATCTTAGAAGTCACCAAAAGCTCATTTTACTGTGACTTTTGGCACATTTAACCGACAATTGTGACATTTAATACATTTAACTAACAATTGTTACAGTAGTAACATCCTACTAAGATAGTAGTTACCTTTATAAGTCACAATAGGGTAATTTTACTGGCAATTGTGGCATTTAACTAATAATTGTGACCATAGTAACATCCCACTAAGATAGTAGTTAGCTTAAAAAGTCACAAGAGGCTTATTTCACAATAGTCACACTATTGTCACATTTGACTGACAATTGTAAAAAACACATATTCAATTGTGACCATAGTAACATCCTACTAAGATAGTTACCTTTAGAAGTCACAATAGGCTAATTTTACTCTGACTATTGTCACATTTTACACATTTAACTAATAATTGTGACTATAGTAACATCCTACTAAGATAGTAGTTACCTTTAAAAGCCACAATAGGCTAATTTTACTCTGACTATTGTCACATTTTACTGGCAATTGTGTAATTTCACACAATTTACCAACAATTGTGACAGCAATAACATTCTACTAAGATTGTAGTTACCTTTAGAAGTCACCATAGGCTCATTTTGGTGCGACTATTGTCACATTTTACTGACAATTGTCACATTTGACACATTTAACTAATAATTGTGACAGCAGTAGCATCCTACTAAGGTATAAGTTACGTTCAGAGGACACAATAGGCTAATTTTACTGTGACTATTGTCACATTTTGCTAGCACTTATGACAATAGTAACATGTTGCTATTATAATAATGACATTTTAATGTCATAATAGGCTAAATGTTTGTGACAATTGTCATATCTTACTGATAAAATATGATGTAAGGCCGTCTGCTTATTTCAAATCAAGCTAAGTCTGTTGATTTATAGGGCCAATGATTCGGTTGAATATTTGTCTTAAATAGAGCCATTGACCTTAATTGAATGTACTTGAATGAAATGGAATGTAATTTGTGTGTTATTCTACCTGGAAAATAGCATTTTGCAAACATACTTGGATACATTAGTTTACAAAAATCTAAACAATTACTTATTTTTTTGTTTGTTGCATATTTTGGGCACTAAATTACGACTGGGTACGAATTTTAGTAGAAGTTAGGGGAATTTTAGACGAAGTAAATTGGAATTTTATGTCTGCATAAATTAGACATAAATCATTGATGGAATCATAGTAAATTTGTGAGGTAGAGTAAAAAGTTCGTTAGCCTTTTAGTCCAACCTATGAGGTTTACTGAATATGAAAGTGTTGAAACGGCGTTGTTCCCACCTAGCAGCTCACATTCCATCTGGCTTAGGGAGCTGAAGATATCATAAAATATTTTTCACAACATGGCTCTATAAAACTTATATGATAACTTATTTTCCTGTGGACACTTTAACATTTGAATTTCTCCCGGTCGTAGCTGGAACGTTAGACAAATGTGGCCAATAAAATTTGCCAGAAGAAAGCATAGCAATAACGAAACAGAGTTGTCGTTAAATGTCGCTGTCAGTTGGCTTTGTCCACGATTTTCTGGCTCCAATCAGACACTATTTGCACGTCCGCTTTCGGCCAATGCTGAGACACATTAACCCACAATTCTAAATTAACCAACAATACAAAAACAATAACGAATTAATAATAATGACCAACAACAACAACAACACACACGCCACCAACGCCATTAGCATTGTTAGTCGGTTTATTTATAGTTGTCTGTTTGTTTTTGTTGATGATTTCTTTGGTTGTTTTGTGATTGCTTTTCTTTCTTTGTTTTTCCTTTTTTTCCTGGTGCAATAAATTAACAACAAATTAAAGTTGGAGTGTTGGCCGGCCGGCACGAAGCGCTTCTTTACTATGATTTCTATTGTTGTAAAGTTGTAGTTGTTGTTCTGTTTTGTGGCTGTTGTGGCTATTGAAAATTTCCGGGTAAACAATTTGCCCAAAGTCCATTAACTGCGCGCGCACTTTTAATGCTCACAAAAAGAGCAAATTTTTTTACAGAATTTCTTGCTGTTGTTGTGGTTGCAGTGCTGTTGCATGTCTTTGTTGTTGTTTTTTTTAGAAAATTGCAGTGAAATTTCGCTTTGGCAAATGGCTGCAAATCATGAAATTGCATTTTCGTATCGGCCAGATCGCAGTTTTTCTTACATTTCGAACGCTGCTTTCTGGCTGTTTGTTGTTGTTGCTTCTTGTTGTTTGCTTTCTTTATAATTTTAGTTGTTTGTTGTTGGCGTCTTTGTTATGGCGTCAACGTGCCATGTGCAACATGTATGAGTGGCCAATTTTTTTTTTGTTCATGCCGCAGTCCAAGTAACCCGAATGTGTATGAGAGCGTAATGGCGCTTCCAGTTTTTTCTTAAATTTTCCTTTTTGCAATATGTTTTCCGCAGCTTTTTCTTCTTTTTATTGAAAGTTTCCATTAACTTTTTACATTTCGTTTTTCTTTAATAAAGTGAAAATTTAAGCCGGAAAAGTTGAGTAAACTTTAAGTAGTCATGCGCTCATTTCAAAAATGGAAAACAAAACTAAAGCGAGATAATTGAATGGGTGTGTGGTGCTGAGAGAAAGAAGAAACTTACACACACACTTACATACATAAAAGAAAAAATAAAAATAAAAATACTAGAAACCAATTAAATGTGTTTCATTTTTTAATAGAAACTGACTTCTTCTTAATGATTTGACCAAAAATTAAAAAGAAACTGCAACTTTAGCCAATTCAAACTCAAAATTTCCCCAACGATGTTGGGAGCGATGATTGCCAACATCACTTGTACAGTGCTGGGAAAAAGTTGAATCACCTAAAATTGTTCACAAGTCTGGCTTCGACAACTGAACTCAATCCGAGTGTGTTGCAACTTGTGGTCACTGAACCAAAACGTCTCGGACATGCAGCAAAAAGATAGCAGTGAGAGCAACAACAAAATTGTCTCACCATTCGGCTGCAGTTTGTCGCCAACAGGTAATTCAACTTAAAATGCATTTCACTCTAAATATGTTGAAAATTATGCGATTACGCAGCGCTGGCGGCTGGTTGCTGGTGGCCCAGCCCGATGGCGATCGTAATTTGTGAAAGTTATCAATCAGATGAAAGAAATAAAATAAATAAATCAAAAAACTATCAAAGTTGGAATATGAAATCTTTATAAGAACAAAACATAGGTATCGAATAAATATAGAAACCAAATTTTATTATAGCGAACAATGTTGCGAATGTTGATACAAAGTTGCCACATAAACATATTGAAATACGAAACCGGCTCATCGGCTTACAAACGCCTAAAAGTAGACAACATTTCATTTTAAAATATACAAAAAAATAACTTTAAAAATTCTCTTGGAATTTCTCTGTCATAGCAAAAGTTAAAAATAGCTGCAGTAGAAAGCATGAGCGAGACAACATCAAACACCTGACACGAGCCAGGCAACGAAACACTTTTAGACTGCTTGGCGTGTGCCGTCATGCCCAAATGTAAAGTAGTACAGCGTTGGCTGAATTATTCATAAAGTTGACGCGGTAAATTTTTAGTACAATTTCTGCAAACCGCACACAGGCGAAGACGAAGTGGGGAGAATGGGAAATTGTTGCTGAAAAAGTGAAGCGCTGAGTGGAGACGAGTGGCTGTTGAAATTTATTGGGAATTTCGACTGTGGCCAACATGACTTTAAAGGCTCTTTTTGGGAAATTACAACAAATTTTAAAGTGTTTTTTATTTATTTTTATTGAGTTCGTATGAGTGAAACTGATATGGTCCACTGTGGGTAAAGGTAGACTCAGTCACCTGTTTCAGAAGCGTTTTCTGGCAACACAAGTTGCAAATTTTCAGCCGCATTCTACTTGCAGTACTTATTTATGGCGGCGGCACGTGATTGGAATTTCAAATTTCAAACGAAGTTGGTAGTGTTTTTTTTGGGAGCCATTCAAGGTGATAAGTTCTCGATAAATTGAAAATCCAACCTAACCTGAGGGGAAAGCAATACTTCGGTTGATGTGAGTGGAAGAGAGAAATGGCTTTTTATATATGTACGAGAATATTTCATTTTTATATTTTTTAGTAATCTTTTTAATCTTTTTGAATTTTTATGTCAACAAAAAAACTAAAAAAATAATCATAAAAACAATAATTAAAGTCTTTGCTCAGTTTTAATATTTTTTTACTAACTTAACCCTCAACCAACGACCACATGGGCCTAAGTGTGCCTCATACAGACCTAACCCTCCCTCACATTGTCATAAATGCGAATGTGCGACTGCGACTGTACGCTTCCGGCCACCTTCGGCCTGTCCGCTTGTCACCACTGCAGCGCGCAATATTTATGGCCTTCGATATTAAATTTCCGTTTGACTCACACTAAAGTTTTCACTTGCGCCACAGTTGCAAAACGGTCTAAAATGCAACACAACAACAACGAGATTATTCCAATGGAATTTCTGTTTTATGCACAAAAAAAATTGAAAATTATAACACGCGAGGCCAAGGATCAAAGGAACAACGACCAGGCATCGGAAGTGGATACTATTGCAAGTGCATTTATTTTGCAAGTTTTTTATTTTATTTTATTTATTTTATTTTATTTTATTTTATTTTATTTTATTTTATTTTACTTTTATTTTATTTTATTTTATTTTATTTTATTTCATTTTATTTTATTTTATTATTATTATTTTATTTTATTTTATTTTATTTTATTTTATTTTATTATTTTGTTTTTTTTTTTAATTTTCCGTTTGTTTTTAGTTTTTTTTGCTATATAATTTTATATTCTAAAAAAAATATTAGCCCACAAAGAAATGCACAAAAAACAAAAGAAATTAGCTCCAAAACAGAAAACTAAAAAAAAATCCTTTTCAACTGAACGCATCTGTCGCCCGCAATATGCAATTTTGTTGTTGTTCTTGTATGTTTTTAATTGAAAAATCACAAGATTTAGTGCACTCCTGCCTTACTTCAACAACTGCTGCCACGGTTTTTTGTTGCAAGGCAGCCAGACGTAGCAGTTATTGGCAATAAGGCCAATTTTTTATTGAATGCAATTCGTTGGAGCTTGGGCGCTCCAGCGCCTACACGCAGCTAACGCATTTTGTCCAACAGACCCACACCGCCGATAACTGATTCGAACGCTGTTTGTTGCGCTTTCGGTACAAACTGTAGCAGCTGCGTTTTGTCTGGCAGTCTGGCAACACTCCACCCACAGCACAAACACTCACAAACGCACTGCGAACATTTACAGTTGTTGCTTTCTTGCCGTAGGCTTACAAGCTTTAAATGCTTTTAATCGGTTTGTTGCAATGGAATGAAAGAAAAGGACAGACAGGGGAGGGGTAGGGGAAAGAAGGACATGGAGAAAGAGAACGAGACAAATAGAAATAATGTAAGTGATAGCAAGTGTTGTGAAAGTAGCTGAGTGTGGATCCGGAAGGGTTTTAAGCACTTAAAGGCAAGAAATGTTGTTTACATTCGCTGCTAAGCCGTTAATTGAAAGAATATATATTTGACTATGTATATCTTTATATATATGTATTGTATATGTTTATTGGGCTTGAGCTGATATGAAATTAAGCAGCTGATGTTATGATGAAAAGTTTCTAAAACTTTCAGGTTTGTGGCTGCGCTAAATAAGGGTTGAAACAACGGCTCAGAGGTTTCTGTCTACTCTCAACAACTTCAGTTTTGTTTAAGGTGGAAGCAGAATGGAGCAGAGATGCCTCTAAACCTGCTGATGTCCATTCTACTACTCGCAAGATCCAGAATGGTCATCACTGGCTTAAGGACACAACTCTGCTTCGTCCTACTCGCAGTGATATCCATCTTACTACTCGCGAGGCGCAGAATGGCCATTACTGGCTCCGTTCTACTTGCAGTGATGACCATTCTACTACTCGTGTGGCGCCGAACGGTCACCACTGGCTTAGGGACACAACTCTGATCCGTTCTAAACTAAAGCTGTTGAGAATAGACAGAAACCCCTAAGATCTTGGTTTATATGCTCGCAGGGATGACGATTCTACTACTCGCAAGACGCAGAATGGTCTTCACTGACTTAGAGACACAACTCTGCTCCGTTCTGATCGCAGTGATGTCCATTCCACTACTCCTGAGGCGCCGAATAGTCATCACTGGCTTAGAGACACATCTCTGCTCCGTTCTGTTCGCATCTAAATTAAAATTGAGGCTGTTGAGAATAGACAGAAACCCTGGGATCTTGGCTTATCCTGCTTGCAGTGGTAACCATTCTGTTACTTGCGAGTAGCACAATGGTCATCACTGTTCTAAGCAGTCCACTGTCTTTCTTTTTAAGACTCAACTGTTGCTGCACCCAACTAAACCGCTGCCGGTCCATGGAGTTCATTAAATTCAATATCTCTACAGTCTAACATAAACGTTCTCTCTCGATCTCGTCCCTACGTTCCTCTCTCCCACACCAAAGGCCACCTCTGCCTCTTGCTCCAACTTGCAATCGTTTGGCACATGTTTGCACGTCTGCCCCACACATCGTTGCAAGTGCAGTTTCACTCCAACCCCGTCGCGGCACATCAACTTGATGCAATGGTTGCGTATGTGTCGACTGTTCGACTGGTCGCATCATTAATAACGATTGCCATAAATATTCGCATGAGCGTGCCCGATGTTACACGTAATTACGACTAAACGATTGCCATGCTCGAGCATTGCAATAATGATTGGATACAGGAGTCAGGTGGTGCAAAAGGGCAGGAGACAGTAGAGCCGGAAGCAATGCTTTGTTGGTAGTGTGGGCGTTCAGTATTTTGAATTGTACGTGTCTACATTACAAATTTAATGCTTTTATCTTGGTTTTTGCGGCTTCGAATGCTGATGAGCGCATTCTTTGTGGTTTGGCGCGTGTGACGTTACCTATTCGTATCTAATGATAGCATTTAATGATAGCAACTGTAGGTGTGCTCATTAGCGCGCGTGTGATGACAGCCAGCGGCAATTCCGTTGACAGGCGATTTAATTAGACTGGGCCAGGTTACCTCACAAGGATAATTACTGATACGATATAATTACTTATGTCATTTGCAGGCCATTGATGGATTCGAAATCATTACATATTTTCAGAAAATGTTTCAAATAATTGAATTTAAATTTAAAATAAAAAAATTCTAATCATTAAAACCTCCCAAAAAATTCTTTCAAATATTTCCTTTTTTTACGCTACATTAAAATAATTTGAAAAAATTTGCTAAAATCCCACTAAAACCCCATGAAACGCTATAACACCGCAAAGTATGCAAAAAGCTTTAAATACAAAAATGTAATCCGCTTAAAAAGTGCAAATTCCTTGCGCACTAATGGCATTTATGTGTCCTAATCCACGTGCATATAAGAGTCTAAGCACACAAGTCTATTCTCCCCTGTCTTCGCCTCACCGCACCTCACCGTCACGCACACACGCACCCACTTGTATGAAGCGCTGTTCACATTTTCAAGTGGAGTTGAACTGTCAGCTTTGCTGCGTAATAACGCAAGAAAAACGCGAACTGCTGCAGTCAACTCTGCCGTTTCATGATGCCTGCACGACTCACTACCAATGAGGGAAGGAGGAAGAATGTTGGGGCGAAACCGCAGTTTGCCGCCATAACTCATGTGCAGGCGGCACTCAACGAGCGTTAACTGCACACACACACACAGAGGCACACACACAGATTTGAATTCCCTCAACTCGTGTTGTTGCCAAAGGTTTTGCATTGCATGTTGAGTTATTTTGTGGTTGCAATTTTTTTATGAAAGTTTCGTTCCACTAAAGCGTGGAAAAAGGTTAGAGCAGTTCTAAAGATTTGTGACTACAGAATGGAAATATTTCAGTTTTTCAACTTTGGAGGTTCAATAAAAATTTTGAAATTGTGCAGAAACTTGAGTCAGAGTTGAGGTCGAGCTAAATCTTGAATACTTTTTTTGGCCTTTCAGAAGTACTTGAAAAAAATGTAAAGGTCAGAACTGCCCAAAATTGAAGTAAAAAGGTTTTCGAAAAAAGTTTTCACCAATTTTTTAGCTTATAAGTTCTGTTAAGTAACTAAAAATCTTCACCAAATATTAAGTAAAGTCGAATACACATAAAAACCTAGTTTATCCGGCATAGCTTGGATCGAAAACAATCCGGATAATTAACTTTTCCTATTAATTAAGTCCAAGTTTCTAGAATTTTTTAAGTTTTCTTATTTTTATTTAATCACATAATTTATTTCCCTAATTTATCCGGCATTGTTAGAACCGAAAACAATCCAGACAATTAACTTTTCTTATTAATTAAGGTCAAGTTTCTAGAATTTTTTAAGTTTTCTTATTTTTATTCAATAAGATATTTTATTATTTCATTTCATTTTAATTTATTTTATTTTTTTTATTTTATATTATTTTATTTATTTTTACTAGGGAAAGTTTATCCGGAATAGTCAGGGCCGAAGACAATCCGTATAATTAACTTTTCCTATTAATTAAGTCCAAATTTCTATATTTTTTTTAGTTTTCTTATTTTAATTAATTCAGGTAATTTATTTTCCGATTGACTAACGTAGATAAAACCAAAAGCAACTCAAATAATTGATTCTCGTGGTTGATTGGAATTAATGTTTGCATATTTTATAGATGAATCTTTAATTTTTAGACATATCCGGCAATCCGGATAACGGAATTAGACTAAATTTAAATTTTATATAATTTTGAAACCTCCTTTTCTTCTTTTGGGCTTATCCGTTATTGTTGGAACTAATAACAACCAGGATAATTGATTACTCGCTTAATTCCCGGTAAATTTAATTTGGTTAATGGTTATTTTTCACAAATGATGCAAGTAACGAAAAAATAGAACTTGCTGTTTCGGATAATAAAAGAAAATCAGAGTACCTGCATATCTTATATTCTTGGTTGATCTATAATCAAGATTTCAGTGTATTTCGAAAAGTTCAGATAAGGTTTACCGCCAAACTTTAGCAAAACAAACATTTTCTGATTTGGGTTTGCCGATATATGCGAGTTCTGAATAATGGAAGACCGAAAGCCATTCGGATAATTGATTTTTCAAATTAACTGAAGTCAAATCATTCTTTCTTTAATTGCTGGGGATTTTTACACAGAAGGTCCACAACAACTCGGATAATAGATTTTCTCGCTAGATTAGCTTCAAAATTAATTTGGTTGATGGTGATTTTTCTATTTTAGGCCTAAAGCAATCCGGATAAGTGATTTTCTCAGTTAATTGAGACCAAGTTTCATTTGATTGGTGATGATTTTCTTATTTTAGAGGCAAAATTGACCCGGATAATCAGTTTTTGGTGATGATTTTCTTATTTTAGAGGCAAAATTCACCTGGATAATTAATTTTTGTAATTACTGAACTCAAAATTTATAAAGTTGGCGGTAATTTTTTTAATTTTAGTTCCAAACACAAAACGGATAATTGATTTTCACGGTTGATATAGATTAAATTTTATTTAATTGTTAGTGAAAGTAATACCTTCGGTCCGTATTGGTTTGGAAAATTAGAGTGTGCTATTAATTTAGGTCAAATTTTAATTGATTGTTGACTTAACTTTTAATTGATCGATTGTAGTTTTTAATTTATACCTTGAAAAGTCCAGCTGCGGTTTGGCCGAACTTCAGAAAAAACATGAATTAATGGTTCAGGTTTTCTGCATTTTAATATCTTAAAGTCTTTGGTTTGGACTTGATTAAAAGATTATCTTCGAATAATCGAGTAATGGAAGCTCGAAAACATTGAAACATTAAGTCTCTGGTACGACTTGGGCCAAAACTTCGAGTTCCATTTAATAGATATTCGACTGAAAAGTTTAGATTTAGTTTGGGACAAATTTCAGATAAAAAATAAAGTCTTTAGTTCGAGTTTGATCAATTTGAATTTTGATTAAAGAAAACAAAACCAAGTCTCTGGTTTGAATTTAATCAATCAATCAATCAATTTTTAACTTGAAAGTTCAGTTTTGGACCAAGGTTGGAAAAAATCAAGTCTTTAGTTTGGATTTGGGCATAAATTCAAATCCCAGATAATCAAATTTCGATCAAACTTTGGATTTTTGGATGCAATTTTATTATATTTATAAAGAAGCCGAGTCTATGGTACGATTTGGGCCATAACTTCGAGTTCCGTTTAATGGAGATTCGACTGAAAAGTTTAGACTCAGTTTCGAGTGTCAGAAAAAATCAAGTCTTTAGTTCGGGCTTGGTCACAAGTTCTGTTTCGGATAATTGAATTTTGATTATAGATTGAAGAGTTCAAGTTCGGGTCTCTTTTCGGCCAAATTAAAGACAGCAAAACTAGGTCTCTGGATTGAATTTAGTCAAATATTCGAGTTTGGGATAACCGAGTTTTGACTTGAAAGTTCAGTTTTGGACCAAGTTTGGAAAAAATCAAGTCGTTGGTTGAGCATAAATTGGAATCCCGAATAATCAAGTTTTGATTAAACTTTGGATTTTTGGATTCAATTTTGATTATATTTATAAAGGAGCCGAGTTTCTGGTTAGGGTTTGGCCAAAACTCGAGTTTGGTAGAAGACTGAATTTAATACCTATTCAGAATACATTAGGTTACTTAAAGTTAGCTTCATTTGAGAAGAATTGAATTAGGTTACTTAAAGTCAGCTTCAGTTGAGAAGAATTGAAGGTCATACAATCCTTCAACTCTGTAGCCATTCTGAGTCATTGTGAGTTCCTTCAAAAAGGGTCTTTGGCTTCGGCCTCATGCTTGAAACCACTTTAACTCTTACGTCCCACGCCTCCAACAATCTGCTCGTAAATTCTCCAACTTTCGAGTGATTTCTGCCACTTGAAAGGGTCTCTCATACCCACATATGCGCCAAGGTCATTACAGTGAACTCGTATAACAGCACGCGCAGCCTCATAGCCATTAGCGAGTGAATCATAATTTGAGCGCAAAAACCACTCTGACCCCCCAACTGTAGCTCTTGGAAATATCTGCCACGTACTTGAGTCGCCCATAAACTGGGTTACAACTGTCATAAATACACACAATTTATTGTTGTTGCCTCATGGAATATTTGCCAATCATCAATATTTAAGTATCAATTTAACTTTTGCTGCCAATAGCGGCGACGGCGGCGGCAGTAGAGCGTCAGCGCGCTAACCGTTTCGGCGCTGCAAATGAGAAAAGTTTCAAAAATATTTCCAAGAAGAAAAACAACACAAACTCACACAAACCCACATACATACACACACAAATACAGATAAAGTTTCACAACGATGCGCACTTACTGGCTGGGCAAAATGTTTAAAAATCTTCAGAGCGCGTGGCGCAAATTATGTCAGCCGTAGGGGAAGAATTGAAAGCGATAAGCGTACACACAGTGCGTAGATAACTCGATGACCGAAAAGCAATTACTTAATTAGCGAAAAGTTTTATCTGCGCCACTGTCCAGGCAACTTTGGAGCAGGTCGAGTGCTGAGCGTTGCTAATAACTTCAATGGCAGCGCGCAAAGTTTCAATAACATGACGAAGGCTTAGGGGAGTCGCTTCCAATTGTTCAAGTAGCAAGTGCGACTCTCCAAGAAACAAATGGCCACACTTAAGCACACTTAATAGTGATTCTCTAGCGGGAAGCGTTTAAATTTGATGGGCCTGAACTTTGCCTTTGGTGATTGGCAAAAATCACATGAAACTTTGTTTGTGTGTGTGTGGCTCAATGAGCATAAAATTGCCAAACTATAAACACTTTTGGTTGCTTTCGAGCGGCGCAATTGTGCATTGCTACTGTTGGGTTTTTGATTCCCTACAATGTGATGGACTTAGTCCAAGGCCGTTAACGTTCAGAAGAAGGCGTGGTTGGTTGGAAAAGTACATATAGTCTTCATAAGCATCAGCAGCAGAATTGATTTGGCAATAGGTTTGCATTTAACTGTCTGTTCAGTTTTCTTTCTATTTGTGCGTTTGTCTGCCCGTCCGTCCCTAGTTGAGATATGAAACTGAATTGAATTCAAATCAATTTTGTATACACTTAATTAGGTTCCTTCAACCATGAACTGGTGGAGAAATTGTTGTGGCTCATCTATTTTTAAGCAGTGTTGCCACATAAAAGCTGGGTTGGTTGCTCGATTGAATGGTTGCTATCACAGCTAAGTAACACAATTAGCTCATGCAGTGCTGTTTTGGTGCCACATCCTCAGTTTGAGTTCATATTGGATGGTATTTTGTATCCACTTTGTGAGATTCAGAAAGTATAGAACCTTCCTTTTCTCCATAGTTGAAAATGTTCTGAGGTCTTCTAGGAAGAGAATCCCGAGCCGGAAGCGTACCCTTATCCTTGCTAAACCCAAACATGTACACAGAAAGTTGGTCATTATCTCCCTTTGGTCCTTCATGATTGTTGAAGTGTAGAAGCTTCCTCATCTCCATAGTTGGAAATGTTCTGAGGTTTTCCGGGAAGAGAGTCCCAAGCCAGGAGCGTAGCCTTCTCCGTGCTAAACTCAGGCATGTACATAAGAAGTTGTTTAGTATCTCCATCTGGTCCTCTATCTCACAATTGCGAAAATGATTGTTGAAGTATAAAAGCTTCCTCATCTCCATAGTTTAAAATGTTCTGAGGTTTTCTGGGAAGAGAGTCCCAAGCCAGGAGCGTAGCACAATGTACATAAAAATTTGTTCAGTATCTCCTTCCGGTCCTTTATCTTACAATTGCGACAGTAACTGTTAACGTATAGAAGCTTCCAAATCTCCATAGTTGAACACGTTCTGAGATCTTTCGAAAAAAGAGAGTCCCAAGCATTCATTCTCATGATTTAGTTATAAGTGAACCTCAGGTAGCAACACATTATACCTCTTTTCTATTATGGCAATTGAAGGCATAGAGTCATGGGACATGGATACGATAGAAAGATCATAAAGCACCATGGTCCATTGTCCAGACCCCGCCATACCGTTGACCACTTTAATCTTCGGATGGCTTTGAGAGCCTGTCCCTCGTATTAAAGCATCAAGTGGTGACACATTCCCCAGAGCATAGGTCCAGAAGTTGTCGGAAAAGCGTTTCTATAACACATGGTCACAGTGCGTTGCAGTCTGGATCAGGTTTTCCTGACGCCTGCTAGAGACAGTCTGCTCATGCAGACCGCCGATGCCTATATGCTGTATAGCTCCATAGGATATAGAAGGTGATGCATCTTATTGTAGCTGTATATATCCATAGGGCCTTGTTAGGTTAGGAAATACCCCACGTCTTTGGTCTGTACATCCAAACCGCCGATGCTTAGAAGATGATGGATCTTATCACAGTTGTATAGCTCCATAGGACATAGAAGATGATGGGTCCTATCATAGTTATATAGCTTCAGAAGACCTTGCTAGGGGAAACACCCCATGTTTTCTTAGTGACACCTTACTCTGCCATAAAGCTAACAGCACTTTTGATGTCTCTAAATTCTAATCTGTTTAAAATCCATTCCCTAATGGGAAATAGACTTAGGGTCCATGTCGATGGAAGTTGTAGGGGGCACAATAGATCAGTTCTGGTCTCAGTGCCACAAACCCCATCAAATTCTATTCTATTCTAGGGTCTATGTTAAGATGCTTTGGTGAGAGAAGGAATAAATCCTTATTACCTACACATCTTTTACTACTTTATTATTATTATTTATTTAGACTACAATATAAAATATTATAGCTAAGGTTAGAGTCCTAGCTGCCAGGGCCATCAACTCGATTTTAAATTAATTTGTTACAATATTAGTTAAAGAATATTTCTTACAATTACGTCAAATTTAAAATTATTGTTTGTTTGGATTATATTGTTTTGTCCAGAGCGCAGCTCTTCAGGAAGTTGTTTATGGCAGTGATGTTGTTAGGACAGACTTTTTTAATAGATTAGTTGGTGAGGTGGAGCCAAAGTATGCTTCTCTGCTTTGATGGAGGTTGCTGCAGTCGTTGAGCAGGTGCTTTATTGATAACGAGCTGCCGCAAAAGGGGCAAGGCGGTGGAGGGCTACCACAGAGAAGGTGAGCGTGCGTTAGCTTCGTATGGCCTAGCCTAAGCCGGATCATAATTTGGCAATCGACCTTCTTTGTGTTGCAAGGGAATTTGACCCTAGTGCATGTAGGGTTAAGTTCACGGTAGTGGTGGTTAAACTGGGACCAATCACTTTGTTTTATTCTGTTTAGGTGTGATGCTATCAGCTTCTGCATATCGTTGTCTTCCTTTGCGTCGAATGTGAGGTGGGGTCCAGAGTCCAGAGTCGTCTGCCAGTTCATTGCCTTGGAGAAATTTCCCTTTTGTTTTCTGGGCATATTCTATGGCTTTGTTAACTGCGAGTGCTTCTGCAATGAAAACAGAGCTGTATATTGGCAGCAGCCCACCTGTGATCAGTGAATTGTTTTTATGCACTACAGCGAAGCTTGTGTTGGTGTTGGTTTTGGATCCATCTGTATAGATCTGGGTCCAACTGTCCAATTGGAGTTCACGGATTAGTTGCAGAAATAATTGTTGAAATGTTTCCCTGTTTGTTTCATGTTTTAGGTGTGTGTGTAGATTTGTTATTGTGGTGGTGGGTAAAAGAAGCCAGTAGGGTTGAGTGTTTGTTTTGTTGCGAACTGTTGAAGGTTGCAGGTCCAGTTGCTTGCAGAAGGCTGCGCAGCGACGAATTGTTGATTTGGATTTTCGCCATCGTTTATGCCGGAGAGAACTAGTGAAGTCTTTATGTAGGAGAGCGTTCCTTGTGTTTATAAGCTTCGGGAGGAGTTTCCAGGTGGTCTCAGTGACCCTTTCCTTAATGGAGGGAAGGCCGGCTTCGGCTAGGATGCATTTTGTTGACGAAGTTGGAAAGGCATATAGGCTGCGACGTACTGCAGTGTGGTATGGTCCGTTTATCTGTCGTATGTTTGTGTTGGCACACCATCCAAAAATTGGCAATCCATAGTCAATCTTTGAGAGGATTAGCGCTCTAGTTACATTAATCAGAGAGTTTATGTGAATATGGGAATGTGTTGAGGATAAGTATTTTATAATATTGAGCCTGGCAGCTATTTTTTTTCTTAAATCTAGACAATGTTGCTTAAAAGTAAATTTTTTATCGAAAGTAATTCCTAGAATTTTTAAGTAATTTACCTGTTCTATTAATGTATTTTCTAAGCTTAAGTTAGGGTAGCTACAGTTTTTTTTCTACATATATGGAGTAATTTGCACTTCTCGATGGAGAGGCTCCAGATATTTTTCCCCATATTTGTATGTCAGAAATGATTTTTTTGAAGCTGTTGTTTAGATCGGAGGAATTTTTGTTTTTGGAGAAAAATATGGCATCGTCCGCATAGACCGATAAATCAATTTTTTTGTATGGCAGTGCGATTTTGTTTAAGTGTTCGAATGCTATAATAAACAGTGTTACCGACAAGGGTGAGCCTTGAGGGATCCCGTTGTGGAGAGGGTACAATTCGGAAAGTTGTTTATTAATCTTAACTTGAATTTTGCGGTTGACCATAAAGGCTTTGACGATGTTATACATTTTTGGACCCATTTTCCACGATTCTAATTGCCTTAGCACTTGTAGCACATGTACTCCTACACGATCAAATGCTTTTTCGAAATCGGTAGCTAGGACTGTAATGTGGTTTTTTGACGCTAGAGCATCGGAAACAAAATGTTGAAAACGTAGTAATGCGTCGGTTGTGCTGTGCTTGTTTTTAAAAGCCACTTGGTTGTGGCTAATAAAGTTGTTTTTTGTAATATACCACATGAGCCTCTTTGCGATCATTTTTTCCAAAACTTTACTAACGCAGGAAATAAGGGATATTGGTCTATATCCTAGTATTTCCTGGCGGGGTTTATTTGGCTTGGGTATGGGTAGAACTATTGCGGTTTGCCATACATATGGGTATGTCCCTAGTTCAAAAATTTGATTGTATATATCAAGTAGCTTCAATTTGGCGGAATAGGGTAGGTTTTTCAGCAAAGGGTATGAGATACGGTCTGATCCGGGTGTTTTACCTTTGGCGGTGCAGAGTGCAGCCTCCAATTCTAACTGGGTGAACAGATTCTCTAAGTATTTAGCTGACGGTGATACCTTAATTCGCTGTGAAAATTAGAATTATCGTAATAATTGGACCACGTAGACGCGAAAGCATTGGCTATTTCAGAAGGAGAAGATAGTACCGTGCCATTGAAGTTAATAGATTTAATTGGAGTTGGTGGAATGCCTGTTAGTGCTTTAATATCTGCCCACACTTTGCTTGGGGACGAAGATGGTGTTATGCCTGAGGTGAAGTTTTCCAAATTCGTACTTTTAGCCAGTTTAACTGATCTTTTAAAGAGCGCATTTGCTTTTTTGAAGTTAATTAAGTTGGAGAGGGATCTGTTGTGTTTATAAATGTGCCAGAGGGTTTGCTTTTCCTGGCGTAGTTTTCTTAGGTCGCTATTCCACCAATGAATAATTTGTTTACCGGTTACAGGCTTGGTTTGGGGTATAGCCGTGGTAAATTTGCCGCTGCTCTAGCTGCTTTGATGATTTTGGCAACATTTTGATTGATGTTTTTAGAGTGTGAAAATTTAAAATTTAGTTCGCATTGCTTTTGATAAAGGATCCAGTCAGCTAGGTCGGTTTTGTATCTAGGTCTGTGCTGTGTTCTTACAAAGTTAAAGTTGGTAGTTATTTCTGTCTTCTCGCCTTTCGGTAGCTTCAAGGCTATTGCGCTCTACAGAAACTCTCTCTTCCGATTAAAGAACTTCCACTTCCTACATGGTTTCTATACGCACCCAATTCTCTCCATCTATCTATCTTTATTCTGCTTTCAGTGTAGCATCCAAACAAGTCACCCCAGTCCGGCCGCAACACTCCAACCATCTGACAAATATGTATAATTTTATTGAATTTAAATTGTATTTCGTATTTGCTCTCCAACGAAGCGTGCGTGCAGGGGGTCATTGTAAAATTTTGTATTCGTCCGGCCCAAAATTGGCCTAGTTGTATAATGTTGTACAAATTTCAAACACAATAAAATCCAATGCAATAAAAAATGCTGAAAAATATGTTTAAATGCGATTACGCTCAATTTGGCAGTCAATTGAGCGGGCAAAGGCGGCCACAAGCGGCAGTTTGGTGTGGTGAATTCAAAAAGTTGTTAATAGAAAAAAGTTGCTGAGCGGAAAATTATAGCAAAATAATGTCATAATGCGAATGAAAGTGACTTTGAGGTCTTTGTTAGGTTCAAATTAAATTTAAGTGAGCGTAGAAGTGCTTAAGTTATGAGTTATTGAAATGAATTTATGCAAAGTATTAAAAAATAATTGTTAGTTTTTTAAGATGTTTATTAAAAAAGTAATTGTTAAAGTATTAAAAAAGTAATTGTTAGTTTTTTAAGATGTTTTTGCGGACTTTTTACTTTTTTTTGAAAATTTGGATCAAATAAAAAACAAAAATATTGATTTAATTCGTTTAGAAAAAAATTTTACTTTAATTTTTTGTATTTAATGAAATTTTTCTTTGTAATAAATTTTTTTAATATGCTTAATATTTTTTTCACACGGTCATCAAAGAACAAAACCAAAATATTGATTTAGTTGTTTTATTAAAAAAGTTTGTATTTTTTTGTATTAATAATTTTTTTCAAAAAACAAAAATATTGGTTTAGTTTGTTTATAAAAACTGTTTTTCATTTTTGTATTTGATATTATTTTTGTTTCTAATACATATTTAACAAAAGTTTGGTTATTTTTTTAGAATTGTGCTTTGCTTTTCTGTATACATTTTACTTAAAAAAATCACGAATTTAAAAAACAAAACAAAAATATTGATTTAATTTTTTTAGAAGAAATTGTTTTTTAATCTGTCCTTAACATATATTTGTATACTGGTTTAGTTTAAAAACATTTTGAATTTTTGTATATTTAATTTTTATTTTTTTTCAGATTTTTTCCTTAAAATTTTTTGTATACTTTTTATTTTTTTTAATTGTTATCAAAGAACAAAACAAAAAAGTTTAGTTGGTTTATAAAAACAATTATTTTATTTTTTACATATAAGAAGTTTTGTTTTTTGATATATTTAATATTTTTTTTTTACTTTTTAATAATTAGGTTAGATTGTTGAAAAATGTCGTTATTTCTTAAATGTAAGCAATTATTTTTTTATACATATATAATACCATTTTTGTTAGTTTTTTAAATTAATTTTAACATTATTTTTATATGTTTTACTTTTGTAAAAATGTTTATCAAAGAATAAAACAAAAATATTAGTTTGGTTTGTTTATGAGACATTCTTTTACATGTTTTACATGTTTTGTATGTTTTATTTTTTTTTTTAATTTGCTATCAGAAAACACATAAAAAACATTGGTTTAGCTTGTTAAGAAGAACATTTTTGTTATATCTTGTATGTAATAATTTTTTTGTATATTTAATACAATATATTTTATTTTGGTTTGAAATTTGTTTTTGAAATTGTTTATTTTGTTTTTGAAATTGTTATCAACAAAAAATAAAATATAGGTTAAGCTTATAAGAAACGTTTTTTATATTTACTTAAGTATTTTTGTTTTTAATAATTTATTAATGTTGTTTTAGATATTTTGTTTACAGGTTTTGGTGCACTTTTGACTTTTTTTTGAAAATTTTTACCAAAAAAAAGACAAAAATATTGGTTTAATTTGTTTATGAGAATTTGTTTGTGCTTTTATATTTACTATAATTATTTTTTTTTTATTTTGTTACTATTTTTTTAGAAAATTGTTATCAAAAAACAAAACAAAAATATTGATTAAGTTTCTTTAAAATTTCATCTGAAACAAAAAAATTGATTTGCTTCAGTTTATTTTAATTTTAAATATTTTCAATAGAAATGCCTTCTTCTTTGCATTTCTATTGAAAATGATTGACTGTTTTCTTTTATTTTGTAAAATTTTTTAAATGAATATTGAAGACTTCATTACAAAATCTTCAAAATCTCCAACACGTGACACCCTTCTGCCCAAAACCATTTCCTCTGCTTACATTTTACTTCAAGTTTGCATTTAGTGTTAAACGCTAACAGCCAATTTTCATATTTAACAACTTTTCCCAACACTTCAAGCATTGGCGACGTTTTTTCCCTTTTTACTTATGTTCGGGCAAAACAATTGAAACGAAAGTGACAACGCACACAAATGAACACAAAAAAATGTCAACGAAAAAGGGGAAACAGCCAAAATGGGGGAAAAATGGAAATGGAAAATCTCCAGCCAGACGCACATTCAACATCCACAAAGCAGTGGGACACCAGCAGCCATCAATGGCCAGCTGCCCCCAGCCAACTTTCAACTTCCGGTTCCAGCTACTTAAACATTTATTCAACATATTTTTATTCCAGCTGGTGTCAAGGTATTTTATGATTTTTGTTCTTACTTTTGTTGGCATTTTCATTGCTTCATTGCAATGCAAAGGCAAACAAAGTGTGAAATTCATAAAGTAAATAGCCAATTCAGCCAACACTACAAAGCAAAGGGAAATGCTGAAAAATCACAGCCATTTCCATCCAATGCGAAATGGATGGGTGTGAGTTGCTTCAGTTCTGCTTCTTCTTCTTCTTCAACGCTCTGCTGCTAAAATGCGTTTGCATAAATTGCAATATTTTGCCTTGCATACTTTTAGGCTGCGCCGTTTGTTTTGTTTTTTGGTTTCTGCTTTGTACTGTGGACTGTAATTTGGTTGATTTTATGCCGTTTGTGGCATATAAATGCTTTCGTTTTATAGCACCGCAATGGAGCCATTTACAATGTGGCAAAAAGTGTTGCATAGTTTTTGGGGCCAATGTAAATTGGCAGCTGTACATTGCGTACACATGAAATAATGTGCAAGTAGGGAGAGAAAAAATATAACTTTGGCAGACATTTATTTAAATTTCACACTCTTTATATGCTAATAAATTAAACGTCATTTTTTGGAGGGTTGAAAGCGAGTTGGAGTCTAAAGGGGGAGTGTCAATGTGTGAGTGCGATGTTTTGGGGATTTTCCATTTCATTAAGTAAATGTGCGTCGATATTGTTTTGGTGTGATTTAGTTATTGAAGTAAATGAGAGCCCCAAGAGGGAAGGGAGGAATGCAAATATGATACTAAAAAATGCGTTAGTCAACATAGACGTTAAAGATGGTAGAAGTTGGCATACATTGAGGATAACTTTCAAAGGCAGAAACACTCGATTGAATGTTCAGTCAACAGAATTTTCCAAAAGCTAACTCTTTAAGCTAAATATAACCAACTTCTACAAGAACAACAACAAATATAAATCATGCAAACCAGCAGCAGTGCATGTAACACGATTTCTTAGTATTGCAGAAACTAAAATATTGGCACTCATTCCGAAGAAACAAATAAAAAGCATCAACAAAACAAACCAAGCGCGAGAAATCAGCATAAAAGAGCAGCGAGGACAGAAAAAGGAGCGAGCAAAGCAGTCGAAAGGAGTGAGGCTGCTCGTAAAGTGTTTTCGCAACGATACGACACGGTCTGGTAATAGAATAAAACACACGTCTGGGGGTGAAATGAAGCTGCAGACAGAGCCACAGCCCATCTCTACCCACTAGAAAAGCTTCGCCAACTAAAATGTTCACGCGCTCCGCAACAGCAAAACGCCGCACTTGACGCTTGAGACTGTTTTAAACTTTTTTATTGTACAAGTACAGGTGTCCTTATACGCATTTATGACACGTTTTTGTGGTTGTTTACAGCATAGAGGAGCATCAATTTACAAAAACAAAACAAAAACTTAAATGTACATGAAGTCTGGGAAACAACTTGCTTGTTGAAACATAAATTTTTTGTATTTTCTAGCTGCTTTGTAAGTTAAAAATGTAAACAGATTCAAGTGTTTTAGTTCGTCTCTAAAGGTTGTTTTATACTCTACAATTTTACACTGAAAAACGAATCTTACTTTGCAACTGATTGTTACAGGTTTAATCAAGGGCTTTGGTTAGCATTGTTTGAATTTTTGGATTTTGGTTTGTCATACCAGATGCTCTAGGTTCAATTCCCAGTTCGGGTGGAATTGTGGTGACACAATGAGGCAAATATGTCTCATGCAGAGGCTGCCAGCTTAACCTAACCTAACGTATGCAAAACTGTCATAAGTTGGATTATATACAAAAATATATTAAGAAAAATCGAGCTAATAGAAAGGGTTAATACGCATCGTATACTCATTTTCAGCTGTTAAAAAATATAAACAAGCAGAATTTCTTAGCTAATATGACAAATTTCTCTTATTAAAAACTTGTCTTATATGGCAACTTTACTTAAAAGTGGACAAAAAGTAGCTCACTAGCACTTATTTTACCCACAAAAGGATAAGCGGTATCGTAGACTCCTTTTTAGTTGTTAAAAGTTATAAACAAGCAGACTTTCTTAGATAATATAACAATTGTCATACATTAAAAATTGGTTTTATATGGTAACCCTATTTTAAAGTGGAAGAAAAATAGTCCACTACCACTAATTTTACCCATTTTAATTTAAAAGTTATAAACAAGCAGAATTTCTTAGCTTATATGAAAATTTTCATATATTAAAAACTTGTCTTATACGGGAACTTTATTTAAAAGTGGGCAAAACATTATCCCACTAGCACTAATTTTACCCACAACGGGTTAAGTGGTATCGTAGACTCATTTTCAGTTGTTAAAAGTTATAAACAAGCAGAACTTCTCAGCTAATATGGCAATTTTTATATATTAAAAACTTGTTGTATACGGCAACCCTATTTAAAAGTGGACAAAACAGCTCACTAGCGCTTGTTTTAGCTAAAATTTTTATTATTACCTAAATGTTAAAAGTCATAAGAAAGCAAGATTTCTTAGCTAATATCAAAATGTTCATACTTAAAAAACTGTCTATATGGTAACCCTACCTAAAAGTGGGCGGAACAAGGTAATTTTTTTAGCAATTTATAGCTATAACCTCAGCACTACTCATACCAAATCTTATTGTCATAACTCAACTTCTTCGATAGGTTTCTTTTATGCGTATAAGCCCGTGGACGGACAGACGCTCAAAGAAGAAAATCTATCCAGGCAAACTGAAGCTTGAAGGCAGCTTATTGAATTCAGTTAGTGTTTATAAATTTTTTTAGCCCGCAAGACCTTCTTCAGTACATTACAAACTCCACATCAAAGTGTATATGCCCGAACGCCTCACTGTAGGCTACAGAAATGTTGGCGGTAAATGTTTGCCGCGCCAGACTTGTCATTATGGCTGTGTACGAGTACATTCAACACACAGCACACGCGTTAGATTTATAGGTTTGTTGTTTAGTTTTTTCTTCTGGTGTATAGCATTTTAGCATACTTTTAGGCTTCATGTGCAACAACTACTTGTGGGAGTTGCCGAACAAAATAACGTGTCCGCCTTTTTGTGAATTTGGTTTTAAAGCATAAAAACTGTTTTATGGCGACACCTTCAACTCCTGCCAGTCATTTGCGGCTCGAACTCGGTGTCTGTTATTTGCACCTGATGCGAGCAGCCGTTCAGTTCTGAGACTAGCAGAGAACATAAGCCAACTGTGACAGATTGTAGCGCGGTGGAAGGACGTGGGGAAGGCGGCAGAAGAACAAACGAATAGTTTACACGGTTGCAGCAGGCTTCTCTGTTTCAACACAGGGCGCCATTTTGCCATGAGGCGCTCGTATTTATTGCCTGCTATTGTCTTAGTTTTAGTCTTAGTCTTAGTCTTAGTCTTAGTCCTAATCTTAGTCTTAGTCTTAGTCTTAGTCCTAGTCCTAGTCCTAGTCCTAGTCTTAGTCTTAGTCTTAGTCTTAGTCTTAGTCTTAGTCTTAGTCTTAGTCTTAGTCTTAGTCTTAGTCTTAGTCTTAGTCTTAGTCTTAGTCTTAGTCTTAGTCTTAGTCTTAGTCTTAGTCTTAGTCTTAGTCTTAGTCTTAGTCTTAGTCTTAGTCTTAGTCTTAGTCTTAGTCTTAGTCTTAGTCTTAGTCTTAGTCTTAGTCTTAGTCTTAGTCTTAGTCTTAGTCTTAGTCTTAGTCTTAGTCTTAGTCTTAGTCTTAGTCTTAGTCTTAGTCTTAGTCTTAGTCTTAGTCTTAGTCTTAGTCTTAGTCTTAGTCTTAGTCCTAATCTTAGTCTTAGTGTTAGTCTTAGTCTTAGTCTTAGTCTTAGTCCTAGTCCTAGTCCTAGTCCTAGTCCTAGTCTTAGTCTTAGTCTTAGTCTTAGTCTTAGTCTTAGTCTTAGTCTTAGTCTTAGTCTTAGTCTTAGTCTTAGTCTTAGTCTTAGTCTTAGTCTTAGTCTTAGTCTTAGTCTTAGTCTTAGTCTTAGTCTTAGTCTTAGTCTTAGTCTTAGTCTTAGTCTTAGTCTTAGTCTTAGTCTTAGTCTTAGTCTTAGTCTTAGTCTTAGTCTTAGTCTTAGTCTTAGTCTTAGTCTTAGTCTTAGTCTTAGTCTTAGTCTTAGTCCTAATCTTAGTCTTAGTCTTAGTCTTATTCTAAGTCTTAGTCTTAGTCTTAGTTAACTACCTAACAAGTAGAGATTCAACTATCTGTAGACATTTGAAATTTGCAAAATTCTACAAATTATAACCTGCAATTTTTCATATTTTCAATTTATTTTGCAACATTTTTCCTATCTACACTTCAACGCCACTTGTTCACTCTGCCCTCCACAGGTTTGCCTGCTTCACTAAATCTTTTCTTGCCTTTTGTAGTCTTAGCTCTAAAGCTTTTCCTTCGATTTCTTGCTTTTCTACTTACAACGGTTATTGTTTACTTTTGCCTACTCCAGTTTTTCAGCTCATCCATGCAGCCATTGTTGGTTTTATAGATAAAACCGTAACACTTTACTTCCGCTTCCGGCACAGTCAGGTGCTTTACTTCGTTTCGCTTTCACAATTTTCTTTGTTGTAAGTGGAACATTGAGTAGTCGTCTACGGAAACTGTGTAATTTCCTGTTTCTTTGTTGTTGTTGTTTGTTTTATGGATGGATTTTTTTGTTATTATTGTATTCTTTGTCCGGTGATTGTTGTTGTTGCTGCTTTGTTATAAAATATTTTGAAATATTGAGCAGTAGATGCGAGATGCAGACAGACTTTGACGGTGATTTGGGTGCATTTTAAGGAAAATTGATTTAAAGTTAATGGACAATGTTTGAGTTCAAGTAGAATTACAATTTAATCAACTCAACTAATAACTTAAATCAATAAACAAATGAAATTTCAAATGAAAAAACAGGAACATACTAGTTTAAACTTAAAACGAATTATTAGGATTTTTAATGACTTACAAATAAATTTTTAATTAAAAATTATGTGAAAATTAATTGCCTGAAAAAATGAACTAGTTAATTGTAATTAAAGTGAGCAATTCAATTCAATTGATAAACCTTCATAAAATCTCATTCTTTTGGAAGCTTTCAGAACAAATATTCAACCGGGTCATTGTCCTGCTGACGATTTTCTGCTGTTCCAAAAAAAAACTGTCTCAGCCTTGTGCTACCATTTTTGTTTGTCATTGTGCCATAAAATCGAAAGCATCAAAGAAAAAATGAAACAAAATCAATCGAACCAGCCAGGACATTGCGCCGTTCACCCTCGCACTCACTCCAAGTCTGCGATGACTCGTCGTCTATTCCCGTACCAGCAAATTTTATGAGCCCACAGGGGTCACATTAAAACGCATGTTAAACAACGTTTAAACACCAAAACTGACAACAACAACAACTACAACAACAACAATAAATTTAGCATCAGGTAAACGCGCGTCCAGCTTCTTTGCGCCACCTTAATGGACTGCACCGTAGTTGGGCGACGGGCTGCATGGACTCAACGAAGGCAGGGGAAACAAATAGAGCGCAACAGCAAATCGTGAGCTCAACGCCAATGGAAAGGGACAAATTGTAACAACAACAACAACAATTGAAGAGCTACACTATCGACAGGGCGAAATCTAATCCATTACTCAGCCCACCGAACCAAAATGAAAGCAAAAATCTAAAGGAAGAGAACGAACGCGCACAGTGGTGTAAATCTTTGGTTTTTTTATTTTTGGTATTTTGATATTTTTCGATTTTATGTTTTTTCTTTGTCGATGCTCCCTTTTTTTCGCATGGCAACGGAAGCAGAGGCACAATTCAAAGCGGAAAAGAAAACAAATTACTTTAGTCGCGCTGCAACCAAAGCCAACCGAAACGGATGCGAGGATTAAAGCGAATGTTTTTGGTATTTTTTTTATAGACTTTAGTGTATTTAGTGCGCGGCAAACTGTGCTGCGGTCTGGTTTTTGGTTTCGTGCTCGAAAAGCTTTAAGGTTTACGCTCTGATACGGCGGCTTAGCGCAAAGGAAGTGCGCTAACCCCAAATGACGCCGCAGTGACCACTAGTCGGCCTGACATTTGACCCGCATTCATTTTTCATTACTGCTGAAAGTTAGTTTTGCTGGTTGCGCAAAGGTGAACTGTGAACTGTTGGGAAACTACCCTTCGGTCAAAGGGTTGCGGTGTGCTGAAAGGTGCCGAACAGGTGAAGGGAAAATTGATTTGGGCCTCTGGGTCAATGAGTTGACAAACATAGCAAAACTAGTTCAACTTACTCACCTGATTGTGTCGTGTTCTTTGCGGTAACTGTAAAAAAATACAAAAATACAAAAATTAAATATTTAAATAATTGTAAAAAATTCGATTAAAAATTATATAAAATTTAATATAAAATTTTGTTTTACTTAATTAATAAAATAATACATTTTTAAATATATTTCACACTGCGAGACCATTTGAAACTAAATTTCGTCTCTTTGAACTCAACTGGACATCTATCAGTTCTACTGAATTCCTGAAAACTCTTTTAGAACACTTACAGCTCTCTTAGACTTTTTCAAACTTTATTGGAATTTTTGAAGCTTCATTAAATCTCTTGAAGCTTCATTAAATCGCTTGAAACTCCATTAGATCTCTGGAGCTCAATTATTAAGTTAGACATCCAACAGTTCTTTTGTAGTTAGACTTCTAACAGATTTCGTGTCAGTAACTCATTAGATGTCGGTAGTTTACAAGATGATCTTGATAGAGTATTTACCTGGAGTGTTGAAAATCGTTTGTCATTGAATATTAAAAAGTGTTCTCATGTAACATATTCTAAACTACGGTGCCCATTCCGGTCTTCATACAGTCTTGGAAATTCCAATCTTTCACTTTTGGATGAAACGCTCGACCTTGGAGTCGTTTTTGATTCAAGTTTCACGTTTATTCGGCATGTGAACTACATCATATCTAAAGCTAATTCAGTTCTGGCATTTGTCAGACGGGACTCTCAAAGTTCTACAGACCCCTATACGCTTAAACTGTTATATATAACATTTGTAAGATCTAGATTGGATTATGCCTCATTTATTTGGTCGCCATTCTATAACACTCATATTAACCGTTTAGAACAAAGTAAAAAAAAATTCATAAATTTTGCATTACGTTCGCTTCATTTTTTACAACCTCGGCCATCATACATTGCCCGTTGTTCACTCATTGATTTAAAATCTCTTGAGTCCAGAAGAACTGTCCAATCGTTGATCTTTATCCATGACATTGTTAATGGCAGAATAGTCTGTTGTGCACTTCTAGAACGAGTCAAATTTAATGTTCCTCTTAACCCTTTCAACCCCAAAGTTGCCTATCACCTATTCACCTATTTGTCATCTTGTAGCAAAAGCTACGATTGGTTTATGGGTTTAATTTAAGTAGGCACCAACAAATTAATATTTTTAAAAGTGAACTCAAAGCAAATTCCAAAAATTTTACTGCTATCCCCAAAATAATTTCCAATAATTTACAGCGATATCAGGGAAAGTTTGTGTTCTAATTGAAGTCTACGAACTGGGCGTCTTTGATCAAAACCCTGTTTCTTTAATAATGGTTAAATAAAATCAAAAAGTGATAATTTTGTATTTTTCCATAAATACTAAATAATTTTCCTGTAATTAAAAAATATTGATACAAAATTTACTTAACCCGTTTTAAGCTAACATTGTTCAAAAGTAAACAAGCTGTAGAACTCTAACAAAGAGCCGTGGCGACTTCAAATGTCGTGTGCACATTTCTTAGGCAATTGTTTCATTATTGAAATACCAAAAAGTAATATCGAGACACAGGGTAAAATTCGGGGTCGAAAGGGTTAAGCAACTGCGTCATAATGATCTCTTTTATATTGGTACTCATAGAACTAATTTTGCAAGTAATGAGCTTATAATAAGATCTCTTTTAATATTAAATAAAATGTTAAGTTGTTGTCAATCGCTCGATATCACTCTTGATAGAGATTCATTTAAACATATTGTAAATACGTATCTTAAATAATATCTAAGAAATTTACTGTATTCCTAGTCTGTAAGGATTGTATTCCATTGACGAAATAAACTAAACTAAACTAAACTAGATTTATCGAACCTCTTAAAGCCCTCTTGGAAGTTTACTTAGTAGCTCTATTAGATCACTTACAGCTCCACTCTTACTCTATTCACTTGTGGCTCTACAGGGCCACTGAAAGCTTTATGACAGCTCTTACAACTCTGCGAGACCACTTCAAGCTCCATTAGTTCTCTTACAGCTTCATTAAATCTCTGTCAGCCTTATGAGACCCTTTACAACTCTTTTAGACTCTCTCTGTCAACTCTATTGGATCTCGGACAGCTCTACTGAACCAACTCTTCCAGAGCAGTTATAGCTCTCTTAGACTTCTTAAAGTTCTCTTATGCTTCATAAAGCTCCATTAGATCTCTGAAGCTAAAAAACTAAGTTAAATTTTCTACAGTCTAACTTTCTATGATTAGATCTGACAGGTTTATTGAACCTTTTAAGTCCTCTTGGAACTCTAACAGCTCTCTTAGATCACTTACAGCTTTACTAGACCACTTAAAGCTTTATGACAGCTCTCACAACTCTGCGAGACCACTTAATGCTCCATTAGTTCTCTTACAGATCTATTAAATCTCTGTCAGCTTTATTAGACTTTTTACTACTCTTTTAACCTCTCTCTTTCAACTCTATTGGATCTCGAATAGCTCTATTGAACCAGCTCTATTGAGCAGTTACAGCTCTCTTATGCCTCATAAACCTCCATTAGATCTCTGAAGCTAACTTACTAAGTTAAACTTTCTACAGTCTAACTTTGTGTGCTTAGATCTCTGCAGGTTTATTGAACCTCTTAAAGCCCTCTTGGAACTCTAACAGCTCTCTTAGATCACTTACAGCTTTATTAGACCACTGAAAACTTTATGACAGCTCTTACAACTCTGCGAGACCACTTAAAGCTCCATTAGATCTCTTACAGATCTATTAAATCTCTGTCAGCTTTATAAGGACCTTGTACAACTCTCTTTTAGACCATTTTTGAGACCACTTGAAGCTCCATTAGTTCTCTTACAGGTCTATAAAATGTCTATCAACTTAATTAAACCCTTAACAACTCTTTTAACCTCTCTCTTTCAACTCTATTGAATCTCGGACAGCTCTATTAAACCAACTCTTCTAGAGCAGTTACAGCTCTCTTAGACTTCTTACAGCTCTCTTATGTCTCATAAAGTTCCATTTGATCTCTGAAGCTAAACTACTAAGCTAAACTCCTAAGAAGTATACTGTACCCTTCAATATCTGAATGCTCTTTTAGTCCTCAAAACTCTAGAACTTAGTTGTAAAGGCACAACTTATGAATGAATGAATGAATGTCAGCTATTAGTTGACTCTCAGAAAAAATGCGATTTTGGCAAAATGTATCAGGTGTACAACTTTGCTTCCGCCGTTTTTTTCCAAAATTAAAAGCTTTATTGCGAAAAAGTGCTTACAGATGTATTATTCAAAGTATTGTCCGTCGCTAGCGACAACTTTCTCCCATCTTTCCGGCAATTTTCGGATCCCGGCTCGAAAAAAGGAGTCCTCTTTTGACGCTATCCATGAAGCAATCCATTTTTCCAATTCTTCGAAGGATTGAAAATGTTGATCTGCCAGGCCGTGTGCCATCGAACGGAATAGGTGGAAGTCAGAAGGGGCGACATCTGGGGAATACGGCGGGTGGGGCAAGACTTCCCATTTCAGCGTTTCCAGGTACTTTTTGACCACTTTTGCGACGTGAGGCCGAGCATTGTCGTGTTGGAGGATGACTTTGTCATGTCGCTCTTGATATTGTGGCCGCTGAAATGGCTTGCTGACTCACTCCCAACGATTCGGCAAGCTCTTCTTGGGTTTGGCACGAATCTTCATCAAGCAATGCTTCTAGTTGTTCATCTTTGAAGGTTTTTTCTCTTCCACCACCATGTTTGTCTTCGACATCGAAATCACCATTTTTAAAACGTTGAAACCACTCCCGACACATTCTTTCACTCAGAGCAGCATCACCGTAAGTTTCTGAGAGCATTCGATGCGCTTCAGCTGCATTTTTTTGCGAATTGTAACAGAAAAGTAAAACTTCCCGCAAATGGCGAGAATTGGGCACATAAACGGACATTTTCGAGCGTGAATAATACGAAAACAAGAACAACTGTCACTGAAACGGCGATGACAATTCGTTAGGCACTGTCCACACTCACTTTAAAGGCATTACCATCTATGTATTTCAACCAGCCTCAGCCGGTACAGCCACCTATCGGAAAACGGCGGAAGCAAAGTTGTACACCTGATATTAACACAAAACACGTCAGAAACCGCAGACCAATGTTACACATTTCCCAAATGCCCATTTTTCTTGAAGGTAAAAATAAAAATTTTTTTTTTTTAAACTCAAATGCAGAGACAAAAACCCCTCACATAATGAACTTCCCAAAACAGTCAAATAAAATAAAATATAAAATTTCCAACAACAACAATGTTGAAAAAAGTGACCAACAAGTGCCGTTTGCAACAAAATTTCCCTGGTGTCAGATAAACTACAAAATGGTGAATATGCAAATTGAAAGGACACTCAGCAACAACACAAGAACAACACAACTGCGATGTGGCAAGTGGAAGAAGTGGGAGCAGAGAAAGTGGGCGCATTGTTCTACACTGAAATGCATATTAAATGTGACAATTTTCATATTTTCTATGCAGCCAAAACTTGTTGGAATTTTCAATTTCAAAAAGCATTCATTACCGGAAAGTGTACAAGAAGAAGAAGAGAATGAGAAAGCGAGCAGCTGCTGGCAGGGGAAAAGCGGTGGCACTGTAGCGCCTCAGTGTCAGTGCTGAGGGCGCTGTTGCTGTCAGAGGGTTAGGGAAAACGGGCCAACTTTAAATGCCGAAAAGTTGCCAAAGTTCTGTTGGCAACTTTGTTGTCGTCAGTGTGGTTGTTGATGACTAGGATGTTGTTGTTGTTGCTGTATTGTTTAGGCACGCCAGTTGTTTAATAGCATTAATAGCAAAGTGTGCTTTGTTGATACGTTTTTGTTGGGTAGGTGTGAAGACTTGGGGATGTAGAGTAGTTGGGTGCATCTTGCTTGAAAAGAGCCTTAAAAGGTTTACTTTATAACATTTAAAATTATTTTATTTTATTTTTGTATGGAAAATTTATACTTTTAGGTTCACTAGAGCCTAAAAACGGGCAACGTTAGTGATGAGTCAAGAATGAAGAATGACACTGAAGCTGGTCGCTATTTAAGGGATCTACAGGTTAGACAAGTTCACCATCTGGCAGACTCCTTCCTAATATTTTAGAGATCTTACAATAGGCAACACTGATCGATAAATCAAATATGGAAAATTATACTGGATCTGGTCGCTTCTCAGGGGAATCTACAGGTTAGACAAGAGCACTGACCTCTGACAAGTTCTTACCTTACAACAGGCAACATTGACCAATGAGTCAAATATGAAGAGTGGCCCTGGAGCTGATCGCTACTTAGGAGAATTTAGAGGCTAAACAAGAATACCAGACTTCTGCCAGACACCTCCAAACTGCTGTCAGACTCCTTCCTAATCTTTCAGAGATTTTTGGAATTGAAGAATTAGCAACGTTTCTTTCTTTATATTTTTCTTTCTTTTTCGTCAATCTTATGGATTTACTTTTTCGAAGATCAATTTCAAAAAAATACAAAACTTTTACAAATTTCAAAAGGCTTAAAAACCATTTCGAAAAATACAAAAACAACTTCAGAAAGCTGTAAAACGTTTTTACAAAATTTTAAAATTCATTTGAAAAATATAAAAATGCATTTAAAAAATATAAAAATTCATTTGAAAAATATAAAAATTCATTTCAAAAATATAAAAATTCATTTTCAAAATTTTTTCTAGCAAACTTGTGTTGATTTTCCCCCAACTTTCTTCGAAGATCAATTTCAGAAAAATACAAAACTTTTACAAATTTCGAAAGGCATAAAAACAATTTCCAAAAATACAAAAACAACTTCAGAAAGCTGTAAAACGTGTTTGCAAAATTGTAAAATTCATTTGAAAAATATAAAAATTCATTTTCAGAATTTTTTCTATCAAACTTGTGTTGTTTTTGCCACAACACTTCTTCGAAGATCAATTTCAGAAAAATACAAAAATTTTACAAATTTCAAGAGGCATAAAAACAATTTCCAAAAATACAAAAACAACTTCAGAAAGCTGTAAAACGTGTTTGCAAAATTATAAAACTCATTTAAAAATATAAAAATTCATTTGAAGAATATAAAAATTCATTTAAAAAATATAAAAATTCATTTGAAAAATATAAAAATTCAATTCAAAAATGCATTCCAAATTTTTCATTTTTAGAATTTTTTTCTACCAAACTTGTGTTGTTTTTGCCCCAACACCTCTTCAACTCGTTCAATTCGCCTCAATTGCACATAGACGCTAATCTGCATTTGCAGATTTTCGTATCGAAATCACACACTGACAGCCTACATACAATGCGCACAGCCAGACTGACAGCTGCCGCGGCTACTGCCTACGCGCTGCCGCTCGGCTGGCTGCCAACGTCTGAGCGGCGGCACTTGCTTAGCGCTCGAAGCCAGACCGAACGCAGACGGCATCTGCATGCAGCAGCTCACAGTTTGGCTTAATTCGTATTTCGCATTCGCTACGACAATCGGTTTTCGCCACTTTCGGTGGTTTTTATCACTGCGAGGATCAATTTTTGATATTTTTTTGTTACTTCAACTGACAGTTTGGCTGTTGTGAGTTACTCGTAAGTTGGGTTTTTTGTATTTTATTTTATTTACATTTTTGGTTTTTGTTGTTTAGCTTTTTTGCCACATGATTTGTTGCTCTCTTAATGGTATTGTTGTTGTTGTTGTTGTTGTTGTTATGTTGTCATTTAGCCTATTTAGCATTTTATGGCTCGTTTCATTCGTTTGTTGGTTCGTTTAGATCTATAAAAGTTTGGCTGCGGCTGTAGCTGAAATTTTATGAACGCGTTAAAGTGTGAAAGTGAAATTGTTGCCTATCGCCAATGATCGGTGTGAATGCCTTTGAGATTAAAACACTCGAGTTAATACATTGCGTCCATATGTTAATTTGAGAGTGGAATGGAAACTAAAAAAAATTGCCATGATAACTGAAAGAGATCCAATCTGAATATTTGAGAACCAATGGTATTGTGACCAAAGAAAAAAATATTTTTTAAATAATGCTTAAGCTGAGGTCTAAGTCAATCGATCACATTAACGAACCAAGATGGGTCAAACTTTGTTTCAAAATATGAAAAAAATCCATTCCAAAAAAATTTTGTTTCAAAAAGATGTCACTTTAGGCTATGAATCCAAAGATTTATTGAGAACAAAACTCAATGAAAAGTTATTTCCAAACATTAGCTGTATGGATCAGAAAAATCGAGAAGATTTTGTTACAAAATATGGAAAAAACAATTCAGTTGAAATCTGGTTTTAAAAAGAGGCCACTATGGCCCATGAATCCAACGATTTATTGAAAATAAAACTCAATGAACAAATTCTTTCTCGATTTAAACCAGATAGAAGCAAACATTGTCAGCAAGGGATCAGAAAAATCGAGAAATTTTGTATACAAAATATGAAAAAATCCATACAAACGAAATTTATTTTTAAAAGATGTCACTACCAAACCTCCTTGAAAAACATTTTTTATGTAAATCAGGCAAATGCAAACATCAGCTGTCTGAATCAAAAACCCTCAACGAGTTTTTCTTTTACAACTTGGAAGAAATCCATTCAAACGAAATTCGGTTTCAAAAAGATGTCACTATAGTCCATGAATCCAACGATTTATTGAAAATAAAACTCAACGAAAAATTCTTTCTCGATTGAAATTAGATAGAAGCAAAAAAAAGCTGTATGGTTCAGAAAAATCGAGGAGTTTTTCTTTTAAATATGAAAAAGATCCATTAAGAGATAATTCGGTTTCAAAAGGATATTACTATAGCCCATACAACTCATGAATTTAACAATTTATTAACAGCAAAACAATGAAAAAAAATTGTTTCGAATTAGACACTGATTCCATTTATCTGCTTGAGTAAGAGTTAGACAGATGTATATAGATGTAGTTGGGATTATAACTAATGCACTGAGACCAGTAATGATCTATTGTGGCCCTTCTCCTACATCCCTAAGACCCACTGACCTAATACGATTTATTATTGAATAAGGATTCTTCACTCCTCACTTGCCACAACTCCTCATTCTGATTGTGTTTGGTCAGATTATTCTGCAAATGATCCAGAAATGAAAGATAATAGCCTGCATTTGTTTCTAGAATGTTCCAAATGGAACCCATTCATTAGATCTCACTCTCATTCATTAGCACTCAAATGGTAGTAAAATCATTTGAATAAATTCCAGCAACAAAAGAGTTTAAACTGAACAATGTCCAGTGTAGTCCGGCACAATTAGCATAAGTTCCAACCCCTCATTTAGTTGTGGCTTAATTGCAATTTGTTGCCCTCACAAAAGGTCACCAAATATTAAGTGTGCTCTGGCGCATAAATTCCATAGTCGCACTGATAAGCAGTGTCAAACAATTTGCTAACATTTTGCAGATGTGAGTAAACGATGTTACATATGAAAAAGAATTAAAAAAAAAAGGTTTTCAAATGTTCACCAAATGCCAAGCATTGTGCGACTTTTATGTCTGTTCGCACCGTTGTGTTGCCAGCTTAAAACCCACCAAAGTTCTTTAAAAAGAAGCTGTGAGTTGTGGACATGTGTTGCCGGAAACGGTCACATCGGAAGGACAGCGTCACACATGACCAGACAGACAGACAAATATGCAAATAAAGGTGACGCAGACGCGCCGGATAAGTATTTTTTTCGTAGTTGCTTAGCTGATGTGGAGGAATAGGAGCGTATTTTTTTCTTAGTCATAAAACATGTAGCATCTGACGTATAGACATTTGTTGGCCAATGCCGAACTATAGACCACCTTAGAAATGGCCGAACGTAGATAATTCGATGCCGAAGCTGGAGAATAGTTGCTTAGCGAGTGTGGGGGAATGGGGCCATATTTTTGTTTAAGTCACAAAATGTGTGGTGTCTGGCGAATCGGTATTTTGTGACCGATGCCGAAACATAGGCCACCTAAGAAATAGCCGAACCTAGTTTATTCCATGCCGAAACCGGGGAATAGTTGCTTTTTTCTGAGTCATAAAACATGTAACATCTGACGTAGACATTTTTTGGCCGATGCCGAACTATAGGCCACCTAAGAAATAGCCGAACCTAGTTGATTCTATGCCGAAGCCGGAAAATAGTTGCTTAGCGAGCGTGAAACATGGCGACGTATTTTTTTCTGAGTCTTGAAACATGTAACATCTGACGTAAAGACATTTTTTCGCCAATGCCGAACCATAGGCAACCTAAGAAATAGCCGAACCTAAATTATTCCATGCCGAAGTCGAAGAATACATTTTCTGTTTTTATCTGGAGATTTTATCAAGTAATTGGACCAAAAATTAAGAAAAAAGTTACTAAACGACGCGCCAAAAAGCACTAAAATAAAGCACATAAATAAAATAAACTACGGAAAAAGGTACGTTACAAAAAACTATAGTTGAGTTAAAAATTAAAAAAAAAAATATTGAAGTGAAAGGGAATTTAATAACTAACTTTTATGAAAAATAAATAAAAATTTTATGAAAACATATATTCAACAATTATATAAATTAATAATAGAAACATATCACAAAATATGTCACAACATTTTTTGTATTTTGTACCCGAAAATTAATTATGAAAACTATTCAAAGATAAATAGTCGTTAAAATAAAAGTAATATAAGGTATCATAAAAAATATTAAAAAAAAATTACAAAAAATGTTCATGCAAACTTAATATTTGATGTAGACAAGACAAGACAGGAAAAGTTAACAAAATGTTCTTAGAAAAAATAATCATCAAAGTTTAAGTAAATTTAAACACTATGAAAACAATTTTAAAGAATATGAAAAAATTTATATGAAATTTTTTCCTGGTTTTGGAAGATGAAATATAAAAAAGGAACGTTATATCTTAAAAGAGTATGAAACATTAATACGAAATTTTGTACCCGGTTTTGGAACATTAAAAAGATAACCTAATAAACGTAATAAAAGTACGCTAGAAGGAAAAGCGCAAAAAATATTCATCAAAGTTCAAATAAATTTAAAAACTAAAAAAACATTTTTAAAAAATATCTAAAAAAACTCTCATGAAATGTAGTCCCTGGTTTTGGAAGATTAAATATGAAATGAATGAATGAATGATTAAATATGAAGAAAATTGTTCAAGTTAAAGTCAAGTCAAGTATCAGGAAAACATTTTCGAAAATTTACGAAAAATTTTCTTTGCAATTTCATATTTGAATTTGGGAATTTAAATACAAAAACAAAATTTCAAAAACACACATTTAACCAAACTTTTAATAAAAAATTAATCGTTAAAGTTGAAGTAAAGTACCATAAATGATTCGAAAAAAATCAAAGTTATTTTCATATTAGATTTTGGAAAATGAAATATGAAAAGTTCCTGTTTAGAAATATTCTAAAAGATTCTTATGCCCCGTTCTGACTATGTCATATATGGTGTCAAATTCACTGACGACAAACACTACCATATATGTCATGTTCGTCCTATGTCGTCCAATGCGTTCTCATTGCACGGCAAAAACTGACGAAGAATACATATGACAAGGTTTGCCAGCATGTTGACATTTTTTGTTTTTCGTATCTCAAATCGTAGTCATACATGCAGGCAAACGCAAACGACACCATATGACAACCCGTTCTCATTTAACTGACTACAAATGACACCATATATGACATAGTCAGAGCGGGGCATTATATGCTTTACAAAACTATTCTAATAAAAAAAACATTAAAATTAAAGTACCATAAAACATTCAAAAAATTTAAACTTCTGTTGCATTTTCATATTACATTTTGGAAGATGAAATATGGAAACATTGGAATAATTAAAAAAATATTCAAAGTAAAATAATTGCTAAATGCAAAGAGAGATTTAAACACAATAAAACAAATTTTTTTAAATATGAAAAATTTTTAAATGCAATGAAATTTTGTACTTGATGAATTGCGAAAAGAAACAGTATTAAAAATATTTTAAAAAATTTTAAAATATAAAACAGTAAACACCCATTGTCGAACCGCAACTGATAAGGAAATATTTGGCCGACGCCGAACCCTTTTGCCGATTATTCGGTGGCACACTAAAAATTAGACTCATGTGTGTGTCCAATTGTGTGCATCACTTGGCAGTTAAATGTTGTTGTTGTTGTTGCCAATTGCAAAGAAGACACACACGTATACGCTTCGGTGAATTGGGGCGTATACGTGACATTTGTAGGCAGCAGAGGAAAAGTTGCTACATTGCGAAATATTTAAAGAATATTTAAAGAATGTTGGCTGGCAATTTAAAGAATTTTATTTATTTAATAACAACATTCAATGTGCTATAATAATTAAGAACCCAAAGTCATAGTGGAAGGAGACCAAAAGGAAACGCCGTTTGAACTAAACCCCCAACCTTAAGTTTAATGTAATGTAATATGACCGCCTGGAGCGGCAGTGCGTGCTTGCCGAAACAACAATAACAACAACAAATATGACAACAAAAAGCGCCAACATTGCTCACAGACAACAAATAACAAACGCCAAAAGTGCAACAAAAACGACAACAAGTACGCCAAAAGCTTGTTGAAACATTTAATAAAACCAATATAAATCATAACAAGCACCCGACATGACTGTCCGACACACATAGACACACATAAACATATACAAACACATTCACGCTTAGGGCAGCAGTCAACAAAAAACACGTAGGACACGCAGCGACGGTAGCAAAAACAGAGCAAACGCGCCAACTAAAGCGTAACTAACGTCCACACGTCGGGCGCTGGGCGACAACTACAATAAAAACAAAAAATACATTAATAACAACAAGAACAAATGCAACAATAATAACACGCAAGTGGCCACAAAATTTCAGCACAGCGTTCAAATACGCCGAGTGTGCCTTGTCCAGCCTCTCCCTCCTCCCCCTCCGAAGCGCACGCAATGCGCTGCCGCCATGTTGCGCCGCTTACACACAGGTTGTGCCGAGGTCCAGAGTGGGGCTGTAGCCAGCTTAAACGACTGGGCCGTGATACCTGTGTTCGCGCGCCACACGCACCCACACACACACACTCACACACCTACACACCCAGTCATTTATTGTCAGCGTTTGGCGGCGAGTGGCCAAAAAATGCCAAAACAAAAACATTTTCTGCAACTGAACTGAAGTGTGAGCACAAAAAATTAATTGTTCACCATAAATCAAAAGTGTTTTTCTTTTTGTGTTGCTTCAATTTGCGTTTTTGTTGGCTTTGCTGCCGCTTGTTTGTTTTGGTTTATAGTTGCGGTTGGAGGGAGCTGTGGTCTTTCATGTGTGCTGCGGAATGTTTACAGTTTCACTTGGCAACAATTTATATTTATACTCCAAATATTTTCCATACTTGTGTCCAAGTTCAAGTGGACGCTTTAATTGCTTGAGATCATAGAAGTTTGTTGAATATTGAAGAAGAGATTTTAGGTGAATTGAAATATGTCTGGAAGTTATTGGAGGTTTCACAAGGGTCTCTTGCAAATCTATTATTTTTCAATTTTTTTGCAGCCATGTCTACCAGGAATACAAACTCTTACCTGCTACAACACTCTCCTTTTATTCCTAATCCTTTCAAAAGGACCACCCAAAAAGGATGATAGACATGATTCATTAAAAAATCAGGAACCGGATATAATTCATTAATGAAGCGTGAATCAGCTTTGTTCTCTTATGAATCACATATGATTCATTGCTAAACCATGAATCATATATGATTCATTGGTAAAACATGAAACGTATATGACTCGATGAATATTCATGAGTCATATACAATTCATATATTCATTATGAATCATATGCGATTTTTATTTTAATTATAAACCATTTATGATTCATATTTTCATCAATGCATTAAATATAATTTAAGAAAATCATTTTATATCGTGTCATGAATCACATACAGAAAATTTTAGATACATATTCCAGCATATAAAATAATGAATTGCCTTGGACTCGAACCAATAGTGTAAATTTTAAGAGGTTCTCTGTCTCATGAATCAGACAGGCAAAATATGTACAACAGATTAAATTTTTAACGGATTACCTGTCCCATAAATCATATAGGTTCAAGTCAAGCCATGTCACCAATCTTATACCGTGTCTGAAACGTTCATAAGTCACATATGGACAATTTTCAATACATTTTGCTGCCTGGATAGTCCAGCGGGTAGCGCGCTGTCTTTCCATACCAGAACCCTTAGGCTCGATTCCTAGTTGGGACAAGTTCAGGTCTACTTTTATTGCTATCCACACTTTGTATTGAAGTTATCAAAAAACTGTTAGGCTTTCAGTATTCAGTAAGTTTCAATTTCTAAATGACAAGAAATGTGCTTCTTTTTATAAAACATTTTTTTTATTTAATTTAAAAATTTTTGAAAACTAAATCAGTTTGAACTTGTTTTATTTGAACTGTGTACGTTTTTAAGTATTTTGAATAACAAAATAATAATATTATTACAGTGTAATCTGGGTGGAGTGAACCCCCGATACTACGAACACCCCGATAGAGTGAACATCAAAATTTTTACATTGAGTACTCTATAGAGTGAACAATTCTGAATCTCTTTAGAGTGAACACAATTTAAAATAAATTACTTCAGTAACTTCAAGTTACTGCCAACCAGAATTTCGGGCTGTTGAAGAGAACAACTCTTAAAAAAGGCATTGTACAGTTGGTTTGTGCGGCAGCGCCAGAAAAATTTTCCTGTCAGTGGAGATATGTTAAAAGAAAAAGCAAAGAAATTACATGCTGATATTAATGAAAAGGAAGGCGGTTTTAATGCCAGTTGTGGATGGCTAGCCGGATTTAAATCACGCTGTGGAATTCGTCTGTTAAAAGTGTGCGGCGAGAAATTGTCTTCAGATAGCCCGGCTGAACCGTTTAAACAAAAGCTCAATAGTACGATTTGTGAGGTACAAATGTATAAAAGCCAAATTTACAACGCGGACGAGAGTGGACTATTTTTGAAGATGCTACCCGAAAGAACTTGTAAACAGTAACCAGTTCAGAAAAACGGCTCCAGGCAGGAAATTAGAAAAAGCCAGAGTTACAATTCTTGCATGCGCAAACGCAACTGGACAAACCGCGTTCTTTCAAATCTTTCAACATTCCGGTGGACTACCGACATTCAAAAAATGCATGGATGACAGCAGAATTTTTTAAAGAATGGTTTCAAAAGTGCTTTGTTCCACAGGGGAATTTAAAAAAAGAAAGGCAAAATTTCAATTTTTAATAAATTTCTTTATTATCCCCTTCAAAATACTCTCCTCCTGCGTCAATAAATGTATGCCAACGTTTGATCCAATTTTCCATAAATTTTTTATAGGCCGCCAAAGGTATGGCATTCCGACTACGCAGCGAAATCTCTTTTATCGCTTCTATGGTCTCAAAACGCGTTCCCCGCAATGGCAATTTCAGTTTAGGAAATAGAAAAAAGTCACACGGGGCCATGTCTGGACTGTATGGTGCTTGGCTGATGACATTGGTCGAAATTCCGACATTGGCCAAAAATTCCGAAATAATCAAGGCTGTTTTTAAATGAAATTCAGCTTTTTTGGCACCAGCCGAGAGGCGACGCGTTTCATGCCCAAAATATCAGTTAAAATGTGTTCGGCTGATCCAAATGAGATGCTCAACAACACAACAATCTCTCTAATCGATACACAACGATTTTCCAACACGATTTGCTTCGCCGATTCGATTTTTTCTTCGGTAACAGACGTTGATGGCCGTCGAGGGATGTCATCGTGCTCTAGGCTCTCTCGGCCTCCTTTGAACCTTTTATACCATTCGTATGCTCGTGTTTTCGACATACACGCTTCACCATACGCCTTTTGTTACATTTTCAACGAATCGGCACACGAAAGTTATTTTTAACACACAATTTTTGGCACGCGTGTTGTTCCAATTCTTCATCCATTATAAAAAGCGCGTATAGACGCCAATCGAATACTAATCTTACAATATGCGTCAAAATTTGACAGAACACCAATAAAAGTATTCCCAACGTTGAGAAAATAAATTCCAAATTACCGTTCTTTTTTGATCATAAGGTATACTCGTAAGTACGTAATGGTGAACAGAAAAACTCAATCTGGATATAGTGAACAATCTGGATTCTATGAACTGGCCTTGCATTAATTAGTTCACTCCACCCAGATTACACTGTATTTTCAAAATAATATTTTGAGTAAAATTCTAATGAAATTTTATATTAGAACAATTTGTGCTGATTAATGTAAGTTTTATAATTAAAAAAAAAAAAATACTTTTAAATTCTTCTGACAATTTTGCTAAAAACAGTTTCTACCGACTGTTATGGTTAATTTTTAAGTATTTAAAAATAATATTTTGTATGAAATTCTATCGAAATTTTTCCCTAGAAGAGTTTTTGCCGATTAATGTATGTTTTATAATTTTTTTTGTATTTTTGAAATATACATTCATTGAAATTCTTATGAAATTTTTGCTTAAAACAATTTGTGCCGATTAATGACTGTTTTGTAAGACTTTAAGTATTTTTTAAATAATATTCTGAATGAAATTCTTTGGATATTTTTCCTAAGCCAGTTTCTTCCGATTAATGCAAATTTTGTCATTTTTAAAGTATTTGTTTTAAAAATAATTTGATGAAATTCTTATAAAAGTTTTGCTTAAAATAGTTTGTGCCGATTAATGACTGTTATTGTAAATTTTAAAGTATTTTTTTAAACAATATTCTGATTCTTAAAATATTTTTCCTGAAAACAGTTTGAGCCGATTAAAGTAAATTTTTTAATTTTTTATTTTTGAAAAAAAAAATTTATTGAAATTCTTATGAAATTTTTGCTAAGAACAGTTTGTGCCGATTAATGACTGTTTTGTTAGTTTCTAAGTATTTTTAAATAATGAATGACGTAAGTTTTGTAAATATTTAAAAAAATAATATTTTTATTGAAATTCTTATGAAATTTTTGCTAAAAACAGTTTGTGCCGAATGATGTAAGTTTTGTGATTTTTTAAACATTTTCGATTATATTATTATTGATGGGGATGATGCACTGCGATTATATACTTTAACCGAAATTCTTATGATATTTTTCCTGAAAACAATTTTTGCCGATTGATTACAGGTTTTGTAAATATTGAAACATTTCTTTCAACTTTAGTTCTAATAAATCATAAACCATGTGAGAATTATGATTTTTTTTTAATTTATTATTTTTCATTACATTTTTTAATTAATTTTTATTGCTCAAACTTTATAAAAAACGCACATTTTAAACGCCAAATCTAACACACAACATTTAATTATAATAAATTTGTCTATAATTTGCAAACCGTTAAAATATTTTAGCAAAAACTGTACGTCCTCGAGCAGCCTTGCAGATATTTGACGCATAGCGGAGGCAACAAAGTCTTTAGCATTTTTTAGCGAGGCAATAAATTGAACTAAATTGTCTCAATTAACGCAAAACGCTTTGAAGCGAATATGCACTAACAAATATTTATACATATAAATATATATACACATATATATAGATAGATATGTATTTTTATGTCTACAGTTTTGATTAAAACGGCCGCAATTTGCAATGAATGAAAAGTAAAAGCGCCAAGCAGCGGGGCGCAAATGGTTGAGCGAACTGTGCCGACAGCAACGAGGGGATGAGGTGGGGAGGGAAGGCTCAATCACAAGCGCCAATCATTTATTGCCAATTGATGAATGGAACGGCATTCAATAGCACTTAATGGCGGCCATAAAAGGCGCGCACAATGCTTGAAGCGCTCTGGCGACGATTTGAGTGACACACGGCCGGCCAATTGCAAGTGTCACGCGTCACACATCACATGTCACACGTCACACAATTTGTGTGTCACACAAACACACAAACTAAAAAGTGTAACGCGCTCCAATTAGCTGTTAAAATGATTAATTTGCCGTCGAACCAGCGTAAAGCAATGCAAATTTTCTGACAATTGAAATATTTGCAATTTCCTGCCGCCTCTCTACGACGCACCCACCAGCTGCGAGCGCACTTTGACTGCTAATCTGCTGTGCACTCGCTTATTTGTTACAACTTTTTTTTAGTTGCTTTTGTTGTTAGTTTTTATGAGCTGCAACACCTCCAATGAAATTTGCACTTTGCGCATGCGCGAACGTGCCACCGCACTCGCATTTGCATTTCGGGGTTCAATGTACGCGCGACGCCTCTACTTCTCCTTCTTACTCGCTCCCTCTCGCTCATGCTATCTCACTCTCTCTCAATAGCAGCCAACACTGTTGCGCAATGCATTCTCCGGCCGCAGTCAGCAGCCGCACTGCGCAAGTGATGCCAACGCATTCTGAGGTAAGGTCGTTAAACGCGTTTCGCTGCACTCGTTGCGCCGCTTTTCCTTTCCTCTCCCCCCCTTGGTCATAGCAGTTGGCAATTGAAATCGTTAATACTCATAAAAATGTTCTATTTGAATGAATGTCGCCGACTGTGGTCGTTGATCTTTTGCTTTGCCGCGCACATTATGGAAATGTGCAAAAAATAGACAACAACAATAATGAGAATAGTGAGTATCATTCTTTGGCATATTTAATTTATTTTCCAATGTGGGTTTCCCCAACTACAAATTTTGCTGTAATGTCAAATCGTTGGGTTTGGCCGCTTTATGCGAGACAAAAGTCAGTTTTACGATCGTCCATAAGGAAGTCTGCGCTTGGGCGTTTAAGACGAGTTTAAGTTGCAAACGTCTCAATGAACTTTGCTTTAGTTGGCGAAGTGTGGCTTAAGTGGCAACAAAATGTTGCATCAGAACTGGGTCGCTTTGAACCATGGAAAAAGCAATGAAAGTGTATCATTAGTGATGAGTCTGCGAGTGAGATGGGAGGCAAAGTTGACGAGGAGAGGTAAGCAGTTCTTAGTTGAAGGATGTTTCGAGAAGAAATTACGTTACGGGCAAACAACTAGTTTCAGTTTGGTTTTGACAAGCAACAGTGTAATACAAATAGGAAAAAATAAATAAGTACAGTGACTTTGGGAAATTAAAGAACTTCACTGTGTTTTCTTTTATTTTGGCACAATCCAGCGATACGAACTACCCCTGCGTTGAGTGGAAAAAGCTAAGAGAAACATTATTCGAATATTTTCCCTCGAAACTCAGCGTTCTTTGATTTTAGGGCAAATCTAATGACTGGAACCTCTGCTGCCTTTGACTTATTTCAGGGCAGCTGTAATGACTGAGATCTCCGCCACCTTTGATCCATTTTATAGTCACTTTAAAGATTAAAACTTCTACTCTCTTTGATTCTTTTGAGGTCAACTTTAATTACTAAAATCTCGGTCTTCTTTGAACCTTTTCGTTGCAGCATTAATGACAGAAAATTCAGCATTCTTTAATACATTTCAGTGCAACTTTAGGGACTGAAACCTCCACTTGGAATTAAAGAAGTGGGAAGTGAAGTTAATTAAAGAAACGAGAAAATGAAAATGAAATTCGACTACAAAAGTCATTCAACATCTACTTTTGATAAAAAGATTAGAAGTAGAAGTATTAAAAATGTAAAAAGAATTGAAATTCGACTGCGAAAGTCATTCAACATAAATTTTCAATAAAAATATTAGATATAGAAGTATTAAAGAAATGAAAAGAAATGAAGGCGAAGTACAAAAATCATTCAATATCGATTCTTGATTATAAAATTAGAAGAACAAATATTAAAGTTGTGAGAAAAATTTAAATTCGACTACAAAAGCCATTCAACATCCACTTTCGATAAAAATATTTGAAGTAGATTTGAAGTCATTCAATATCGGCTATCGATTATAAAATTAGAAGAAGAAGTATTAAAAAGTGAGAAGAATTGAAATTCTACTACAAAACTCATTTAACATCGATAAAAAATATTAGAAGTAGAAGCATTAAAGAAGTGAAATTCGATTACAAAAGCCACGTAACATCGATTTTCGATTATTCTGGTGACCAAAAAAAGGGTCTAACTTTAATATTTTTGTAGGCAATGAAAAAAGTAATTAAACTTATATTCAATGGATTTTCTTAGCCACATAGCATAATAGATTTTTCCCAAATCCCAGAGTGGTGTCACTCCTTAAATTCGCCATGAAATGTCACATTCCTAATACACAGCTGACATAAGCTTTTCGCGATTGCATGCAAATGGCGCCAGCGCGTCAGCGCTAATACCCCAAACACTAATTTATTAACACGCCAACAATAATTCATGCTAAAAGTAACAAATTACAATTATTGTGTAACAAATTTCGCGCCATGCCATGCCACACCAAAGCAAACCAAACCAAACCAAGTGCACAGTGGCGATTTGACATCGGCACGCTGCGATAATATTTCATAATTTATTCAACGAGTAATTAATTGAGCAAAAAAATATTTGCATGTGACAGACGAGAGTTGAATGAAGATTGTTTAACCTTTGAATGGTTAAAGAACAGTAATTTTTATACAGAAAATAATGTGTGAAGAAAATTTCTAGAACTATGAAAAACTCATATTTGACTGAGTTTCGATGAGGCAAATGTTAATGGTTGAAAGTTTAAGGTTGCTCTGAGCATTTAAGGGTTAATTGCAATTGTGTTGCTGATTGATCTGCGGCCAGTGTCAATTTTGACAGTGTGTCATGTAAATATTTGGCGGGCAAAAATATTTCGATACGCGCGTTGTTTGGTTGTCTGTTGTTTGCTTGGCTTATCTGATTTTTTTTTTTAGCAATTATTTGCGCTGCCATTTGGAAAGTCAGCAATTAGTAATTTCATAATTGCAGTGCTTTTTGTTATTGTAATCCATATGCAAATAATTGTTTGTTGTTGCTTTCTACCTCACCGCACCGACAAATGTTTGGGCTTCACTTTTGTGACACAAATCGAATGCGCCAATTGACGTCAATTTTTTTTGCTTTACTTGACCCAGTTTTCTTTGCACCATCTCGTGTCAAATTGTCATTTATAGGCGTCAATTATGCTCAAACCAGTTTTTTTTGTTATTGTAATTTTTTCATGCAACTGAAAGCAGTCAGAACAACAAAATGTTACACAGTAACAAAAAACAAAGCATCACGAAACAAAGCTGCTGAAACGTGCGTGACTGAGTGCGTGTGTGAGTGTGATTGTGATTGTATATGTGAGAGTGTGTCTAATTAAGTTGACGTTTCTCTTACTTTTTTTGTCTACTTCAACTCATTAGTTTTTGTTTGTTTGTTTTTTTTTAATTTTTTTGTATGGGTTTTTGTTGTTGTTGTTATCTCATTAGCAAGGATTTCCTGTGACTTTGTTTAATTGAAATGTTATGTGTACTGGTACGCTGCATGTCAGGTGCGACAAGTGACACAATTAGATAATAAAGTGCAACAACTTGTGGCCATTAGTGGTCGGTGTTGTATTGGAATGTTGCTGTGCGCAGCTGTTGCCTGACATTATTCAAATTGATGCAAATCACCACACCCGGTTTTAATTGGTTAATGCTAACCGCTAGTGCAATCGATCTGTGCGTCAAATGCTGCACGTAATTGCTTTGCTTCCTTTCGATAATGACTGGCAACAGCGCGAAAGTTGACACGTCTCGCGAATTTCGCTGGTGGCGTTGAATTGAGTTGAAATTAGTTTAGTTGAGGTGCGGTGAGTGGGAATTAGTGGGTCTAAGCAGTAACCAGAAGTCGGGACTTTGAACTTTTGACTTAAAATTTTGACTCAAAATTTTGACTTAAACTTTTGACTTCAATTTCAACTCTTGACTTAAATTTTTATTCAAACTTTTGCCTCAAACTTTTGATTTAAACTTAAATTTTTGCCTCAAAAGTTTTAACTTAAACTTTTAACTTCAATTTCAACTCTTGACTTAAAATTTTGGCTCAAAGTTTTGACTCAAATTTTTGACTTCAATTTCAACTCTTGACTTAAAATTGTGACTTAAACTTTTCACTTCAATTCCAATTCTTGACCTTAACTTGCATTGACTTAAATTTTTGGCTTAAATTTCAACTCTTGACTCAAAATTTTGACTTAAACTTTTGACTTCAATTTCAACTCTTGACTTAACCTTTTGACTCGAACTTTTACCTCAAACTTTTGATTTCAACTTAAATTTTTTACTCAAAATTTTTACTTAAACTTTTCACTTCAATTCCAATTCTTGACCTTAACTTGCCTTGACTTAAATTTTTGTCTCAACTCTCTTGACTCAAAATTTTGACTTAAACTTTTCACTTCAATTCCAATTCTTGACTTTAACTTTTGACTCAAACTTTTGCCTCAAACTTTTGATTTAAACTTAAAGTTTTGACTCAAAATTTTGACTTCATTTTAAAAACTTTTGTTCCAATATTTAACTTGAATTATTTTAGTTTGCCATAAATCCTCATTCAACCAACTGAACTCCCTTCCATAGTGCAACACTGTAACTTAACACACCCCGAAAAAAAACTTGCCTCAATTCGATATCCCGGAAAAGTTGTTCGCAATTGCAACTCATTGCTCGGCTCAAATTTATTATTTAATACGCTGCCAGCTCACCTTTGACTCATGCCAAATTGCAATCCACACCAAGCCCAATAAAAACAACAACAACAGCAACAAAAAATACGTGCAACTGACTACCACTGCAACACTCATACCTCGCCCGCCCCCTCACCGCATAATTTCGGGTCGCAATTCAATATGCTGTGAAATTATTGAACTTCCTTAGTTCCACACAACCGCAACGCGGCGCACAGCAATGCCGCCTGTGCCACTCTGCTAACCCAGAAACCTGCTTCGCGCGCCATCAAGTGGTATTGTGTTACCCACACGCCGCCATGACACCGGCACCGGCTACCCGCAACGGGTAGCAAAATGGCCAAACCATGTTGCCACACTTTCGCAGCGCATAAACAAACCGCACTGCGGCCAATCGCCTCGCTGCACACTGTGCCTATTCAATTTCAGCCGCAACGCAAGCAGATCCAATAAATTTCTTTTAATTGATTGATAAAAAACAAATCGAAAGAGCACCAAAACCACAGTCGCGCATGCGCCTGCGCACCGTCGTTTGAGCGAGTAGCCGCGCACTCCATTTGCCGTTACAATCGTATAATTTTTCACTTATCGTAATTGTACAGCGGCGACTATAATTAACTGAATAATTGACCATATTTTGAGTGGTTTTTGTGTTTATTGTACGCGCGCGCATTTCCTCCTCCTGCCGAATGCAACCAAAACATTGCTGCAGATTTGAATTTTACGCGCGTCAGACTACATGAATTTCAGTAATTAAAACTTGTTGTTGTTTGGGTTTGCATGATCTGCTATGTAAATTGTTGACTTCCGTGCAAATTAGGTGAATGAGTTCGGGAAAAATTACTACCGCTGGATCTCTTTTGGTTGATAAATTTGTGGGTTGAACCACAAGTAAGCGGGGCGTAGGTTCGAATCTCAATAATTGTGAATATATCAACACAAAAATCATTTCCTTTAATTGTATGGAAGACGATTCTCTGAATCGTAACACATTTACAGGATATTGTCCTTCTGGTAGCCACTCAACAAATGTGGAGCTATTTTCCAATGCTTTGGCCAAAGCTGCAGAGACGAGGAGAAGATAGAGAGGGTCCAGCATATCTTGTGCACCTGCCCTGTTGTCGATGCTAACCGTAAGCGCCAACTGAAAGACCATAACTTTGAGGTCTTTGGGGACCTGGCTAAAACAGCGATATACAGTCTAACCAGCTCCAGATATTTAAATGGTTTGCATACAGAGGAAGAAGAGGCTAACTAACCTCTTATCTGACATCTCAATGTAATCTTAATGCTAGCTGTTTACTTATTTTCTTTCGTACATACATATGTAAGTACCTCCCTATCTACCAAGCTCGCTAGCCAGCTTCTTTCTTATTTACCTTCCTATCTACTCACCCACCTATGGACCCACCGATACACCCACATATCTACCCACTTTCTTGCCCACCCACCTACCCACCACCCAACGTACTTACATACCTCCACACCAACATACATCCCTTTCTACTTCCCTACTTTCCTACCTACCTACCTACGTAATACCCTCTAACATGCCTCCTTATAAAAACCCCTCCCTCGACACATTCCTCCCTACCTATCTTCCTCTAACATATCTCCTTCTCTAAAGTCTACACCCCATCTTCTTGACTTCTACATACCCTCAAATCTACCCATCTCTCTGAAGTTATGGTGAGGCAGCGTGAATTCAACGGGGGGAGGAGCGGGCAAGAACGCCGTATCGAGGAGAAGCCAGAATAAGGCTGTAATCTCCACTGCGAAGAGACGCTGGAAGGCGTTTCCGCAGGGGTAGATAGCGCTGGGTGGTTTTTAGTCGGTAGGAACCCGGCATGCCAACGAACGGGAGTTCCGGTATCTTCCCAACATTTTTCAAATCCATCAGAAAAAAACACCTCTTTCTAAACACCTGTATCCCTACCTACCTAATTACCTACTTACTTACCTCACACATACCTCCATATCTACACACACAACTCGCTACCCAAATTCATCCCTTACCTACACCACCACCCTCCTACCCACTCTCATATACCTCCCTATATACACAGCTCCCCCTGCACTCCCTATAAGCCCACCTGTATATCTACCTCACTATTTTACCTCTTGTATGTCTATCTCGGTATTTCCTACCTACTGTAACTCTTTCTATATACATACCTCCCTCTATGCCCATCTACGTCCTTATCTACCGCCTTATGTACCTACATCCCTCTCTACCTACTTTCCTTCTATCATACCTACCTGAATGCCTACATACCTCCCTCCCTACCTAGCCACCTACCTCTACACTTCATTAACATATTCTATCCTCCTCTGCTACTGCCCGGCTCTGTAGAAACTCCGACTCCGCACCCTGGGAACAAGATTCCTAGCGGACTTGTGCAGCAAAATTGAAATTTCAGACCTGGCACTCCTTTATCAAGAGGTCAAACTGATTGGTTAGCTCCAGAACCATTTTAGAAGATATTCACAATGGGCCAATCTAACCTCTGAGTGGAAGTGCAGTCTCTGCGCCACACACCATCTTCATTATCTAACCCAATCTAACCTAACATATTTAACTGGTTTGCGTAGAGAGGGAAACGAAGCCCACTAAGCAGGTCGTGGCATCACAATTGGGCTTCATAGGTCAAAATTTGCTTTCTTTAGGGGGTAACCACACCTACATACCTTCTTTGCTATGAAAGAGCCACGAGACAACATGCGTCATCTGCTCTACTCGCATTACAGCACAGCATTTCTTCTTTCTTTCGTTAGAACCCATTAGACCTCCTGGGAACTGTCTAGTGTCCAAAAGCAAATCCCATTCGGCACTCAATGTCAAATCAATCCGTGTGTTCTGAGTACCAGGGAATTTCAGGTATAAGTCCATTACGATCTTCTGTGATAGTCAAGCACCTATCAAGGCTTTAACTTCAAAAACTATTACTTTTAAGCAAGGGAGATGACAACTTAAGGCTATGCTTATAGAGTTCTCGATACTGGGGGTAATAAGAAAGCTGGCTCTTCTGTCTTAACTCGGAGAGCGTTGACCCGATTTATATTCCACTGAGTAAGGTTGACAAAGAGGTCATGGAGCACATACTCGATAAATAGCAACTGGGATCATTACCTGCTCAGTAGGACCTGGGTGAACAAAGAAGATACCCATCAGACCTTTTTACTAGACAGTTCACAGGCATTGCTACTGGCCAGTTTAATACTGTCTACAGATGGCCAACGATTGGCATTGGTCACTCCAAAGATCTTATTGATGGTGTTAAAAAAGCTCTATCACAACCGTCTATCATAATCTCTGTTCTTAGCAACTAATCCCGACATATGATTGTGAACCCCACACTGACTGGTCAGAAATCACGTGACAAGCTCAGTTCGACTGAGCATCAACGATTGCCTGGATCTTCGATGCTATATATCTGGCATAAATATTTTGGGACTGCCTGGTATCTTTAGAGTTACTCCTATCTTTAGAGTTACTCCAGTTGACTTTGCTATTCAACCAGAGCTTCAGGTTGTTTCTTACGGAGCTCAATTGAAATCCACAGAATGCAGCGATCCGATAGTTTACCCTAATTTCAGGTTAACCAAGTTTTATGGTATCAAAATGACGCTGTGGGATGTCTTTCAAAATTTCAAATAACTAATTTAAGTGTAAATTGATTTTACAATCAACTTTTTAAATGTTAGAATTTTTGGTTTTCAATCCTGTAAGAAATTTTGTGAGTTAACTGACGAAGGTCTGGAAGGTTTAAACTAATGTTCTTCTTTCTCTCTCTTTGAAAGGTCTGTAAGGTTTAAGCCAATGTTCTTCTTTCTCTCTCTTTGAAAGATCTTAAAGGTTTTAACTAATGTCCCTCTTTCTCCCTTTTTGAAAGGTTTAAACTAATGTTCTTCTTTCTCTCTCTTTGAAAGGTCTGTATGGTTTAAACCTATGTTCTTCTTTCTCTCTCTTTGAAAGGTCTGAAAAGTTTAACCCAATGTTCCTTTTTCTCTTTTTTGAAAGGTCTAAACCTTTTACCACTGTTCCTCTTTTTCTCTCTTTGAAAGGTTTAAACTATTATCCCTCTTTTGCTCCCTTTGAAAGGTCTGAAAGGTTTAAACTATTATCCCTCTTTCACTCTTTGCGAGGTTTGAAAGGTTTAAAAATTTGAAACCAATGTTCCTTTCCCTGCTTCTCGCTTTTTGGCGACTTCAGCGTTACTTAACCACTCCAGAAGTTAATTGTACCATAAAAACTCGCCCACGAAAACCTCGATTTCATTGCATTCGCACTCAGACCAATGTTGCCAGATGCGTAGAAAATGTTGGCAAAATTAAAACGCACATTAAACGCAATTCGCAGCTATACGCAAATGCAAATCGTAAAAACTGGCGAGTGGCGGATGGAAGCCAATGGCCAATTATGCGAGTTGCAGTTTCAATTCGAGCGCAACCGAACAAATGCAGCGGCGAGTATTTTGTTAACAACGTGTTCAGGTGCGCTCTTAGCAGATAATGGGCGCCGAACGACTTTTGACTTCTGGCACCGGTCAAACAGCTGAAACGGTCAGTGGGACCAGTAAAAAAAATCGCTTAAAGACTTTGTTGTGCCAAATGCGGCGCGAAGTTGCTCAACGGCGACTGGCTGCAACATTGCAATGCATTGTTACTGTTGTTTTTGTTGTTGTTGCATACATATTGACAAACTGTTTTGGCGCTTTTTGCATGCGCACCAACCACATTAACAACGGCGCCCATTCACTGGCGTTCGCGCGCGTCAATTCCATTACATTCGATTGCATTCGAATTGTAGTCGGCACAACGGTAGTCGGTTTTACGGCTGCGGCACATATGACAAATGTCTCTTTGTCTTTGGTTGGCCGACGTGTTTGTGTGTGTGTGTGTTTGTATTGTTTGCGCGCTGTTTTTTGCTGATGTTTACCTGCTTATTTGTGTCACTTGCAACTGTCAATTAGTGTCAAACTTTAATTTTTATTGTCATCGTGCTGACAACTGAGCTCAGCTGCGAGTGCTAAAACATTTGTACGCATTAATGTTGCGGTAATAAAAATTGCAACAACAACAACCAGCTATTGCCAGCACTTTGAGACTCTGTGATTTTCTGCATTTTCCACACTTAAAAGCTGCAAACGTGATATTAGCGTAAATTATAGCAAAAGTGTTGCCACATTTTACAAAAAAAAGAAAAAAATCATAAAATTTAATTAATCTCAATTTAATAAAAAATAGTATAGAAAGTTCCAAAGTTGTTAACTGTTCGCTACGCTTCGACATTTCACTACAAATTGCCAACGAAAGCGTATTTCCGCCGCAACTTATTTACATTAATTACCAAAGACAACACAAATACAGCTAACCCTCCTACAATGCGGGGAATAGGTTCCCAAAAAATGCTGCGTTGTAAGAAATCGTGTTGTAGGAGATATGAACTCCATACAAAAATCAGAGTTTGGTTCCAAAGTAAAAAATTTTTCAATAAAATATTGGAATTTGTATAGTAAAAATATGTGCTTAATATATTTTTGTGTATTTATTTGTTGAGTCATAAGAACATACATATTATGTAATTTAATAACACTTCATTTATTTAAACAAAAACAAAACAAAACAAAATAAAATAAAATAAAATTTCAATTCTACGTAAAATATTCAAGTTGAAAGATTTAATAAATTAAAGCCAAAATAGAACGATAACTTTCTACTCCTCCTCATCACTTAGTATGATTTGTCTCGAACGTTTTGTTCGTACTAGTTCAAAATCTGAGCTTGATCCACTATCAGATTCGGGCATCCTTTCGACGATTATTGGTTTGAAAAAATCGTCCATTGAAGTTTGTTTGCTCTTATTTCGCAAATCTTTATAAATTTCTTGATAGGGAGATAAACTGTTTTGAAGATTTCGTTTAAATATTTCTGCTCTATCACTTAAAGGGTCGTTCTCCAAAATGTATTCTTCCAACTGCTTTGCCATATTTAAAGCTTTCTCGATATTTTTTAGTGAAAAGTTTTTATTTTCAACATCGGAAAGATCGTCAGAGCTATCTCCAACTGATTCTTCATGTGTCATTGCCACTAAATCTGCTTCGTTTATTTCGTCGTCCGCAATTAATTCTTGAATATCAGCCATTGTTATTTCATCAAATCCATCACCTTCTACTGAATGCGCCAATCTCACTATGTTCCCATATTCATCTTCTATTGGTGTAGAAACAGTGCCCTGAACGTCTATTTCCGGTAATAGTGCTTTCCAGCAAGCTTTTAGTGTTGAACGACGAATTTCTTTAAGTGACGTATCAACAATTTCAACGCAATTTAAAATTGTAAATTGTTTCCAGACTTCTTTAACCGTAATATTTGCTGACTCCATCTTCTCTAATATTAACTCAAAGGATTTCCGAATGTAGTAAGCTTTGAATGCTGCTATAATGCCCTGATCTAAAGGCTGTAATAGCGATGTGGTGTTGGGCGGTGAAAATTCGATTTGAACATTAGGATGACTTAAATCAGTCGAATGGGATGGCGCATTATCTAAAAGTAGTAAAACTTTAAATGCTAAGTTCTTTTTTTTTAGATAATTTTCTACGTCAGGAACAAAGCAATGATAAAACCAATCATTAAATAAACTAGCAGTCATCCATGATTTTTTGTTGGCTCTCCAATACACTGGAAGGTTGTTTTTGTTGCATTGTTTCATAGATCTTGGATTTAATGATCAGTTAATAAACATTGGCTTGGTCATAAAATCACCAGACGCATTACTGCACAGTAATAATGTTATTCGATCTTTCGAAACTTTAAAGCCAGGAGCTCTTTTTTCGTTTTTCGAAATAAAAGTTCTTGAAGGCATTTTTTTCCACCACAAGCCTGTCTCATCAGCATTGAACACTTGTTCAGGTAAATAATCATGTTCTTTAATAATTTTTCCGAGCTCTGCTGGATATTTTTCCGCTGCATCTGCGTCTGCGGATGCAGTTTCTCCCTGTATTTTTAAATTGTGAAGTGCATGTCTTTTTTTGAATTTTTCAAACCATCCATTACTAGCTACGAATTGATGATTGTCTTCATCGATTGACGATTGTCCTATTTCCTTTAAATAATTAAATATTTGTAGTGCTTTATGCTTAATTACATTCCCATCTAAGGGCAATCGTTTTTTCGTCATGTCTTCTGTCCACACCGTAAGCGATTGCTCCATTTTCTCCATTATCTTTGGTCTAGGACGAGCAGTTATTTTCGCGACTGCAGAGGATCCAGATGCTACCGAACTTCTAATTTTTCCTTCGTTTTGTTTGATAGTTCTTATTGTTGACTCATTTAAGTTAAAATGTCTGGCAATATCAATTATCCTCTCTTGATTTTGAAGTCGATCCAAAATTTGTATTTTTAATCCAATGGATACAAATTTTCGTTTTAACGGGGTTTTTTTTTCATTCGGCATTTTTGTGGCTAAAATTAAAAATTTATTTACATTTAAATAAAGTTACATATAAATAAGGTTTAAAAGAAACTTACTTATTCACCTTGATTTTCTGAAATTAAATTTGTTAGATAAAAACTACAGGAATATAAAATTTTTAAAATAATTTTATCAAAACTCTTTTACGAAAAAAACAAAAACTGTTTCACAAATTTTTTATAATTTAGCTGGAATTAGACTGAATATTTTTTCGCAATTTTTTACACGCGTTTTTAGATTGATGCTCTTATTTGCAATGGCGACAACAAACTAACAAAAAAATTACTACATCAAATGAAAGTAGCATAAATCGTTGTGTGATGTTAGAACCGCGGGGAAACCCCTTTTTTTTTTTAATTTTGTCGTTGTAGAACATTATTTTGACAGCTCTTAAGATGTTGGACAAGAGACCACACAATTACGTATTTGATTGTCACTTTGTAAACACATGTTCAAGTGTAGGGTGGCAATGCTATAAAAAAGATAGGTATCAAAGTATGAACAAAATGCAAAGAATTTTATTTGGGAAAGAAAACCTTTTTCAAATTAAAATAGTAAATATTTGAAAAAATGTTCGTACATAAAAATTTTCGTAAAAATCGCGTTGTAAGAGTAGCGTTGTAAGAAAATGTCCGCATTTTGGGAACCGCGTTGTAGCGAAAACGCGTTATAGGAACCCGCGTTGTAGGAGGGTTTCCTGTATATGCATGCAACAACAACAAATAAATTAATTATGTTAATTTGTTTGCTTGGCAAATGCGCAGAAAGCGATTGGCGGTGCGGTTAGTTGTGGCTTTTGTATGCAAATAAATTTGAAGCACCTGTGAAAATGCCAATTAATCCCATAAGCAAATAACGTACAACAACAACTGCAACAACAATAGTAATAATAACAATGACAATAAGACCAGCGCCAACTTCGAGCATTCGCGTAACTTAAGCTCATCCAAAATTTAATCAGCCCCCGTCAAAGGCGACTGGCTGAGTTTGTGTGCCACCCCCTCCCACCACCCAAAATACACAATTCAACCCCTTCTCAGCATATGACTGGATGCCGTCGAATTCGTTACGCTGCTCATGTTGTCTAAACAAATTTATTAAATGCCAAGAAGCCACCAAGTGCCGTTACTGCGGCTAGACAGCGACAAGATGTCTACAACTTGTGAGCCCAACGCTCAGTGACGGCAATGACAACGTTGACGCTTCCGCCAGCGACTCGAGCCAAATGTGCGAAACGTGCTGAAGACCCCAACAACAGCAACAGACAGTAAGAAAGACAGACAGACACATGCCGCCTTCGTCAAGCTTCTACGCACAGTTAGAGCCGTTAAGGAGGCTGCACGCAACTGGCGTCAGCACATAAAAATAACAAATATTATGTACGAGTGTTTGTTGTTGTTGTTGCTGCTGCTGGTTATTGTTATTTTCACAACTAATATCCTTGTTTGTCACCCTTTTGCCGAGGCGCGTTTTTGTCGCAACAATATGGTAACACTACACAAATAACAACAACAACAACAACCATGTCAACACTACGTCACATCATTATTAACATTTTATCGTCAACACTTTATAATCAACAACATTTTGTCACTGTCGTCAGCAGCGTTGCGTCTTCATTATCCTGAACAGGATCGTTATTGTTGTTATTGTAGCGCCCTTTTGTGAGTCATACACGCACGCATAATGTTGGCCTCGAAATCGTCCACCCTTTGCCCAAAAACTTTACGGATGATGTAACTCACTTCAAGCTGATGTAACTTTTTGAGCTTTTTAGCTTAAAGAATTTGTTGGACATATTTGTAGAAAGACTTCCTGGTTCACATAATAAAGCAGCTTCAACTCACGATATCGCTTATGGGCAGTTCAAACGTGTAGCGGCAGGTTGTGGGGTTTCTATTCGAACCCAGGATTTGCGAAGAATCAAATTTCAGCGTTGTAGGTATTATAACTCCCTGTTCCTAGAAGGAGAAAGGAGACCCTAGAAAAAGTATTCAAATGTTACATATACCAGTGAAACACAGGGTCTCCAAGACCTCGAACTTGGGTACAAACCTTCTAGGAATAGGGACCAAGAACGAACGAGGAACGGGAAGCTCTAACGAGAGGCAGAAGGATTTTATCTGAACCCAGAGTTTTTAAAGACCCGATTTTCATTAACAACCATTCCTTGAGGAATGCCCATTGAACGGAAGGAATGACCACCAAAGATCAACGTTGGTCCTCCGAAACCTCGGGGTTGGGTACTAACTATTTACGAAAAGGGACGCAGAAGGAACGAGCTCTAACTCTCGACATTGCCGCGGGAAGCTCTAACGAGAGGCAGAAGATCTTGTAGGATTATATTCGCAGCCGACGTCGACAGTCCAGTAGGTAGCGTGTTCCCTAGAAGCTCTAGGTTCGATTCCTAGCTCGGGCTGGTGAAACACTCATCTACTTACTTCTATCGCTATCCACATGAAGGAGAAGGGTATTACAAGAATCGCACTAAAACTCCAAGTGGGAAAGAAAAACTGCCACTGTAGATTCTCTCTCCCCTCTTCCACCATCCGCTTGAAATATGTGTTGTAACACATGGTGTAAAAAACAGTATTGCATACACAAAAAAAACGTGTGAAATATGTGGCGTCACAATGGGCCTTCAGGCCTCTGAGTATGTCTCTTACAGAGGCAGCCACCATACTTAACCTAATCTATTCGATTCGAATTCAGAGTTTTCGAAGAACCGAATTTCACCTTCTAAGGAAAGGGCATTCGAAAGAGGGACGAATATATCCCAACTTTCCTAGTTATGCCCAAATATTCTCTTTCTAAACGATGACTAAATCTAAACAACTACACGCACCACACAAATAGCATTCATTAATTGCAATTTACGTACGAAATTTGTGGAATTTTGATCACGGGACCACACTGTTAGTAAAAATACATGACGTTTTATTGCACCATTTTGACCTCAAAACTCATTGAATCTTGTATCTGCCTTATCTTTTGTAGGGCAAAACCGGATCCTATATGGATCCCAGTTAGCTCCCTTGATTTGCCAATCTAACGCAAAGGCATATGGAACTGTTTTACAAGGACACAGCATCGTTGGATAACGTTGGATTTGTTGATTAATCGATGACTTTGTCAATTTGTGTATCAGCATCAACACCAAAAACGACGCCATCCTGGATATCAAACGAAGTATAACTCCTCCCATCAGGTGTTACTTTGGGCTCAGTAGGCAATTGAGAAGTAGAGTCCTTTCTCGCTGAACAAGACATACACTCAACAAGGCACTTATCCCCGTCCTCTTAAATGGTGCAGAATCTTGGACGTTATCGATCACCGATAAAAGTTCTTTGATACTCCGCAAGAACATGGACCTTCTCCAAGTAGGAGAGTTATACAGGGACGTAAAAATGCTACCCATATATCTGAAGATGCTTACCGTCTATGAGACGGTACCCTCAGGTGGAGCTCAGCGTTAGAAGAACCAAGTGTCGCAGCACCTGTCGGCACTCGGGATTTCCAACTGGGACCAGGAAGCCCAGAACAGAGGCGGCCGGCGCTCTTTTTTGAATTCGGCCAAGACCGATAAACGGTTGTAGCGCCAGATAAACAAGTAAATAAGAATGTAAGTGGGTGATGCAAGTCAGTGTGGCCGATCTCGAATTGACTATATAAGTATGTCTCAATGAACACAGAACCGTTTGACATACACATCGCTTTGTGAAATCCCAAACGCCACATAGGGCATCCACCACACGCCACCTAGTTTGGTCTTTGGCCACTTTAACTCCATCCAGCTTATTAGCTTCACGATCGATTATCCAACTCGGAGGCAGAAATGGTCAATTGTCCTATTTGTTTTACTCTGGAGCTACCCAAGGGGCAAACCAGTTCGATCCCTTAATGAAGTAGAGCAGATCCGAAATCTCGACTCTCTCTACGTGAGGTCTATCAGGAATTTTGACCCCTGGGTAATCAGTACAATACAGTGCCACACAAATTGTTGTATGGTTTCTAGCTTTTTCTCATTGTTGGAGCCACCAGACGGAGTATGGCTGGAGGCTTGTGTGAAGCGCATCATCATCACTTCGTGAAATTCTAACTGCCATCAACCGCGCGCCACCTTCCAGCTCAAGTCAAATTAATCACTCTCCGCTTGAAGTCTGTCAGGAATCTTGATTCAAAGGTATGGAGTGACTATGGCAAAAAAAATTGTGCCATCTTTGTAGCTTTTGCAGGTATCAGAAGGGTAGCTAGAATAGATCTCTTACCGATAGCTGATAATCTAGCAGGTAGAATCTCTGGCTCTTCACACCAGAGGCTCTAGGTTCGATTCCTAGTCCATCTAGTCTATTCACAAGAAGTAGGTACCATCGATTTTTATTATAAGAAAAGCACAAGAGCGCTTATATTGAGACAGCCATCCTAACCTAAATATCAGACAAAGTATGAGTAGAGACTCCATTTGATGAGCATGGACCCAATAACGCAGTGTCCAGTGGTGGCTCCAATGAGTTGACGAATAGACCAGAGACAGTACAAATAGCGTTTTCCCCGGGGACAGGGAGGGCCTTAGAGCTCGATAGGTTGTCACAATCGACTCTATAACGTCTTTAACTCTATAACTTTATTGATTAGCCTGCCCATTTTAGTTCCCTAAACGAAAAAAGTAGTAGTAGCAGTCCAGAGGTCTACCATGGTCATGGACCTCCTTTCTTGGACCTCCAATCTTCATCATTAATTCCTAGCTCGATGAACTGTAGCCGGACTTTCAAATTCATTGTATTTTGGATTCTTTAAACTAACTGAAATACAACTAACTCGGTTTTTGTAACTGGTTGAAAAGATATTGACTCGCATTTGTCTTCATATCCTTCGTTTCTCCTCACTGTTTTCGTAAAAATCTTCCTCCTTAGTCATTCGTTCAAAGGCGAAATTGTTCTAAATGCACACAGTGGAGCATGAAAAGTACTTTCTAATTAAAATCGAAAACAATTGGACCTCTTCAAACATGAATTCATCCAATAAAACGGCTATAAATATTTGCTTTATTATCGCAGCATAGGAATCAACACGAAAAATATAATGTTACGTTTATTTGCAGTTTGGTATTTGTAATTTATGTGCACGTACCAGACAGCGACATACTCCGTCGGTGCGACAGACATGCCCCAGCACACTATGTTGAAACAGACTGGCGATTCTGTTGGCCAGCTTTCACAGCGCCAACTGATAACATGGGCCACAGCCCTCGCACCTCGCATGCGATAAATTTTGTCTCAGATCCAACAACACAATAAACGAAAACAGCATGAAAAGTTTGCAGCAAAAAAGCAGCAAAAACAATAGAAAATCAAACAAAAAGCGATACACGATTTCTGGCTCGCCGACTCACTGGTCGGCTGACTGACATCGATTCGGAGGTGGACGTGAAACGCCAAACGTAAACGCTAAATGAATGACCAGAAATTCAATCAATAACCCAAGCGCTCAAGATATCTTCATCACGGAATTTGCTGTTGGAGATGTTTTTGTTTTTTTGGAGTAACAGTGCAACTATGGGCAGCCACACACGCGTCGCCCTCATAAAAATTGCCCGCTGTATGAAGATGGACGAAGGTGGAGGGAGGTTGGCAGCAGCCGCAGACGTGGCGGAACATGAGCGAAAAGTAATTGACGATGACCAAGTGCAAGCACGACAACAACAACAACAACATTACACCACAACTGCGGTCATAGCGGAAATTGTTGAACGACAACACCAACAATAACAAGAACAACTAATGCTGCACAGAACGTATCGAACATGAAGGAATAATTCATAAAAAATTCAACAACCACAAAGCAATAAAACACCAGTTCAAGTGTCCTGCCACACGAAACTGTAAAATTAAGAAATCCTCCAATGGTGTGCGGGTTAGTTAGAAGGGAGGAGAGAGTAAGGGGCTATAGTTGAGTACTGGCGCTGTTGGCTGAGGTTCACTAAATGAACGAAAAACTGCCATAACAGCAGAGCTAAAGAAAACAAAGAGAGGTGGATGGGTAGGGCGAGAATAGGGGGCGGGGAGGGAGGATAGAATGGGGAAGCTTGTTGTGTAGTAATCATGAGAAAACTTTAGGAGCAGACAACACGTAAGTGAAGGAGAGCCGCTTTGTAGAAACTTTAACAGTTTAATGCGGGCAAAAACTGTATAAGAAGCAATTGGAGTAAGTTTTTTGGCGTAAGGCTGGTTAGTTGAGAATTGCAACGAGAAAGTACAAGAAATTCTACAGCACAAACTTCTAAGAAACGTTGAGGGAAGGGCTTTAAGAGAGCTTTTGAATAGGTTACGAACAGCTATTAACATATCGTAGGGGAAACTGAAGACAACCGATGATGAAAAGGAAAAAGGAAAAAACATAGCCATACCCATACTTATACTCATACCCGTGCCCGTACCCATACTTATACCCGTACTCGTACCCGTACACATACTTACACCCATACCCATACCCATATCCGTAACCAAACCCAAACCCATTCCCGTACCCATACCCATACCTGTATCCATTCGCAGATCGTATTATTTTAGTAGCACCACTTGTATATATTTATTACATAGACATTTTTATCGAATATTAACTTACATAGATTATAAGGAAAATAATGCAATAAAATAATGCATTACTCGATAGCGGTTTTGGAGAGCCAAAAGAAGAAACCCATACCCACTCCCATGCCCATCCCCATTAGCATAGATACCTTTAACCATACCCTCACCTCTACTCATACCCATATCCATACTGCTCATATCCATACGTCTTCTTCATACCCAAACCCATCCTCCTAACGTATTGCCACGGTTGTCTCGGGAGGGATACCGTCTGCCAAGTAAGAAGGTTTTAGTGAGTGTAAGTTTCACACTACTATTTATGCTTTGCTCCTGTACCTGTATTGAGTTACAAGACCGAGTCAGGACGTAACTTGTTTTCCTTTTTCAAAGCTCAAACATGGTATGCAGCACATCTTAATTCGGTCCGGTTACTCTAAGAGGAGTCCACCAAATTGTTTTGTACTTTTACATTGATGACAGATAGTACAAACATAGACAGTCATATAAGTCTTCCTTGGCAAGTCTACCGACTATGTAAAGTCCTTACAAATACATTCTTGTTGGCTGGCAACAAAGGGTAAGGACCATTGCGGTGGACCATGGGATTCAAATTTTGAGCTTAAATTTTAAGCATCACAAGACTCTTTGCTACTGAATACATAGTAAATATAGTTCTTCATTACTTTAATGTTAGTGAAGTCTTCTATCAAACCCTTGAGGTATTCTAGTTCCTGATTACTTTTTGGTTAGTTTAAATGGAATCAAATCGACCTAAGAATCGAAAAATGTGTAGATATTTTCGGGTTTACTTTTGTTAGTAGGGAAATTAGTCACATTTTTTCGGATTTATAGATCTTACAAAATTACAGGAATGTTAAAAAGAGGGACAGTTTTGGAGTAAAAAGTAGTTCTTAGAATCCGAACAGTAAAGAGGAGTTGTAGTCTGGCAATATGTGATTAGTTTAGCTGCATGGAATATCTGAGCCAAGTGAAACCGATCCAACATGGATTGGAATCCATGATTCGCTGGCTTGCAATCGAACCCTTGGACCCTATTGCACATCTCAACAAATCTCACATACTTAGCTTATCACCCGCCATCGAATCAGTAATTTGTTTCCACTTACCCAAAGTAACTCGTTGAAGATTGCCGCCAGTTGCCACCGTACGTTGCTCCACTGCTGCCGCTATGTCGACAATCCGTTGCCGATGACTGCGTGAGCAGGGTCGAAGTGGCAGTTGTGGCGGTCGATGTTGTGGTAGTTTTCGATAGACCACCAACACCGCTACCGCTCGCAGTATTGGCGCCGCTGCGCAACGATGGCGTACGAACAACCTGTGCTGCCGGTGTGACAATAGCGCGCGTTGCCTGCTGCTGTTGCTGCAATAGTTGTACGTGCAATTTTTGCGGTTGCTGCAGCTGTTTGTGCTGATACGACCACAGTGGCAATTTCTGTATTTGCCGCACTTCGGGCGACAGTCCCGCCAGCGATTTGTCCGCGCTGACATTGCTGGTCGCTGCCAGTTCGCAGCCGCCACAGCTGGCGGCACCGTTGTGGCGCGCACGCGGCTTGGACGCATCCTGCTGGAGACGTTGCTGCGCACGATTCGGGCTGGCCGAAGTGGCGCTGGCGGCACGAGTGTAGCGTTGCGCTGGTGTTGGCGCTGGCGCCGCCGCTGACTGGGCGGGAATTATTTGCACAGTTGCAGTGTGCGCCTGTTGGTGCGAGTGTGGCGCGTGCTGCTGCGTCGCAGATGAGTTGTATTGTTGTTGATTGCTGCGCAGTGCGCTGTGCAGATAGCCGGTGGACGTGTGCGAGCCGCCCACTGTCAGTGGCGACGATGAGGCATTCGATGCATTGGAAGCGTTGCGCTGATGCAGATGATGCGCCGGCGGCAGCAAACGCGAACTGGGCGACGATCTGAGGTCATTTAGCATAATATCCAAATCGGTGGCCAGCGAGCTGAGCAGCTGAAAGTGGAAAACAGTTGGAGCAGGTGAGTTGAAATTAGAAAAAGTTGAATATGTTTCAGAGAAAAGTTGGAAGTTTGATAACAATTTTGATTACGAAGACTGACTGATGCTAACTCCATTATGTTGCATAGTGTGACGTAGTTGAGTCACATAGTGTGGCATAGTCGTGTGACATAGTGACATAGACTATGTCACATAGTGTGACATAGCCATGTGACATAGTCACTTAGTGTGACATAATCAAATAGTGTGACATAATCAAATAGTGTGACATAGTCAAGTGACATAGTCACATAGTGTGATATAGTCGTGTGACATAGTCACATAGTATGACATAAAGTGTGACATAGTCACAATAATTTTATGTAAATATTTTTCTTTAGTCAAGTGATTACATATTACAAAACATAATAAACTATCTTAAGACATTGCCGCTTACTGACAGCTTTACAGCCACTTTACAGAATAGTCAACCCAAGCAACTCTCATTAAATCACCCTTTATATGGCAACTTTCTTCTGTTCAGTACAGAGTCTTTAGCTATTTTTGTACACAGCATCGTCGTCGTCACCATTACTGTCCGTCAGATAAAACAATTTTACATTTGAACAAAAAACCAATAAAACTTACGAGTTTCAATTATAATATCGCATTGGCACACAATCAGCCCCAAACAAAAAGAATAGAAAACTATAAACAACAAACGCCGGTGTCCGCTGCAGCGCAGCACCACGTCACCGTTCGGCCGGCAAAAGCTTATCGGTCTTATCAGCTGGTAGCAGCTTGTACTACTAATGTGCGCGACTGTCAAATGCACTCAGAATAATTACTGAACACACACCGGGCTGTTGGCGGAATTTCATCTCATTTCAGCGACACTTATTGGAACACGCGCCAACAGTTGCCAATTCTACGCCGTTGCGACGAAATCGCTCAGTTCCAGCAATTAACTTTACAAAATGAAGAAACGATTCGTCAAACGTCTGGTACGCAAAATACTTTTCCTCGTGGTCGCAGTGGCAGTAATTAGTTTTGTGACGTCTGTCATTGTGGAGCGGCGCATGGCGAACAATGCTAAAACGGAGCCGGCCACCGACATGAACGGCGATCCGGTAACGCCCACGTTTGCACCGTTCGGTGGTCGCGCGAAAACGCCACGCCCGCCACGTCCGCCTGTACAGCAACGTGTCGTAATACCGCCGCGTGCGCTCAAAGAGCGCCGCGAGGAGACGCAGCGCAGCGAAAAGGCGTCTCAATTCGAAATACCAGAAGCGCAAGGACCCAAAAAAGATTGGGAGAATTACGCACAAATGGAAGAGGAAGCAAAGCGTGTGGGCACAGGCGAGCACGGCATGCCAGCCTACATACTGGATGAAACGCAAAAAGAGCGGGAGAAAAACTTGTCCATGGAGAACGGCTTCAATGCGCTGCTATCCGATATGATCTCAGTGAATCGTTCGCTGCCGGATGTTAGGAAAGAGGGGTAAGTGAGGGTTGGCGGTGGGGCTGAGGATGGCAGAAAATTTCGCTTGGTTTTAGGAATGGAATTTCAATGATCGAAAGGGTTAGGGATTAGAGTGGAAAGACTCTGAGGACACAGAAACTTGCCTGAAGACACAGACCAGCAAGCGGAAATCTTTACTTCACCGAAAGGGTAAGGGATGTATTGCTAACGATATCTGTGAGGAACTTTACTAAAGTCCATTTGATTTGTGAGCGAACCTTCAACACTCTCTAATATCGACTGATGTGAAGTGCTCCAAATGTTTAATTGGCACCCTTTGGTTTTCCAATTGAATCGAAAGAGAGAGAGAGAACTAGGCAATGGCGCTACAGGTTATCAACATCTCTTTCTCCCACTCATGGAGGTAGCTTCCACTGAAGTTTAGAACTCTTCTTCTGAAGTTTTGACAGTCAGGTTTGAAGTGCTCTAGATTATGGAAGAAGAGACACGCCAAGAGCAAGAGAGATACGAGTAGAGCCATTGCAGGTAATTGAAAGTCTCTCTTATTCATTTAGCCTGCTTCCGCTCAAGTTGTGACAATGAAGTTTGATATTCTCTAGGCGTTTGAAGAAGAGAAACTCCAAGGTGAGTCTAGAGAGAGTCGAGCAGTGACAGTCCAGGTGTTTAGCAGTCTCATCCAATCTTTGACTCCACTTTAGTTGAAATTCTGACAGTAAAGTTTGATGATCTCTAGATTATTGAAGAAGGGATACCTCAAGGCTTTACATTTGCAATCAAACTGTCAAGTTTGATTTCCTCTAGATTATTAAAGAAGGAATACTTCAAGGCTTCACTTCTGCTTCTAGGAAGAGTGAAGCAATGACAGTTCAAGTGATGTAAAGGCTTTTCTTTCTAATAACAAAGGCCACTTCGGATGCTCTTTAGATCACTAAAGAAGATTACGACACCCATAGTCTGAATTACTTGGATTCATATCTGATATTAGCTGAAATTTTGTTTCTCATCTTACACGTTGTCAATCAAGTTTGAAGTTCTGTAAATTATTAAAACAATAGGTACTCCAAGATAGAAAGCTGAACAGTGTCAACAACATACTAGAGACTCTCTATCTCATTGAGGTAGCTTTAAAAGAGGCGTCATCCGAAAAGTTCCGGCTGTCCGGCTTGTTGGGATGACGTGGAAAAACACAGTGTTATCTGTCGAACTGGAAAGTCAAGTGCTTCAATGCACTTTGATGAAAAGATGAAAAGACAAAGAGAAACAAAAACTAATCTTTCCACAGCGATCTCTAAAGGAGAAATAACAAAAGGGAGCTAAAGTTTTCTAACGATTCCTGGTCTAGTTTTGGAGTTATTAAACTTTCAGAAGTTTGAAAAAACCTGCATGGAGCGCAGTCTCTGAGAGTAGATTCCCTAACAATTCTAATATTTCAAGTTTACTAATAGCATCGGCACACAACGTTGCACTACTCAATTAGTACACACTATCTCAGTTAGTTCCTCGATAACGAAAGTTGAGATACATTTATTGTTCATGGGAAATCGTATAGTTGACCATGAAATTTGTGTAAGATGATAAACAGAATTTCAGTAGATATCAAATATGAAAGCATACAAGACATAGACTATGGGTGTCATGGCTAGGAAAGACCATATTGGTTTCCCAACAACAAATAGCGCTTTTTGTTTTCATTGAGTCACCCTTCTACCGGTGCACCTTGTTTTCTGTTATCTTTTAGAGAAATCAGATGTTTCGCTACCAAACTACTGGCAGCAATAATGACCTTTCAAATTCCCTTTCCTTCCCATCCCTTCTGTTCCGTTCCCAATTCGGCTTTTCTGCAGTTTCTTTTCAAACCCTTTCCCCGTTCTTTTGTTTCTTTGTAAACTTCGTTTCCTTTAGAACTTCATAGCCGAACACCTTACAGGCAAATTACGAGTAAGTTTTTTCAACTAACCCTCTTTCGAAAAAGACTACAACTCAACTTTTTACTCATCTAACCCTCTTCTCCGAAACAACTCTCTACTCATCCAACCCTCTTTTCTCAAACAGTTCCCTAGTAATCTAACTCTTTTCAAACTTCTTCGAAACTTCTAATTCGCAGTTGCCGCACCAAACTTTACCTCGCCCAACTGCCCACCGTCAGCATAGTCATTCCCTTCTACAACGAATACTTTAGTGTACTGTTGCGCTCCGTGCACAGCATCGTCAATCGCACACCCGCCCACCTGCTTCGGCAAATCATTCTCGTCGACGACGGCAGCGATCGCGAATACCTGAAGGCCCAACTCGATGACTACATGGCGGAGAATTTTCCCAACCTGGTGTTCATTGTACGCGAAGCGGTACGCGGCGGTCTTATATCCGCGCGTTTGGCCGGCGCCAAGAGAGCCTCTGCCGATGTAATCATCTTCTTCGACTCGCACATCGAGTGCACACAAAACTGGCTGCCGCCACTCTTGGAACCCATAGCGGTGAATCCCAAAATATCCACATGTCCCATTGTGGACATCATTGATCATGCCACCTTTGCCTATACTGGCGGCTATCAGGATGGTTCGCGTGGCGCCTTCGATTGGTCCATGAGTTACAAACAGCTGCCCGCGAAAAACGCCGACAAGACGGCGCCCTATCACAATCCGATAATGATGGGCGGCCTATTTGCAATTGGACGCAATTTCTTTTGGGAACTTGGCGGCTATGACGAGGGCCTGGAAATCTGGGGTGCCGAACAGTACGAGTTGAGCTTTAAGATTTGGATGTGCGGCGGCATGTTGCTCGATGTGCCTTGCTCGCGCGTGGCGCACATCTTTCGCGGTCCCATGGCCGACCGACCAAGTCCGCGCTCTTATAATTTCGTGGCAAGGGTAAGTCCCCAAGCAATATCACTGCATCGATGATATATTTTCCATAATGTATGATAGAACCATAAACGCGTGGCCGAAGTGTGGATGGACGAGTACAAACGCTACGTGTACGAACGCCAGCCGGACGTGTACGACGACATTGATGCGGGCGATCTGAGCGCACAGCGAGCGGTGCGCGAGCGTCTCAACTGCAAACCATTCAAGTGGTTCCTCGAGGAAGTGGCGCCCGATTTGCTGGAGTACTTTCCGCCGGTGCAGCCGCCCGACTACGCCAGCGGCGCCATACAAAGCGTGGCCTTCCCACTCTACTGTCTGGATACGCTCAACGGTGGCAGCAACAGCGCTGTGGGTCTGTACTACTGCGCCGAGAACAAGACGCATCCGCAGTCGAATCAGTACTGGGCGCTGAGCTATGGACGCGACGTGCGCAACAAGAACGGCCCATGTCTGGACGTGCAGGCGACGCACCAGAACGCCACCGTGTGGATGTGGACGTGTCACAATCAGGGCGGCAACCAGTTCTGGCACTACGATCGTCAGCATCAGTGGCTGGTGCATGGATTGCGCGGCATCAGCTGCCTCGAAGCGGTCGTCGAGAATGGCAAGACCGCAGTCTATGCGAATGTGTGCGACAACTCCAATTTGCGCATGAAGTGGCTGTTTGGTCACGTCAACGACACGGCGCTGGATGTCTTCTACGACGGACTGGCCCTGAGTTAATTTCTAATTTTAACACTAATTTCAATTTATTTTATGATACGTTGGTTGAATCCTTAATAAAAACAAATTGCGGGGGGCAATGCGTTGCCACCTGTTGGACAAAGTGAGAAGAAATCGATTTTGAAAAAATTAATGAGGATTCAGTAATTGGACTTCAAAATATGTTTGAAAATACTCTACGACCTAGAAGATCCATTGGGATTCGCTTATGGCCCATGGGACGAGGATGGTCTCATCTCATCACTGACCTTTGGTAGATCAATGTTGACTAGATTAAGTTGGGTTAGAGTGGATGTCAGAAGAATCAGTGATTGGAACTGCGAAATATGTTTGAAAATACGTTGCGACCTAGAAGATCCATTGGGATTCCCTTATGGCTCATAGAGCAAAGATGGTCTCATCGGTAGAACCTTTGGCAGACCAATGTCCACTAGATTAGGTTAGATTAAAGTGGATGTCTGAAGAATCAGTGATTCGAACTGCGAAATATGTTTGAAAATACGCTGCGACCTAGAAGATCCATTGGGATTCCCTTATGGCTCATGGGACAAGGATGGTCTCATCTATAGGACCTTTGGTAGATCGATGTTGACTAGATTAAGTTGGGTTAGAGTGGATGTCAGAAGAATGAGTGATTGGAACTCCGAAATATGTTTGAAAATACACTGCGACCTAGAAGATCCATTGGATTTCCCACATGGCTCATGGGGCAAGGATGATCTCATTGGTAGAACCTTTGGCAGACCAATGTCTACTATATTAGGTTACGTTAAAGTGAATGTTAGGAGAATCAGTGATTGGACTTCAAAATAGGTTTGAAAATACATTGCGACCTGTAAGATCCACTGATGTCTCTTATGTCTCATAGGACGAGTATGATCTCATCGGTAGAACCTTTGGCAGACCGAAGTCTACTAGGTTAGGTGAGGTTAATAGAGTTAATATAATCATCCTATAGTTAAGAGAATTTAGAGGTTAACTAACCGATACATTAGTTATAGCTAACTGGAATAAGCGGGACAACAATACGAGTAAGTTGGTCAATATCTAAAGTGAGTGTCTCTGAAAATGATATGAGATCTTTTGTAAGCAGTATTTAACACAAAATTATGCGTCGCATGTTTTACAAATCGAACCAAAGTTTTACTCTGACTTGTGGCCAACATATCGGTTATACTCAACTGAGTAGATGACCGGTTATATGATTACTGATTTAACCCATAGTTTCTTTACAGGGTCGAAGCCTCGCTGCAACTGTCTAAGAAGCCATTTCAGCTTAATTAAAGCGACTGTTGTGACTCAAAACGCTAAGTTGTGCTTGTAATCAATACGCCTCGTGTTTCAAGAAAATTTCACTTGGAAATAAATAATAGCACCACTTAGGCATGGAAATTAATCTTTCGGCGCAGCCACTGCAGTTGGTGGCACCACCGGCGGCGGCGTCATGCAACAACTCTATTGTGCCGGCCACCAGAAGTGTGAAATGATGTGTAGCGCTGATAAACCAACACATAACAATCTACCACGTCTTCCGAGTTTCCCACTGTGACTACATATTTCTTGTTGTTGTTGTCATGTCTTGTTGCTGCGTTCCGTTGTTTTGCATACCGCAACGCAAGCCACAACGCAACCGGCGCGTTCATTCCAATTCTCAGGCCACTGACCAACGGTCGAGCTGCTCAATCCTGTCAGCAGGCCGCTCCATGCCTGATTGAGACTGACGCAACGCCACTTAGCCGCAGCAATTCTTTACTTACACTCCCTCTCTCTCTCTCTACTTCTCAATCTCTGACTATCTCTCTTGTGTCTTGCCAACCTGACTGTGCAGCGCTCACATTTACCGTTACTTCAAGCTTGATTGATTAAAAGAAGGTCAAAAGCAGTGCATGAAAAATTGTTTAGTTGTAGGACGGCGGCCGGAATCCGGCCAACGGCCACTGGCCGCATTGGCTGCATCCAGTGTTGATTAGACGACTGCGGCGGCCGAGTTATGCAACAACGTGTCGCTGGTCGGCATGAATTCATGCAGATTTGTGTGTGAACGGCTGCATTGTTGTTGCATTCGAGCACACGCTGAACGTTGGTTATTTTGTTTGTCATTTTTTGTTTGTGATTTTTTCAAGTGATTGTTACAAGTATCTGAAATTTGTTGTATTACAAACTGGTTACAAGGTGGCCATGTATGGCTTCCAGCTGGTCAACGCTTTAAATTGACAGCCATTGAGGCACCAACATGCGGCAGTTCAAAAATTTCAAACATTCAAGTGAACGCAGGTCAGTTAATTAAACGAAATGGGCGATTAGGCTTCGCCGACAAAGATCAGAACCGTCTTGGTTGAAGAGATATAAACGAGAAATGTCTGGCGTTGTGCAGTGTGCTAAGCTAAAGAAAGTTGCCTGGAGAGTTGTGTGGGGTATATATTTTTTAATTTTTTGTTGCATGCAACATTTCGAAATCTCATGAAAATTTATAAAATATTATTCTACAGCTGAGAAACACGAGAAAACACATTTGTGGTGAATTTTATATCATGCAATTTATTTTATATTGCATGCAATTTTCTAAATTATTCCAGAAAAATGTAAAAACTTCACAGTAGTAATTTTTGACGAATTTTAAGTCATGCAAGTTTAATAATATTGCATGCAATTTCTAAAATATTGCATGCAATAATTTTTCTTCAATTTAATTTAACAAAAAAATATTAATGTAAACCAAGAAAATGTTCGATCTTTTAAATTTATAAAAGCTGAAAATATCGTATCGGCGGCAGACGAAATAAAAAACACGGTGTGGAGACGGTTTGATGATTGGTTCATTCGCGGAAAATTGAAGTACAAGCAGTGACGCACACAGGATTTTATTTTGAGGTTTATGAACACAATTCCTGTAACAAACAGATATTTGGGAAATTTTAACTCATAAAACGCCCTTTGCATACCTTAGTAAGTACAAGGAATTGAAAAGTGAAACATTAGGCGTCATGAACGGTACAGACTGGGGCGTAGGAAAAGGGGGAACAAGAGTACAGAAGGAAAAGAAAAGGGAGGAATTAGAGATGGAAGCTACAGATTACTAAACATAGCACTCATTTAGCCAGTAGTTTTTATTTTGAAAGTGGGAATAGTAGCATGTGGCTGGAAATTTTGAGATGACATATTTCATACTTTCCTTAGAGTCTTTGTCTTTGCAGTTTCTGCCTCTTAATGTTGAGCTCCTCTTGTATCAGTTAAGCTGGATCTTTAGTTAGCACATTGAACATAACACAGAGAGTGGGAGTACTGACCTAACCAAAAAAGGTAGGTATGTAGGTGGGTTAGAATGTCGCCTCTAAGACTTCCTTTGAGATACGAACACGTGACTGAGTCTGGAACTCAATTTCGGACTAGATTAAGACTCTCTGTCTCAATCTCGAACTAAATTAAGACACATCAACTCTTTGCACACCTTTTATTGTGCAATATTACTCAACGATTGAAAGATGCTGCCCTGAATCTCATCAAACATCAAACGCGAGATGCCGTAACTTTCATAGATTAGAAAAAGTTCTTGGTTCTCTTATGACTGAATCTGAGGCTCAATCTCGAACTAAATTAACCCACATCGGTTTACCTCCACACTCTCCACATCTTTTATTGTGCAATATTACTGAACGATTCGAAGATTCCGCCCTCAATCTCATCAAACATCAAAAGCCAGTTGCCGCAACTTTCACAGATTACAGCAAGTACGCGCCAACTCTTTGAAGATCGTGTGAAAACCTTAAAGTGCGTAAGTACACAAACAAAAATATTATCAATCGAGAGCCATCAATAAACGAATATCGACACTCATTAACACAATATTATCTTAAAAAACACTTGAGGCCAACAAGGCGAATGTCAGAATTTATGTCGACGAAAAAAAGAATCAAAAGACGAAGAAAGACACCGAAAGAGGCTGAGACGAGCGAGTTGAAAGCGAAAAGGGGCACAAGACTGCGTTCGAACTTTATACTTGTACCAGCAACTACCGAAACAGAAGTTCAACAGCGCACAAACAACTTGAACGCAATTGATGGCAGCAACAAAAACAGAAATAAAAAATAATGCCTGATTTCAAGTGGTTAAAAAATTGAGCGCACTGTCGAGTTGAAAATTATAAATTAGGCTAAGCTGCGTGCGAGCGAGAACGCACCTATCGAAGAGTTGAGAAAATTCAAGAAGACGGCGGGGGAGGGAAAGAAGTCGACAGCTATAAGCAGAAAATGCGCACAAGAGTAATGCGGATTAATAAATCTCAAGTGGACGTTTGATTGTGTTGCTTGTTTGCGGCCAACTGTCAGTTTGTAAGCGTTCGTGCAAATAGGTAAATATTGAAAAGAGCTCGATTTATCATGAACGCGCAGCGATGCGTTGCGTTGCGTGGCTGACGAATGTGTCAACAGTGCGACGACGCGCAGGTACGCCTGCAGGTGTAACACTGACTGGCAAACGCTGATAGGGCACCAATGACAGTCTGACGGTCGGTTGCATTTATCGGACCAACCATGTAAATCAATTCGATTTGATTTGCTTCGATCGGCGGCAACAATTGCATTGGGTCATAAATTAAACGGTCGCACGTTATCGCCAACGCGTACTGCAGCCGTCAGTGTACAATCGGCGATGGCAGTCACAAATCTGTGGCACATCGCATCGGGTCATTTGCCGCCGCGTGCTTCTTGAACGCATCGAAAGCTAGAAACGGAATTTATGTTGTTTGCCAATTTGTTCTTGTTGTTGTTTTATTGTTGTATTCAAACAAGCGCTAAGTCATTTCGCTGTTCACTTTGCACATTCCCGAGAAACTCGAGACAAGTTCGCTCTGTCCGTCTTGACGCTTCGTTCTCGCCGCACCAAGCAGCACGCGGACGCAGGCAAAACAAAAAAACTGCGCACACTCTGGTGTATTTTTTTTCGCTACTTCACGCTGATGAGAATAAAAAATTTGGCATTCACGTACTCGCGCTTAATAAATTGCTTTCGTTGTACGATATATGCGCTATAAAGTATCTGAATATTTAGCACTTCTTAACCCTTTTGTGGTGAAGTTTACAGTTTACTTTTTCAATAGATGGTTTAAGTAATCTGTAACTCGCGTTGTATTAGTGCCATCGAGTAATGTTGGATGGCATTAGAAAGATAAGTTTCCGTACTAAAGAAACTTCTCAGACAGTTTAACGATTGCTTGACTCATTTCGAAAGACTGACGATGAAACAGAAATGGCCTGAAAATTTAGAGAATCTATGGTGGCGTAAAAAAGATAAGATTTCGTACTAAAGAAACTTCTCAGACAGCTTTTTGATTACTTCAGTCAATTTTGTTCATAGATGGACACCAGAAAAGATACAACAGGCCACATTTTATTGTTTTTCTTCGACCAAGGCGACTGAAAAAAGTGACTAATATTTATAGTCCTCATAGAAGGCTTCAGTAAGCTGTATCTTGCATTGTATTAGAGCCATCGGGTTATGTTAGATAGCATTAGAAAGAAAAGATTTCGCACTAAAGAAACTTCTCAGACAGTTTTGTGATGGCTTCACTCAACTTTGTTTAAGCATTCCTCAAAGATGGACACCAGAAAAGGAAAAACAGCCACATTTTACAGTTTTTTTCGACCAAGGCGACTGAAAGAAGTGAATAGTGTTATTAATCCTTCAGGCTTCATGTATTAGTGCCATCGAGTTATGTTGGATGGCATTAGAAAGATAAGCTTTCGTACTAAATAAACTTCTCAGACAGTTTTGCGATTACTTGACTCATTTCGAAAAACTTAAGATGAAATAGAGATTCCCTGAAAAATTAGAGAATTAGGAAGACAAGAGAGAGAAAGACAAGATTCCGTACTTAAGAAACTTTTTAGACTGTTTTATAATTGCTTGACTCTGTTTTGTTTGAGCGCGCCTCAAAAATAGACCCAGCAAGAAAAATACGCCATATTTTATAGCTTTTCTTCGATAAAAGGGCCTGGAAAAGTGAACAGTGTTGATGAACCAGTCTAACCTAACCTAACCTTATGATCCTAATGCTGTAACAGCCAATCACGCACCAATTGATTTAATTCATTCATTGACTGGGAGATTCTTATGTAGGTATCAACCTTGTAATACGGAGCAGTTCCGTATGCGTTATGTATCCACCTAATAGTTCGGACCTGTTCAAAGAACGAGCGAGAGAAAGAGAGGTGGGCAGTTCTTAGGCATCCACCTTATAGTACGAACCTGGCATCAAGTAATAACCCCCTTTTTCTATCTATAGCTAAAGAATTGGCTGGTGGAAAATTTACCTCAAGAGAAAGCTTTGTGAAAATCTACAGTCTCAGTTTTTCTAGAAGGGTTTCTAGGAGAGAGATATAATTGAGCATATTTGACCTAATTTGGATCATTCTAACTATGCTAACTGAAGCCTTCAATTTCATGTAGAAAGACTCTTTCTTTTTACATGAAATTCTTTCCACTAAACCTAATAAATTTGTGTAAATGTGTCTGTCTTTATTCAATATGTCTTTCTTTTCCGCACTGAGACTGAAGGGGTTAAACCGTCTTATGCATGTATTGGTGTGTTAGTAATTGTTATCTTTAATCTCGCGCAATGTAATAATTTTTGGGTACATTTACCCTCGAGCGACCAACAACTTTTTAAAATCTCTTCTGCAACAAAAACAACAAAGCAATAACAACAAAAAGAACTGATTTTTTGATAGCTTTTGAAATTGCTTGATTTTCATTGTAAATCGGTTTCTAAGCGAGTAATATTTTGACACATTCAGCTCGCATATTGAACATTTGAACGATTGCAATGTCGTCATTAGCATTTTAAGCGCACCAAATGTTGTGTACTTTAGATTAAATGATTTCTATTGGCTGTTCAAAACAGATTTACAACTTTATTATATTTAAAAAAATTAGTAAAAAATAAAAAGAAATTATTTGAATAAAAGCACAAAAAAATGATAATAATGACTGAAGCTATTGCGAAAACTTGATTTCTACAATGAAGCAAGCATCAGTAATGCTGTTGGTCCATCTTAAGAGGAGATCTTTTGGAGATAAGGTTATCGCAAATCACGCTAATAATTTATAATATTATTTTGACGTTCTCTGCGATGTTTGTAGATAACGTCAGATTTATAGTTCACTATGTGAATAAGACTGCCAATGTCAGTTGACCACAAGCTGAAAGTCTGTGAATTTTTTTATGTTTATAAGTTCAGTGGCCAGAATGCTTGCAGATCTGAATACAGAAATACTCGAGAAAAGGCTAGTCACAATGTTTAACTACTTACATACATTTTACAATAGTTTCATTTTTGTTTTATTGGCTCTGTAGAAGTTAGACTTGCCGAAATTATTGAGAAAACATTGGATCTATGCAGCATACTTCCTTGAATTTCAATTCAACTTTCACATACAAACATAGACAATGGTATCCCTATAGAATATTCTGAATGCTTGGAAATATGGACATGGTGACTAACCTTTCTCTGAGTGTTTTTCATTCGAGCCCCAAGACGAGTTCGAACTTCCTCATACACACATAGACTATGTAAAATCCCATAGGATTCTGATAGATATTCTGAAATTCTTAAAGATCTGAATTATGAAGAATTCTGAAGAATCTGAAGAATTACTAAAGGATATTCTAAACGCTTGAAGATGTGGACTTGGTGACTAACCTTCTCTCGAGTATTTTTTCATTAGAGTCGCACGATGGCTTCGAACTTCCTCATACGCACATAGACAATGGGATTCCTATAGGATATTCTTAATGCTTTCAATATCTGAGCTTTCAATATATCTGACCCTCAAGTTGGGTTCGAACTTCCTCATTCAATGGGATCGCTATAGGATATTCTGAATGCTTGAAGATGTGACTAACCGTGAAGACAAACCTTGTCTCAAGTATTTTTCGATTCGAGCCTCAAGTTTGGTTGGAACTTTCTCATACACGCAGAGACAATGAGAATCCTATAGCATTTTGAATGCTTAGAGCTCTGGGCGATCCTCAAGTTGGGTTCGAACTTCCTCATTCAATTAGAGACAATGGGATCACTATTGGATATTCTGAATTCTTGAAGATGTAGACTAACCTTATTTCGAGTCTTTTTCTATTAGAGCCTCAAGATTGGTTAGAACTTTCTCGTACACACATAAACAATTGGATCCCTAAAGGATATTCCGACTCAAAGTTTCAACGTGAGTCGGCTCGCCTAGGCGCTGAGCTTCTACTTATTAGACAGTGAAGCAGTTAGAGAGCTGAGAGAAATTAAACTTACTTCACAAGTTCAAGTTATTCAAAAACCTACATTGGTAACCATTGGCCTGGATATGAAAATCTGCAGCGAGCTGCTCAACACAACTGATTCGAGTGGGAAAGATAGGACCTTGTCCAAGGGTAAACGATTTGACTGGGTAATGCCGAGAAGATCGGAAACAATTAGAAAGAAAGACATTTTAAGAAAATGCGAAACAGAGCCGGTGGGAATCCAACCCACGACCCCTGGAATGGGAGCCCAGTGCACTTTACGCTGGCCTACCGAAGTTTATTTAAACTTACTTAATATTTTTTCTTTGTGGTCTTTTGTTTTATTGTAAACTGTATGAATTTTTTAAACATTTGACTTACAACTTTTTTTCTTGTTAAAGAATATCTAGTCCCCTCCAATGTAAGCCACACAGTTACTTATTTTCCTACTTCCTTCCATAAAACCTCAATTACACACACTAAGTATTTGTTGTTCTTGTTTCCATATGTCAACTAAACTTAATGCACTTGTTGCACACAGCTGATATTCCCGTCAAATGGTCGCTTTTAATTCATAAATTTCCCCTAAAGCCAACCAACTATTTAGCAGCCAACTAACTCAACATCTGGAACCGGCTTTTGTGCCGCAAAACATTCAAATCATTCCACAGTTGCGCCCGTGACGTAGCCGCTACTGTGCGCCTGTGCCGGGCACGATTTGTTTAGTTGGGCATTTTAAATGAACTAACACAACGTGACAGCAAACCGCAACTGTTAATTTTGCATTGAAGTCGGCGTTGCCAACCAACAATAATCGATGCGGCGCCATGGTGAAAAAGTAAAAATGATATAAAACGCGCTGGCTGGCTGGCGGCATTTATTATTTGCCAAACGAAACGGTAAAGTTATAATCGTAAAAATGTTAATGCCAGCGCAAGGCAATGCATTAAATGTGGAGTTATTTGGACAATAATGGCCATAAAATCATTGCATAAGAAAACAAAGTGGATCAGGAGTTGATTGAGATGAGTGCTTTGGAGTTAATTTATATTCAGATTATACATAGTTGGAGGTTTATTATGTAACTGGAATGAATGATCATAAAAAAGTCAAATAAATTGAATCCAAAATTGCAATCGGGTGGTTTTGGAAGATGGGAACAAGTTTCTATTTTGGTTTAGAGAGTATGAAAGGTCTTTGAGCATGAGAAGCGCCATAGATCTGAAATACGAAGAGTTGTGGCAGAATCTGAACAGATGGAATTGAGATCTCTAAACTGTAGAAGAACCAAAACTTTGAAATAAGAATTGGAGTGAGAGGTCTTCGAAAACATGAAGCACCTATAATCTAAAAATAAGAGTTCGATTTGAGATCTTTGAAGGTACGAAAGGTCCCAAATCTAAACAAAGGATTCTAGTTGTGATCTCTGAACGTAAGACGATTGGAATCAAAGCCTCTGGACATAACCACTAAACATCTAAAATACAAGGTTTAGGAGAGGGTCTCGGAATACAAGAACGGCCAAGCGGCCCAAGGATAAAGTGGAATGGGAGTTCTCTGCACCCAGCAAAACCCAGTTATCTATAATAAGGGGCTGAACAGAACTCAAGAACAACCAAGCATCGTAAGTTTGAAATTTAATGGGAGATCTCTGAGTATAAGAAGGATCGGAAATTTTAAATTAGACTTGGAATGACCGTCCTTGAATGTGAAAAGAACCAAGTATTTACAATAAGAGGCTGTTTTGGACATAAAGAGATATCTAAATACAAGAAGCACCAGACATGCTAGGTGCAATAAGATATCTCTGAACATAGGAAGAATCAAAAATCCACAATGTGACGTGGAATGAGGGTATCTGGTAGATCAGTATAGGGAGTGTTAGGGGTTTCTGAGCACAAGAAGCGCAAATGTGAGGTAAAACTAGAGTTCACTGTACATAAGAAGGTCCAAAAACTCAAAACAAGAAATAGAGTAGGACTTTTTGAACAAACGATGGAAGAAAAACTTTGAGTTGGGCAAATGACACCATATATGACATAGTCAGAACGGGGCATAAGAGTTCAAATTGGGGGGTATTTACCGTCAGGTTAGACCCAAAAATTTAAAATAAAACATAATATGAAGGCATCTTCCCAGAGTTAAGATGACAAATTGGGGGCTTTAAAGGCAGATTGTACCCAAATTACAAAATCACTACATATATAAAGCAAAGTCGCAAAGTCCCTATGTATCCTTATAACTTGAAAACGACTGGACCAACTTGGATACTTCCTTCGGCAGGTTTGTTCGAAATTGTTACGTGAAGGTTTATAAAAAAAAAAAAGTCGGGAAAACGGGGCGTGGCACCACAAGAATACATTTTTAGACAATAACTTTGGAACCATAAGTCACACATCAATTAAATTTGGTACAAACTTTCTATTTGATCATATCCTTCAATAGAGGGAATGGGATGGGTATTGAACAAAGGGGTGTGGCACCGCCCATACAACTCAAATCTTTTAAATGGAATAGTTTCGGCATTGTAAGTCGCACAGCATTGAAATTTGGTGCACCGTCGTTTCATAGTTGTGTCATTCTACTGTTAAATTTTGATGGGCGTTGAACAAGGGGCGTGGCACATTTTTTATGACCCAACATTTCAGCAGAACTGTAAGTCGCACATCAATGAAACTTGGTACGAACCTACCATTTATTTATATCTTTCGACAAAGGGAATGGTGCGGGTATTGAACAAGGGGGCGTGGCACCGCCCATACAAGCCAAATCTTGAATATCGAATATCCTCAAAATTGTAAGGTGCACAGCATTGAAATTTAGTACTCCGTCGTCTTATAGATGAGTCATTCTACTGGTCAGATTTAATAGGCGGTGGACAAGGGGCGTGGCACATTTTTTGTGACCCAATTATTCCGCTGAACTATAAATCGCACAGCAATGAAACTAAGTACGAACCTACCATTTATTTATATCTTTCGACAAAGGAAATGGTGCGGGTATTGAACAAGGGGGCGTGGCACCGCCCATACAAGCCAAATCTTTAATATCGAATATCCTCAAAATTGTAAGGTGCACAGCATTGAAATTTAGTATAGTGTCGTCCCATAGATGAGTCATTCTACTGGTAGGATTTAATGGGCGTTGGACAAGGGGCGTGGCACATTTTTTGTGACCCAAATATTTTGCTGAACTTTAAGTCGCACAACAATGAAACTAAGTACGAACCTACCATTTTCTCTTTCGACAGAGGGAATGGTGCGGGTATTGAACAAGGGGGCGTGGCACCGCTCATACAAGCCAAATCTTCAATATAGAATATCTTTGAAATTGTAAGTCGTACAACACTGAAATTTAGTACCCCGTCGATTTGATGGGCGTTGGACAAGGGGTGTGGCACATTTTTGTGACCCAAATATTGCGCTGAACTATAAGTCGCTCAGCAATGACACTTAGTACGAACCTACCATTTTCTCCTTCGACAGAGGGTATTGTGCGGATATTGAATAAGGGGCCGTGGCCCTGCCAATATAATTTAAATTTGGTTCAAGCGCAATCCATTTCTTTACTGAAACTTAGCAGCAACATTGCTTATTTGAGGGCCTCGATTGCGTTAATCAGTAGCTCCCTCCTCTTCCTTTAGTTGGTTTTCTTCGTAAATTTTCATCACCATAGATTCGCCATCTCGCGTATTTCATTATAAGAAAACAACAAATGTCGTGCGGGACGAAGTTCGCCGGGTCAGCTAGTAAGATATAAAATGAAGGCATCTTCTAACAGTCAAAGTCAAATTCCAAGAATTGAGGTCTCTTAACATAAAGTCCAAACGTTGTAATTAGAGTTGGAATTCAGGGTCCTCAAACTTAGGTTAACGTGGCTGCCTGGGCACGGGACTTGCCGAAAGACACACTTAGGCCGCAAAAAGGGCCCGCTGTGATACCACAAGGAGGAAGTGATCTGACTTACTGCAACTCCAAGTGCCTTTACAAGCCAATTTGTTTTGTGGATAAAACCAAAGTCGCTTATGTTGACTGATCTGAGGTGGTCCAAGTTGTCGAAGAACGAAGAGTCTAGGGATTTTCACCTTCGTATAGAGAGACCTGGGCAGTGACAGAGAAGGCGACTTAAAGATTCTTCATCCTCTACGTTTCGACAACTGCGGCAAAAGTCCCGACTGTCAAGACTTATTTAGTCTGTAGGCATGACGACCAAATAGATAAAAATGGACCTTAAATCCAAAGAGTTGGGATTTTTAAACATGAAAAGAAACAAACATCAAGAGTAAAGTTATCTGAAGGCAAGAAGGATTAAAACACTGAACTATGATTTGGAGTGGGGCTCTTTGAACACAAGAAGAAATAGAAAGCAGAAGTAAGACATGAAGTTGGAGATCTATGAATATACAGAGATCGTTAAGTATTAGAGTTAGGGTCATTGATCCTTGTAGTGCCTGAAAGTTGAAAAAAGATTACTGTTCGAGTTATACACCCATAAATACCACCAGGCGAAGTAATAGTTGTTCCACTGTAACACATTTTTTTACACATTTAATAGCTTCTTTGTTCTTCCGATTTCAATCAGCTCTCAGAATAATATCTTTCCAGATAAAAAAATATAATTTGCTGCCATACAATTAGGTCACATTAAGCTTCATTTTTTTCCGTTGCTTATAAATTTCATCTTTTCATGTAAATAACTCAAATTGTTGTGTTCACTTGAAGTACATTAAGTCGGCAGAGTGTCGGTAATCAACACCACTTTTCCAGCAAGACAATAGTGACAGAAAGTCACCAGCAAATCGACACGCAGCCGGCCAGCATCGCATTACGTGAGTTGGCACCAAAGTTGCTCGTCTCATTTGATTGTTTGATTGCACGCAGCGTTCATTGCTCCGCCGCTTCGCACATTCAATTGACACGTCCGGCCAGGCGGTTTTTGCGTTTTATATGCCAAATTCAAATCAATTGCACACAAAATTTGTCGCAGCCACTAAAACTAGGAAAACTTTTCACGCCACTCATTTGGTCATATTTAGTTTTGATCTATGTATTAATTTCCATTTCATTTCCCACAACTTGTTCAGTTCTCCATAAAATTTCATGTATGTGTGGAAATTTCAAAAAACCCCAGCATTGCCACACCCCGTTTTGCATTCTCATGCGGCCAGCTTTGTTGCCAAACGCTCTACGGCTTTATTAAAATTTTATTGTTATTACTTTTTACAGTCAATAAAAGCATTTTTTTGTTTGTTTCTTTTGTTTTTTGTTGCACGACACGATTTCGTTTCGATTTCTTTTCGATTTTTGCTTGTAATGCATTCGTTATGTAAGCTTTTGTAAAAGATTTTCCCAGCGTCGCCACATTGCTTCATTACTCTAAACGGTTTTGACACTTCAATGCCGATTGGTCAGCGCGATTTTCAATTGAGTTCACCGGCGCTTGCAGGCCTCAAATGCTGGGAAACGTAATTTGGTGTAACTGTTATTAAATGATTTGAGTGGCAACAGTCAGCTGATGAGGCGTTCCTATACTGCGCTGAAGAAACTAAAAATTGTATGCTGATTTCGATTGACAAATTGAGTGCTTTTCACAAGTAAATATTTCAACCTTCCCCGAAGGGCCGTCCCAAGATCAGGCTGGAGCACAAGGCTCCAGGGGCACCTTGATCCCCGTAGTACCAGACAAAGCCTCTGGTCGGACTGGATAGCCAGGCTACTACCAGTTGGTCCTTTAATCAGAGCCAAGGGGGCCATTTGTCGGATATTTTATTCTATATTCATCGAAGCTGCCACGGGCGCTTGTCCATGTCTCCCGTATGGACGATGAAGTTCCGGCGAAAAGGGTGTTCGATGCGATAGTTGGATGTCGTGACGTGTGGCGGACGAAGAGGGAGGCCGTGTCTCCGGTGGAAGGACCAAGTTGAGGAGGCCCTATCATCACTTGGTGTGGCCAACTGGAGAAGGTGCCTGGAGAGAGCTTTTGCGGCAGGCCGTAATCCGGTAACGAGTTGTTATGGAAAGTTAAGTAAGTAAGTAATAGTTTAGTAGCACCTTAGGATCGTCTGCTTGGCAATTACCGAAGACTCCTCCGAATGGAGATTTGGCCACAAATGACCGCAGAATCTCCCGTGTCGAGGAGAGGTCGAAAGTGTGATCGACATAAATCTGCTGGGACAGTGCGGCGGATCCGATGGCTAGCTCATTGACTTGAAATTTGCCAAAGATGGTCCTTTCAAAAGGGTTGGGCGAAGTGTAACCAATGAGGAAGTGTGACTGAACAGGGTAATCCCTAGAGTTATCGTGCCTCTACAACTTGTATCTCTATCTGTATCGGATGCCTCTTGCATATACTCCGCCTTCCCAAACTAATAGCCCGCAAAAGATAGCAGAAAGCGATAAATTTCACCATCCAGCTTTAAATGCTCATGAAGGAAGGGACTTGAAGTTTTCCTGATTTTCTCTCTTTGAAACGACGGAATGTAGAATATAGAGGTGCGTAAAAGAATCAAATGGAACCCTTAGGTCTTGTTTTCGCTCGCAGTAATCAGATGGAGAATCACGCGTAAAACAGTCACTTGGAGACAAGTACAAGTATCAAATGGCGTAGTAAAGATTCAAACCAGCGTCCCTTAGAATTGTGGTTTAACGAACTACCCACAAAGGTGTGTTAGGTATTTGCTTTGTATGCATTCGCCAAGTTAGCATTCGAAAGGGTAAACTTTAAAATTCTTAAAAACATTATCAACTTAAATGCAATTCAATAAAACCTCTTTTGCTTCCACTCAACAATCAATGTTTGCTGTCGACAAAAAGCCACAAAACTTCCGCCAAAGTATTTCAAGCCGAGCTTAACTAATTGCGGCGCACACTGCACACCGTCGTTCAGGAGGTGAACAGCCGCCTAAGCTTATTAAATGCAGCACTCGCCGACAACTTTCACTCGTTCTTATTTATTTTCTTGGATTTTTTGCGCAAAATATTTACAAGTTTTGCACAAAAACGCAGCAAAACATAATGTAACTTTGGCGGAAAGCAACCATCCGCACGCACACGACTCCAGTTGAATGGGAAGGCGGAATTGATGCGCTGGCAGTGCGAGGTGCGCGCCGCACAAAGTGTTTCCAAGATGCCAGACACACGCAAGACCAGGACTTTAGAACACACTTCAGCGGGATTAATTTGGGAAGTTTGGCTGCAAAATGTGGCCCGCCCACTGCGTGTACACCGCAGCGGCGTAACCACAACATTGAGACAATGCGAGCAAAGTGCAGCGGCTCTTTCTTGGAGTGTCGAGGAGTTTTGTGCTGTATGAAGAATGAAGTCTGGCAGGTGGATGGGGGAGTAGTGGGTGGGTGGGTTGGTTGCTTGTCGAGCGACGGCTTTTTTGTGCGTCAGAAAATAGAAATAAATTCCATGGAGATTATATTTATGAATTATGAGTGTGGTTATTGAAAAGCGCCGCCGAAGCCGAACGCTGCCAGATAAGCGAATTAGAAATATGTAAGCGTGGTTTCGAGGTTGTTAACGAAAGTTTCTACCCGGAAGTTTAGGCAAAGTTTGTAAAAAAAATTTAATAATTTTTTTAGGCTTTCAAGGAGTGTGTTGGAATTGGTTTTGGGGTGTGGTGAGTTGTTGCTTTATACCAAAATATTTTAAAGATGACACTAGGCCTTAAAATATATTTTTTAAAAAATCATAGGAAAAATCCTGCAAAACGTCATTAGAAATATCAGACAAATATTTACTGAAAGATAGTTTAAAAATTTGATAGACGCGTCTGTCAGTTTTTGCAAATAAATGTGCATAATTTTTTTAAAATTCATTTTAGATTGATATTAAAAACACACCACTCGTTGTCTGCTGTCTAGTAAGAAGGTTACTGATCTAACTATGAAAAAACTAGGTTGGCTAGAGAGCCAATTAGACTCTTACCAAAGGAATTTAGTCTTTTCAACGCTAAGAGGCGGAAGCCACAAGGAAAGTGTTTGATAGGCTTGGTAAGTGCATTACTCAGGAGTAGCAGAATGGGCATCCCTAGAAGCATTCCTGCAAAAGTTTAGCAGCAGACCGTTTGTTCTACGGAGGTCGTAACCTGACCAAATCTAAAGAGAATTCGCCATCTACTGTTCCGACCGACTGTGACCGGATATCTAGTAAATGGTGAGATCCCTCTAAGAGACCATCAACCTCAGCAAATCTTTACAGTCTCTGACTAATTTGGATTTTACTATAGACTTGGTGAGAGCTTTAATGACCGCCTGGTTATGAGGTCCGAGTGACTGAATATCCAGGAGATGGTGAGGTTCACCTGATAAACCATAACTCTAGCAAATCCTTACAGTCTCTGACTAATTTGGATCTTACTATAGGCTTGGTGAGTGCTTTGATGATCACCTGGTTATGAGGTCCGAGTGACTGAATATCCAGGAGATGGTGAGGTTCACCTGATAAACCATAACTCTAGCAAATCCTTACAGTCTCTGACTAATTTGGATCTTACTATAGGCTTGGTGAGTGCTTTAATGACCGCCTGGTTATGAGGTCCGAGTGACTGAGTATCCAGGAGATTGTGAGGTTCACCTGATAGATCATTAACTTCAAAAAATTCTTACAGTCTCTAACTAATTTTGATCTTACTATAAACTTGGTGAGAAATTTAATAACCGTCTGGTTATGAGATCACTTTAAAGGGTATCTAGAAGATGGTGAGGTCCAGCTGATACATCACTGACCTCAAAAAATCCTTACAGTCTATCACTTATTGAGATCTTACTATAGGCTTGTTGAGTGCTTTGACAAATTTTGATCTTTCTATAAGCTTGGTGAGTGTCTTGATGACAGCCTGAGGTTCGAGGAGCCGAGTATCTAGGAGACGGTGAGGTCAACCTGGAAGCCCAGCAACCGCAGGAAATTCTTACAGTTTTTGACTAATTTGATGAGGGTTTAAATGGCCACCTGACTGTCGGAAAAGATATAAACATCCCTACTCTGCAAGTTTTGCTGTAGGAGAATCTAGCAAGCTTCTCTTATTGAGAAAACTTCTCGTTGAAAAAAACTACAGAGATTTGAAAGGTGAAGGGGTTTTTCCACTTCTAGATCACTAAAGTCAATGGGGGGTCCAAACTTCTAAACTAAACTAAATATCTCTTTGTTAGAAAAATTGTGCATGGAAAATATGGTTCCAAATGGTTTTAAGCTCGAAAACTGTGTACAGAATCTCTCTTATGTGCTCAACTGACTGGAGTGCGCCCTTATTTTTCATATATTTACCATCCTTCAATCTTTTAAAATGCGAACCTTCTATAACCTTGAAACACATTTTCATTGTTTCAAAAATAAACAAAACATCTCAGGGCCGAAAAGCGTTCAATTGAAAAATTGTATTACTACTAAAAATTTAGTATCATTACATTAGACACCAATGTGCCCTTTGGCTCACTTTTAGTTCACATTTGTTGCCCAACTCTCATTTGTAGACAACATTTGCAGCTGCCATAAAAATTGTAGAAAACGTGACTCTGTCTCGAGTGCCAAAGACATGGCATCTACAGCAATAACAACAACAAATAACTGTAATAATAGTGAGCGCACACGATATCTGCTTTACTTGCTGCCAGTTGCGGTGGCCATAAACTGCAGGAAATTATGGCCAAAAACCGAATTCGACTGCGGTAACGACTGCTAAACATGACCACTTACGCTGATTCGAACACAAATTTTCACTGCTAGTTGCGCGTATTTTACATGTCATACATGCAACAAAACATTCTTACATAATGTTTGTGTGAGTTTTGCAAATGACAACCCAAAACAAAGGTCAAAAATGGTATAAAAATAGTAAGAAATATTCAAATAGTCAGTGTTCTTATTTGTTGTTTTGAGGGCGAACAATAATAGGAATGAAATTTATGTATTGTGGATATTTTCTAGGAAGAAGGAGGTTAGGTTAGGTTGAAGTGGCTGTCAGGGCCGCAAGTCACTCTTAGGACACCAGTTGGGCCCATTGTGATATGGCTAGAAGAAAGGTTGAAAAGTCATTTGAAACCCCAATTAAACCAGTTTGATTGATGCATAAAAACCTCACAGGTCTCTCATTCAAATTGTCGAGGAATGAAAAACTTATCCAAGACTCGAACCAATCTCAGTCTTAGCATTACAATAGATTTATAAGAACTTTTGAACATTTGAGAAGTAAAATCTATGCACAGATTAGCCACTGCCAAATGTTGCCGTCTTATTAACCCTACAACACCCACCGGCAGCACCTAATAACCCAAATCATATTTCACGCTATTTTCACGAATATTCATGGAGAACGCCAAAATAGGTGAAGCAGCTTAGTGCAATTAATCACTTCGAATGCGGCCGCATAAATGAGCAGATTCCAGCTGAACAATGGGCGAACTGGCGCGACTGCCAAACGGTTTTGCCGCAACCGCAGCCACAATGCGGCTGCACTGGCGGCAGGGCGTGCGCTTAAGTAGAATTAAATAATAATAACAATAACAACAACAACAAGGAAACAATGATTTATAGACGCTGAACTCGAATTTGTTCAACGCTGACAGCAGCAGCAGCTGCAGCGGTAGCAGCGCCCGTCGTTGTTGTAATAATCACATTTCATACCGTTTGGCCACAAGGCCTTTTCGTGAATGACGCCAGCGTCTCGAACAAAAGCAAAAGTTCCAAGCAAAAAGACGTCAGACAGCGTGGAACAAAAGAATCATAAAGGTCGATTGTGGGTCAATCGCGGCTGAGGGAAGAGAGGCTGGGAACCAAGGAGCGAGGAAGCGCAACAAATGCTGCAGCTGAGACGTGGCCATGCAAATGTGGCATGAAATAACTGACTACAAAAACAAATGCCAATTTCATAAACATGGACCAACCCACTAAAACGCTTTGAAAATGACAGAAGCGGAAAATTCATAAAAAAAAGTAAATAAAAACAAAATTGGAAAAAGTCAGCAAAAACACAAAACATGGCAACACTTGTTCAAATAACCGCAACACATACATTATTCAAGTCTCGAGTTGACATTAGGCATGCAAAGAACAACAACAACAATAATAAAAAATTGAAAAAATAATAACAAAATTATAATGTCGTAGACCTTCTGAGGTAGCAGTGCTACAAATTTGTGTGTATTCAGACGGTCTGGAACGACTTTTTTATGCCACTACACTTGGCAATTTTTGCAACTCTTGTTCTCTAAACTGCTTCAGATCACATTTCATTTGGACTTCTTATTAAAAATTTTCTCAGATAAAAACATTAACATGGCTCTAAATGGGTTAAGGGAATGTAAAACACCTATTCTTAGTTATAAACAGCCATCAAGCTGCTCTTAGAAAATGATTCCCTGTCAATTCCTGACTGTCAATCCCGGCTTGACCAAGGTTTGCACCAACTCACTGCCTTTCAACCAAACCCGTTTTCGTTTGACATTGTCTCAAATGATTCGCTTTTCATCAACAGTTACCGCTTTAGTCATCTACTTTAGAAATAGTTCGATTTTCTTGCAATTCAACACCGATCTATAGATGGAAATTCGGTTCATTGAATTTTTTGCTTCAACTCCTGTGACACCCATACATCGAGCTACTTTCTGTATTTAGGCTTAATCAAGTGATTCCAAAGGGCTTCTGGACAATCTAAACAGTGCTTACATGACAATCAAACTCGACGATTTCCAAGATGAACGATTGATGGAGAGTTTCAACAATTGGCTCTTAAGAGTGTAATGCATCTTTGACATCAAAATTACCAGAACGGAATCGACAAAACCAAAATTGCTTAACTTGATTGATTGCTTGACTGTTTGACGGTTTGATTCACTTCTTTCAGGCACCTGTAAAATATGGCATGTTTTCTCTTTGTTTGTGTTCGTTTTTTGACGCGCGCTCAAGCAAAATTGAGTCAAGCAATTACAACATTGTCTGAAAAGTTTCTTTAGTACGAAATCTAATCTTTTTAAATCCATCTAGCGTATCCCGATTGCACTTATGCAACCCAAGATACAAATTATTAACTAAAAAGAATTAACTTTTTCAGCATATTTACTCCTTAGTAGTGTCCATCTTTGACGCGCGCTCAGACAAAACTGTGTCAAGCAATCAAAACACTGTCTGAAAAGTTTCTTTAGTACGAAATCTTATCTTTCTAATTCCATCTATCGCAATCCAGTCTTACCTATACAACGCGAAATATAGATTACTAAAACTGTCTATTAAAAAAATAATCGATTTAGAGAAATGAAGAGATGAATGAACAAACAGATTGACTGACCAATAGATGGACAAGGGGACGTTGCTAAATCAATTTTTCTAGTTTAGAAGTACTTTTTCATACAGGCTACGCCCTCTTGTTGACTCTCCAGAGTTACCGTGTGAACCAACTGATTCCCGAACATAGGAACAGACAGATAAATTGACAAACAGACTGATTGATGCAAAGATGGACAAACAGACATTGCTGAACTGACTTTTGGAATGATCCTGATCTTGTGTATATATACTTTTCCACATCCGCTACTTCTCTTTCTTGGTCTCCTGGAGCTATCGTACTTACCAGCTGGTTCTCAGCCAGACAAACAAATACTTAGGCAAAAAATTTTACTGTATGATAAGTAGATGGACTAGCGGACATTGCTATATCGATTCTGATCTTGTGTATATATTCATGTTAATATGAATGAACTAGCCAGTTAACAAACGGACTAATGGACAGAGAAAGGGCTAGACAAACTGACGGAAAAACATTGCTAAATAAATTCTTCTGTAGTTTTGATCATATAGCTATATTTTTGTATACCAGACACACCTACTTCTAGGCTTTCAAGTGCGATAGTGCAAATCAACCGGTTGACAAGCGATCTGATGTACAAACAAACCGATAGACAGATTAATTGACAGACAGACCTTGGGACAAACATTGCTAAGTCAATTTTGTAGTTTTGATCATATATCTAAGTATATTTATTTATACCAGACACATATACTTCTGGGCTTTCAAGTGCGATAGTGCAAATCAACCGGTTGACAAGCGATCTGATGTACAGATAAATCGATAGACAGACTAATTGACGGACAGAACTTGGGACAAACATTGCTAAATCAATTCTTCTACGGATTCTTATCTCTCTATCTATACTTTTTTAAACCAAACACATTCTGTCAGCTCACATATGTCATTGTAGGGTATAAAAACAACAACAACAACAGATTGTATCGTTTTCTTAAAGCAACTTTGCTCTAAAAAAAACATGCTTGTATGAGTTTTTTATACCAAATCGTTGTTTTAATTTATTTTTATCATTTTTGGCCACAACCAAATCGTATGCTGCGATTTTACAAATTTAAATAAGTTGAGGCCAGAAATGGCAGCAAACTTTGTGTGCAGGCAGTTACCAGTCAGCAGCTGTTTTCAGGCCTTAAACCAGCGGACGCCTACAAGTTGTGCTAATTTGCAAGCATGTTTTAGCGGTTTCTTACTCTTATTTTTCGTTAATGTTGTTGTTCTTTTTTTGGTTGCTGGACGCGCAAAGGCGTTTCAATGCAAATTTACGCAATTTGCCAAAAATGAAAAAATAAAAATATCTCAAAAATAAACAAAAACGTGGAAAAAACTGAAAACGAAAAAAAGTGTTGCTACAGCAAATCAGATACGACAACACTTCACACTGCTTGAAGCATTTCCGGAGTGAATTTGCCGCTGAGTCCAAAGCGCACATGAGACACATGTATGGGACAATTGTTTGGCACGCTACGGTGGGTGTGTTGAGTGCTAATTTAAATTAAAAAAAAATTATGTTTAAATTAAAAACAAATTATTTAGTACATGAACAAAGAGCGATTCGATCATGAGAAATGCAAATTTGAATACACTTTTTGGTTACATTAAAGAGAATGAAAAAATATTAAATTTAAAAATATCTGTTTGCCCACAGATGTTTATTGCTCTAGTGTTAGAAAACACTTTTGAAAAAAAAGTCATAACTTCCTTTAAAAATAAGAAGTTTTGCAGTACATGGCAACTTTGGTTTTAAAAAAACAGGTCGATTACTTAGAAAAATTAGGCAAACTAAGGTTTTTTGCGCCATTTCAGTGTTTAGACCAGTGATGGCCATTCTGCTACACGCGATCAACAGCGATGCCTACTTTTCCTTATATTCGAATACGAACGTTGGTTTCGCTGTTACTCTGGAGCAGCAGAATGGTCATCACTGGCTCAAGCTTCGACGTTGCTGTTACTCGCAAGTAGCAAAATTGTCATCACTGGCTCAAGCTTCGACGTTGCTGCTACATACGAGTAGAAGTATGGCCATCACTGGCCTAAACACTAATTAAAATGTTCACCAATTAATGTCACACATTTTTCAAGACAAGATAGTATTTAAAAAAAAAAGCTGTATTAAAAGCAAATACCTACCGCAATTGCATCCATGACAGCGTTGACCATTTTGACAGTTGGCAATTTTTACTTTTACCACGCGTCGTGTTGACATTTAATTTTAGCAACTCGGACGCGCCACTTTCGCAGCGCCAGAAACACGCGCGTGCTTCTCCTCTCCTCTTCCCTACCCTGTTCCCTCTTTGCACCTGTCAACCGAACAGCGTGTTAGGCAAAATTAATCCGTTCCATACGCCAGCGGATTCTGCGTCCAATCCGCCGGCTGATTGGCGTATGCTTGTTGCTGCAAATTGATTTCGGCCGCAAGTGCCACGATGAATGTGGCGCTGGTGAAAGGTGATGCGGCGACTGTAGTCGATGAATGTTTGCAATGCCGATGTTGTTGCTGTTGTAAGATGGGATCTCAAATTTTTCACTAGTCGTTATTAATTTTCCTTTATTTGTGCACACTTGTTGCGTTGATTGTGTGGGTTTTGCTTTTTGTTTTTTCTGATTTTTTTATTTCAGATTTTTCTGTATTTTTTCCTGAATTTTTGTAACTCTTTTCTTTTGTTTTTTTATTTTTGACGTTATCTTTTTTTCGTTTTGCTTTTGACCTCTTTGCATTTAATTAAGTTTTCTATTTGCTTTTTCAATTTGGCGAGTTTGTTGACTGAACTGATTCTCGTTGCTGCTGCTTTTGGACCGTTTAACATATCAAAAATTTTATCACATTTTGCATGCCGCAAACTGGTCAAATTTTTCGGGGTTTTGTTCGATTTTATTTAAAGTTTTTTAGTCGAAAAGTTAAGTGATGTGTGAGTAATTCGAGTTATTATGCTAAATGTTACGAAAATGTTATTTTATAAGGTTATGTAAGACCAATGAAAGTTAATAGCATGTTTGTGACTAAGTCACAAGTATGTCGCTAAGTCACAAATTGCTTAAAAAGTTTTTCAAGGCTAGTTTTTCAGCTTTTTAAGTTCAAATGTAGCACTAATGGAAATTAATAGCTTGGTTTTGACTAAGTCACAATTTTGACTAAGTCACAAATGGCTATAATAATTGTTTTAAAGTCAGATTTTGGCTTTTAAAGCTCGAATATAATGCTAATAAAAATTAAAAGCTTGTTTGTGACTAAGTCACAATTGTAACTAAGTCACAAATAGCTTTAAATGTTGTTCTGAACTGTAACTTTCAAAGTTTAACACGTTCTACCCGGCGCATTTTTTCGATGTTTATACGCATTGCGTGCACGAGATGACAAATTGTTCGTATAGCGGCACTTTTACTGCGCAATTGTTTTCGTTATTGTTGGCAGACAGCAGAATGTTAGTTATTCGGATTCTGGAACAGGGCTGATTGTGCGAATTTTGTAGAAAGTGCTTGGTACGCCAGATAAATGAATTTGCCTGTGGACCACGGGTGGTCCACGCCGCCAGATAAGCGCAGTGCCCGTGGACCACCGGTGGTCCACGCCGGGTAGAACGTATTAAACTTAACACTAATAAAAATTATTAGCTTATTTGTGCTGAGGTCTCAGTTGTGACTAAGACACAAATTGCTTTAAAAGTTATTCAAAAGTCTGTTTGTAATTTTCAAAGTTAAAATTTAACACTAATAAAAATTATTACCTAATTTGTGACTTAGTCACAATTTTGACTAGGTCGCGTTTTTGCTTTCAAAGTTATTTTAAAGTTACTGCCTAGCTTTCAAAGTTCAAATGCTACATTAATGGAAGTTAATAGCGTTAATAAATTAATTGTGACTAAGTCACAAATTGCTTTAAAAGTTATTTTAAAGCCAGTTGTTAGTTTCCCAAGTTATTTTTTAGTATCGCTTTTAATGCATTGACTATCTATTACCATGTCACAAGTGCAAAACACAAAAAATTATTTAAATTATTGAATACTTCTAATTTTTTTCGTTTTTACGAATTGTAATATTTCATTTGAAAATTTCACCGTAAACTCGCTTTTAATATTTGTAAAATATTAATTTTGTTCAACTTTAATGAACCTTATTGTAAACAAATTTCGACCAACTGCCGCGCTCTAACGAAGCCATTAGTGAAGTCTCAATGTTTGAATGGGAAATTTTCAATAGAGTTGCCAATTTATTTACAAGCTATGTGAACAGTATTCAACTGGCAGCAAACGTCAGCAGACGCCTACAGGTTTACCATTTACATGTTATGCAATGTTATTGTTTTCAAACAATTCAGACAGCAGTTCATAGTCCGCAGTTAGACGTTCGTCAGCTTCGTCAGCTGCTTCTTCAGTTCACTATTCAATCAACGCATTTCAACTTCATTACCAACTAATTTTGTTTATAAAACTTCCCACGCTAATGCTAATTCACAATTTTGTTTGAATGATTTTTTATAGTAGAAAAAAAATTCAACAATCAAAAAGACAGGAAATAAATTAAACGTGATTTATTTGTTTTCAATCGACCGTTAATTGTAATGAAAGTTTGAAGCAAATTGAATTGGTATTTCATAATCTCATAATCAGAATTGAAAAAGAGTTAGTTAATATTAAAAAAAAATATTAAAAAATTAATAGTTAATAGTTAATCCAGTAGAACTAGAAGTCAGCCCGAAAGCTTTGGGACTGAGAGAAACATTGAAATAGTGAACAAACTATTAAAGAATATGGAAGATTTGATGATTTAAGAATAGAAAAATACAAACTTAAATTGAAAAAATGTCAATTAAATCTGAAAGTAACAATTGCAATTGAAATCAGAACTTAATTAATTTATATTTGAAAGTTATACCACAGCAGGATCCAGCAGGAAAACCTCAAGACTGAAAGAAATATTGGAGTAGCGGCCACAGTAATGAAAAAATTGGAAGGAGTCATCAATTGGCAATTAAATTTTAGAAAATGCCAATTAGAATTAAAAATGTGGTTGTTAATGTAAAAAAACTCTATCAGAAAAGAAAAAACGGTGTCAACTGAACCCATATATAGCCAACTAAAACTGCAAATGCTTCAATTCGAAATTTAAACTATTTGAATAAAACTGACTAAAAATCAATTGTGACCAAAAATCATCACTAAAACATTAGCTAATTGACTAAAACTAACTAAAAGTCAATTGTAAGCAAGAAAGTTTCATTAGTACTGCAAAGGTTTGACTTTTTGAACTAAACATCATCACTGAAACTTAACCTAATAGACTAAAACTTAAATTTTTAAACTTCAAGTTTTCATTGGGACTAAAACTAATTAATTGAAACTGACTAAAAATCAATTGTAAGCAAGAAAATCTGATTTAAACTGCAAAAAGTGACTATTTGAGCTCAGACTCAGAGGAAATAAAATAAAATTCTATACACATTCATTGATTAATTAACTAAGTATTTAAGTATTAGTATTTAATTGTACAAACGAAATTAATGAACTGCAGTCGCTAACTAGTGATTTATAACTAAGAATAGTCAACAAAAACTGAGAAAACTGCCAATGAAAGTTTGCTTCATTCTCATTTAAATTGCATTAATTAAATTGCAATTAATTATTTGAATTAGACACTTTTATGAGTATTTATGGTCTTTGAATCCTGCCGTTTAATTGGCTAATTGCAGGTCATTGCAGAGTTCAAAACGCTCCCTGACTTTTAACAAAACACATACATATACAAATAATTTCCGGTTCAATGCCATTGAGTGAATGAAGGCAATGAGCGCCACTTGTTGGCAATAAAAAGTGCGAATATTCATTAAAATTCCGTGCACACTCATGTCGCAAAATTGCCGACCAAGCGACAGACATTGGAGCAATTGGAGCATATCGCCGCTTAAATCTTTGTAATCTGTTTTAATGTTTATTTTTTTTATGTTTTGTTTTTTTATAATAAAACAAATTAACGAAGAATTTAGTAAAAACAACAATAACAACAGCAAAAATACTGACAACAATAAAATTGCCAACATTCAAAAGCCGACTGTTGTCCATTAAACTCATTTAAATGACAGTTAATGAAACGATAACAAATAGTTTTACTATAAAAGAAATTAGCTAAATAAATCCACATAGAATTCGAAAAAGGTTATGAGCCAAGTTTTAGTGTCGAAGCTTGGGCCACTTTCATAGTTAACTAGATCGATGCATAGTCTGACTAAAGCGAATTTAATGCTTTACTGGTCACAAACAACAACTACAACAAACAATGCGTTTCAACAGTACAACAGTGATGGCCGTTAAGCTACTCGCGGGCAGCAGCAGTAGTCATCACTGCATTACATAAATAGTAACGCATTTTTGTTATTGTTGCTTTTGTTTTGTTGTTTTTGGTGTTGATAAATTGTGTACTCATGCGAACAGGTTGTTCGACGGCAGCTCAAGTCAGGGACACGCGCTCGAGTTTTATTGATGCTTCCAGCGTGCTTTGATTTGGTTTATTGACTAACATTGATTTTCAATTAACTTGTATTATTTTCTTTGTATTTGTTTAGTTCTTCTCACTGCCCTTTGGGGCAATAAAAACTGTAAATTATTGTCTCAACGCAACATTTTTAGATAAAGTTCGACCTCTATTAAACTCTGATTTAGTCACGCTTTGTGGCTTATGTGGATTTAAAACATAAATTTTATGATTTCCAAAAGTTGGTTTCCTATTTTAATGGTTAATTTATTGTGTAACTAATGTAAAAAAATATTAATGCCATAAATTTGGAGTTTATTAGGCACACAATAAATCGCATTACAAGGGAATTGGAATTCAAAAATGTTGAGGTTCAACAAAGACGATGTCAAGGACGCGGACAAATTCTTTAATTAATTTAAAACAAGTGTGATTGATTTCTTTACACTCTAAACATTAGCTGGGCTATTGTAATAAGACACTTTTCAATATAAAAATTAGTACCTACAAAATTATATTTTTACAGAAGAAAAAATTTTACATAAGTATGAAAAAAATAATTCATATGGCACATAATGGGTTAAGTGGGCATATTAAATCCACCACCAGTTCTGTTTGTCTAAAAATGTTGAATTATCTTGGTTTATATAAATACTTTAATAATATTAATTTTTTTTAATTCTTCTATATGGCAACCCTATTCAAAAGTAATCACACCACGCCCATTTTCTCAACAGTTTATTGTCTAAGCCGCCGAAAATGTTCTGCAAAGTTTCAATACGTAACACTCGCCTGACAGACGGGCAGGACGGACGTGATTAAGTTGATTCCAAAGCCGAGTTTAGCCCAGTTTTGAACTCTCCAGGAAAAGTAAGTGCAGGTACAAAAAACTGTGGAAATATTTTCAAGTCCAGACAGAAACCACGTACTCGAGCCACCAACTCAGTGTTGCCAGGTTAGGAGATCTACGCTTCGATTCGGGAGACTCTCTGTAGTTTTAGGACGAAATATTGTTTAGAAGAAAGTTTACGCGTATGAAATTTTGTTTGGTGTTTTTTTTGTGTCTTTAGGAAATTCTGGAAAATTTTTGGATAGTTTCGTAACATCAATTGAAAACCAAAAGGGCACCAATATTCTGTTTCGGCAAATTTCCAACAGAGAGATTTTTGAAATTTCATTCAAAACCCTTCGAATGAACGACATGAATAAAATTATCAACCAAGAAACATTTAACCCTAATCCGTCGTTCGGGTGATTTTTCACCCATTTTCAACTTTGGGATGCTATAACTTTCTTATATATTTATCAAAATGATTAAGATTTCTTGTATTTGTAGCAAACCAATATACGTTTTAGAAATGATCTACAACATATTGATTATTTCATTACAACGCTGATTATAAAAAAAAGTTACGTGGGCGACGTTCGGGTGAAATTTCACCCATATACAAATTGTATGGAAATTCAACGCAGCACATACAGAAAATGCCATAAAATTACGTCACTGGATTGAAAGTTTTGAACTGCTTTTATAGGCAAAACCTTTTAATGGATCAATGGGCCTCCCGAACTTCACGGAAAAGTAAAATCCAATTATAATATTTCAACTAAAGTTGGTGTAAATCGCTATGCTTGAAGTCGTGTGTCAGCAATACAAGATGCCAATGAAGACCAATGTTCAAGATAGTAACTGACAAAACTAATGTTGAAGGTTTGCGAGTTTTTGGCAGTGCATGGATCAGCGTTGGTCATATTCAGGCATATTTTGGTATTTTAATTTTGAGTGGTGTTCGAAAGTCGAATGGGGAATCTCTTGATAATCTGTAGAGTTACACAACAGGCAGACCAATTTTTCGTTCTGTCGATGACAAAACCACTCGCCAAGAACGTAACGATTGTAATGAAGAATGAAGCTCGTTAACACCTATAAGAGATATATGAGAAAAGTGGGTTTATTTATTTATTTATTTAAGTCTATTGTACATTAAGTAGCTTACAGACTAATAACAGATTAGTACAAATTATTTAAAGAAAGAGTTTAAACTATGTTTAAAAGACAATTTAGAAGAAGAAAAATCAATAAAATTATAAAGCGAATTAACTTCAGCCAAAGTTCTAGCCAGGGGCGCAAATTGGGCGTAGTTTGTACGACAGCAGGCAAGATTGAAAATTTCATAATTCCGCAACTGTTTGGCAGGAACATGAAAATTAATTCTATCAAGCAACAAGGGACAGTCAATACCACCAGTAACTAAATCAAATACAAAGGACATAGAGAGAATCTTCCTCCTGTCTTCGAGGGACTTGATATGCAATAAAGAGCACATAGAGTAGTACGACGGAACAGGGTCAACAAATCTCAAAGATCGAAGTGCATATCTTAAAAACACTTTCTGGACTCGTTCAAGTCGTTTGATATGCACACTATGATATGGTCTCCAAATAAAAACCGCATATTCAAGCACTGAGCGGGCATAAGCATTAAAAAGCGTTTTTACGGTGTAAGGATCAGTGAAGTCAACACTGTTCCGCCTAACAAAAGCAAGCATAGAATATGCTTTAGAAATAGTAAAGTTGAGATGGCTGGAAAAAGTGAGCTTGGAATCAAAAATAACTCCAAGGTCCCTAATCTCACTAAGAGACTTAAGGGGCGTATTATCGATACAATAGGATGTTTGCAGCGGACAATGAGACTTAGAGTACGCAACATGGGAGCATTTATTGATGTTCAATGATAAACGGTTTCTGCAACACCAAGCAAACACATTATCAAGGTCAGATTGAAGGTTTTGCTAATCAATAAAGGAAGTTATAGTAGAGTAAATTTTTAGATCGTCGGCGTAAAGAAGAAACCTGGAGGTTGAAAAACAACAACTAATATCATTAATGAATATTATAAAAAACAGTGGCCCAAGAATGCTCCCTTGGGGTACACCAGATGACGCTATAAAAGGCCGAGATGAAACATTGTCAATCACAACAGTACAACTGCGATTGCTAAGATAGGAGGTAATCCAGTCTAAGAAAACAGAATGAAAACCAAGTTTAGCAAATTTTGAAATAAGAATACTATGGCTAACCTTATCAAAGGCCTTCGAAAAATCCGTATAAACACAATCCACTTGGAAACCGGAGTGAAAAGCGGATAGACAGTCTTCAGTGAAAATAGCCAAGTTTGTTACAGTTGACCGGCCAGACATGAAACCATGTTGATTAGGACATACAATGTTTTTGACAGCAAAATAGAGTCTATTTTTAATGATACATTCAAAGAGCTTGGAAACAGCGGACAACTTAGAGATAGGACGATAATTGGTAACATTATTTTTGTTGCCACTCTTAAAAACTGGAGTGATTGAAGTTACTTTCCAAGCATCTAAAAAAACCCCAGAGGCAAGAGATCTATTAAAAATCAGTAGAAGCGGACGGACGAGGGAAGGACAACGTTTCAACATGGATGCTGATAAACCATCAACGTCAGGTTGAAACGAGGGTTTAAGTTGACGAAAACCCTCAATGACATCATCATAGGATAGTGAAAGAGAACCAATATTGATGGTAGAGCAAATATCACCATATGCATTCACATCGCTATCACAGTCGGACACAAAATTAGAGCGGAAAAACTCAGCAAACAGGTTGGCAGCTTCGTAGGGAGTTTTAGCAGTTACATCGTTTAGAAACAGGGTAGTGGGAATAGTAGAACAGGATCTCTTGGACTTGATGAAACGCCAGAAAGCCTTTGGGTTAGATTTTACCTCAGATTCGTACTTAAGAGTGTAGTTGCGATATAGAAACTTATTCAAACAATTAAATTCTTTCGAATACCTCAAGTATTTGTCCTTAAAAGACAGGAGGTTGGTGGTCTTGAATTTTTTGAAAAATTTATTACGCAGATTTTTCAAATATTTCAACTTTTTTGTGTACCAAGGTAGCTTATAAATCCTTTTGGGAAAAGCAGGGACATAAAGTGAGCAAACTTCAGAGAGCTTGGATTTAAAGACATTAAAAGAGCTACTGAGATTAAGATCAAGAAGCAAAGAGTCGCAATCAATTTCGTCAAGTATTGAATTCAATTTAACATAATCGCATAACTTGAAGTTAAGAACCCTGCAATCATTGCGGTTGGCTGTGCACAATGGCTGAAATTCATAAAATTTAAGCTCAAGCACTAAGGGCACATGATGCATATTATACGGAGAAAAAGAATTTAAGCATTCAGAAACTGTAAAGTTAACATTATCACTTACAAATACCAAATCTAAGATTCTATTTAGCTTGTTTACAAAATCATTAACCTGGACTAAATTCAGACTGTACAAGTTATCAACTAAGTAACTTTCAGAAGAGCTTACTATATTACGAGGAAAAAAAGTAGCACCATCGCAATTATTGTCCTCCAGGCGAGTCCAAGATAAATTGCACAAATTAAAGGTTTAGCGACAACTGCTATGTACATTCTATGAAAAGGACACACTAAGTAAATAATTGCTGGCTTTTCGCGAAAGATGCCCCTTTGAGCTCTTTTCATCATAACCAGGACATGTGGGTGACAAAAAATTATCCGAAATTATATCGTTTTACAATAAGTCAAAAACAGTAGTTGACCCTTTAGACCAATTGGTCGGTAACTAACTATACCGTTAAGCGAAAAACTAATCGCTGTCGATCCCAGCTGGAATCACAACAACTTTTTGCGCGCATTTTTCTTGAAGACTTAGATTTGAGTTTAGTAAAGCTAAAGATTTTGCGTAGATCAACGTTACCGAAAGGAGAATCTTCATGCTGACTTCTTATCTCAATACAGCCAATTTCTCAAACCTTGTCAGAAAATCAGAGCGTAAAAAAGTAAAAAAAACTATTGAAACACGGTGCCAATTTAGTATCAAAAACGATCGAAAAGCATATTCTGCTTGCAATTCTACATGTATACATGTGGTGAACACATAGTTTTAGGTAACTACTGCCCTTCCTTCCCCCCTTTCCCCATCCGCTTGAAATGTGTGCTGTAACATGAGTTGAAAAAAACAGTGTTACATACACATTTAAAAAACGGGTGAAATATGTGGTATCACAACGGGTCCCATAACAGACCTCCGAGTGTGTCTATTACAGAGGCAGCCATAATAACCTAACCTAACCTAGTTGCCCTAATTGCAAATAAATATAGAAAAATTTGTTAACTTATTTATCTGTAACATAACAAAGATAATAAAGGACAACAAATGATTTTTTATTCTAATTGGTCAAAAAATTCACTAAAACAATACAAAGTACCATATGGGTGAAATTTCACCCGAACATCTTATGTGTGAGTTTTTTTGAACGTCGGATGAGGGTTAAAAGATGTCTGAGGTCTTCCTGGGAACTGGAAAGTTAAAAGTCGAAGTTCATAAGTTCCACAAAGTGTAGAAGAAACATTTAAAAGATGTCTGAGGTCTTCCTGGGAACTGGAAAGTTAAAAGTCGAATTTCATAAGTTCCACAAAGTGTAGAAGATAGCCAATTTTTTTAATAAGATTAGGATTAAGAATTTCATTTAGTTAACAGCTGAAATTCTGACGCTTCGTTCTTTACGTTGAGTTTATTTATTAAAAGTAATTTTAATCTATATATATAAAAGAGAGTGGCAGTATGTGTGTGATCGCATCACGCTCAAACGGAACGGCCGATTTTCATGGGGTTTGTTTTGTTCGATTCGTATTAAGTCAGTTCAGGTTCGTGCGAAAAGAAAATTCAGGAAAATCTATTGGAAAAGTCGGAAAATCCATGCCATATTTGACCGTGAATTCTGCACATTTTCAGATAATAACTTTGGAACCATAAGTCACACATCAATTAAATTCACTACGAACTTACTATTTAGTCATGTCCTGCGACAGAGGGAATGGGGCGGGTATTGGACGAGGGGGTGTGGCACCACTCATACAAGCCAAATCTTAATAATGGAATATCTTTGAAATTGTAAGGCGCACAGCATTGAAATTTGGTATAGCGTCGACCCATAGATGAGTCATTCTACTGGTAGGATTTGATGGGCGTTGGACAAGGGACGTGGCACATTTTTTGTGACCCAAATATTTTGCTGAACTTTAAGTCGCACAGCAATGAAACTAAGTACGAACCTACCATTTATTTATATCTTTCGGCAAACGGAATGGTGCGGGTATTGAACAAGGGGGCGTGGCACCGCCCATACAAGCCAAATCTTTAATATAGAATATCTTCGAAATTGTAAGGCGCACAGCATTGAAATTTGGTATAGTGTCGTCCCATAGATGAGTCATTCTACTGGTAGGATTTGATGGGCGTTGGACAAGGGTCGTGGCACATTTTTTGTGACCCAAATATTTAGCTGAACTTTAAGTCGCACAGCAATGAAACTAAGTACGAACCTACCATTTATTTATATCTTTCGACAAAGGGAATGGTGCGGGTATTGAACAAGGGGGCGTGGCACCGCCCATACAAGCCAAATCTTTAATATAGAATATCTTCGAAATTGTAAGGTGCACAGCATTGAAATTTAGTATAGTGCCGTCCCATAGATGAGTCATTCTACTGGATTTAATGGGCGGTGGACAAGGGGCGTGGCACATTTTTTGTGACCCAAATATTTCGCTGAACTATAAGTCGCTCAGCAATGACACTTAGTACGAACCTACCATTTTCTCCTTCGACAGAGGGCATTGTGCGGGTATTGAATAAGGGGGCGTGGCCCTGCCAATATAATTTAAATATGGTTCAAGTGCTATCCATTTCTTTACTGAATCTTAGCAGCAACATTGCTTATTTGAGGGTCTCGATTGCGTTAATCAGTAGCTTCCTCCTCTTCCTTTAGTTGGGTTTCTTCGTCAATTTGCATCGCCATTGATTCGTCATCTCGCGTATTTCATATAAAAAAACAACAAATGTCGTGCGGGACGAAGTTCGCCGGGTCAGCTAGTAATTAATAATTTTAAAAGTAAACAGCTGAAATTCTGAAGCTTCATTCTTCAAATTAATTGAGTTTATTTATAAAAATAATTCTAAAAATTCACTCTCTACTCAAAATAGAAAAGTCAAAGTTGCCAGCAACTAGTTATTAGTAGCCAACTTAGCATAGTTTCAAGCTTCAAACAACAATAACAACAAAGACCATCATTATGATTCTGCCAATAGTCGATTTGAAGTCGCAGTGGCTACACGAAAATTACAATAAAAACAAGCATCAAAGCAATGAACTTGAAATTGAAAGAGCACTGAAGAAAGGAAACGCAACAAAGCTAAACTCCAACGAAACAAAAATAAAAAAATATAACAACAAAACAGCCAAGACAGACAAGATACCAAAGCTTGAAGCCGCACTCCAAATTCCAAGAAATTAACAACAAATCACACATTTTAGCGCACCAACTACTACTATTATAGCTCGCTGACCAACTACAACAACAACAACGATAACATCCAACAATAACCACATATGGCAAGTTGGCCAGCCGCGCCAAGCATCTCTCTCTCCCGGCTGCAGACAAACGTCAGTGGCGCAGGCGGTCAGCAGCTTTTCTGCGCCAAATAAGCACAACGCGTCCGTCCGCTTACGACGATTGCAAAATGCAACAAATTTAGCTCGTCAACGCAATCGATTGGCGATTTTCTAATGAACTTGACATTTTGTTGTAGGCTGGAAAAGGCGCATTGGGAAATAAATGAATAAATGAAAGCGAGAATGTTCAAAAAACCATTAGGAACCAAATGAGCTGGTTTCCATAGTTGGCTGTAAAAACGAGTTGAGATGCAGCGAAGAAGAAAATTACAGCAGTTTTTAACCTCATTTGCCGTCAATCATTCGACAAATAAAGGAAAATTACATAAAATGCGCCACTGCATGAGAACTTTGTCCCACTGTTCTGCGCGGCAGCGCTCACAGGAAGACATTCATTAGACTGCTTAGCGCTGCTGGAAAAGGAATTTTCTACAGGCTACACTGAGGTGCTGGACTCTGTACACTTGAATGAGAGTTGTAACGCCCCAAAGGAGGCGTGGCCAGTAAAAAAGTATATAAACACAGAATCAATATGAGGAGAATCGATTTAATAACAAACATTCATTCAATCGTACCTGTCCGTCAGTCCTTCTCTCCGTCCCTTTGTACTTGTGTCTTCTGACTGCATGTCCATCAGTCCTTCCCTCCGTCCATCTCTTCATCTATCTGTGAGTCCCTTAGTACTTCTGACCTTCCGACCACCATCTGTCCATCTGTCCTTCTCTCCATCCATATCTTCTTTCGTCTATCCGTCCCTTTATACTTCTGTTCTTCCTCAGCCTGTCCATCTATTCTTCTCTCCATCCATCGCATATTCCATGTGTGCGTCCCTTAGTACTTTTGTCCATCCGATTGCCTGTCCATCAGTATTTCTCTCCGTCCATCTTTTCTTTCGTCTATCCGTCCCTTTGTACTTGTGTTCTTCCGACCGCCTGACCATCAGACCTTCCCTCCGTCCATCTCTCCTTTCGGCTATCCGCCTCTTTGTACTTATGTTCTTCGGACCATATGACCGTCAGTCCTTCTCCTTTTCATCTGTCTGGCCGTTTGTACTTTTCTTCGACCACCTCTTCTTTCGTCCCTCTCTACTTTCGTCTATCATCCCCTTTGTACTTCTGTGCTTCTGGAACTTCATCTGTTCTTCTCTCGGTGCATCTCTTCAATCATCTTTCCATCCAATTGTCCTTCTATCTGTCCATTTATCTGCTACCCTCTGTGTCCTTCCGATGACCGTCTGTCCATCCATCTATCTTTCTATAGATTCATTTGACCGTCCGTTCGTACTTCATTCCTTCAATACCAGTAGGTCTATTCATCCCTTTATCCATTCGTATGTCTATCCTTCGATTTGTTCATTCATAGGTCCTTCTGTCCATCAATCCATACGATTGTCCTTTTGTTCAAGCGTTTTTCTGCCCGTATGTCAGTACTTCGTTAATCTGTTTGCTCATACCTCTATCTATCCATCCTTCTTATTGAGCTTTCGTTCTTCTTTCCATTTATCAGTCTATCCATATATCTGTACTTCCATTCATTCCATTCCATTCTCTCATCCGTCTGTCTGTCTATACTTTTACCCGATCATCTGTCCAACTGTATTTCTGACCACCCTTTTGTCTGTCCATTTGTTTATTTCTGTTCGTGCTTCAGTTTGGCCATGAGTTCCTCTGCCTATCCGTCCTTCTATCATTTCATCCTTCTATCCGATTATCTATGTGTCCACATGTCTGTGTTTCGGTTCGTTTGCCCGTTCATCCTATCTTCGGTTCATCCATTTGGCCGATTGTGCTTCTGACCATCGTTTGGCCCATCTGTTTGTCCGTCTGTATGTCTGCTCTTCAATTCGTTCATCCGTCCTTTAGTCCATCTGCCAGCTCGGCTGTACTTCTGTCAATTCTTTCGTCCACCCAATTGTCTGTTTTTCAGTTTGCTCATCCGCTCACCCATCTTTCATTCCATCCATTCTGTTCTATATTTATTATTTATTCATCACAGTGTGTTTTCAGTCATATTTTTCTCCGTCCGTTTGTCTATCCGTCCTTGTGATTGTTTATCAGCCTTCCATTCAACTATCCTTCTATGAGTCCATTTGCCAGTCATTACGTTTGTTCATCCGTTCTTCTGATTGTTCATCTGTTCTTCATTTGTTTGTCAGTCCATCAGCATGTCTATCCCTCAATTCATTGATCCGCTCACCGGCCTTTCTCACAGTCTATTCATTCGTATGGCCATCCTTTCATCCATCAGTTTTTTCATAAGTTAGTTTGCCCATCTGTCCTTCTATCAGGCCATCCTTCTATCCGATTGTCTGTCTGGCCATATGTCTGTCCTTCAATTTGTTAATTCGTTTGTTTATTCTTCTGTTCCTTCATTCAGCCGCTCGACTTTTCTTCTGTCCATCCTATTGTCCATCCATTTGTCTGTCCAGTCGTCGGTTTCTCCATCTGTGTGTCCTTCAGCACGTCTGCCCATCTATCCCTCTGACTATCCGTCTGTCTTTGTTTCCGTTTGTTCGTTTAACAGACGCATCTCTTACAGATAAAAGAATCAAATTTGATTTCAACCTTTTAAAGATCAATTAATAGTAAGAAAAATCGAGTCTAACTAAAACACTTTAGCTCCTCTAATTACAAATAGCGCTCAGACCCAATGACAGTCGCGCATGTGCAATGCATTTCGCAAGAAATTACGAATGCCTCGATAAGATTGTACGCGTGTTCGCTCAATGAAAATTGTTAGTCATCAATAATGGACCGCGTTATCGGTCATTGAATGCGATGGGCCAACCGGGTCTTTGACACAATTTGCGATAACAACGCTGGCACCGAAATCATGTCTCTTTTAATGTCATTCGTGATTACGCAATTTCAATTTTAATGCTTCCAGCTAACATATTTTGTATTGATATGTATTTGTATATATTTTTTATATATTTTTTAATACATTTTGCAATTTTTTATTAGCTTCAACAATTAAGCCTAATTAAGTCATTAATTAAGTGTGCCCGTACTAAATCTTTTCACTCCACTTTATTTGCTGGCATTAAAATTGTATTTGCGTGTAGTTAGCAGTTGTTGTTATTTTAGTCGTTAGCAATTGAAAACATTGGAATTGCATTCAGCTCATTTGCGTGTTATCGCAATCATAAATTTTAATTGATTTATTGAACTGCGCGCAGTGCTTAATAAACCGTGGACAGACACATACAGACGCAGATACTCGAATTACGGCGACGGCGTACGTTGCACGGCTTGTGGCAAAGGGTTGCCAACGCACATTGAAATAGTGACAGCAATTAGGAAAATTCGAGCAATAGTTAAAAATGAATTTTTTTTATATAAAAACTGCTTTTGTTTCAACTCTCACTAAAAAACTGAATGTTTGTCTGTCTGTCTGTCCTTTAGAGACTCGAAAACTGGTTGTGCTAAAGATCTGAAATTCTGAAACAATAAGTGGTATGTCCAGGGGAAGATTTGTGGTTACCTGACGTTGTTTACGAACAAGGGAGCGTGGCCCCTCCCATACAACTCAAATCTATAATATTGAATAACATCGGAAGTATAAGTCGAATATCATTGAAATTTAGCATAGCGTCGTCACATAGATGTTTTATTATACTGATGAAGTTTTATGCTCATTGAACGAAGGGGCGTGGTACCGCCCATACAACTCAAATCTATAATATTGAATGATGTCGAAATTAAAAGTCGGATATCATTGAAAATTAGCATAGCGTCGTCACATAGATGTTTTATTATACTGATGAAGTTTCATGTTCATTGGACGAAGGGGCGTGGTACCGCCCATACAACTCAAATCTATAATATTACATAACTTCAGAGTTATAACCTAGACTTCATTTAAATTTTGTATAACATTGCCCTATGGATCTCAGATCATACTGGTGAAGTTTCATTTCTGGTGAAGTTTCTTTTTAAGCAATATAAATTCTTAATATCAAATAAAAGAAAAAAGCTTTCAATATAAAAATGCTTTAGGTAAACGTTTTCAATACAAAAAATATTTCAAAACCATTTAAAACGTGCACTGGCAACCCTGCACCTGTTAGCTGGTCGCCGGCACGTTGCGTGTTTCAATTACGGTCGCGCATGCGCAGCGCTCCACACCACACCAAACACTGCCACACGTTGGCTAGTCGGCTGGCCGGCTCGTTGGTACGTTTCGGTTACATTTGGCATCGTTTCTTATCAGCTTAAGAACGTGTGCACTACTCTTTGCGTATTCATTTACTTACATTTGCTGCCTTATTTTTTTACTACTTCGTTCTATTTGTTTTTATTTATTTTCTCTCATTTCCCAACAATGCGGTTTAATGGTCTTTTGGTTGTGGCCAAAAAAATACAAAATCAAATCGAAAAAAAAATAACTAAAAATGTTTGCGCTGCTACTGCCGAGTAGCACAATCGTTAAACAAACACAAACAACAGGCGGAGCCGCGCTGCGACCTGCGGCCGCACGTTGGAGCGAATGACAAAAACTGCGGCAGCGAAAAATTCAATACTCCAGTCGCACGAAATGAATAAACAGCATTGTGAGCGTTGGTTGTTGTTGTATTTATTAGCTATTTACACACACAAAACGTTTTGGACAGCGGATTGAGGTACGAACCGACAAAAAGAAAATAGAGAAGAGACAACTTTTAGCTGAAACGACAGGGGCCGAGATAAGCAACGGAAGTTTCTCGGTGTTTATTGAGGTAGGTCGACGATGCTGATAAGACGTTAAGTAGTTTAGAAAAATTGTTTTGACCGTTGACGTTTGGTAAGCGGAAATTGGGGATTTTGATGAATTGGGTTCAAGTGAATAAAAATGCGACAAACAATTACTTCAAAGCAGAACTAGACAGGCAGAGTAGAAATTGACATTGGTGTAGGAAAACTGGTTGTTAGCTAATAAGAAAAAATAATACAAAATTATTGTTGTGAAAGTTGAGTTCTCTTCATTCGTTGAAATAGTCTTTTTTCTTTTCTTTATCACGTTTTCCCCCTTGCATGTTGCTTTTTTCCTTTTCTTTTATTTGATTTTGCACCCTCCCTTTCTTTCTCTTTTCCACTATTTCCTTTCCTTTCCATTTTCTTTTTTTACTTCTATGCCTGTTTCTCTTTTTTTCTGCTTGATTTTATTCTCATCTTCACTCTCATTCTCATCCTTTTCATCATATTTTTTTTATCATCCATCATTCTTTTTCATCTTTACCCTCCTTTCATTGCTACTATTTTCTTTTATTTTTATTTTATTTTTTTCCCTTTGTTTCTTTCTCTTTTCCTTCTTTCCCTTTTTTCTTTTAATTTTTTTTTACTTTCCGATTTTTTTCTTTTCTTCGTCTTTACCTTATCCTCATCTTCATCCTCAGCCTTAACCTATCCGCTCATCTCCATTCTCATCTCTTCTCATCAACCGTATTCTCATAATCACCTCTATCGCCATCCTAATCTTAATCTTCATTTTTATTCTTATCATCATTCACCTCTTCATCCTTCTCCTCATTCTTATTCTCATAATCATCCTCATCATCATGCTTGTCCTCATCCCCATCGATGTCCTTGTCGTTATCCTTATCGTTATCACTATCCTCACCCTCATCCTTATCCTTATCCTCACCTTCACCTTCACCTTCACCCTCACCCTCATCTTCATCCTTATCCTTATTCTTACCCTTATCTTCATCCTTGTCCTTATCCTCATCCTTATTTGTATCCTTATTCTCATCCTCATCGTTGTCCTTGTCGTTATCCTTGTCCTTCTCGTTAACCTTTCCTTATCATTATCCTTACTCTTATCTTCATCCTTACCCTTATGCTTATCCTTATCCCGATCCTTATCTTTGTCCTTATCCTTATCCTTATCCTTACCCTTATCATTATCCTCTCCTTGTCCTTATCCTCTTCCTTATTTATATTCGTATACTTATCCTCATCCTTACCCTCACCATCTTCATACTCATTATCAATCTCAAACTTATCTATCATCCTCCCCTCTTTTTCTCTGCGCTAACCTCTCTTCCCCTCTTACCATCTCATCTTCATCCTCAACCGCTTCTCTTCTCATCTTCGTCCTAATTCTCATCCTATACACTCCTGTTGTTTCCTCACCCCGACTCATTTCTAACCCAATCCATATTTTCTTTCCTACTCATCCTCATCTTCATCATCATCCTTATCCTCATCTCCATCTCCATCATCATCTTCTTCTTCTTCTTCTTCTTCTTCTTAAGGAACTATTGTTTTTTGAACTCTTGAACTTGTTTTATATTCAACTCATCGACTTATCTCTATCCTAATCCATATCCTCTCCCCTAATCATTCTTATCTCTATCATCATCTTTATCTCCATCTTCACCTTCTTTCTTCTTAAGAAACTATTGTTTTTGAACTATTGAAATTGTTTTATGTTCAATCTGAATAATCAGATAACATTCTCAACTTTCCTTAACGAAGCCTACAAAAGATACTCGTAGCATATGAAAAGCACATTGGGATCCAATAATACAAAATGTCCTCAATACAAATGTCCCGTAATACGGAAGCAATTTCTTTGCAGACTGTATCGGACATCTGTTACATCCCCATTCACTTTAGAACCAAAGTGATACACCTTATTATACACCGTCTTCAGACCCCTTGATGATAGTTGATGATGATAGTTGATAGATGGGATCCCTAAAGTGAAAGATCGCTAGACAAAGTGCGTTCAGGTACAGGACGACTGCATTTAAGAATAAAGTGTATGAATGGCTGAATCTAGTCTCCCAGCCTAGTATTAAGTAGTGATGAGAAGTGATCTTAAAGTTTGAAACTAAAATCTATTTGGAAGTATCAAGCAGACGTAAACGTCTACTCCTCCATTACTTGAAACTTGTTCATTGATCCAGGTCTTTCCTAACTGTTGTTAACCATAAAATACCAAAATTTCCTCATTGTATTTTGAAGCTAAGTTTAAAATATTCCCGTTTCCTGTTGGCCATAAATTCTAAAAGAATTTCATTTTGCTCTGCCTGCGTTCAATGTCCTTTGCGGCTCTTTAGATTAAAACACGCAACAGTCAATGCACCTTTTTTAACTGTCGCCAAACTTGAAACATGTTGCAACATTGTGCAATGAACTCGGCTGTTTTGGCCATATTTTGGCTGCAAAAACAAAACTATAAGAATACAATACAGACAATCCACTAAAACACTTTAGACCCTTTGTGGTGTTGTTGCTGCTGTCAACCGAAAGTCGGCTTTGTCTGGTCAATGCACCTTTGACGCCGCACTGCAGCTTCACCGATACATGGCACGTTGTATGCCTGCTTCCTCTTCCAACTTGCCACATTTGCAACATTTCGCTGCCTCTTTTATTGTTGCGCATTTTACGTATTTGACGTTTCGCTTTTTCGAAGGTTTTTTATGTTCTGTGAACGCTTAAAATCTTTGCTTTTTTTTGCATACACATTATGCAAGCCGCTTACACACCGCCGCTTCTCTTCCCATCTCACCGGTTGATGGGTTTATCAAGCGGTGTCAATGAACCGTTTCTTCTTTTCACTTTGCGCTTGTTTTTTGGATTGTTGCTGGTTTTCTCTTACTTTTCCCTCCGCTTAAATAATTATGCGCTGCATTAACGCTGTGTTTCGCTTGGCTTTTGTTTTTTCACATTTTTTTCTTGGTGCCCTTAAAAGGTGAAATTGTGAAATGCACTTTGCATGTGAATTTGAGCTGTTGCCGTCTTTACTTGCAACTATTGCAAAATTGCATGCAAGAAAATTCTACTTGTTAATGTTCGAAGTGCAAGAAATAAATAAAATTGGGTATATAAGAACAAAAAATACTCCAGACAGATATTTTTAATAAAAAATCTATCCCACTTAATATCGAACTACGGAAAAAAGAAAGGCGAATCTGACAAAAGACAACGCTGACTTTTTACTACCTACTCCGACGACTCCGAGATGAAGAGCGGCACTGGATTTGGTCTCACACCTAGGCTACAGATCGCCAAACATCTGCAGTGTCTTCGAAGAGCTCCAAAGAGGTATTTGTCATTAAAAAAGCTGGAACTTTAACTGGTCTCTACTCAGGGAGCTAATATTGTCTGTCAGATAGCTAAAGTGTCTTCCCGGCGGTGGTCTTTTCCATTGAAGAAGCTGAAATTTGAGCTGGTCTCTACTCAGAAAATTCATATTGTCTTCCTGGTAGCTAAAGTGTCTTGATACCCAAAGCCAAACAGCTGTAGTGCCTTTCGAGGGCTCCAAAGAGGTCTTTGCGGATGCAAAAGTTGGAACTTGAGCTGGTCTCTACTCAAGAAGTTTATATTATCTGTCAGATAGCCAAAGTGTCTTCCCGGCGGTGGTATTTGCCATTGAAGAAGCTGGAACTTGAAGTGGTCTCTACTCAGGGTGCTCATATTGTCTGTTAGATAGCTAAAGTGTCTTCCCGGCGGTGGTCTTTACCATTGAAGAAGCTGGAACTTCAGCTGATCTCTAGTCAGGGAGTTCATATTGTCTGTCAGATAGTTAGAGTGTCTTCCCCGCGGTGGTCTTTGCCATTAAGCTGGAACTTGAAGTGGTCTCTACTCAGGGAGTTCATATTGTCTGTCAGATAGTAAGGGTATCTTCCCTTCGGTGGTCTTTGCCATTGAAGAAGCTGGAACTTGAGCTGATCTCTACTCAGGGAGTTCATATTGTCTGTCAGATAGCTCAATTGTCTTCCCAGCGATGGTCTTTCCCATTGAAATAGCTGGAACTTTAGCTAGTCCCTACTCAGGAAGTTCGTATTGTTCGCCACACATCTGTAGTGATTCCCAGCGGTGGTCTTTGTATTCAAAAACCTGGAACTTGAGCTGGAATATTCTCAGTTAGATCATATTGTCTGCCAGATAATTATAGTGTCTTCCAAGTAGAGATCTTTTTTACGGAAAACAGCAGCTAGGCTTTTGGAACCAAATTTGGTCTCTACTCAAAAGAGACCTCACAAACCTGTAGAGACTTTCTGACTTTCAACTTCCTTTTTCTAAAATCTAGGGGATCTAGGGGATAGTCTTCTTGGCTTCATAAGAAACTCAAACTGGTTCTATGAATAAAGTGATCTGAGTCCGGCCAATTGTGGTATTGCATTTGATCTCTGAGGTCTCTAAGTAAGCTTCTCCCAGAGGAGCCATTTCTATTAGGCTTTTTCAAAACAATTCGATTCAACATTCGACAGTCAACTGTCCCAAAGTCATTCGACTCCAATGTAAGTATGCGGTCTGTATGATCCAAAATGGCCTTTCATCAGAGAGATGGAGACTGTATAAATAATTCGAACTATTCGAACGTAGACAATATTAAGAATTATTCGTAGAGTCTCGATCTAGCTAATGAATGACCATTTTATATCATACAGACCGGATCTTCCTTACTAGCCCAAACTGTCCAAATACTCAGGATCGTTAAGGTCAATCTATATCCTGATAGTTCAGTAGTAGAAATGCATTTGAAGCTTCAGTGCAAAGTACATGGTTCATTCATATATTTACAGAAACATCATCTTACCAATTTGTTGTTGTAATTCAATAGTTTTGTTTGGTTGTTATTCTCTTAGCTCATACTTATACCGCACTTTGTTGCTTGTGGATTAATTAAATAGTAGCAGAATGAATAGTAAAATTATGCATACATTTCTAACGTTGACTCATTATGATGCATACAAATGGCAGACGGACAAACAGACAGACAAAAATTCGCGGAATTATGCTTCGCAGCAACGCTAATCGATGCATCAAAGCGGAGAACTGGTTTTGCCAATGGGCAGTGCGTGGTCGGAGATGACAAGCAGCTCAGCCCACAGATCGGACAGATGCGTCCGGTGCGCCAGGGCGTTGTGCCCGCCCAATGTGCGCCGGCAACTCACCTTGAACTTGCCACATAAAATTGCATTCCTTGTTGCCGCATCAGCTGGGTGCGGCTACAGATTTTTCATAATTCAATTTCTCAATTAATTACGTTTTTAATGAACGTTGCTTTTATGCAAAAGTAAGCAAATTTCAATTTAATAACAACTGACCCACTGATGACAGCTGAAAATTATTGTTTCCATAACCACTAAAACAACAACAATTCACATGAGTGAATTTGTCTTTGTGTGAGCTGATTTCTTATTTATGAAATTTGCGCACACAAACAATAACAACAACAACAACAAGTGATGGAAAACAAACACAAAAATAAAAAAAGAAACGGAAAGCCAGACCGAATGACTGAAATGTGAGTAGCGCAAAAAAAAGAAGAGGAAAAAAGTTGCATGCAATATATAATATTTAAACCATTTTACGCAAACTTATATGCAAAACTTTATATAGATACATGTGTGTGTATGTACATATGTATAGTTGTATAGACAGGCAACGCCTGATGAAATCAGCCGTGGACTGAAAGCACTGTGACCATTCATGCAATCAACTCATTAAATACAAAATTTATTCTTGCCGACAATGCGAGAAACGCCACAAAAAACATTCACAAAAAGGAGAAACAACCAAACGGCAGTTAACAAAAATATGCACTTTAAATAAACCGCGCTTCACTGTATTATTTTTATAAAAAAAAATGTAAAGAAATACAAAAATCTGAAACAAATTAACAAATTGTTCAAAGCGATTTGGAGCTCAGATTTGATGAATTTATTTTAATGGTTCAACTTTTAACCGGAAACTTATTTATTATTTGTTCATAAAGCTTATTAATTGAGTGATTTTTTAAAAATACTGAAAGCCCCTTATGGCTTTTAATTTACGAAAATAAATTAAATTAATTTAATGATAATTTCAGCTTTAAATCCGCAAAAAGAGGCAACTAAAACAGCGAAAAAATTAGGAAGAAAGGAGAAAGCTTTTATGAAAGCTTTGATGTAAAACATAACTCCGTAATTGATGCATTGGACCATAGTTTTAAGAGTCTTGGGTTCGAATCCCCAATTCATAAAGCAATAAATAAAGCAACCATTTATTCAGCAATTGGCCTCCAGCAATTACAATGCTTCGAGTGTGAAATAATAACCAACGAAACATACATATTCTACGTACAATATTGGCATAAAGAACCGCAGATTCACTTGGAATACATATATATATCCCTAATTAATAAATTATATGATATTAATTCATTAATTGACTGGCACGACAGCCCGCTTACGCGAGACTTAGGCCTAGCTTCCCGCAACCACCCGTGTTGTGCGTGTGAATTTGTACGCGGGTGGAAGGGACCTACAGTTTTATGCCGGTTCCGAACGGCAGGTTGGGAGCTCTTTCATAAGCAATTTTTACTCTCAGAGGTTTGCCATTTCCAGCTGAGAGGACAGCCACCGAAAGAGAAAACGAGTTTTCCCGTTATTTTTTTTAGGTGTTATTACAGGCAGTATTTGAACCTGGGTCGCTGCCTTCGACTCGCGGTCCAACGCACTACCAACTGAGCCACGGCGGCTGCAATTATATGATATACCTAACTATTTTTCAGATTTTAATGACTCAGATGGTCCGAACAGTTTCGAAGATCCGAAGAGTCAAATTTGTACGGAAGGTAGGTACTGACTGGATAGCTTAGATCTTCCTGACAGTTTAAATGATCCAGATTTTCTGGTTAAAGTTCGATAGTTCCAGGTTATGTATTAAGTTTTAACAATGGGAACTGTCTACACAGTTTGGACGATTCAAATTATCTCTTTCGGAGAGTTTGAACGATCCGGATTATCAGATTTGTGCGGAATGCTCAGACTGGATAGCTTAGACTTTCCGTACAGTTTAGACGAACTGAATAGTCAGATTTGTATGGAAAATATAAACTGCCTAAATAGTTTAGATGATCCAATATGATGCAATACAGACCGGTCAAGACTATCCGGTTCGTTCTTACATTTTAGATTATACAGTTTAAATAACAGTATCGATAGTTTGAACTGGCCAAGTGCATCAAATGATCTATTCTGAAGAGTTTGAGTGATCTGAATAGTCAAATTTGTACGGAATTCTCAGACTGTCTGGATAGCTTAGACATTCCGTACAGTTTGGACAATCCGGACTGTATCGGTTAGTGCGGAAGATCCCAATTAAATGGATGGTTGGTTAGACACATGATGTCTCCAACGATATTTATATGGAGGTACCAAACCCCGGCTGTTTTGCAGTCAATTTGAGACGTTGATAAAGACCAGCAAATCGCTGATATTCCTGTTAGAGATTGTCTGATATTCCTAAAATTTTCATACTCCAAATAAATGCATAGATAAAACCATCCTTATGCTATACTGCGGTTAGTTTAGATGGCAAACAAGTTACATCATCGAGTGGTCATTCTTTCCCTTACAATACCGATACCACTTGAGCTGTATTACTCAAAAACTTTAGTACTATTTTTATGATCTCATAACAGTTGTCATTTCCTCAATGTGCTCAAGAGCACTCAATAAAACCGACATTGAGCTTTCAGTTTTTTATAGCAACAAAAATATTTACGAGCAGTGACGTAAGTAGACCTCAAGTCGTCACCGTATTGGCACCAGAGCAAACATAACAATGAAATAAAACAAATGTAACTACATAAATTCAGAACAATACAAACTAACTTAATGACATAGATATGGGGTTTTGGGGGCTCAAATATCTTTTCGTTACAAAGATTTTAAATGCCAAAAATGTCCCTAAAATGAAATTCTGTGTGCGGCACTGAAAAAAATGTATATTGATAAATAAATATATTTATGAATGAGTGTCTCAACTGCAAAACGCCATCACATTTGTGTAAAAATTCGCCACAGCCTACAAGAACCAAACAATTGGTCAACAAATAGTGACAAAACCAACAAAAGTCAACCCCAAACAAACATCGACGAATTACAAATAAAACAACAATGGAAAATACAAAATTAAAAAAACGACAAAACAAGTCAATTCAAGTAAAAAGAAAAAGCCAACAATAACACTTGAACTAAAATTAAATAACATAAAAAAATTAAAAAAAAAGTGCACGAAGAAAACGCATTGAAAACCAGTCCAATTGCAAAATTTTCAGTGAATCGTTAATTGCGTCATCTGACAACAACAACAGCAACTGTTGTTAACAGAATTTGACTGATTCTAAAATGTAACGCGAACGCAAAACGTTTGCATTGCCAATTGGGTACTGTTGTTGTTATTGTTGTTGGAAATTCTTATCTAATGCACATTACTAGTGTTTGCAAAAAACTGGAGCAGTAAACAGTAGACGACACGGCAATGAGTATTCGGATCGGTCTTGGTCGACTTATTTGATGCGCTGCAATTTTTGGTTTTCAAAAAATGTTGTTCTTTAAGAATTTGTAAAAAAATATCTTTAACTTAATATTTTTGATACGGACAAACAGATAGATTGATGAATAATTAGAAGTTTATACAAAAGGTTTATCAGAACACTTTCCAAATGATGGATGGACAAAAAGTAGGCGTAAAAACTAAGTAAATAGTTGACAGATGGATTGGATGGATTTTCTATTTTTAACTTTCAGGACCAAAATATGTCAGGTATGCAAAACATAAATGTTTTGGATCTCAGTCTGTAGATTCATACATCTAATTTTTTTTCTATTTCAAAGTTCTGAAAGTTCAAAATAGAAATTTTAGTTAAGAGGAGACAATTTTCCTCTTTCATTTGATACCCATTTATTCATCATTGCACAATCGTAAATATTTAGAAAAATATTTGAAATGTGTATGTCCTTAAAATCTTAAAGTCCTTTAAAAAGGTTTTTGGGTCAGAAAATGAAAAACTGACTATGCCAGGATATTATAAATGACCTCTAGTTTCACGTCTATATCAACATTTGGATGGGTCTCGGAAAAAAAAAATTTTTCGCTCGGTGTAATAAATGAAAAGTTGGTGTTTTCACTCCGTGCATCATAACTTTGTCATTTTTCTTTCAATTCTATTGATGTTAGGCTTAATATTTGCTAAAATAATATATCTTTCATCTTAGATTTTAAAACCAGAGGCGATCATTTATTTTATGTATAAAAAAACGATTCGAAAATGTATAATTTTTGAAAATGGTCAAGAAATTCAATTTTTTCAACTTTCATCATCAGTAACTTCCCCAAATCTCATCTGATTTGCACAATCTATATGTCGTTGGAAAGGTTAGTTAATTGCTTTCTGAACGATGGGCCACTTGTGTTAGTTGGATGGTTGGTTTACGAGATATGTGCTCATAATTGAAATAAGAGGGAAAAAACGTGTTTTTCGAAGATTTTTCGAAAACGCTTCTTAAGAAATTTTTTTGATTTTCAGTTTCGTGTTCAGCAGCCGAAGATTAGTCTAAAAAATACTTTTATTTTTAGGAGCATTTTTCGTGTCGAGTAGTGTTATCGGAGATATTTGAAATGATACAACTTCTTTCGAATAACCGATTGATGGTTAATACTAACCGATCGATGGATTGACCATCCAAAAATGTTCCCAACATCACTTTCCGATTGGATGAATAAACAGATTATGGAAGATACAAGTAATGACACAATTATTTTATACAATACTGGTTAGTACTAACCAATTGATCGATTGACCCACAAATAGGCGAAAGTCAAGGAACCGACTGCTTCGAAAGTCCCACTATGTGTGACTTCCTGGACAATCAACCAGATTTATGGATAATCAAGGGATTTATGGATAATCAAGGGACAAACAAAGATCACAACGGTTTCGAAAACTATCCTCGTATCAGATAGAGGAAAAGCTAGTCGAAGTGGTATTGAAACTAGTTTGAAAGTTCTGTAACGTGCTGACTAGTTAGTGAACCAACAGATAGATGGAGTTAATGAGTAATTGTGACAAAAATCCCAACGCTTCCGATTGACAGATTAGCAGTCAAATAGAGAGAAAGCCAGACGAACAGGTATCGCAACTCCTAAAGTTTTGCAACGTTCTAGCCGGTCAGTGGACCAACAGACAGATGGATTTGTTAGATAATTGAAGGAACAGAATTAACAATGCTTACCGAAACTATTTTGCATACTAACCGATTGATGAGTGAACACTTATATAGAGAGAAAGCCAGACGAATGGGTAATTCAACTCATTTAAAAGTTGTACATACTGCTTATCGATTAGTGGAACAACAAACAGATGAATTTTATTTATTATTGAAGAAATGGTGATCCGAATGCCTTCCCAATCTATTGTGGATACTAACCGATTGATGAATGGATATGACTGCCCAGAGAGAAAGCCAGACGAAAGGGCTGTGCAACGCGCACCGGTTAGTGCACCAACAGACAGCTGGATTTGTTGGCTAATTGAAGGAACGGTGATATCAAAGCCTTTCGAAACTATTTATTGTACGTACTAACTGATTGCTGAATGATGGTCAGTCAAATAAAGAGAGAGAAAGCCAACAGATTAGGTATCGCGGTTAGGATTTAGGGATAATTGATGAAAGGAATATTGCGACGCTTTCCGAATCTGTTGTGAATACTATCCATTAGACGTACATATTGATGGATCAATAGATTGCCAGAACCGTCTGTCCGTTCCTTCATAAATCAGTTAGTATACAAGAGTTAAGGTTTTTATCAACCAATTTGCGAAGAGACAGACAGGCAGGTAATTAATTTTACACAGGGCTACTACAATTAGTCAGTATTTTACATACAAATCCATTGAAAGTCCAACAAACAGACACTTAGCCGCCTAGTCGATCAAACAAACATGTCCCAAAATCTACTCTCCTACCAATTCCGATCATAAGCCTTTATAATATTTCATATCCTATAATTTTTCATATCAACCACGCCTCCCTACTAAACTGCCTGACACCTTCAGTGTAGCGTAACGACAACGATATGCCGCCAGATTATGCGAAATAAAAATTTTGCACAGATAAGAAACGATAATGGTGTACTTTTTTTAGACTATTAATACTCGTACGTATATTTCATATTTGTTGTGTTTTTATAAATTTTTTCTACACGAATTTGAAGTGTTTAAATCAGTCATGTTCGCTTAATAGGAAACGACGAGCGCTGATGAATTCAACGTTTTTGTTGGTATGACAGAGCAATAAATTCAATTTTAAGAATTTGTATTTTATTTAATTAAATTTCATGTACTGCATTTATGGAAAGGCATAACTCATGTATGGCTCATTGTACACGACAATGCAGTAATTAAATATGTTTCGTAGGTGGGCACTTAATGAGCCGACAATGCATGAGCAAGCGAAGCGAACTGTTGAGTGAAAATATTGGCGGCCATGACACTGAACCAGACAATGGCATTCAAAGATTTGAATCGCTTTCGACAGCATCAAATATAAGTTGAATGAATGGCTTAATGATTTCCACTACGGAGAGTCCGGGAACACAACAGAGAGTGGCTCTGTGATTTTGTCTAACGTGTAGCGAGTACAACACTTTCGATTTCAGGTCAGTAAAATGCGTGAACAAATGTTTTATATTCTTTTTGGGTGATAATGAGATTGAGGACCTTAATAAAGGACCTTCTTTCACCCGCAAAAATTTGCTTTAACATCACTGTTCAAGGTGCTATTCCGCTATGCTTTGAAGTTAATTGCATTGTGAAAAGCGAATCATGAATTGAAGTCCAAGAGGCAGTTAAGGACAACTAAGCAATGTTTATAACTAAGAACCGATTTTATTATTGGGGAAACCGTAGAAGGTCTCCCGTATGGAGGATGTAGTTTCGAGAAGAAAGGTGATCATCGCGGTACTTGGAAGTCGACGACGAAGAGGGAGACCATGTCTCTGGTGGAAGAGTCAAATTGAGGACACACCGCACATCTTCTCTGGATAAAAAACGCGAAAACTAGAGGCCGTAACCTGTATAGGGTTTACTTACTTACTTAAGGACGATCCAGCCTAGTTACTGTGGTCTAAGAAATCCTACTGTAAGGAAACCCCGCATGAAAATCAAATTCTCACTAAAACTTGAGGTCAACTTGACCTTTGCAATATCTGTCCACAAAGTCTTCATTCTCAAAAGATATTACATCATGTTCTTGAGAGATTTTTTAATATATCAGATAAGTTCTTGGGCTCACGAGAAATGAGGTCATGTACATGAGAGATCTGTGCACAAGATTTTTAGAATCATACTATAGACTGAAGCCTGAGAAGATCTGTCCATAAGGTGTTTAAACCCAAGGGGTATCAAGCTTCAGCGTTGTGAGATCAATTCAGAAAGGATAGCCTCAAGTACTCGTATGAGTCTGTGTGCTTAGCAGATCAGGCCAAATTTTTTGGGCTCATGAGCCTTAGGAAATCTGTTGAAAAAAATGTTTTACCTTATGAGATATGAGGTCATGGCGAACCGTTCGTAACATGCTACGCCTCAAGAGGTATGAGACCAAGTCTTACGAAGATCAGATGTTTTACCTCATGAGGTATGAGTATGAGGCCATGGCCTTGGAAGAACTGTTCGCAAGTTGTTAGCCTCAAGAGGTATGAGACTAAGCCTCGCGGAGATCAGTTTACATTATATTGAATCTTATGAAGTATGATCTTGTCATTAGAAAATCTGTCCAAAGATACTAAGTCTTAGGAAGATCTGTTTACAAGATATAATCCTGAATCCTTGGGAAATCGGTTATGAGGTGTGAGGTCATGGCTTTCGAAGAACTGTTCGTTTAACATGTTTAGCCTCAAAACGTATGAGACTAATTCTCACGGAGATCTGTTTACAAGATATAGAGCCTTAGAAAGTATGATCTTGTTATTAGAAGATCTGTTCAAGAGAGACTAAGTCTTACGGAGATCTGTTTACAGGATATAATATTTAGATTCATATCTTGTCAGCAAGATATTTAGCCTAATGGGGTATGATCTAGCGTTCTTGGGAGATCCGTTAACAAGACTTTTAACCTCAAGGTGTATGAGCCTATGTCCTTAGAATATTTGTTCTCAAAATCTGCTGTCTCAAGATATATGAGGTCAGGTCTTTGAAAGGTCTGTTTTGATCTGATGAAGACATATGAGAAGGCATGTCCTGTAGGCCTGTTCTGGTCCGATAAAGCTATGACTTTAGGAGATTTGTACAGAATGTTTAGCTTTACAAGGTCAACCTTCAGGAAATCTGTAGAAAAAGATGTTTAACCTCATGACTTTAGGAGATTTTTACAGATTGTTTAGCTTCACATGGTTAACTCTTAGAAAATCTGTTGAAAAAGATGTTTAACCTCATGAAGTAAGCAGTCATGTCCTTGCAAAATCTGTTCATAAAATGCTTATCATCAAAAGTTATGAGGCTTCGTTCTTAGAAGAGCTGCCCCCAAGACATTGACCTCTTGAGGTCAAAGCAATAAGAGATATTTCAACACAACTCCCCATATGTAGTTCTGTCAGGTAATAACAGTTGAAAAGAAAGCTAAGCTTACAATGCACGGTTAAGATAATCAAGATGACCCACACAACATAACCTACAAAAGTACTTAAAAAGCAAAATGCCTGTTCCCTCTTTCTCTCTTTCGTTCAATTTATGAAACGATGCACTGTAATTTTACAACAACAAAAACAACCACATCGCTTTGCATACACGGAAAGTGTCCGTTCCGTGTCCGCTAATGGAATTCGCCAGCATTTTATCGATGCAAAGCGGCAATTAACATCGAAATTTATGTTTTTTATAAATAAATCCATGAAATCAATAAAATAATATTTTCCGAACCAATAAACAAAAACAAAAATATCAAAAAACAAAAACCTGAGACACCGAATAAACATATAAAAGAAACAGAAAAGCTGCAACAGACAGACAGGCAGAAGGACAGACGAACAGAAGTGTGCTTTGGAATATTTAATACTTGGCAAGTCGTCGAGTCGAGTTGCAATCGCCGCTTTCTTCACAGATTCATTTGGTTGCTTCTTCTTCTACTTTTTCTACTTATTCTGCTTCTTGTTCATGGTTTGCTTCTTCTTCTTGTGCTGCTGTTAATCCTTTGTTTGATCATAAATTTGGCCAGTCGCGCTTTTGCATTGCCAATTCGTCTGCGGCTGCTGCTTCCTTTGCTGCTATTCACATTCAATGTGTCTTCATCTCTCTATCTTACTCCCTCTCTCTATCTCTCTCTCTCTAGCTGCATGCGTTGGTGTCATCTGTAGCCTTTTATAGCGCTGCTTCCTGGCCGTTTTCGATGTTTTTTTGGTGTTAATTTTTGCGCTTTTGTACGCCGCATCATTGTTTATGCCCGTCGCTGGCTACAGCTGGTTGTTGCTCTCGGTGTTGCTATTGTCGGTGCTAACCGGTGACGGCTTATTGCTAGCACCGTTGTCGCATTACCGGCGCGTTGGATGTATTTCTCATTATTATTTTGTATATTTTGCGTGTTGGCGTTGCGCGTTTTTTATAATTTTTGTATACAACATGGCAATATTTTCACTTTTTTGCTCTTGTTGGCAGTGTGATTGTTGTTGGGCGCATTTATTAACATTTCAAATTATGGCCGAATGCTCATCAGCGTGGCAATGCACTGACAATGCACGTTGCAGCAGCAGAAGTAGGAGAAGAATCTGAGTACGAGGGTAGTTGAAAGAGTAATGAGTCCTGATGGGTAACAAGGAATAACTGGCGGGATAATGGATCTTGCAGAGATCTTCGTTGAATTCTTAGCTATGTGGGAGATCCGTTTAACAGTTGTTGTTGTCATTCCTTGAAATAAGAGTGCTTTTGCACCTACCTACTTGGTCTAACGATATTTTAACTAGTCGATGCATTCCAAAAAAATTCGAAGAGTCGAGTTCAGTCTCCAAAATACTCGTCAGTATCCCTGGGCTCATATCATATCCTATCCTATCGTATCGTATCATATCGTATCGTATCGTACCGTATCGTATCGTATAGTATAGTATCGTATCGTACCGTACCGTATCGTATCGTATCGTATCGTATCGTATCGAATCGTATCGTATCGTATCATATCGTATCGTATCGAATCATATCGTATTGTATCGTATCATATCGTATCATATCGTATCGTATCGTATCCAATCCAATCCAATCCAATCCAATCCAATCCAATCCAATCCAATCCAATCCAATCCAATCCAATCCAATCCAATCCAATCCAATCCAATCCAACCCAACCCAATCCAATCCAATCCAATCCAATCCAATCCAATCCAATCCAATCCAATCCAATCCAATCTAATCTAATCCAATCGAATCCAATCCAATCCAATCCAATCTAATCCAATCCAATCTAATCTAATCCAATCCAATCCAATCCAATCCAATCGTATCATATCGTATCATATCGTATCGTATCGTATCGTATCCAATCCAATCCAATCCAATCCAATCCAATCCAATCCAATCCAATCCAATCCAATCCAATCCAATCCAATCCAATCCAATCCAATCTAATCTAATCTAATCCAATCCAATACAATCCAATCCTATCCTATCCTATCAAACATCCTTCAGATTCGTTATTAATACCACCATCTCTTGTTGCACTGCCTTACTTTTCAAACTACCCTCGTACCCACATATTCCATGTTATCCAGTCAACACTTTTCTTTGCCTTTTTGTGCATAATTTTCTGCTAATTTATGGGCTTTGAAAATGCCATAAAACTGAAATTTTATGCAAGCCATTTGCACCTTTTCCCCTATTCATTTCATTCTACTGAAGCTAAGAATTACTGCAGTGATTTTTTGCCATTATTGAACTGAAAGTCAGCACAACCGAAGACATTTCTTCTAGCTCATAAAAAACTATAAATTCCATTGAAATCTTATTGAATTTCTTATCGCCTTTAGCCTCGAAAAACTTGACTAAATATTTCTCACTTCAAAACAACGCGTCTTGAAAGTCGCTGCGCTGATAGGTTACGAGAAATAAATGCGACTCTACCATTGAAAATCTCGTTCTTAGATTGAAACATTGCAATAGAAAATTATCAATGAACAATAAAAATGCGCACTTTATATACATTGCTATAATATTTACATAGATTCGAATGCATTCGTATGAATTACTGTGCCGCCTCACATCTTAATGGGCGCAATTTTCTACGTTTAGGAGTTTCTGGTGCATTCATATTGACTTTTTCTCTATGTGTCTGCTATTGTTTTTATATATTTTTTATATGAATTGAAATCCATAAGTAAGCATAAAACAAACCATTGCTTTATCGCTTTATCAGCTGTCTATATGCATTAATAGTGTGCTGGCTATTGTCGCTTCCAGGCCGCATCTGTGTTTATGTGCGTCTGTTTATGTTTTTATTCGTAATTTTATTTCATACTACAAACAAGTAGCAACGTTTTTCTAAAAATAAAATATTGTTTGATTGTCTAACGACATTTGAGACATCAGTTGTTTGCATTTATAAGACAAATACTGACGCACATGTACGAGTAGAGGCACCGACTCTGAAAACAACAAGCAATGCTGAAGTTTTCGGCCTTTACCAGCCAGAACGCAGCCTAAAGAAGAAGGGAGCTGTAACCACGGCTATCTCTTCTTCAGAAACGCAGGATTACCTAGTTTCAAAGATTCAGTGTCGAGAAGCCATCGTGTCGGCAAAATGACCTCCCAGTGGTCTCGGGGAATGAAATCGGAGCAAGTCGAGGGGGGACAAAAGAAAGCGGCTAGAATTCACAAATGGCTTTGTTGACCCTGCTAAACTTGCCTTCAAAAGGCTCAGGTCGGCAAAGGTTTTGCTCACGGAAAAACTATTAATTTTTATTGGTTCTTAATAATTTTTTTTAAAGTTTTAAATTTAAGCAAAGTATTTTATTATTATTGAAAAAATACTAAGAGTTAATGATTTAAATTTAAATTTAAGGAAAGTATTTTATTATTATTGAAAAAATCCGAAGAGTTGGGCAAGTTTTTATAATCCAACTATGAAATTATGTGACAATTTTAAATTATAAATTAATGAATTTTTACTACCTAGTTTTTCAATACGTTTCGTAATGATTTAAAAACAAAATCATGGAAAATTTTTATTAATTGTTGTTAGAAAAAATCGAAAATTAATCGATTTCTGAAGTTGTTTTACATTTTTTGTAAAAGTATTCATTTTTAATAGTTTTTAGTACATTTTTTAAGGAATTCAAATACAGAATTTTTTAAAACATTTTATAATTAAAAAAAACTTTTTAGAGTTATAGACATTTATAGTATTGAACTTTTTTTAACCTTTTCATAACAATTAAATTAAACAAATCCAAAGAACATGAAAAGTGATTCTAATTCGTTTCAGGATTTATTTTATACACTTTTTAAATTATTTTGCACTTTCTGTTTGTAAAACTATTCATTTGTATTAGTACTTTTGTTTAGTTTTAAATACAAAATTTTTTTTTAATTTATAATTTAAAAAAATCCTTAGAGTGAGATTAATTCGTTTCTGAAATTATTACACTTTTTATTTGTAAAATATTAATTTGTTATGTTGTTGTTGTTATATGTTTGTTGTAATTTTACGTTAGTAATTTTAGTTCGATGATGAAATTATTTTATACACTTTTTAAATTATTTTAAATTTTTAATTTAAAATATATGTATTAATTTGTATTATTTAGTTACTTTAGTATTTAGTACTCTTTATTCATAAGTTAAAACAAAAAATTGTAAGATTATTAAAATAATTTTAGTTCGATGGTAACATTTTGTATACACATTTTAAATTAATCCACATTTTTTTACTTTTAAAAATATTAATTTGTATTATTTAAAATATAATATTTTTATAATTATTTTAAAATTCTGACAGTGATGTAAGTATTTTTATTTCGTTGGTAAACTTATTTTACACATTCTTTAAATTATTTAAAATTTTGTATTTTTAAAAATATTATTTGTATTTGTTTTAAGAATTTTTTATAATAATTTGAAATACAGAACTTTTTTTAAATATTATAATCATTAAAAAATTTAAAGAGTGAAGTGAATAATTTTAATTACTTTTTGATTTCGTTACTTTACATTGTTTTTAATTTTTTTAACTTTTAATTGTTTAGTACTTTTTTGTATTTAAAGAATAAAGACATTTTAATTTAATTTGATTTATTTAAAAAAATCCAAATTATGTTTAGTATGTTTAAATTACAGATATTTATATTATAGATTTTTTTATATGTATAGTTAATTACTCTTAAAAAATCCAGAAAGTGTTTACTACTTTTACTACAATGATTTTTAATACTGAATTTTTTAAATACTTATTATTTAAAAACAAAAATCTCAAGAATGAGTAAAATTATTTTAATCATTTTTTGAAATTATTTTACAGTTTTTTTTAAAGGAATTAGTTTCTATTAGGTTTATTTTGTTGTACTTTTTTTGTAAGAAGCATTAAAATGTGCTTAAAAAAATAAATGCAAATTATAGCTGTTGAATACACGAGAAGAATTCCTTTATTAATAAACTGCGTAATATGTTATTGCGCAGGAATTCTGCTCGTGCGTAGCAAAAATGCATTGATCGTGTCCGATTGCGTTTGTTTATTTGATGCGCAATGCAGCAACGGAAAAGTCCCGTTAGGCCGCTCAATTGTCTGCTAACTAAAAGGATAGTTTGTGCGCTAGTCGCATGTGTATCCGTTGTCTTGCAGTTGTGTATCTATTGCGCAATGCGTAGTTGCACTTTACTTCTGCGCAAGAAGTTTTACTTCGATTCATTCTTCGCTGATCAGTGCTGGTGACAGGTCGTCAAATAAATAAGTTCTTAAACGAAATTAAAGTGTTTTATTGAAGACTAAATCCAACAGGTTATGGGCCCAGCTCCCGTCCACTTTGTAAATAATCCGTGTAAATATTTTTTGGTGTAAATCAGTGAACTTGGAAAACTTGAATTAATTAATATAAAATAATGGAGAAAATTAAAAGAAACATTAAGCCTTTTGATGGCGAAAAATATTCAATTTGGAAATTTAGAGTTAGAGCACTCTTGGCGGAAACAGATGCTCTAAAAGTGATAGACACTGAAGTGCCAGAAGACATTACGGACGAATGGAGAAAAAGTGAAAGAAATGCTAAAAGCATCATCATCGAGTATTTAAGTGATTCATTTCTTGGCTTTGCAAGTAGTGAAAGTACTGCAAGGCAAATTTTTAAGAACTTAGATCAGATATACGAGCGAAAGAGTTTAGCGTCGCAACTAGCTGTGCGGAAAAGGTTGCTTTCGTTAAAATTAAAGAGTGAATCCCCATTATTAGGTCACTTTAATTTATTTGATGACCTAATTAACGAACTGTTGGCTTCGGGAGCTAAAATTGATGAGATGGACAAAGTGTCTCACTTATTATTAACATTACCACCATCTTATGATGGAGTTGTAACCGCAATTGAAACACTGTCAGAAGATAATTTAACATTGGCTTTCGTAAAGAACCGGTTGCTGGATCATGAAATTAAGTTAAGAAGCGATAATAAAGACACAAGTTCCAAAATATTGCAAGCGATGTGTAATAATAACAATAAAAGCTATACAAATTTCTCGCAAAACTTTAAAAACCAAAATAAATTCAAAACTTTTAAAACAAATACCAAGCCAATTGTGAAATGCTATCACTGTGGTAAAAAGGGACATATAAAAAAAGACTGCTATGCATTTAAAAGGTTTTTGAGTAACAAAAAGAATGAACATGCCAAAGCTGCACAATTTGCAACTACTTCACCGCGAAACGGTTTCGCGTTTATGATAAGAAATGAAGCTGTAATTCCTACTGTCGGCGACGTGTCTTTTCTCCTGGATTCTGGAGCTTCTGACCACATTATTAATAACGAAAATCTTTTCACCGATTGTGTCGATCTGGAGTACCCAATAAGGATATCAATCGCAAAGTGTGGGGAATATATTTATGCTACAAAGAAGGGCATCGTTAGGCTCTGTGATGATTCTCAAAACGAAATTACCCTGGAAGATGTACTTTTTTGTAAAGATGTTCCACAGAATTTAATTTCAGTGAAACGGATGCAGGATGCTGGATTGAAAATCGAATTTGATGCAGGAGGTGTTAAAGTCAGCAAGAATGGTCAAGTAATCATTGATGGTAAATGTGTTCATAATGTTCCTATTATCGAATTTGTTTTAAGCAGAAAAGCGTATGCATCAAATATGGTTAAAAATAATGGTTATCTTTTGTGGCATGAAAGATTAGGACATATCAGTAAAGGAAAGTTCTTGGAAATAAAAAACAAAAATATGTTTAATGATATTGCACTTTTAAAGACTGTGCAACCAACTGATGAATTATGTGAGGCATGTATATATGGAAAACAAGCTAGACTAAGTTTTAATATATCTAAAAATAAAAATTACATTAAAAGACCTCTATTTGTAGTCCATTCAGATGTCTGTGGCCCGATAACACCTTCTACAGTTGATGAAAAGAACTATTACGTAATTTTTGTTGATCAATATACACACTACTGTGTAACTTATTTGATCACCTATAAGTCTGACGTTTTTGCCACTTTCAAAGATTTTGTTGCAAAAAGTGAAGCCCATTTCAATTTAAAAGTTGTAAATCTATATATTGATAATGGGAGAGAATATTTGTCAAATGAGATGCGCGACTATTGTGTTCAAAAAGGCATCAGTTACCACCTAACAGTTCCACATACTCCACAACTAAATGGTGTGTCTGAACGCATGATAAGAACAATAACGGAAAAAGCTCGTACTATGGTTAGTGGAGCGAAATTGGACAAACGGTTTTGGGGTGAAGCTGTATTGACAGCTACCTATTTGATTAACCGAAGTCCAAGTAAAGCGTTGAAAAATAGTATGAGAACACCATTTGAAATGTGGCACAATAGAAAGCCTGATTTAAGATATTTGAAAGTATTTGGTTCGACAGTATATATCCATAATAAAACAAGAAAACGAAAATTTGATGAAAAATCATGGAAAGGTATTCTTGTTGGATACGAACCAAATGGATACAAAGTGTGGGATGTGGCAACTGGAAAGTTTGTGTCAGCGAGAGATGTGATCGTTGATGAAACAAACATGGTAAATTCTAGGACTGTTGTAAAAGACAGAGTAGAGTTGAGAAACTCTGGTAATGAAATTGAATTCCCGAATGAGAGTACGGAAAGGATATCTAATGAATTTGCATTAGATAAACAGCCTAGTGGTGTGGTAACAAGTAAAGAGAATGCCGATCCAGTTGAGACTGGTGAAAATGTATTAGAGAATACTGATGAACACAATGGTCAGCTACAAAACTCACAGTTAAGTGAGGAAAAAAAACGAAGTCAGAAGAAGTGATCGATTGAAGGAACGGCCACAGATATCATACAAAGAAAGTGATTTGTTAGTCAAAAGTTGCATAATGAATGCACAAAGTTTCATTGATAGCGTTCCAAATTCTTTTGATCATATTAAAAATAGAAGCGATAGGTCACATTGGGAAGAAGCAATTAAAGAAGAGCTTGATTCTCATTTTTATAACAAAACTTGGTCTCTTGTATCAAAACCTAAAAATAAGAACATAGTTAGTTGTAGGTGGGTTTTTACAAGGAAATATGACGAGCTAGGCAATCCAATTAGATATAAAGCAAGGCTGGTCGCACGTGGTTTCACACAGGAATATTTAATTGATTATGATGAAACATTTGCTCCAGTAGCAAGAATTTCTAGTCTCCGATTTATATTAGCTTTTGCAAACCAATTTGACTTGAAAGTTCACCACATGGATGTTAAAACCGCATTTTTGAATGGTATATTGAAAGAAGAGATTTATATGACGGCTCCTCCGGGATTATCCTGTGGTAGTGATCAAGTCTGCAGATTGAATAAAGCAATATATGGTCTTAAGCAGGCTGCAAGGTGTTGGTTTGAAATTTTTGAACAAGCATTGAAAGAAATCGGTTTCATGAATTCAGCTGTAGATCGTTGTATTTACATTCTTGATAAGGGTGATGCACATCACAACCTGTATGTGTTATTATATGTGGATGACCTAGTAATAGCAACAGGGAATATTGAAACAATGACCACTTTTAAAAATTATTTGAAGAGCAAATTTAGGATGACTGATTTATTTGAGATTAAATATTTTATTGGGATAAAGATCGAAAGAGTTAATAATAGCGTAAGTCTTAGTCAGTCCGCTTATATCGAAAATGTTTTAAAGAAATTTAAGATGATTGATTCTAAAGCAGTTAGTACTCCACTTCCAAGTAGGCTAGATTATGAAGCATTGAATTCAGACGAAAATTGTGATGCACCGTGTCGTAATTTAATTGGCTGTTTAATGTATATTATGTTGTGCACACGACCCGATTTAAGTACATCGGTTAATATATTGAGTCGATATAGCAATAAAAATAATAAAGAATTGTGGCAGTGCCTTAAAAGAGTTCTAAGATATCTTAAAGGTTCGAGTGATTTAAGATTAGTCTATTCTAAAAACTTAAATTGCAAAGAAATGATAACTGGTTATGTTGATTCTGATTGGGGTGGAAGTGTTAGTGACAGGAAAAGCACTACTGGTTATGTATTTATGATGTTCGAATCATGTATAGTTTGTTGGAATACAAAGAAACAACACTCTGTTGCTGCTTCATCTACTGAAGCAGAGTATATGGCACTTTTTGAAGCCGTTAGAGAAGCCTTGCGGCTGAAGTCGTTAATGAATAGTATACAAATTGAATTGAAAGAACCAATGAAAATATATGAAGATAACCAAGGTTGCATAAGTATAGCAAATAATCCGTCATGTCACAAAAGATCGAAGCATATCGATATTAAATATCATTTTTCACGGGAGCAAGTTGAAAATAAACTAATTAAAATTGAGTATATTCCTACAGATAAACAACTAGCTGATATTTTGACAAAGCCGCTGTCTGGAGCCAGATTTTTAGATTTAAGAAGTAAAATGAATTTGAAATAAAGCATATGAAGGAAAACAAAAAAATTAATTAAAAAAATGTAATGTATATAAGTATGTATAAAAATGTAATATGATATATTGAGAAACAATGTAATAATGTATGGTTTGATTGGGTTTTTCTGGGTTTTCCCAATCCTTGCAACGAATGTTGAACCATAATATTGTCATTCCCCAGATTACACGACTTTTCACCAGCAAATATTTTTTTTTATTAATGTAGAAACATGTGAATCAGTTTGTGGCGATCAATTAATTTTTGAGGAGGTGTGTTGAATACACGAGAAGAATTCCTTTATTAATAAACTGCGTAATATGTTATTGCGCAGGAATTCTGCTCGTGCGTAGCAAAAATGCATTGATCGTGTCCGATTGCGTTTGTTTATTTGATGCGCAATGCAGCAACGGAAAAGTCCCGTTAGGCCGCTCAATTGTCTGCTAACTAAAAGGATAGTTTGTGCGCTAGTCGCATGTGTATCCGTTGTCTTGCAGTTGTGTATCTATTGCGCAATGCGTAGTTGCACTTTACTTCTGCGCAAGAAGTTTTACTTCGATTCATTCTTCGCTGATCAGTGCTGGTGACAGGTCGTCAAATAAATAAGTTCTTAAACGAAATTAAAGTGTTTTATTGAAGACTAAATCCAACAATAGCATTAACCATTAGTTAGTGATATTTTAATAATTTACTAACATTATTCTCAATGTTTATAAAAATATATTTTTTTAATTAGTTTTCGTTTAGTACTTTTTTTAAATAATTTAAAATAATATTTTTCACTTTTTATTTATAAAAGTATTAGTTTGAAGTAGTTTTTAATATTTTTTAATGATTTAAAATACAGAATATTTTTCTAATATTTTTAATTATTTTTTTAAATCCAGAGAATGTTTAGTACATTTTGTAATGATTAAAAATACAGATAATACTAATAATTATTTTTCTTTAATCCAGAGAATATTTAGTACTTTGTATTAAGCTAATGTATACAATTTTTAAAATAATAATAATTATTTTTTTTAATCCAGAGAATGAGGAAAGTAAATTGTTTATGAAGTATTAGTTTTTATAAGTTTTTTTTGTACTTTTTTGTAATAAGTATTAAAATTTGTTAGAAAAAAATTCATGCAAAATATAGCATTAAGCATATTTAATGATTTTTTAATGAGTTGTTACAGTTATTCTAAATTTTTATTTATAAAAATATATCATTTATAACGAGTTTTCGTTTAGTACTCTTTTAAATAGAATTTTTTTTTGTTAAAGTAAAGTATTAGTTTGAATTAGTTTTTAGTATTTTTTTAAAAATTTAAAATACAGAATTTTTTTAAATATTAATAATTATTTTTTTTAAATCCAGAGAGTGAGGAAAGTAAATTTTTTATGTAGAAGAATTAGGTTTTTTTATTTTTTTTGTACTTTTTTGTAATAATTATTAAAATTTGTTAAAAAAAATTTATGCAAAACGTAGCATTTAGCATTAGTTAATGATTTTTTAATGAGTTATTAAAGTTATTCTCAGTTTTTATTTATAAGTATATATTATTTTAAATAAGTTTTCGTTTCGTTAATTAAAAAATTATCAGAAAAACATCGTAGAACAATGACATACCGTTTTTTGATTTTGTATTTTTTATGATTGTTTTTATTATGTTTTTGTTTATTTATTTTTAGTTGTATTGTTTTATTACTTTTGTATTTTTTGAATTTGTTTTCAATTTTGTTTCTTCTTTTTTGTTTTGTGACAAATTCCATTCACAGCTTTTTCACATATTTTACAAACCACAATACACGTCTGGCCGCACCATAAACGCTCATGACACCGAATAATGCAAATTGTGGTTTTTCATAAATTTATTTAGTGAAAATAATACACAGACACTCGATGGCGATGGTGTATGGGCGAGTAATTCTAATTTATTAACACTGCCAAAAAAACAAAAAGCAAGTCTTGAGGCTCAAGGCGCCAAGCGTAGGAACACATATCGACTGGATTTTGGCAGATAATTTTTACAGAAACTTTTATGTGGCTGCAACATTAATCACGAGCTGCGGTCGCGCATAGAACAAATGCGCGGTGTTCGCCTTGACTTGACGGCGTTTTTTGCAATTTCAATTTTCTTTTTTTGCATTTGGCACTTTTAACACGATTTGGCGCGCTCTCGTGTCGGCGAGATAGCACACAGCATATTTAGCATAATTAAATGCCGCACACCAAAAACAAAAACACGGCGGCGTCTATTTGCAGTGCGAGCTCCGTCTAGTCGTGTGTACGTCCATTTGCCGGCTCGTTATGCAAACGTTGAATGTATTTTTCACTCTTATTGTTGTTGTTGTTGCTGCACATGCGTTGAACTTGAACTTGGCAGCGTACAGGAGCAGCAACGAGTCGTATCCGTAGCCGCCGTGAAGCATGCGCAAAATAATAATAATAAAAACGCCGGCGCGCCGTTCGCCAGATACCGACCATAAACGGGCATTAAGCGCACAACTAGTACGACCGACCGAGCGTCGCACCGCCGCTGCTACTCGAATTTTGCGCGCATCAAATGCGAAAATGCATTTCATTTTCTGTTGTGCTGAGCCGCGTTTAGTGTAAGGATTTACTTTTATATTTTTCTACTTCATTTGCTTTCCTTTAATCTTTTCAAACTTACACGCACACAACCTACAGACGCGCACACACACACACGTACGCGTGCATACACGTAGCGTAGCGTAACGTCCGCAGTTCGTTTGAATTTAAGCTAAAGTCGCGATCGACTGAATGGCATTTGGCAAAGTTAGCAGCGAGCGTGCACGCTGCTCGCATGTGGTGAATTCCAACAGCTGTGCGAGGTTGTGGTGAGGTTGGGCCACTTCGACTTCAAGTCACTCCAGCTGCGAGCATAATTGGCTTCAGTGCCGGTTAACGTTGCGCTTGTTGGCGTTTAAAAGCGAAATTGAAAACGAAATGAGTGAGAAAAACGTTGGAGTGAGGTGCACTCAACCGACACATTCGCTCACAATTCGAGTGCAACTGTAGCGCACTGAATGCAGATATTGTTGGGGTAGACTTCAGGCCCGGCCGCACAGTGTTGCGCGATCGTACAAATAAAGCTAAATAATAGTAAACACTGCGCAGACTTGGGGCCATGAAAAGCAAATTCGGACACCGGGAAAGTTCAGGAGCACGAACCTTTGCACTTAAGAACCTTTTTCGATTAAAAAAAATGCATACAACATACATAAAACTTTATCGAGTCGAGCACTGATGCCCTCTATGACGAAGTGATCCTATGACATGGTAACCCTTATGGCATTGTGCCCTCTACGATGTGGTAATCCTTCTGGCATGGTGACCCCTATGACATGGTGATCCCTATGACATGGTGATCCCTATGACATGGTGACTCATATGACATAGTAACTCCTATGATATGGTGACCTTGGTGACTTCAGCGAGTAATCTAATAGAAGTACAACTCAGATGTCTTGTCATGGAAAACTTCGGGTAAGGTACGTGCCGAAGTCTGGATCTCTATGATATGGTGATCCTTATGACATGGTGACCCCTATTACATGCTGACCCCAATGTCATGGTGACTCCTACGACATGGTGACCCCTATGACATGGTGATCCCTATGGTGCCCTCTATGATGGTGGTGATCCCTATGACATGGTGATCCCTATGACATGGTGACCCTTATGGCATTGTGCTTTCTACGATGTGGTAATCCCTATGGCATGGTGACGCTTATGACATGGTGACTCATATGACATGGTAACTCCTATGATATGGTGACCTTGGTGACTTCAACGAGTAATCTAATAGAAGTACAACTCAGATATAACACACATCTTGTCTTCTCATGGAAAACTTCGGGTGAGGTACGTACCAAAGTCTGGATCTCTATGATATGGTGATCCTTATGACATGGTGATCCCTATTACATGGGGACTCCAGGCTAACTTAAAAGAAGTAAAACTCCGCTATAAAAGATTTTGCTTTCTTCATGAATAATGTCTTGTTAGGCACGTTCCGGAAACCTTGTACTCAAACCCAGTGACTTGGTGATCCCTATGAAATGGTGACGCCAGCGACTTGGTGACCCCTATGATATTGACCAAGGTGACCTCAGCAAGTAAAGAATAACCTCAGTTGAGGAACGGTGAGGTGCCATCAAGGTTTTTTCGATGGTGGTTGAATAATGAACAAAGTACAAAACATTGGACGACACAAATGTACAAAACCGGGGAGTAGAAATAGGAGGAACATAGGTACAGAAGGAGATCCAAAGGATGGGATTAGAGGTGGAATTGACAGATCACTAAACACTGCGCCCATTCAGTCAAATGGATCCTGCAAGATCAGTAGAACACTTTGGTCAACATAGAAAAGGAAAGATGAAGCACAATAGATGCCTGAATATGGAATTCTGCTAGGTCAGTACATCACTTGGACCAACATAAAATTGGAATAGACGAAGGACAAAAGAGGCCTGAGAAAATAATCCTACAAGATCAGTAGAACATCTTGGCCGACGTTAAATAAGAATAGAAGTAGAGCACAAGATGCTTGAGAATGGAATTCTAAAAGATCAGTAGAACACTTTAGGACTTTATAAGAATTGATACAGAACAATAGATGCCTGAGAAGGGATCAATGAAACACTTTGGCCATGGACATAAAATAAAAACAGGGCCGCATAGGTCTTAACTAGAGAAGACCAGGATGTTGCAAGACTTACAATGTTAATTTAGGCCATTGGCCCTTTAAATACCAGTAAAAGCTGTTAAAGAAAGCCCAATGAGCAAGAAACTGTCCATCACTTCTTCAGTAAATCCATTTCCTTCTTCAAGAGGTGGAAGACATTGGGTAACCCAATATTATTAGGTTCCGAAGAGGCAACGAGGATTTATGACTCGTCTTCATTCATCACTCGGACCTTGTGTTGGACTATATCTCTTATCTTATCTCTTATCTCTCTTGGAGATACTGACTGACGTCCTTAGAGTACAAATTGGGAATAGTGGTAACAAAACCTGATAGTTGATTCTCGAAACAAAGCCACTGGGGCTAATGCAACCCGTTGTTGGGGACCTCAAAAAGATCTGCGGACCTCAAAAAACAGCAAATTTTATTTACAAAGGGCTTTTCGGTTACTTTATAATTTAAGGTCTTATGGTTATTTTAGGTTAGCTAGGGAAGCGTGTGTGCGGCACAGATCGCACTTCCACTTGTATGATTACTTTGCTTTATTTGATTTCATTTTTGATGGCTTTGTTACACTGTGCGTTGTCCGTTCGCCGGTTTATTTGCACATGTTGTAGCGCAAATGGTGCGACATTGTTGTTGACGCTGTCGTTGTTGTTGCTTAGAGCTGATAAAGCACCGCGTGTTTATGGGACGCTACTCGACCATATGGTGAGTTGAGTTGTTTTCCATTGCGCTCATTTAGGCCGCTCGCAGCACGTCAACATTTGTCCCACAATCGTCAAATGCCGGCAAATTTGTTTATTATTTTCAATTTCCCCACACAGCATTTTTGTTTGTTTAAATTTAAATTTTTTCATTTTTTGTTGCTGCACTTTCTGTTTATTTGCGCTGCGTCTGCGTTGGCTGCCCACAGCTGTGCACTTGGACACGCAAATGTATAATCAATGCTTTGCACTTTTTGCCACGATTTATTCAATCAAATCAGCGCTTCGACTTATCAGCGCACCAGCTTCCATTCCAGCTGTGTTGAACGCTGACCAGCCGCAGCCGTAAAAGCGGCATCCAGTCTGCCCATTCACTCAGCGCCGATTGTCTTTCCACTGCTTTTACAGCGATTCAGTCGATAGCAAAGACACTTAATTGCTGTCGATAGTGTGTACCCACCGATTCTTGGCGCAAATATTTGAAGCCAATCTTATCGGCTCGACGCACTCACTGCGCAGAATTAACGATTCGTGGTGGCCGTAAATTCCGTTCGAGTGCTTAGACGCGCAATGTAAAGTGCGCTCGTCGATTACACGTTCGATATTAATATTCATTTATTAGTGTTGGAGACTCAGTGATTTCTATCAGGAGACAAAGAAAGCAACTATGGACTAACATAAGAATTGTCCTAGTTTTAGATGGGGTTCTGGGGGGTTCGAAAACAGTTTTGAAAAGCTTGTGGGATTTGCTAGATTTGAGGTGCAGAGACCCGGTGTAGGAGCCGTAACAAGCTTAACGAGTTGGAAAAGTTGCGTCATTTTGGAGACCTTCCTTCAATGAGGTTTTTCTCAAATTTCCAGGTACAACGGGTAGCGCGTTGGCTTCTCATACCGAGGCCCTAGGTTCGAATCCCAACTCGAGCTGATGAAACGCTGGTCTACTTCTATCGCTATCACAATGGGCCTCCGAGTAAGCCTCATATATACACAGCCACCATAATCTAACCTCGCCTAGGTTTGAAGTTCCTAGATAAGAAGCTGGAACCACTTTTTGGATTTGGAAAAATATGCCATTTTGAAAACAGTCCTTCAATCACGATTTTCTCAAGCTTGTAGTGGAATTTTGGGACCTTTAGATTCATTAATGGAATGCTCGAAGAAAAATGCTTGCTAGAAGATAGAACCCTTTTGAGGTGCTTGGAGACCCATTTGAAACATTTGGGAAAGTAGGCCATTTTGGAAACGGTCCTTCCTTGACGAGTTTCCTATGTTTCCGGGAGGATTTCTGCATCGTTGAACACATTTCTGGAAATCTCGAGAAATATACTTAAAAATAGAACCTGTTTGAGGTACTTGTAGTTCCCAGTTGTAAAACTACAACCATTTGAAAGATTTGGAAAAATATGCCATTTTGGTATCACGATTTTCTTAAGGTTGTAGTGGAGTTTTTCGAACTTTAAGTCCATTTATGGAAAGCTCGTGAAATTGACTTGAAGATAGAACATTTGGAAAAGATTTATAAATATTAAATCATTTCCAAAGCTTCGTTAATAGGAAAATATCATTTTAACACTAAGTTTCTCATCGTAACATTTCTCAAATATTAAACAACAAATCAACTGTAATAAGGTAAGGAAAGTGAAATAGGAGACCACAAATGAGATCAAAAATCCCATCACAGATCACAAATATCAGAAATCACTTTAGTTACTCTAAAATGCAATCAAATTGAATCGAATGAAAACTGAATTCCCCTGAAAATCAGCCTTGGCCAGCGAAAGGTGCAAAAATTGCCCGCTTGCAACGAATTTATCACAGCACCACATTTGAGCCTAATATTTCGCCTTAATACGCAATTTATCTCTCAATATTAATCATTGATTTATTTAGTTTGACACATTCGGCTGGCAAAGTGGCGCGACGGGCAGACCAACGAAGCGTGTGGCGCTCGCCTGCGAAAATCCCACAAACGTTGCAACTGCAACTATTGAATATTTTGGCCATTAAGCCGCCAGTCGCCGTTAGCTACGCAATAGAAATGAAAAATTATCGAAATGCGGCAAAGACGAAATAAAAAAACAAACAGCCAAACGTTGCATAACATTTTGAATTTATGCAAATCAACAGGATCAGAGGTGATAATTTATGGCTTAACGGCGGTGAGATTCGCGCAGGCAGTGCCTAATGTATTAACCCATTGGAGCACACAAACACACACACGTAAAATGTGTGTGTGTGTGTGTGATTTTTTGGCAACAATTGCACTCGACCGACTTTTCATTTCGACACCTCAATTTAGTTTTACTTGATTTTTTTTTTGCTTTTCGAGCTGCGCTCTTTGTATGCTCAGCGTTTGATGAAGGTTTCTTTTTATGGTTGAGGAGTATGGAAGCTTTGGTACTTTGATAAATGGCCTTTTAAAGAGTTTATCTGTCCGCCGCAATGAGTTAATAAATCTCAAAAACGGCGCATTGTGAGAGGTGGATGTGTGTCTTTTGCTGCCTGCCTGTGGGACTGTCGGCTGATTAGTATGTTCATAAAAATGTTGAGCAGTTGTTATGAACTCTAATGAGTGTGGAGAGACTTTGAGAGTTTAAAGCACTCGAGGACCCTTCGAGCTGGTAGTCAGAAGAGCCTCCGTAACAGCTAAACTTAGTACCAGCTGATGTCTGCATGGACAATACGCCCTCCTTGGTATGAATCGAAGCTTATCTAAACATTTGTTGTACATTGGATCCAGCCTTCTATTGAACTAATAGGAATTATGCAAATGGGGCATTGGGCCCTCCTTGGTACGACTCGAGACCTATTGAAAAAATTCGGGTCAAAGGGACTTTATTCCCCGTTCTCTCCTTGGTCGAAGTTGAGGTCATCTAAGCCTCTGGCGTAACTCCACCGCTGGACTAAACTATACGCTCACTTAACAATATTCCCTTCGGTATCAATGGGAATACTACGAGAGTGATCTCCTACCTTACTAGGAATTGAGGCTTATCTATGTCTCTATCGTCCTATAGCCTCGGCATCCGATTGAATCAGTTTATATAATGTAAACGGAACATTGCTTCCTCCTAGAGAGCAAGACTATAGGTCGCTGTAGCTGTCGGATTATAGGTTCCTATTGAAACGCAACTCTACCTTGGGACGAAGCTTAACGCGCACTTAAAAATACATTCTCTTCGGTGGGAATGCAGATACTATGAGAGTAATCTTCATCCTCAGTAGGGATCGGTGGAAATGCAGATACTACAAGAGTAATCTCCATCCTTAGTAGGAATCCAGGCCTATCTAAACCTTTGTAGTGCCTTGGGTGCCCAATTAAACCCCCGGTCGGTTCTGTGAGTGGAACATTATTGGTTCCTCGGTAGAATATAGATTAATCTAAACCTCTGCCGTACTACTGGTCCGATATCCGATTGAAACGCAACTCTACCTCGAGACGAGGCTTTAAGCGCACTTGAAAACACATCCTCTTCGGTAGGAATTGATGTCCTGTGAGAGTAATCTCCACCCTTACTAGGGATTGAGGTCAGTATAAACTTTTGTAATGCTTTGGGCTCGGCGCCCGATTAAAAGAATTGAGATAATGTGATTAGGTTAGGACCTAACTTTTCCTCCATGATAGGGTTCGACGCCTATCGAAACCTTGCTGCTCCGATACTCGATTAAAACGCAACTCCATGCCAAGACCAAACTTTATGTACAGTTGAAAAGGAAAACTATTTAGTATCATTGGACAAAATGCGATTGGGTTATTACTACTTTCTCAGTTATGATCGGAGGTCTTTAGGTAGGCCTTGTTCTGTTGTCTGATTATAAAAATAAGATGGAAATGAAGCTGAAGGTCACTGAAAAAGATGGAGAAACTTAACCATCACTAACATCTGACATCCGAATTAATCCGAATCGTTTTAGTGTAATTTTAAATCGAACCAACGCCAACTGATGATTAGCAAATTTCGTTCACATTTTCGTTTGATTTATTGTCTCCAACTATTTACTGTAGAGTAGCCAAAAAGTTACTTTCATTGCATCTACACACAACTGCCTCCTTAGCCATCGGTGCAACCATTCGATCACTTGGCATTCACGAGTTAGACGATTCCAATTCCACACCGATTCAACACTCCATCAACAGCTAAATGTCGTCCGTTCATCCTGGCCAATGGGCGTTTAAATTAAATTCTCCTCGCGGCTTTCATTTCGCCAGTCAGATAAGCCTAGTAACGGTACCGCGGACCGCGTACCGTTCGAAAAACATACGCCTCCAGTTAACAAGCGCCGTGAATCGCCGCTCGCTGACTGCTCAGTCGGTCTGGTTGCATTTGGCCGGTTCGTCTGTTCGTGCTTGCGCTCGCTAATCACGCACAGCTGTCAGTCCGTCAGCCAAGCAGTCGGATGTCTTACCCTGCACTGACCGTTGTTGACTTGCATATTTAGCTGCCGGTCATATTTTAATCCTCGATTAAGTTGTTGCCCAGTTGAAATTTATTATTTTGGCATGCGAAAGCAACTAAAGACGTTTCAATTAAATAATTGATATGAAAAGCAGCTTAAAGTGCAGCGCCGCTCGACGAAGGCTTGAAGGCACTGCGTGATAATGCCAAACGGGTTTTGTTGTTTGTGGCTGGAATGAAGAAGGATGCGCAGAGAGATTCATGAGGAGGCACAAGTTTACGTTTATGTGAAGCCTCAATCAATAAATTTAACAAAATCAAAACAGTGTCTTACTTGATTTTCGAGTTATCGACAAGTGACATTTAAAAACTTGGCTTATTTATCTAGTTTTATGGCCAAATGCATATTGGTGTAGAACTTCTAATCAGATTATTTATAGTCTGCATCAAATTCTATTTCCTATTTTATTTTAATATAACTTCTCAAAAATGTTGTGTCACAAAATATTTAAAACCAAAAAATTCCTTCGAATCAAAAATAACATAGTGAACTAGTCTCAAATTAAAATAAAAAATATATTTTACTTAGAATTTTAGTGTCACAAAAAATTTGGGACACATACAAATTACTTTACCAGTCGGAAAAACTACTACAAATACACAAACCGGTCAAATTACAACAAACTAAGATAAAACGAAATATTTTGCATACAGTTGCTATGTCACAAATGTTTGGGACACAAAACCGCTTGCTTTACGTTAGGAAAATTTTTAAAACTCATATGTGTCAACTTGTCTCAAATACAATTCAGAAGGAAAGAATGTACACACAGTTTATGCGTCACAAAACTTGGGACACATAGCAAAAAATGTGAAAATTGCAAAGAATGAACAAAAACAATCAGAAAAACTGATCCAAAACATAAAGAAATCAAACAACCAGAATTTACACTTAAAACAATATTTTACAAACAGAAACAGACCAAAAAAGCATCAAAACATAAATGGATAAATTTAACATAATCTTATTCAAAAATTATAGTTTTATACTCGTTTTCGTTGTCACAAAAAATTTGGAACACCCAAAATTGCATAAAACTGCCCAGAAAACCATAAACGAGTCAACTTATCTCACCAATTTGTCTTTTACACATATTTTCTGTGTCACAAAAAATTTGTGACAGCAAACAAATTTTGCAAACGGTCAACAAAACCTTTAAACAGTCGGAATTCATAGTGCCAACTACTAAAAAATATTAGCAAACTATTTATGTGTCACAATTCCTCGAAACCCTTACATTTCCAATGATTTTCTTAGTGCTGTGCTTGCATATGCATACATTGTATTTATCTACCGTCATTCCGTCATTCAGACTGTGCTAATTTATGTGCCGCTGTTAAGGTCACATTTGCATCTACCGTTCAAGTCAAGTTGGGAATTGTTGAAAATTCGCTTGGCAAACATCGAATGGATACCGACGACACACAGGACAATGTGCTGAAAGTAAAAGGCACAAGACAATTCTTTTGATCTCACGTTCCTGTTCAGCGCTTACTTGTGTAGCCGGAGGGGGAGCCGGCAGACGTTCTGTCAGTTGACTAGTCCAATATTTATTTACAATTACCATTGCTTGCAATGCAGCTGGAGTGCTTGTGGTTGAGTAGAGTATTTATGCAGACAAATGTGAGACCTTTTACTTTTTTGCATTCATTCTCAGTGGCATAACTCGCTTTGAAGAGGCAAATACAATGGGGTGAGTTATAAAATTGCAATTCTTATGCAAAGTTATTGTTGTGGAAAATGGGAGAACTTTCAAATCAAAGGCATAAATGATGGAATCCGGTTGTGTTATGGTTAGACAGGCCTACAAAACATAACCAATCGGTCGCTATAGAAACTTCTTATATTCTACTTTATAATAGAGCAGGTTAGGTGGGATCAAAGACCAGAGAGGGCATGCACAGATACCCAGTATCGTTAGCGATTCTGGATGGGATTTCGTTTCGGAGTCGTTTACCTACTAGTAAAAACATTTCATCAACTTGAAAGAGTATTTTTGTAATAATCTTGGGTCTTTCATCTGAGATCTTCAACTAATAATACTCAACATTTAACCCTCAATAATTTTGGACTCATTGACCTCAACTCTAGAAACTCGGAGTTGAAAACTGATATTTAAAAGATTCAAGAAAGTAAAAATGCTGTCAATTCGAAAGTCTTTGCGAGATGTGGCTTGAAGAATTATCTCTTAATATATCACAGCTTTACATTTCTTGCAAGTAAGGATGGGAAACGATGTGCCAAACGTTGGGTTTTTCTATTCAACTTTATACAATCTTATTTGAGATAGGGAGGCCCGAAAGAAAGCAACAGCAAGAAAGACCGCGGACTAGAACCTACCAGAGGAAGACCGCTCTGTAAGCCTCGGGTGCTCTGGAGAAGTAGGGCCGACTGTGAGACTGGTCACCTCGACTTAAGCTGAAAGGAGTTAAAAACCAAACTAGGAAGCGCCTAGGCGTGATTGATACCCTACGTGCCGTTTGGGATTCCATGAAGCAAAAAACACAATAAATACCATTAAAGAATTTTGTATAAATATTTGAAAGCCAGAAGAAAGAATTTCATTACATGTCACACCAAAAGGCCAAGTACGCCTGTACAGCAACAATTCCGTCTCTCATCGTTCCCACTCTTAGTACAATTTAATGATTCCGCCCAGCCATTGCCGTATGCCACACAATTACAAGTGAAATTAATAGCTGAAATTATTTTCATACAATGCGCCATGAAGAACGCCATCAAGTGAGCCGAACGCTTTCGAGCTGTCAACTCTGAAGTGTCAAAACATGAACAAGTGAACAACGCACAAACGCCAACAGAAGGCAACCAACTAAGCAATCAAGCAAGCGAATATGTAGCAACAATAACAACAGCAACAACTGCCCTGACAACCACACGATGTAAGATGGAAGAGCTTTAACCCTTAAATGCATGGTGTAACTTTGAAGATGCAATCAATTCTTTTAAGATTGTGAACAGTTTTTTAAACTAACAAAGCATTTAAAAAAAATCATAAATTTCCAAAAAGGTTTTTGTATAAACCTATACATTCCTTTCACCAAAATCACTGTTCGTTGGCATTCAAGGGTTAAGTTGTCACCAGCAGCCAGGCAGCTAGTCAGTCCGGTAATCAAGTGGAAATTATCTTCCACTTTTGGCGACAGAAATAGAAAGTATGCGCGACGTGGCAAAAAGAAGAACCAACAAATAAAATGCCAAAAAATTAAGCCCGAAGCATCATTTGCTTGGCCTGAAAATAGGCACAAAAATTGCTCGACATGCGGCGCAGAACATTTGATGGAACGCTATGCGGCTCCAGGAAGAAGAATCGCAACCACTGACAGCCGTCTCGAGTATTCACATGCTCCATCAAATTTGCATTGTCACATTTTGTATTTTGTGCTTTCATGTCGTCACAGTAAAGTGTGTTGTGTGTCTTCGGTATGTGAGTGCATGTGTGTGGGTGTGTGAGTGTCTGTGTCTGTGTCTGTACGTATGAATGAATGATGTACTTGATCTGCACTTTATCTGAGCCAATGAACCTGAACTCCATGCAGCAAGAGACAGTTGGGCGATGTTTTCGTCGTCAGACGAAGTTATGGCTTCATAGATCCTCAATGTGAATAACATCCCTTCAGCATAATTCTTTTTTTAATACTGAAAGCAGACATAGAACTCTGTAATTTGTGGTTGATTCAGAAATTATATCGCCTACTAAAATACTTAGTTGGAGCTTTTGACGGAGCTTAATAGAATAGATCACCCAGTTTGTCAAAGTAGAACTCACCCGGGTGAGTTTTCCTTCTAGCAAGTGCAGAGTACCCTTTTATTCTCTTCCTCATCCATGCAGCTCTTGCAGAAATCATTACAAAGTACCAAACAGGATCCTCATTAGAAAATAGTCCCAACCTTCTAGCTTGGGTGCCTATTGAACGGTGACTAAAACACCAATCAAGGTTCTCTTTAGAAAATACCATCAGCATGATGCATCTAGCATCAGTGCCTATTGAACAGTGACGGAAGTACCAATCAAGATTCTCATTAGAAAATAGCCTCAACCTTCTAGCCTGGAAACATATTGAACAGTGACTCAAACACCAATCAGGATCCTCCTTAGAAAATAGCCTCAACCTTCTACGGTGGAGTCCTATTGAACAGTAACCGAAACACCAACAAAGATCCTCATTAGAAAATAGCGCCAACCTTCTAGGATCTATTGAACCTATTGAACAGGACTAAAACAGCCTAAACCTTCTAGCCTGTGTGTCTATTCAACGGTGACCAAAACACCAATTAAGGTGCTCAGCTGGTCCCTGTCAAAAAAAAGAAGTTCTCTATAACATCGTAAGTTAGGAAATAATCAGATTTGGCACGGAGTGAAATCATTATTTCTACTCTCTCATCTGGAGTTAGTTTATTTTATGGAACTCGAATGCGTTCGAAGCTTACAAGTGGTTCTCGAACGTTGCAAGTTCTCTAAAATATCGGAGGTTAAGATATTTCATCAGAAAAGTCAAGATCTCTTATCAGGAATATTAAGATCTCTTATCTGGAATCAGTTTCTTTTACGGAGCTCAAATGGGTTCAAAGCAAACAAGTAGTTCTTGAAGTTTACAAGTTATTTACAACATCGAAGGTTAAGATCTCACATCAGGAACTTTAAGATCTCCCATCGGAAATCAATTTGTTTAGGGACCTGGAATGACTACGAAGTTAACAATTGGAAAAACTAGAAAATCCTTTGTGACTTGGTGCACAAAAACTCAGATCTTTATGACAAAGAATACTTGTAAAAAAGACCACTTCCATTCTTTAGGACATAAAATATCCAGTTTCTTTGGACCTCATCTTTATTGTTGCCACTACAATTTACCGCTTTACTGTAGTGGCTGGAATCCACAGAAATAGTAAAAATAATGTGGTTTTAATCCCTCGAAAAATTTATGATATTGTACTGAACTCAGATCAATTAACTGGACTCTGATCAAGAAGAAACTTAAGTAAAAACAAAGAAGATGGCCTCAGATTTAACCTGTCCCTCTCTGAGGGATGTAGGATAAAAGAAAAACGCCTCGAAGTTTAATAAACTGCCAATCTTTCTGACCTCTTTCTGATTGGTGGTTGACAACAAAGACCTAATTCGCTTCATTACATGTTCAGCCTGGTTTTAAGAAAGAAGAACTGAGTGATCCTGTAGTGCTGCTCTAGTTCCAGACCTGCCTTTACCCACTCACCCACCTAGGAGATCTGAGCAATTAATAATTGAGGCATGTAAGTTTTTCTGTGAACATTTTACAGATCCATTTAAACTAAGAGCATCTAAAATCCAGACTAAGGTCACGCATTACATTCTAAAAAATACCCCAAAACCTGCATAAATGTCTAAAGTCAGCGCTAGTCTTAGGATTTGCTACGAGTTCAGACAGGCATTGCTCCGAAACTTATCACAGACCCAATGAATCGCACTTTTGTGATTTGCTGCGTCATTCACTTCGCTTCACTCCACTCGAATGGGCAGCAAATGCATTCGCAACTCTTACACCTTTCCCAACCTTGATGGAGAGGTCATTAGTAGTGCTAGGATGAGTGTGCGACCGTATAACATAACCTCACTTTGTGTCGCTTCAAATACTTGGCGAATGGATGCAGCTAATAACAATTTGAGTAAACATAGCGCGGCGCAAATGTGGGCAAAGCCAGCGACACTGACTGTGCTTGGGCAACATTGGCAACACTGGCAGCGAGCATGTGGTTGCAGTCGGCTGTGTTGTTGTTGTGCAGTGCTTTATGCCGGCAATTTGGAGTCAACCAATTGGCGCTCCGTCATCGGCCATCTTCGCATTCTCTGGTGCCCATATTCGGTGTGCTGTCCGCCTTCTTCCCCCCGGACTCGCAGTCCCACAGCAGCAGCAGTGGCAGCCGTGTGCGAACAGCCAGAACAATTGCAAACAAGCCTACTTCATTGCGCCAACAACTACATGCAACACTAACAACAATAATAATAGCAACAACAACAGCAACTATCACTGCAGCGCCGGCAACAACTGGCAGCCGCAAAGTTGTGGTGGCAACAGTGGCGTCTAAAAATAGCCTTCACCTTGTAACTGCCGACACAACAAAAACAACGCTAACAACAAACGCGCCTGGAAGAGTTGTGTGAAGTAGCTTGGAGTTTCCGCAATCATTTATGCACGACACGTTTCGCTGAGCGCGCAACAAGATGCACACAGCCGCCACCGCAGCCGCAACCGCAGCCATCGCCAAAAGTCCAACAAAAATTGTGTGCAATGCGAAATATGCAATTGGCGAGGGTTGCCAAAAGCAGCACCCAATGCAGTCCGCACTGCTGCCTCGCGTCTGTGTCGGCAACTGCAACTGCTGCAACGCACCGCCTTGCGCGCAGTGGCCTGCAGCCCACAGGCGGCCGTTGTCGGATACGCGTCGCACTCAGGCAGTCGTGCTGCAACTGCAGACTTGACAGCGACATCGATCGCATCTCAAAAAGCGTCTGCTGGCTCAACTGTCTAAACGCGCGTTCACTACTCGGTCTGTCTGTATGTCTACTTGTCGGTCTGTCTGTCGGTTGGTCTATCCCGCTGCTGCCTACACACACACCAGAGCCACTAAGGCGTTCAATACTGAAGCATTTTGGATGCTTGGAGATTTCGGGATTTGAAAACAAGAACGCGTGATTCCTACTGAGACTTTTCGGCATTTTTCAAGTCTTCATTGTATGTAACTTTTTCAACTGAAAATTTTCAAGGCTTGTAAAAATGTTTTGTATAAACAAGCACATACATTTTTTATATAAAACTATTTTTTTATGTTAAGCAATCGTTAACCTTTTAAGTCCTAAAAAGGCCTCTTAATTTATTGAAAAAAATATTTTAAAATTTTCACCCTATCTCTTGTTCAGCTCAATTTTTTACATGAATAGTAAAATGTTCACTTTTGAACTGCTAAAAATAATCGAGATCCTGGGATTTCGGGATTTATTATTGACCTTGGACCTTGGAATTTCGGTTTAATGCTTGTTTCAGCAGAGTTTTTAAGCCCTAATAGAAAAAAGTCCACTTTGGGACCGCTAAAAATAACCAAAATCCCAGGATTTCAGAATTTATTATTAACTTTCGAGGTCTCCAGATAATCCATAAACATCATAACTTAAAAAAATTCCATAAATTTCAGTTTAATGCTTCTTTGAGGTGATTTTTTAAGTCCTAATAGAAAATTGTCCACTTTGGGACTGCTGAAAATAACCCAGATAACAAGATTTCGGGACTTATTATTAACCTTCAAGTTCCCCAGATAATCAACAGACATCATAACTTGAGAAAATTCCTAAAATTTGGGTTTACTTATTCTTTAAGTAAACTAAGTTGTTAAGCCCTAATAGAAAAAGTTTTACTTTGGGACTATCAGATCTCAGGATTTCGGGATTTATTATTAACCTTGGAGTTCCCAAGATAACTTATAGACATCGTTACTCGCAAAAATTGCATGAAATTCGGTTTACTGCTTCTTTGAGCTGATTTTGTAAGCTCTCATAGGAAACAATTTCACTTTGGGCCTGTCAGATCCCGGGATTTGGGATTTACCAAATCGAGTTACCAAGATTATCTACAGACATCTTTACTAAAAAAAAACAAATCCATTAAATTCGGTTTACTGCACTTTTGTGTTGATATTTTAAGCCCTTAGAAAACTTACACTTTGGGACTGTCAGATATCGGGATTTCGGAATTCATTAGTAACTTTCGAGTTCCCCAAATAATCCACAGACATCATAAGTCAAAAAACTTCAAATTTTTTAGGCCCTAACAGAAAAAATTACTCTTTGGAACTGCCAGATCTCGGGATTTGCGATTTATTATTAACCCAACTTGAAAAATTCCATAAATTTCGGTTTACTGCTTCTTTGAGTTGATTTCTTAAGCCCTAATAGAAAAAATTACACTTTGGGACTATCACATCTCGGGATTTTGGGGTTTATTATTAACATTCAAGTTTCCCAGATAATCTACAGACATCATAACTTTAAAAACAAATCCATTAAATTCGGTTTACTGCTTTTTTGAGCTGATTTTTTAAGCCCTAATGGAAAAAATTACTATTTAGAACTGCCAAGTTTTGGGATTTCTGGATTTATTATTAACCTTCTAGTATTCCAGATTATCTACAGACATCTTACGTTAAAAAAATTCCATACATTTAGGTTTATTGATTTTTTAAGCCCCAATAAAAAAATTACACTTTCTGGGAGTGCCAGATCTCGGGATTTATTTTTAAGCCTCAAGTTTTCCAGATAATCTATGGACATCATAACCTGAAAAAATTCCATAAATTGGGGTTTGCTGAAAAGAAAATAAAAAATTTCACTTTGAGACTGCCAGATTTCGGGTTTCATCATTAATTTTCGAGTTCCCCAGATAATTTACAGACATCATAACCAGAAAAATTTTATATATTGCGGTTTACTACTTCTTTGAATTGATTTTTTAGCCCTAAAATAAAAAATTTACACTTTGGAACTGCGAAAAATAACCCAGATCCCGGGATTTCGGTATTCGAAGTGCAGGTATTGAAAGCCGTTCCATACACACAAACGCCCATACGCCAAAATCACTGCCCATCTGCCGCCCGGCTTTTCACAGCCGTCTCCCCGCCTCTTCACCGCACCGCCTCTGCTCTCATCCATTCTCACTCGCCCAGCCGTCTATGTGGCGTTGTTGCATGCCGGCGCGCAAGCAATGATGCGCTTCATGTGATTGCGTCCCAGCGCCGCACAAACGCCAACAGTGCACAGTGCCTGTCCGTCTGTTCACCCATAGGGCGAGGCCTCTGGTTTGTTGTTGCATTGCGCGCAGTTGTCATATGTTTTCAATAATTTTGCCGCCGATCATGAACTTGTCCGTGGCAAAGGTGAACGTTCGCCGCGTGCAAATGTGGCACTCGTTTTATGAATCAATAAAATACGCTTTGAAATTGCAGCGAGAGCGGATTTTCATTTCTTTGAAATTGCATAAAATACGCGAACAATAAAAATTCCAACAAAATGCCAGCGTTTTTATTGGAACTGCACACAACGGCTGGGCAGTGATTCTTTGGTAGAAATTAGGTGAGGCAGTCTGCACAGATCAAATTGCCGCTGTGTTGCAAAACTTTACTAGGAACCCCTTGAAAAGCGATACTGGGCAATAAATGTGTAAATGTTTGGGCCACAAAGATCAAAAGTGTATTTTCAATGGTATAACTGAAACAATGTCGAAGAAGAAGAACAAAAGATCAGCGAGAAAGGCTGGTTGTGAAGCGCAAGTTGCATATCAATTGGATACCTGATCACAAAAGCATTGAGAGAAACTAGGCAGCAGATGTTGTCTTCTGCCAGACGAACAATTCAGCAACGTTCTGATGCCTCTGTAGGCAATCAAAAAGAGTCTGGAGGAGGAGGAAGAGAAAGACGAATGCGAGTTAGAACAGTTTACGTCGACCCGCAACACTAAGGAGGCCTAACTGGTACCGCTGGGGACCCAGCAGGAACTATGCATGACCGACCTGGCCTGCCAGCTTACCTAACAGAAGCTAATCAGACTCCCTGGGTCCTCCCGATGGTCCCTCTTGTGGTATGGCAATGAGCCCTTCTGTGGTCTAAGAGTGTCCTGCAGCAAGGTTCCGTGCCCAGACATTCACTACAACCCGAACCTAAGCCTGGAACCTTCACCTGGTGTTGGTGAAGCTTTTTCATGGCCAATAAAGGAAGAGGTAAGTCACCTCCTCGGCCAGTACCCAGCTCCTTCTAAACGGAGAGGGAAAGCTCTTACTTACTTACTTAACTGGCCATGACAACCCGTTATTGGGTTACGACCTGAAGCAAAAGCTCCTTCCAGGCGCCTCTGCTTTGCGCGCGCCTTCTCTAGTTGGTCACACCAAGAGGACCTCCTCAACTTGGTCCTTCCACCGGAGACACGGCCTCCCTCTTCGCTGTCGACCTCCAACTACCGCATCGAACACCTTTTTCGTCGGAGCTTCATTGGAGGGAAAGCTCTGGCTCACAATTTTTCGAATACTTGGATAACCTCAGATCAACCAACTCAAGAGACCTGCTAGGATTCATTAAAGTGTCTTAACCAGGTTCTCGCAAGGGACTCAACAGGTCTATGCGTGGCCAACCTGGCGTGCCAGCTTACCTAACCCAGCCTAAGAAGATCAGCAGCAGAATCAGCGTGAAGTATTCAGAGATCATGAAGGTCAGTTTTGTAGGACATTTTAGTACCAATTTTGAATACGTAGGAAATAAACACTTAAACACATTTTCAGTTTTGGCTTAATTCTGGCGTTCAAGTTAATTTCTGAGCTTTGATGTATTGAGAGACCTATAGAACAATTTTATGGCGAATATTTTCGTGGACAATTTTTTTCTTAAAAAGTCCTGCTTTACACGACATTTTTGGCATTTTAGAAAAAAGGGTCGAATTGACCCATACAAATAGGAGATACAGGGTTAAAATGCTCCACAAAAATGTTCTTCGTAGTATTTTACATCAAATTGCTGAACACATCATATACCTAAAATGTGAGGTTACATGGTTTTCGTATGACGATTCACCATAAGAATGTGCAAAAAGGGGAAAACTTTGACCCCTTTAAAAAAAATTCAGACGTAAACTTTCAAAACGCCGATACACGTATATTTTTTTTGGGCCCCTCTACCAGAATCCGTTGTCAGAACATTGTTATTTTTTTTGTGTTGTACAGTGTAATAAATGAAAAAGTTAAATTAAATTTCATTTCTAATTTTTATAAACAAATCAATGCAGTATTCATTCCTGATTGAAGTCGAAAACTTGAACTTAAAGGAAAGCGAATTGAAAAGTTGAATGCCATTAGTGATCCAATAGATTCCTACACCAGAACCGGGGTCCATTAGGGACCGATCCGTGTACATAACTGGCAAGTCAGACTTAAGGACCCTCCAGCAATTATTCGTTCACTCTATCGATCAGGGATGAAGGTTTGATGCCATCGGCGAGGCGAGAACTCTTCCGGGTTCCCCAAAGATAAAGTTAGATCATGTGGTCTAAAAGCTACGTTCTCAACTTTCTGGTCTTCGAAAAACAAAAACATATTTTTAAAAGACCTGACAGATGAAAGAGCAAAACGGAAACAGAGCAAGGACAGAGCTTCCCAAAATCGAATTGTCACCTGGAAAATCGAATTGGCAACTAATAAAATTCGACTTCACTAATCCAACCTTAAACTGTTTCTTCGGCGCCATAAGCTTCGAAAGACACACATATATTCTGTTCATTAATTAGCAAGAATTACGTAATTTATCCAAAACTTGTATATCCTTTTTACTCTCCTAAATGTCTTTAAAACCAAAAAGTAATTTTTGAACATTTCAGTGATTTGTAACCACTTTACATCTGCGTCATTTATACCTGAAAACTACTCAAACCCGCCTCGTTAAGTCGAACCTAAGCAACGTCAAATGTTAATAACCGCCTGATTAGCGCAATCGCCAATCTAATCGCCAAATCGAATCGCTGGCATTAAGAACTTTGCCGCGCCGAAGGTGAAAAGTGCAACGCTGCACAAATGCCACGCGGCAGCAATGGCCACAACATGCAAACAACATGGCGCACATTGCAATTCGATGTTAATTTGAAAATGATGTTTTATGCAAATAACCGTCAATTACAATGCAAATACGTGCGAATTGGCAGCAACCGAGGCACACAAAAAACTTGCAACGAAAATGTGTGGAAAACACAAAAATGAATACAACGAATTCCATCAAAGTTGAAAAGGTTTTCGCTGCCGCTGTTGAGCCGATTGCAATTGTCATTGTTGCTGGCGGCTAGCGCACGTTGCAAGTTGCGCGAGGTGTGTCTGTGTGTGTGTCGATTTGAAGGCACTCGAGCGGAATCGACTGAAAAAGTTCTCATGGCTGCAAAAAACTAAATTCGATGTGAAGTGCAACGTCGAAAATTATTGTAGTCGCGCACACTTCAATTCGATTTTTGTGGAATTAATTCGTGCAAAGCGTAAAAGTAGTTGGCCACAAGTGCAGCTCAATGCGGTCAATGCGTGGTTCGGCAACGCGGTGTGCGGTGTTGCCCACTCAGGTGGCAAATGAAATGAAATTCTGTGCGTCAGTGTTAACATTTGCTGATTGGCTTCCAGCTGAGTGAAGAGTTTTACAGAATTTTCCAATTATTTTGTTATAGTTATTTTTGAATTTATTTATTTTTGTGAGGTTAATCACACTTGGCACTCTACATCTCGCATAATTGAAGGTTTTCTTAAGTTAAAAATAAAAGAACTAAACATTGAACAATTTCTAATTTGGGACAATACATCTTCCATTGCCCAGGCTTGAGAAAACAATTTAAAAATAAAACAAAAGAATCCAAGGAATCCAAAATCCAAACCGTCATAAATCGTAAAAGGGTTAAGTAAGAAACCAATTTTAAAAATGAAAAAATCAAAATTTAAAAAAATTGAAAAATTATATAAAAACAAAAAAAAATTAATTAAAAAAATAAAAACAAAAAATGTAGAATAAAGGGAATTGGGAAACCTGTCCCACTGGATATGAAAATGTTAAAACGATTATAGAAATATTTAAAAAATATATTTTAAAAAGGCTCGAAGGACCACAATATTAACGCCGAGAACAACTTTGATCGGCGCGCACGAAATGATATGCGACTAAATAAGTTAAACGTTATAATATGTGTGTTTATTCAACGTCACTTCAATGTGTGTATACAATATGTTTGTGGAACCGTGAAACTATACAATGTTGGTGTATGTTTGTTCAATATATGGATACAGTGTGTGTGGTTCTAATTATTTGATTTACAATGTTGTGATAAATGTACAAAGTGTATGTTTCGAAATTTGTGGTTTGTGTTTTCTTGATTAGTGATATTGGTGTTTAGTGGAACTGTCGGAATCGCGTTGGATGTGGTTGATCGTGGATCGTCTCGTGTTGGCACGCCGGTGTTCAGATGAAGAGTGAATTGCCGTCAGCCGCGCAAGCACCGTTTAGGACAGCGAGGGATGCCGTCGGTCAGTACATAGGTGGGTATATAGGGTAAGTATATAAAGAGGATAGCGGAAAAGTACAAATGGTAAATATATAAGGAGAAGGTAGGTATATAGGAATAAGGTAAGTATACGGGATTGGAGAGGATATGTACGACTTATGATGAACATAGTTATTTATATTTATTTTATATTGTAGGTGGTGCGCGGTGACGGCAAGCAACGACGTGAACATCCTGGGGCCGGATGCACTCGTGCATTTAAACGACCCCCCTCAACTCCGTCAGGGACTTGATCGCCTGTGTCAGCAGCGTCCGGGCCTTTCGTCCCCGCAGTTGGCGGGTGGTGATCCCTTGTCGGGCGTGATCGGCTGGATGATAGTGGCGACGCGCCGGCTCGCTGGTCGATGGTTGACGGGTTGATGGCGTGGTTCGCCCCCTAGAGCGGCTCGATCCCGGACGACTGCGCGACGAACGCGCCGCAGGAGGAGGGGGGTATGGACGTTGGCGCGAGGGTTGCGCCGTAGTATGCAGTTCGCGGCGTCGTTGGCCCTGCGCCCGGTTGATGGTCTGTTTCGCCGGTCGGCCACCTCGTCTTCGTTGCCCGGAATGAGCCGTCCGCGGCAGGGTGTCGGTTACGGGCTGCTTCGCCGGTCGGGCACCTCGCCTTCGTTGTCCGGGATGGGCCGTCCGCTGCAGAGTGTCAGTGGGATGCAACATCGTGTGATGTGCCAACCCACACTCCTTGCAACTGTTTGGCGAGTCGCAAGCCCCCGTGTCGTGGGGCCGGGCCAAACAATTGCGGCAGTAGCCGTGCGCGTGCACGACATCGTCGCGTTGGCCGGGGTTCATGGCCATGAACCCGCGACAGAACCTCAAGGGATGAGGGCGATGGCAAATCTGGCAGCGATGCATCTCGTCCATAGTGGAGCTGTGGAGAAAGAACGAAACACAAGCAGACTTTAATGTCTTGTAATAATAGAGGGCAGCGATGCCCGCGAATAATTATAAAGGAATTTATAATAAGCTAGAAGTTCTACGCGGGGGGTAGAACGCACAATTTCACAATTGGGCGTGTGAGTATGCCGGATTGTGTGCGGATATCGGCCACTCGGACGTGGCCGTCGGGTCCTGGATGTAGCGCGATGATTCGTCCTAATCTCCACTCGGTGGGGGGCAGCAATTCGTCCTTGATGACGACTAGTTGGTCCAGTTCTAGTTCCTGTTGGGGATGGCGCCACTTATGTCTCTTCTGCAGCTCGTGGAGATATTCAGTTTTCCACCTCCGGCTGAACTCATGATGCAGAGCTTTCAGCTTCTCCCATCGGTTGATCAAGGATAGATCTTCCGAATTGGGTTCGGGAGGTGACAGAAGGGGAGCGCCTCGCAGGAAGTGACCTGGAGTAAGCGCTAAGAGATCAGTTGGATCTTGTGAGAGAGGTGACAATGGTCGGGAATTCAGGACGGCCTCAATTCTAGCAAGAAGAGTTGTGAACTCTTCGAAGTTGAACTTGTGATGGCCGGCAGTCTTCTTGAGATGAGATTTGAAACTCTTGACTGCAGATTCCCACAACCCGCCCATGTGAGGTGCACTGGAGGGAATGAAGGCCCAATCGATTCCTTGAGTGGAATACTTCTTTAGGATGTCGTGGGATACCTCTTTTGAGAACTGGAGGAACTCCCGGCTCATAGCTCTGTGGGCGCCAACGAATGTGGTGCCATTGTCCGACATGATTTTGCGTGGAAGGCCTCGTCTGCCAATGAATCTGACAAAGGCCGCGCGAAATGCCTCTGTGGTGAGGGCAGAACACAATTCCAAGTGAATGGCCTTGGTTGAGAAGCAGACAAACACCGCGACATAACCGTTGATGAAGGTTGCCGTTCGGAGTTGAGATGCCTTAATTTGAAATGGGCCCGCAAAATCAACACCTGTCGTCGAGAATGGGATTGACAGTGTGCAACGCTCTGGCGGAAGGGCTGCCATAATTTGTGATCGGACCTTTTGTCTCTGAACCGTACAGATCTTGCATAGGCGAATGCATTTCTTGATCTGAGGCTTTAGACGGGGAATATAAAACTCTTGACGAGCCATTCTGAACATGAGCCGAAGTTCTGCGTGTAATAGAAGAGTGTGGAGGAACTCAAGATACAGCGTGCAGAACCGAGATACCTCTGGTAGGATTATAGGATGGCGTTCATTGTAACTAAGCGCCGCCTGGGCCAATCTACCATCAACTCTCATCAGGCCGTCCTTATCGAGGAACGGATTGAGAGTCAGAATCGTGCTTTTTCGGGGGAGAGGAGTCTTGTTGGACAACGCGGTGAGTTCTGGGTGGTGGAAACGTGTCTGGGCTAACGAGAGAAGTCTCGTCTTGACAAACTGAATCTCATTCTGGGAAACGAATGGATTCAAGTTGAGAGGAGAGTTGCTCCTCTTGGCGAGTCCGTTATGGACGAAACGGAGCGCGTATGCAAGGACACGTAGCGCGCGCGAGTAGGAGGAGAACCGATCGAGGATGTCTGATGGTTCCTCCAGCGCGAGATTAACTTCGACCTTCCGCTGCTCAGGTGGAGCAACATTGGAGGGAGTTGATTTGGGCCAGGCTTGTTCAGGTGACTGAAGCCATTTGGGGCCGTTCCACCACAGGGGGTTTCTTGCAAGATCGTGGGGCTTGCACCCGCGAGTGCCCAAGTCGGCGGGATTGTCATGGCTGATGACATGACGCCAAGTGGCGTTGCCGACATTTTTCAGGATCTGGGCTGTGCGGTTGGCTACGTACGTCTTCCAAGTGCTTGGAGGTTTTTCTAGCCAAGCGAGAACTATTTGTGAATCCGACCAGAAGAAGGTGTCTTCGGGGTTCACATCGATATTTTCCGTAAGGCATTTGGATAATTGAGAGAGTAAAACGGCGCCGCACAACTCTAACCGCGGCAGGCTAACCGTCTGCAGAGGTGCAACTTTACCCTTTGCCACGAGCAGGTGACACGAGATATTGCCATCGCTGTCAGTGGCGCGCAAATAAAGAGTTGCGCAATATGCCTTCTCTGATGCATCGCAGAATCCGTGAAGTTGGATTCGCTTCAGAGGGGAAAATTGTACCCATCGGGGGATCTCGATCTCGCTGATGGACGACAAATTCTTGACGAATTGATTCCACTTTATGAGGGAACCGGGCTTTACGCATTCGTCCCAGTCCGTACCCTCCAACCAAAGCTCTTGCAGAAGTAACTTGGCTTGAGTTATAATGGGCGAGAGCCATCCTGCCGGGTCAAAAAGTTTGGCGACCGCAGAGAGAATCTGTCGCTTCGTGGCAGAACTCGTTTCTGAGATGGGAACGATCGAATACGAGAAAGTATCCGACAAAGCGTTCCATCTCATGCCAAGTGTTTTAGTAGAGCTGGCACTTTCGAACTTGAGGAAGTCTGAGTCGAGAAGTGCCGAGGTGGGGATGTTTTCCAGGATCCTCGGATGATTAGAAGTAATCTTCCTGAGAGGAAATCCTGCGGATTTGAGGGCATCAATCACTTGTGTTAGTGATTCGACTGCCTCAGAAATGGTATGAGCACCGGACAAAATGTCATCAACGTATGTCTCCTTGAGAAGGACTGTTTCCGCTAACGGGAATTCGTCCTTTGAATCTTCAGCCAGTTTTCGAAGTGTTCGAATGGCTAAGAAAGGAGCACAGTTCACACCAAACGTCACTGTCTTGAGCCTGAAGTCTCGAATGGGGGAATTTCGAGACTCACGAAAGAGGATTCGCTGAAACTCTTGATCGTCTTGGTGGACAAGAATTTGTCTATACATTTTTTCCACATCTCCATTAAATACAAATTGGTACAGCCGCCATCTTAAAATGAGGGTCATAAGGTCGGGCTGTAATGTGGGACCAATATGCAGGATATCATTAAGTGAATATCCAGAGCCGGTTGTTCTAGATGCGTTGAAGACAACGCGGACCTTGGAGGTGGTCTTTTCCGGCTTTACTACAGCATGGTGAGGCAAATAAAATGAAAAGTATTTGCCTTCAGAGATGATCTCGTTGGACTGAGTTGGCTCCATATGATTGAGGGTGAGATACTCTTTGAGGACCTCATCATATGTGGCTTGGAGATCGCCTTTCTTTGCCAAAGTCCTTTCCATGCTGAGATATTGAGAGAAGGCTGTGGTACGGGATTGACCTAAAGCCAGTTGACTGGGAAAACTTGACTTGAAGGGGAGTCGGACGACATATCTACCATCCGACCGCCGGGATGTGGTCTTTTGGTAGAGGTCTTCGCAAAACCGATCCTCTTCGGAAATTGGAGAAGGCTGTGGAATTTCCTCCTGTTCCCAAAAGCGTTTGAGCTGGGAACTTAGGAGCTCATTGGACACTTCTTCCACTTGTGTCGAAAATGTTGACACTTTCTGGGGGAGTGGCCCACTTATGATCCAGCCGAATATAGTGTTTTGGGCAAGGAGGCTGCCACACATATTTCGGTGGATTCCATCGAAAAGGATTTGAGGGAGTAAATCACTTCCGATGACCATGTCGATTTGGGCCTGTTTGAAGCAGTTAGGATCTGCTAGGTCCAGCATGGCAACATGTTTCCACTCCTTTAGGCCCACATTGAAAGTGGGAAGAAGTTTGGTCAACTGTGGGAGTACAATTGCCTGTGTGGTAAGTTTCTTGCCAGTTCGAGATGCGACTAGCGTTACGTTGCAGATCTGGTTGGAGTTTTGGATGGTTTTTCCACCCATTCCAGATATTTCGATCTGAGTCCTCTGCGTAGGGATTCTCAGTCGATTCTGCACTTTGGACGAGATAAATGTCCGTTGCGAACCTTGATCGATAAGGGCTCGAATCTTATGGTGTTCGCCAAGATGCTCTAAAGAAACAAGAGCAGTGGGAAGAAGTGTTTTTTCTTCGACCGTGGTGCTAAGAGACTGCACTGGCCGATTTTTTGATGTTCGTGATGAACGGGACTATTCATCAGAACTTGACTCATCCCTAGAACTCCGGGCCGTTCTTACGGGGGACTTTCGCGTTTGTGGACGAGGCTGGGTCGTGGAGACTTGAGCAACTACGTTTCGTTGCCGAGGCGGGTTGTTGTCAGCAATGTGAAGCAGCGAATGGTGCTTTCTCTGACAGTGTGAGCAAGTGAATTGACTCGTACAATCCCGCTTCAAGTGAGTGTATGACAGGCAGTTTTCGCACAAGTTGTGTGTTCGCACTGCCTTCACTCGGTCTCGAACAGACATTTTTTTGAAGGTGGAGCAGAATTTGAGCGCGTGAGGAGCGCCACAAATCGGACATGAAAAAGTCCGCTCACTTTCCACCATAAAATTCTGAGTTCTGTTGAAACCCCGGTTCGGAGGCAACCCGGACTTGATTGGTTTAACGGTGTTAAGCCGTTCCACGACCTCATATCTCCTGGTAAGGAAATCATCCATTTGCTCCCAAGTGGGGAGATCTTTACGAGAACTGAGGGATTGTTCCCATAGAGATAAAGTCTCCTCTGGAAGTTTTGTGGACCAAATGTAAACCAGGATTGGATCCCAACTCTCCGTCGAGACGCCTTGAGATGCTAAGACGGACAGAGAATTGTTAATGGTCGATTGCAGCCTTTGGAGTGCTTCACTATTTTCATTTGAGACTTGAGGGAGGCTCAAGAGCGTTTTGACTTGTTTGTCAACTAGAATGCGCCGATTTTCGAATCGTGATTTCAGCGCATTCCATGCCAGTTCAAAGTTAGCGTCGCTTAAGGCGTACTGCTTCACAATCGCACCAGCTTTTCCGGCTGTCTTGTATCTGAGGTGATACAGTTTCTGGGCAGAGGTGAGTTTAGGGTGGTTTATGTAGACCGCCGTAAACATGTCACGGAAGGACGGCCACTCTTCGTACCCACCGGAGAAAATTTCTGTGTCGCATGGTGGCGCATTCAAGCAAATAGAATTATTTGCCTGCTCAGACGCTGAATTTGTCGAAGTTTCAGCTGGACGTATTGTTTCAGCGGGCGGAGGTTGCTGAACGTCCATCAGATCTGAGATCTGGGCGATTGTATTATATGCTCGATCTCCGCATAGCTCCAACTTGCTGCGAGCAAGAAGCTTGAAGTCGCTTGGCAGGTCGTCATCAGGGGTGACGCCGACTTTTCTATATGCTGCCTTCACGTCTTCATAATAGCCGTTCAAATCGGCTAGAGCTGCCTTGAGCATGGGCACAGTACAGTCTTCGATTGCACGCGAGGAAAATTGTGTGCAAAAGTGGACCAGATTGTCCGCTTCGAAGATGAAGGCACTCATGGAGGGATTATGAGCCACTTCCTTTTGAGATTTTCGAATCTCGACCGTCTGTGCCCTTGTGGTGCGTTTTTTGGGAATTGCACCCAATAAGTCTGAACCAAGGCCTTCCGACTCGGTGTCAGGCGTCCTAACGAATTTTGTAGGCGGCTCTGACGGTACCGAGAGGGGATCCGACTCAGCTTTATTGCTGGTGGATCTGTCGGGCGACCTGTTCACTGGCATGTCGTTTTGTTATTATGAAAAAAAATAAACGATAGTTGATTTAAAATCACAGTCCACGATGTATAAACACGTAGGTAACGTGATGTTCGATGAATTCGGAAACGCGAAATTTACCGAACGAGATAAACGAAAATTGACCACGCGAGTTTGGTCAACGAGAAAAAGTTATTCCGAAAAGTGGGAACGAACACGGAAAGAAAACCAAGGGGTCGGTAAAACTCCACAATAAAATAAACAAAAAATGGTATTTTTGTTCGTTGTGTACCGCCGCACGGAATTGGACTTGTACACAACTCAAAACAACTCAGCACGGAAGTAAATAAAATCACACTCGAGATTTGCGAAACAAAATCGAAAGTTATTTATATTTTATTTTATTTGGTTTAAATAAATATTTTCCAAAGAGGTTGGAATTAATTATCGGTAGGTATTTACTTATTTGTTACTAAGTATAATAAATATTTTCCAAAGAGGTTGGAATTAATTATTGGTTGTGTATTTGCTTATTGGTTAATAATTATACCAGCAGCCTTTATTTTTCTCCGCAGTGTACTATAAAGGGTTTATATAGTACCACTGTGAGTATGTATGTAATGCTGTACTGGTGGGGCACTAGAACCGGTTGCATATGTACATAAGTGCTATGTACATACACAAGACCGTTTTATATTGCTAGCGGGTTGGCTCTATATATGGATGATATATAGAGGAAAAGAAATTTTTCCAACCGTATTTAAATCAATAATTTAAAATCGGAACGACTCACGGAATTGCCTAGGGGGTAGGCAATGTATAGTGGTGCTCCCGCGTAGTGCTCGCTGCTGTCGCTTATGCTGCTGCCCCACTGCTTGCTGTTGTCCTCGCTGGCGTAGCTGCCGTTCGCTGTGTGGTTGTTGGTGCTGCTTATATACCAGCTGGGCCTGGTGATCTTCGCTGTTATGTGTGTTGTTGGTGTGTGCACTTGCAGTGTTTTCACGTGCACTTTGCTTAGTGTGCTGGTGTTCGGGTTTTTTTCTTTTGTCACAGCTTCACTTTATCGCTTCACCAATAATTAATTTTTGTTTTGAATTATTCTTCGATTAGCTTTTTCTTCGCTTTTTTTTTGTTTTGTTTTGGATCTTCTTTTTCTTTCAAAATTTTTCTTCTTTTCCCTTTTGGTTTTCTTTTCAGGTTGTTCGGGATTCACTTATCTTTTCACTTCTCTTTTCTTTTTCTTCTTGCACTTTGGGTAAGTAATAAACCTTCTAATTTTTTCAGGTACTTTCACTTTGTTTTTTTTTTCGTTTTTAGGTTTTAAAATTCCGCTTGGGTAAGTATGTATTCTTCGGTTCGTTGCACTTTGTATATAATTTATTTTTTCAGATGTCTTGTTCACCACTTTCACGCACTTGTTGCTGTTTTTCACTTATTGTTTTCTTTTTGGGGTAACACTTTAGGTAAGTGGGTTTTGGTTTTTATTATTTTTTCTATTTCACTTTACCTTATGTTCTTGTGTCGTTCACAACGCACTGATTTTCCCGCTGGGTCTTTTTTAGCGGCTCGAAGGACCAATATTAACGCCGAGAACAACTTTGATCGGCGCGCACGAAATGATATGCGACTAAATAAGTTAAACGTTATAATATGTGTGTTTATTCAACGTCACTTCAATGTGGGTATACAATATGTTTGTGGAACCGTGAAACTATACAATGTTGGTGTATGTTTGTTCAATATATGGATACAGTGTGTGTGGTTCTAATTATTTGATTTACAATGTTGTGATAAATGTACAAAGTGTATGTTTCGAAATTTGTGGTTTGTGTTTTCTTGATTAGTGATATTGGTGTTTAGTGGAACTGTCGGAATCGCGTTGGATGTGGTTGATCGTGGATCGTCTCGTGTTGGCACGCCGGTGTTCAGATGAAGAGTGAATTGCCGTCAGCCGCTCAAGCACCGTTTAGGACAGCGAGGGATGCCGTCGGTCAGTACATAGGTGGGTATATAGGGTAAGTATATAAAGAGGATAGCGGAAAAGTACAAATGGTAAATATATAAGGAGAAGGTAGGTATATAGGAATAAGGTAAGTATACGGGATTGGAGAGGATATGTACGACTTATGATGAACATAGTTATTTATATTTATTTTATATTGTAGGTGGTGCGCGGTGACGGCAAGCAACGACGTGAACAAACGTGTTGTATTGGTCATGTAAGGGTTAAGAAACAAATTGAGAAAATATATAAAAAAACGAAAAAAAGAAAAACACAAAATTAAAACGATTTGATAAAACATATGCACTATTAGTCATCAAAGGGTTAACAGAAATATGTAAAAATATTTATAAAAAAATAAATAAAATCAGAAAAACCCTGAAAACATATGTATTTATATATATTTACAAACTATTTAACCCTTTCGACCCCGAATTTTACCCTGTGTCTCGATATTACTTTTTGGTATTTAAAACATGACACACTTGCCTAAGAAGTGTGCACACGACATTTGAAGTCGCCACGCCTCTTTGTTAGAGTTCTAGAGCTAGTTTACTTTTGAAGAATTTTAGCTTAAAACGGGTTAAATAAATTTTGTATCAATATGTCTTAAATACAGAAAACTTATTTAATATATATGGAAAAAACAAAATTATCACTTTTTGAATTTATTTAACCATTATTAAAGAAACAGGGTTTTGATGAAACGCGCCCAATTCGTAGACTTCAATTAGAACACAAACTTTTCCTGATGTTATTGCAAATTATTAGAAATTATTTGGGGATAACAGTAAAATTTTTGTAATTTAGTTTGAATTCACTTCTAAAATATTAATTTGTTGGTGCAAGAAACCGCAGGTCAAGAAAATGAAAATAGCGGGACTTAGAAGTATATAAGTACAATGTTGCCTATAGGCAACATCGGGCATGAGAGGGTTAAAAAAAGAAAAATTTTAAACAAAGAAATTAAATCAGCAAAATGGGAGGACATGTCTCATTGGTCATGGGAGGGATAATAAAATTATAAGAAAAATTTTTCAAGAAAATATTTTCCTTTTTAAATTAAAAAAACAAGAGAAATAAATTCTGAAAAAATTTTAAAATTTGGAAAATATGTCTTATTGGTCATTACAGCGTTAATAAAATTATCAAAAAATAATTATGAACAAACAATTAAGGAAAAAATATTCACACCTACGAGTATTTAAGGGGGGAGTACACTTTGAACGTCCAAAAAGTAAGGCATTTTCGTTAATTTTTTTAAGCAATAAAACACTCAGGGAGGGCAAATATGTTATAACCCATTTATTACTCATCCTTCGAACTACAATTTGTATTTTTTTGAACTCGATTGGCGTCCCCCCGTGGCCGGTGCACCAGGTCGCGCGGGCGTCCTCGCGCGGAAGTCGGAAAACGGCGTGAGAAAATACTCCTTCCCATGTGATCCTGGAACATAAATCGAACAAAATCCTGATAAGTAATGAAATTCGGGTTAGAAATACGTATTCCGATTTTTTTTAAATTAATTGTTTTCAAAAGTTGTGGCCTTAGGAAAAAAAGTCCATTTTTTAACCCTAAAAATGCTTACAAAATCGTGGATTAAAAATCCATTTTTGACAAAATCGAAAATGTGGATACGTATTTCTAAGCAGAATTTAATTCTAAACAAGAAAACCTAGGCGATATCCAAATTTAATAATAACTGGTTAGAGTTATTTCCCACGCCAGTTTGAAAAGCCCCGTTTCGAGATAAACGCGTTTAAAGATAAAGATGCTCTCTCAGCGCGCCGGTACATGTTTTAGGAAATCGCTTCGTAAAGCGGTAAGGAATATTCTGGCGGACTTGGAGCCTTTTCTAAATTAAAGTATACATCCCAAGGAACATTTTAAGCCAAAAAAAAAAAAATACATTTTTTTGAAAAATCAAAGTGTACTCCCCCCTTAAGAAAAACACTATTCAAGAAAAGAAAAATGTTAAACAAAAAAAGTAGAAAAATGAGAAAAGTGGGAAACATATATTATTGGTCATGGGAGAGATAATGAAATTTTTAAAAAAATTAAAAAAATATTTTCTAAGAAAATATTAAAAAGCAAATATTTAAAAACAAAAGAAATAAATTCAGCAAAATCCACAAAAATTTGAAAACATGTCTTATTGGTCATTAAAGAGTTAATAAAATTATCAAAAATATATATACTTAAACAAAATATTTAAGAAAAAATATTCAAACCGAAAGAAATTAAATCAGAGAAATGAAAAAAAAAATGGGAAAATTTGTCCCATTGATCATGAAAGGTTTAAAGAATAAAAAAATATAAAAACCAAAAGAGACAAGATATTTAAGAAAAATAGAATAGAAGAATGCAGAATAGAATAGAAAGAAATCAGAACAATAGTTATAAAAAAAATTAAGAACAACACAAAAATAAAATAAAATCGAAAAAATTGAGAAAATATGTCCCATGTGTTATACAAGGGACTACAAAATTATAAAAAATACTTAAAAAATATTTTTTTTTATATTAAAACAAAAAATATTACTAAATAGAAAATCGTGTCAATAAATATATTTTTTGGAAGCAAACGAAATAAAATCAGAAAAATTGGCCACAAAAAGATTAACAAAATTATAATAAATATTTATAAAAAAAAATATTGAAATTATTTTGAAACAAAAATAATTTAATTCTTCAAAAAAAAATTGTAATTAAAAAAAAAATCCAAAATACTTTTATTAAAATATTTCAGAAAAAATATTTTTAAAAATAAATAAAAAGATAAAACTTAGAACAACATGTCCCACTAGTCATGAATGAGTTAAGAAAAAATTTTACAGATTAAATAGTAAGAAAAGAAGCCAATCTCGGGGCGTCTCCTTCACATCTCACACCCTGACAGCTGGCGCAGCAAATTAATAGCGTGCAAAGTGCAAGAAACACGCGTATGCAATGCTTGACACGGCCACAAACAATGCTGCCAACTGTCAATTGGTAATTGTGGCAAGTAGCAATGCATTGGTGCCGCTGATGCGCACAGAGATCGGCGCAATTGGCACAACGTGCAATGTGCAGCAAACTGCAACTGCAACGAGCCACAGATAAACCTGTGACTATCCATTCGTTCATAATGGTTGTAAATCCGTCTGTCTGTCCATATGTCTGCCCTTCTAACCGTCCGTCCCTAAATTCGTCTGTATTTTTTTTTAGTTAGTCCATCTCTCCATCCATCCTTCCCTCTATCCATCCGTTTATCCGCCCCTCCATCCGTTCGTCCCTCCAGTTGTCCGTCGCCTCATTCGTCCGTCCCTCCATCCATCCGTCCCTCTCCTCCCATCCATCTATCCATTCGTCCGTCCTTCCATGTCGATCACTACACTGCACCGCCAATGACGCCAACAAATCGCATCGATACAGCTTCAACGCGGCGTGCAATTAATTTGCATGAAACGCGCTCGTTGCTGGCGCAATCGAAATGATTTGTAAATTGGCCAAGTGCGATGCCAGAAAATCGACAGCGGCTCACTGCCGACTCGAGATTTGCATGCGATGACTATTCGAGTGGCACAGCGATGGCTGAAGTGGTCGATCGAGTGGTGCTGCAGTCGGCAGTGAAGTGCAACTAATGTCAGTGGGAGCGGTTTACGTGCGATTTCAAACGATCCGATTCGATTTCGAAAGGGAATCGAACGCGTAAATTGCAGTTTTCCAAAGATGCCTGACTTGACTCACTTGGCTCACATATACTTGGCTTAAAGAGACTTAAGCAACAATTTGACTTTTAGGTAGTTTTCTTTGAGTTAAGAAGGCACACTTTGCTCACACAAACACGGTGTGACACAATTCATCACTTGAATTAAATATTTGAGAGCATAGGACCTCAACTAAAGGTACTGACGGTTGGTGGCCTTGCTAAGTGCGAGATTGGTGCATAGGATACACTTTTTGCACGCTTCTCCGAACAGACAATGTTAGTGATGCCATTTAGGAGACTGTATGTAGGTTAGGTTAGGAGACCCTATTGGGTGCATTGTGACTCCTTTCATTTTGAATCTGGAGCGCTTTCCTATCTGTTGGGTTCCCTGTAGATTCAGACGTAATCTTTTGGGAAGAATTCTTGGCGAGGAAATTGGTAGATCAGTAATCTGTGCATTAGCTATTTGAAGAACTCCATCGAAGAACCTGGCCCCAAAAGTCCGAAGACGTCGTTCCTGTAGTAATGGACAGTAACATAGGCATAGCAGGTGCCCGGCCGATGCCACTGAATTCTGATAGGGGGCTGCATGTTGCTAATTTTTCCAGTATACTGATACAGAGTGAGATGGCTTGGGAACTTAACAATAAAGCTAGATTCCGTGATAGGTTGGAAAACAATTAGAAAAATATGAATGACTGGACAAATTAAGTTATGATGACTGACTCTCTATGAGACACAGAAACATTGGTCATTGTGATAAATATTTACTACAATTCATAGTTTTATAAATTATGGAAAAGGAGTTCGTTCTAGAAACATGGGTTGTATGCTATGTTGAACTAAATTACAAGAACTGTCTGGAACTGTGGTTCAAGTCTAAGTTAGGTTAGGTAAGCTGTCTGGCCAAGTAGGCCACGCATGGACCCTATTGGGTCCCAAGCAATACCAGTTGGAGCTCCTTAGTGTTGCGTATCGACGTAAAAGTTATCGGTGAGAATGCGGATGTTCCTAGCGAAGATCAGCTGCGACTTGTTGTCATGCTTGGGGACCTTCTCGAACCAAGTCTAACACAAGTTACAACTAAAACCCAAGAAATGCTAAAAAGTCAGTTGCATTTAACGTTTTTCCACCAACATTATTTGTAGATCATCTCTTCCAGAAGAGACCTTAGCAACATGTATTGAATTCTATCTCGAAATATATTTAAAAATCTTTCTGACTCCGTACTCAAAGTCTTAAAATCTTACGACTAAAAGCCCAAAAATGCTAAAAACTCAGTTGCAATCAACAATTTTGTTCCTAACGTTTTTGAGATCCCTCTCTTCTAGTACTCGTAGCTTCTAAACGAAAGGTGTGAGTAACATGAGTTAAGTCCTGTATTACAGAAAAATCAAGAGTTTTCTGAATCTGTACTCAAAATCAAAGAAATCTTTGGAATAATACCCTAAAAATGTTCAAAATGTTCTTGCAGGAACAGTTTTGTTTTTACAACTTTTTTGAGATCCTTTTATTCAAGCGCCTGTAGCTTCTAAACGAAACATCAGCAACATAAGTTAAATCCAGTCCTACAGCAAATTTCAAGAGCTTTCTGAATCTGTACTCAAAATCTAAGAAACCTTACGACTAACCCCTCAAAAATGCTAGAAATTCTGCTGCATTAACAGTTTTGTTACTACTTATAACCTTTTTGAGATCCCTCACTTCAAGCACTCGTAGCTTCTAAACGAAAAATGTCAGCAACATGGGTTGGGTCCTGTCGTACAGCACATTTCAAGACCTTTCTGAATCTGTACTCAAAATCTAAAAAACATTGCTACTAAAACCCCGAAAAAAAGTAAAACTCCGTCGCTCTAACTCAACAATTTTGTTTCTATAATTTTTTAGAGATCCTTCTACTTCAGACACCTGTAGAATCTAAACGAAAGGTCTCAGCAACATGAATTTGGATCTTTACTCAAAGTCTAAGAACTAGAAGGATACATGTGGGTATGTGGAGCTAAAATGCTTGAACTGACTCAAGCTCTGGGTCTCCTGATTGACTGTCAGGTGTCTTAGGGTTGTGCCTCCCTTGGGATTCGAACCTACAGCCACTGGGTGGATAGATTTACTGAACATGCAACTCAGTTGACTAATAATTCATAGCGACTAATTTATAATGACTAAGTTTTAACGATGCTACTAATTATAATTTTTTCTTCATAGGTCACTTGAAAAAATTTATATTTTGGGCAAGTTGGCAACATTGTTACGCAATGCAAATTATCTGCAACACCAACAGTCATATTTGTAGTACAGTTGCTTTTACTTTGGAGTCATGAAAGCGGCCAGAAGTATGCGGACGGTTCAACTGGAGCTGCGATCAGCCGAATGTTCAAATGTTGCTCAAGCGTCAACAGTGGGAACAGATGCCACTGACACTTGAACAAACTCCACAAAGATGAACTGAATGAAAGACAATGAAATTTGCAACAACTATGACAATAAAACCAACAACAAAAACCCATTATTCGCATCATAATTGACGCCGACAGAGTCACAACGCGCAACAATTGTTTGGATCTGGCCACCAATTGCAAACAATTGAAGGAAAGCAATGTATTAGTTGTTGTTGTTGTTTTTGTTGTAATTGTTATTGTATTCTACACTCGTTGCTCTTCTTTTTTCTTTAGTCCATTGCTTGTGTGGTAATAAATTTATTAGCTTGTTTACAGTCTGCAATAAAATCAACTGTTGCTATTATTGCAACAACAATTACAACAACAACCATATTTGCAACATGTGAACTAGCGTTTTGTTTATATGTGAGCGTTCAGCAGTTGCAGTCAGCAACAACTCCAACACATGTTGCCGAGACAGCAGCTGCCAGCGCATTGGCGGCGACAACTTGCGTTAGCCCCAGTCGACAGCATGTTGCAACTACATACACAGTTAAATATTTAGTAGCGGCCGTTTGCAATTGACGCGTCGCACACTGTGTCAGAAGTCAAATGGCAGCGGCAATGCGCGTCTGTGGGGTGTGGTGCCTCAACGAAGTCGGCGACACCAACCTCCCGTTGTGCCGACAGTCACAACTAAGTTGGCGGAAATTTTGTGAGCACTGACAAAATTTTGCACTGCCACTACAGGCGAGTTTCGAAAATTAAACGTCGCTTATTATGTAAGCCGCCGACAGCGACAGCGACCACCCTGTATGCGCCTGACAAATGACGCATTGGCTGTGGTTGCGCCTAAGCGGCCGTTCAGTTACTCGCGCTGCACAAAAAGCAGCAACAACTGCAAACGCCACGTGGTTCAAAACTCTCGTCTTACTCACTTTTTTATTAACCTATCAAAAAACCAACTCATCACTGCTCCACTTTTCAGACTGCAGCGTCAACTTGACTTGATTCATTTATCACAATTTTCAGCGCTCATCAGCGTTGTTGTTATTGTTGCAATTTTTTACAATTTGAAAAAAAAAAACGTTATCACTTATTCTCAAATGATGAGTTCATTTTCACATCCTCGACATAGCGATGTCTTGCTTTTTTTTGCTGCTTCTTCTTTCCTACGGCTGCTGCCTCTTTTCCTCCTGCTTCTTCTTCTTCCTCATATTTTCTTCTTCCTACTCCCTCTCTGAACATTGTAAAGTGGAGTCAAATTGAGCGTCTCAGCTGCCATTTTCATTGCCATCAACCGCAAGTCGCATCAATGCCAAAGTCAGTGCAGCAGATTACAAAAACAACAACAACAACTGTCATGGCATCGACGCCAACGTCGGCGGCGTTATAAAACACCTCCATGCAAATCTCAAAGCAGCATTAAAATTTCGCTCATAAATCAGACAACTAAGAGCGCACAAAAGGCGAATGAGGTGCAATGGTGGGGTGCACAGTGGGAAGCAGTGATGGGATCCCATGGAAGGAGTGAAGTGGAGTAGAACTCGGGGAAGACTCCAGCCAAACAGCCACTTGAATGCCTGACTTACAATCGTTCATAGCTCGAGCTCCATCTTAGGAGATTTTTAGACAATTCGATGCTTGAAGCTCTGGTGGGCAATTGGATGGTCTTGAGATATCCACGAAGAAGTGGATTAAAATAACCAACTGTAGACTAACTCAAAATTAGAAATGTTTTAGACAATTCGGCAATTCGAATATCTGATGACTATAGATCGACTACTTCAAGACGACACGGAATGGTGGATTGAAAGGACAACTGTAGGCAAACTCGAATTTAAGAGTGTTTTTGAAAGTTCGACGATTCAACACTTCCTGTGCCACTGCCCAGCTCTGCAGAAACACCGGCTCCTACTCTGGGGTCAAGATTCGTAACGGACCTGGCTTGCGCGGCAAAAGTTGAAATTTCGGATCTGCTCTCCTTTATCAAAAGGCCGAACTGGTTTGTCCCGGAGTGAGACTGATTAGTTAGCTTCAAAACCAATTAAGAAGGGATTTACAATGGGCCAATTTCGCCTTCGAGTGGAAGTGCGGTCTCTGTGCCGCCCACACCCTTCCCTACCTAACATAACCTAACCCAGACAGTTCGACACGAACAGGTTTGGTGACAATCGATCGACTACTTCGAGACGTCATGGAAATGTAAATTGGAATGGTCAACTAAAGACAAACTCTAACGGCTTTAATGAAGCCATTAGGCCGTGAAGCTTATGAAGTTCAGAACTCTGAGATAGCTGACTGTATAAGTTGAGGATTAGGAATGCCAACTGTCAATCTTGATGGGGTAACGGTATGGAAGCTTTAGAAGACACCGAACACAGTTGAGGAAGTTATATGTGGATAATTCTTAGGGGACACCAAGAAAAGGAGGATTGGGATTACCAATAAAAGATAATCTCGAGGAACTTTGAAGATTATTTTAGGCCGTCAAGCATAGAAGGATTGATTAGGAAGCATGGAAACTTTAGAAGAAACAGAGCACAGTTCAAACTTACTAAGAAAGTTATCTGTACACAATGTTTAGAGGACACCAAGACAAGGGGGATTGGAACTATTATGTAAAGGTTGTCAATTTCGATTGACTTTAAAGAAACCATTAGAAAGTTTAGTACGCTTCAAATTTGCTGAGGAAGAGGACATCACGAAAAGGTTGATTCGAAGAATTAACTGTGGACAAACTCGAATTTAGGAGTGTATTAGACAACTCGATAGTCGAAAGTCTGGTCGACAATCGGTTGACTACTTCGAGATACCACAAAAAGAGGAATTGAAACGACTAATTGTAAGCAATCTTAGTATGTAAGGACACTCTGTTATATTGTTATAGTCTGTAAGATCTCTTGTGCATATACCGAATTAAATAAAAAAAATAAACACACTCTAAAGGCTTTAATGAAGCCATTAGTTAATGAGGCTAACAGTGTTCTTATTCTAAATCGGATAAGTAATGTTAACTGTGTATAATTTCGAAGGGCTTTGATGAATCTTTTAAACAGTGAAGCAAAGAAGACATTGATTAGGGGGCATGGAAACTTCAGGAAACTAAGGAAGGAAGTTATCTGTAGACAATGTCTAGAGGACACCAAGAAAATTAAGATTGGAATTACCAAAGAAAGACAATCTCAAGTAGCTTTAAAGAAGCGTGTAGCCCTAGAAGCTAGAAAGTTTATTAATCTTAATGAGAGAACTATCAGAAAAACCAATGAATAGAATGTTGTTGTTGTTATTGTTTGGGTGTTAAATTTCTTATTTCAATTTAGCTAAAAACTATTAAGAAATTTTCGCAACCGAATTTTTTCAAAAAAATAAACAAATTTCAGAAAATTCTTTCAACAAAAAACCAAACTGCTTTGGCATCCCTACCGCACACCGCGACTCACTACTTCGGGCCATTCGCTAATTGCTTTTTATTGCACAACACGGTGCTATAAAACAAAATTGCAGCAGCCGCCTAAAAGTATGCAGCGCAATTATTAATATTTCATGCAGCGCATGAAAGGCAGCAGTTCTGTTTGTGTCCGTGCACCAAATGACTTTCACATTAAAATTAGCATTTTAATGTTTTGTAAAAAACGCTCCCAGAGCAACATTGGCCAATCGAGTCAAACGTTAAAACGCTAAAAACGTTTAAGGTTAAAGCAATAAAAGCGCCAAGCATTAACATAATTGCGCCGCGATGCCACTCGGCGAACGTCAACAGTCATCAACAGCTCGAAACTACTGAGGGGGCGCACACAAAACGAGGGCAGTGGCTGCAGAAAAAGTGCCAGCTTTAAATAATGTCAGACAAGTGGCAAGAACAAGAAGAAGAATGGCTTTATGAGGGGAGACGAAGAGGTCCTGCGTATATTCTGCGTATGCGCAGGTGATTAGCGCAATTAAACAGGTGTTGAAAATGATGTTTCCACCGGATTAACCGCACAATTCGGCGCAACGACTCATCACCGCTCTAACGCCCCCAACGCCGAGCGCCGCTAACATCATTTCCAGCTGCTAATCGCTGATGTCGAGTGTTGGGGCCCTTCGCACTGGCACTGCTGCTGCTGCTGTTGCTTATTAATACGCAACAACAACAACAACAACGACAGTAATAAGAACAAACATCATCAACATTGGCAGCACTTGGTGCGGCGCACAGTGTGTCGAGATGGTCAAAGGTAAGAAAATATTGGGGTTCAAGTTTCAGAAAATTTTTTTGAAATTTGAAAAAAAAAATTATAATGAAAAAATTGAGCTAACATATTTATTTTTAATTAAAACGAATTTAAAAAAGAAACAAAACAGCAGGAAACTTCACCAGCAACATTCAATTTAAAAGAACAATTTATTAAATATTCGAAAGAAAATTATAATAAAATTTTAATAGATAAAACTTTAGCTAAAACATTTATTTTAAAAATGAAAACGCAGAAAACTTCAGCTAAAACATTCAATTTGATCGCAAACAATTTTTAAAAATTCGAAATAAACAAAAAAAAAGTAAAAACATTTTGATTAAATTTAAATTTAAACAAATATTACAGTCATGTCTGGATATAGTGAACTAATTATTGCAAGGCCTGTTCACAGTATTGAGGTTGTTCACTATATCAAGGTTAACATTTTTGTTCAAAAACTCGTTTTATTTGCTCAAAATACACTTTTTGCTTTTTGCTTGAAATTGTTTTAAAAATTTTTGTTCAATATTTAGAGGTTCCATGTCAAAATTTGGGTGTTCACTATATCGAGGTGTTCACTATATAGGGTGTTCACTATACCCAGACACGACTGTATATTGAAAAAATTTTCCTTAACAAAAATTGAGCTAATACATTTAATTTCAATGAAAACAAATGCAAAAAACAACAGAAGTAAGAAAGATTTGAAAGATTCGAAGAAAAAAATTCTAATAAAATTTTAATGTACAAAAATTAAATAAAAAATTTAATTTAAATGAAAACAAATTACAAAAATTAAAAAAACACCCAGAAAACTTCAGCCAAAACATTTATTTTGAAAATGAAAACGCAGAATACTTCAGCTAAAACCTTCAATTTAAATTAAGAAAACTAAAAAAAACTAAAAAAAAAGAAAACTTCAGCTAAAACATTTGATTTGAAAGTCTGAGAAATTTTTTTTGAAAACAAGACAACAAAAAACATGAGATTTTAATTAAAAAGAAACTGAAAATAAATCTTATAAAATCTCATTGTGACCTTGAAACCGTATCTTAAAAATGTCATCAAATTTCTAAAGAACAAACACAACTGAAATATAATAAAATTATTGTAACCATAAAACATGTAAAATGTAAAATCTCATTGTGACCTTGAAACCGTATCTTAAAAATGTCATCAAATTTCTAAAGAACAAACACAACTGAAATATAATAAAATTATTGTAACCATAAAACATGTATTAAAAAAAAACGAAAAATCCTATGTAGTTAGTATTATTTTACCCTAAAAAAATTGCATAAATTACCTTATTTAAATTTCATCAAATTTAAAGACCTTAGTCTGTAGAAACAGACTAAAGACTTTTCACAGCAACTTTCATGTTCCCGCCACACTGTGCTTTACTCGCCATTGAAAGGAAGGAAGCGAATTTGTGTTAAGGGTGTGAGATATTCTGTTTACTAACGCCAAAATTCCATTAGTGTCGTCATGTCGTGGCCGTCGGGTGAGTCGGGGGACGGCCAACAACTGCGTCTTTCTGTGTCCTTTCGTCGGCAAGTTGCCGACATTATGATGAGGTTTCCTTGTCGCGTTGCCACTTGTACTCATTGTAGTAGTAGTAGTTGTTGTTGTTGGCATTCTTCACACGTGCTATTCGGCGATTCGGCCGGAAGATGCGAATGCGCGCAATTTTATGTTTTCAGTGGCTAATGGCGCTCATTTGGACGCAATTTGCGCGTTCGCCCAACGAGCGGAAGTAATTATGTTTTTAGCGCCTGCCAAGCGAAGCTTTGCTTTTATTCATATTTTCGAAAAGAAAAAAGATGAAAGATATCCAAAGTGTTGTAAAGATTAACGAAATGTTTGGGTGTGGGGGTATAAATGATGTCAGAAAGCATTAGTTGAAACGACGCGGTTGTACTTGGTCAGTGAAGAAGACAATCGACTTGAATGAAAAAAATAACAACAAACGATTAGAAAAATTTAGCTAAAATGTTCGATTTGAATGTAAAAAACTACAACCATCCTAAAAAAGAAAAGCAAATAAAAACAACAATTTAAATTACGAAAAATTCAGCTAAAACATTCAATTTATGTTAAAAAAAATATTTTAAATACACAAAACTTCAGCTGAAACATTTGATAAAGAAAATAAAAATTAAATTAAAAAAAATTGAAACTTCGGCTAAAACATTCCACTTCAATGAAAATAATTAAAAACACCTTAAAACAAAAATTCAGCTAAAACATTCGATTTAAATAAAAACAAATAAAACAACAATTTTCATTAATCAGAAAACTTCAATTAAAACACTTGATTTAAATGAAAACTAAGTAAAAAAATTCTTTCATTTAGAAAACTTCACCAAAACCATTTAATTTGAATGGAAAAAAATTAAAAAACAAAGCAGAAAACTTCAGCCCAAACATTCGATTTACATAAAAACAAATTTTTGTTTTAGAAAACTTCAGCTAAAACATTGAATTGAAGTGAAAACATATATAATTTGTTTTTTTTAATCAGAAAACTTCCGAAAGTCACAAAATGTAAAAACAAAATTTATATCAGAAAACTTCACCTTAAACATTCGATGGATTAAAAAAATGTTTAAATAAAAAACCACCTTGAACATCCATTGGATCAAAAATTTTAACAAAAAAAACATTCCATTGAATGAAAAAATTCTTTTAAATTAGAAAATGTCAGCTAAGACATTCGATTTAAGTAAATGAAAAAATTCTAATTCAATCCAAACAAATTTTAAAATAAACAACAAAATCGTCTATGATCGCAGAGGCCGGCCTCAATAGTCCAGTGGGTAGCGCGATGACTTCTCATACCAGAGGCCCTAGGTTCGGATCCCAGTTCGGTCTAATAAAACGCCCGTCTACTTATATCGGTATCCACATGAACCAGATGAGAATTACAAGAACCGCACAAGTGCGCTCTTGGCAGGCAATGGCCTGCCCCAGTGTTTCCTCTGTGATGCAAAACCCAAGGGAGACATGTGTTTCCTGAGTCAGCAATACCCGGTTAAGAAATCAAAGGCCTAACGCAACAGATTTTTGTTTAAGTCAAGGCGCGAAAAGCTCAATTTTTGGATGGAAGTTGGAGGATATTAAAGGGTCTGAGTCTCATCCCAGTACCACATCAGAGTCTCAGAGTTGAGGTTTTCGACACATTCAGGAGCCACTTTAGAAATTATCGTCGACTGCTACATGCATTTTATTAGCCCCTGACACCTAACTCTCAACTCTCAGTCCCAGGTTTTTTGTTTGGTAAATCGATAGATTCATTCTTTTCTACTGAAGACTCAATTGACATCAGCACAGATTATTAATAGTTGAAGAATAGAGCATGTTTACGGCATATTTTGCACTACCCGACTGCTGACTGAAATAACTTTTGAACTCTAATGTTGTAATGATTCACCTAATACGAACATTAACCTACGTTGAAGGTCTGACGGTAATCACAACTCTGTCTAATGTATCCAGTACATCAAAACTCGACTCTGACTGCCTTCGTGTTTTCTATACCATAACAAGGAGTCACAGGTCAATATTTATTGGAGAGAAGCTCATGTTCTCTTATTGGACAGTCAGTCTCTCCCAGATCAAACTTTATTGGATAGAACACATACGAGTATTCTTAATTACTAGCATCTACTGACCTGCGTGTGGGGTCGTCTTTAAGCCATCATATTCCAGTCAACTAAATTCCCAACCCCGTGTATAATCAAATCTTTCAAGGTCCCTTGTCCATCTTCCATCAATTCTCATAAACTCCATTTCCGCCTCTTTAACGCTTGCGACCAACGATTGAACGCCGCCATGCGTGAGTAATCGCCGCATCATGAGCTGAAATGATGTCTTGAAATGGAAAGTTGCTGAAGTGATGAGTAACTTCACAATAAAACCGTTAAACTAGCGTGCAGCCATTTAAAAGGCAACGCAGCCAGCACAAGAAGAGGTGCTAAGTGCCGCGCGCCGACAACAACAACAACACAATTCAGCGACACAACTTGCACCAAAGCTAAAATGTCGCGAATTTTATTATGAACGACAGCATAAAGCACAATCATGGTAAAAAAATAAGACATTTTATAATAAAAGTTGCTGCGCTCGACTGCCAAGCAACAGCCATCGCACTTTTGTGTCTTTGTCCATAGCTGTAAACTTTAAATATAACAAGAAAATAATGGACTAAGAAAAATGGCTGCAGGAAATTACGACAGTCGCACGCGCGTAAGTAAAATGACCAAGAATGGCAAATGACAGAGAGGAGGTGGAAGAGGTGAGGGCAGAAATGGAGCAGCTGCTGTGAAAATGACAAAAGCTGCAACAGCAGACAACAGACACTTGAAAAGGGTGGCAACGCAGCACGTTTTGGTGGCGTAATGCATTCAAAGACTAAACGACTAAAAGCATTCAGGGACGCACTAAGTGCGATAGAAGAATGTGAGGGCGAAAAAAATTGAAATTAAAATTAACAAAAAGCACAGTAAAATTGTTCATAGAACAAAAAAAGAGAGAAAAGAAGAGTAAGAGAAAGTATTTTAGTTCGACTTACCGCCAAATAAGTGCTCTGGCCGCGCAGTCGAGGTGGTGGCTCGGCAAATGTTTGGCCACTCTCGGCCGCTTTGTCGCGCCTGCAATGAGAAAAATAACACAAAAAGCAACAATTAACAGAATTACAACAGAAAATGCGTTGCATTAAAAACCTGCACAATAACACAAAAAGAATGAATACAAATGATGCAAAAATAAAGAATTAAAAAATAATAAAATTGTGGTATTCACGATCTGCAGTAAATACCTGAAAAATGTTAAATTCTCGCTTAAAGACAACCAAATCAACATTTTGCTAATTTGTTCTTACAAAACATCTTCAATAAAGTGTTTTGAATGTAGTTTTAACAGACCCAGGGTTGCATGGGTTATTTTAAAAATTAATAAAATCCAACTGAATCTATAGCTTTTCAATATTTAAAGAAATCATACACCATTTTAGTTTCCAATGCTCTATTTTTAATTTTGTTTGTTCAAATACCAAAATTTTTAATTTAAACCCATTTTTTAGAGTTCGTAAACCCAAAAAATTATATATTTGAAATTGTTTTGACTTTATTGATGTTGCTGTATGCCAGAACAGTTGTCTCGTATAGTGAATACCGCCAACTTGTTGCTACAAAACCTATTTTTGCCACTCAGAAGTACAATAAAATACCTAAACACAGTTTTTTATATTATTTGGACTTCGTTGATGTTGCTGCATGCCAGTATAATTGTCACATATCGTGAATACCACTAAGGGCCGTTTTCTCGACTTACCGATAAAGTGACCTTTAGCTAAAGCTCACTTTAAAGTGCCCGGTAACTATTTTCGTTTTCTCAACTGCCTGATAAATATAAATTTAACAAGTGTGATTTTTTGGCAACTCTGGTCTACGATGGGCAGTACTTGGCGGCGCAATCAGCTGTTTTTGAAAAATTATAATTATTTTTGAAAGAAAAAAAGAAAAATTTTGCCTTGCCAAATCTTGCTTGCTTTTAGTGCCAAATGGGGCGTGTCCCGACGTTGGAAATCGTTGAGGGACAAGTTCGACAGCTTGAAGCGCAAGTCCAAGCTGGAACTTGCAGCGGAGAAGAGCGAGACGTATCGCACAGGCGGCGGCCCAGCAGCGATTGGAAATGTCAGCAGTGCAAAGCAGTGAAGTTGTCCAATCGGCTGTTATATGTTCTATTTGCCGCATTTTGCGACTCCGTACTTTCAAAAGCGTCTTCCAGTGCATGAATATAAAAAACACGCCTATTTTTCATACCGAAAGATCTCAAATTCAAATTTCATTTCAAATTGTAATTTCATTACCAGCTGTTTTTTGTTTGTAAACAAACAAACAAACATGTAATTGGCACCACTTCCACTTAAAGTTCACTTTAAAGTTTAACAGGCACTCAATCTGACCGGTAAGTTTTATCGGGAGGATAGCTTAACGAGCAGTTGAGAAAACGAAAATGCGTTTATCGGCCCGCTAAAGTGAACTTTAAAGTTAAAGGTAAGTTGAGAAAACGGCCCTAAGAAGTACAATAGACGCCCTAAAAAGAGCTTCTTCACATAGCTTGGACTTTACTTGGAATTTATTGATGTTGCTGCATGCCAGCTCAGTTCTTACATATGGTGAATACCACAAATTTTTGTTATAATACCCATTTTTGTCATTCAGAAGTACAAGAGAAGACTTGTCCTAGGCCGACTTCACATTGTTTTTACTTTATTATTATCAAAGTACGCCATTACAGTTGCCAAAACAGTTGTGAATACCACTAATGTTTTGTCACAACTTATTCTATAAAATCTATCTTATAAAACTATTTCTAGTCACCTTAACTGGCATCTTCACTTTGTAAGGATTTTATTAAATTCATTGTAGGCCAAAACAGTTGTTACATATTGTGAATACCGCTAACTTTGGTTTCTTCAAATCCAATTTCAGTTACTCTGTCCCTGAGACCCTAAAACAAGCTTCTTAATATCACTTCACATTTGATTACTTTATTTCACTTATGGTAAACAATGCGAATTGCATATTGTGAATACCTCTAACTTTGTCTTTTAACACTCTTTTCCACCATTCACAGCTTAAAGACCTTAAGATACATTTCTGAATGTTAATTAAAATTTGTTAATGTCACTGCACATCAGCGTAATTTGTCACACATTGTGAATGTCAGTCTCTTTTTCAAAATTAATGCTTTTCACTCAGAAATTCAAAACCTAAAAATGCGCTTCTTAACTTTTTCACATTTAGCTTACATAATTTTATATATGTACTTGTATGGTGAACACCGCTAACATATTTCTCAAAATTCTATTTGGCCATTCAGAGTTAAAAAACAATGTTTGAATTAACATTGTTTGGATTGCGTTATTCAGTATGCCAGAACAAATTTCATAAGTATTGTGAATACCTCAACTTGTATTTTATTTTGTATTCTCAAACCCATTTTTGTCACTTAAACAATACTTACAAGTTTTGAAATTGGTAAATACTTCTCTATGCCAGAACAAGTGCCTTAACCCTCTACTGCCCCATACGGCCTTAAGGCACGGTCCACTTTCAACTTTCAACTGATAATATTGATTCTTACAGCCTTGCAACATTAAAGAAATGACAACTTAATTTATCTAAAACATGCCCTAAAAATGTCATTAAAAAAATGAATATTTATGTGGACTTTTCTAGGTTTTTGTGGACCGTGCCTTAAGGCCGTATGGGCAGTAGAGGGTTAAGTTTTGTGAATACCTCAATTTTTACTTTATTTTTTATTCTCAAAACCCATTTTTGCTACTCAAAGAAAGAAAACCTAAAACGTGCTTCTTAGCATTGCCTGAATTTTATGATTGTTGTTGTATGCCTCAATGCTTGTTGGCAATGACGACGTGACAACAACAATAACAACCAGTACCAACAATAACAACCATTCACAAAAACAACAACAATAACAATCAACGACAACAACCACCCACAATCATCAAATTGGTTGGCAGCGCCAAAGCCAAATGAAATGGAAACAATAATCATAATCATAATAATCATTGCAACAACAACAAAAGCAACAACGACAACAACCAGCACAAGCAATAACAATAATAAGCACCAGCGAGCGAAGCCCAGAATATGAAACAATAAACATCAAACGAAGCATTGTGGAATTTTTCTACAAGGAAAAAAGGCGCAAAGCTTCAAATCTGGGAGCTTAGATTGACGCCACAGCAGGACAATTGGCCAAGTGGCAACGGCATAAGGACTATCATAAAACAACAAAAAAAATATGGAAAATTACAACAACGACATAAGAAAAAATAAAAAATTACCAGAAGGAGCAAAAAGAAAATTTCATGAAAAGTGCGAACCATAGGAGTCAACAGTGAGCGGTAAATGTGGCGCGAGACTATAAGACGGCAAATGTTGGTTGTCGGCTGCTATTTGGCAGTCTCTGAGGCCTTATATACCCATCAATATATGTATATACATAGGTACTTGCGAATATAATGTGCTAGCAGCCGCTTTGACTTGTAATTTTGCCATCTTCTTTGATGCGCTCATGATTGGCTTCTTTATTCACGCTTTGGCGTCTCCACTTGTCTTTGCGTTTTCCTTGTCTTTAGGCGCTGCTGCCTGACAATTATTGTACAATTTCTTTCTTTTTTTTTTTTGTGCGTATTACAAAAAATTCAGAGCCAATGTTTGTCGGGTCAAATGTGGCAGACATTGCCACATCCCATTGCATCCCATGACCCCACTTGGGGTCATGGGATGCGCAATTAACATTCGAGCAAACGCCATGAATCATTATGAATCATCCAAGTAAACCATTTAAACATTCACTTCACAATTTTGCCTCAGCCTAGAAGTATGCCAACAATATTTTACTCAATGTTGGAATCTACTGCAGCGGCGGTCATTTAACTTCAAAGTTATTACTTGTATTTATTATTTTTTCAATTAACTTTTTTATTAGTTTTTTAAGAGTTTATTATTTTTTATAAATTTTTATTAATTTTTTATAATTTTTTAATAAAGTAAAAAGTAAAAAAAATGTTAAAAAAAAATAATGATCAGTAATAAAAGTTTAATTATTTATTCATTTATTATTTTTTGAATTTTTTAATAATCTTCTTATTTCCTATTCAATATTATTTTTTATTTTTTTATTTTGTCTTAATTTTGTTCATATTCATATCTCATTATTTTAAATTACATTTTTATTAGTTGTTTTTATTTTTTGACTTTAAATACAAAAATATAAGATATTTTTGTCAATTTATATCAATTTTGAATTTTAATAATTTTTTAAATAATTTTATATTAGGTTTTTTATTTTGTTTAACTTTGCATTTATTTATTTGTAATTTTTTATTTTCATTTCATTTATTTTCATTTTTTATTATTTTTTTTTGTTTGGTTTTCCAATACATTTCCATGAATTGTTAAATATTTTTTACTTTGTGTCCATTTCAAAAAGTAATTTTTAATTATTTTGTGTATTTATAAATTTTTTAATTTTAATTTATTTATTTTTAGTTAGTTCTTTATTAAATTTTGTACATTAGTACATTCGTTTACTCTTTTGATCAATTTTTTCAGTTAATTTTTTAATTACTTTTTTATTTTGGGTACATTATTAAATTTTTTTTTTTGTAATTTTTTGTTTTAAAAAATTTTTTATTTTTAAATACTTTTACTTTTGTACTTACTTTTGTTACTTTTGTATTAAATTTTGTATTCATGTTTCTTTTAATTTTTTGATACATTTTTTATTTCCATTGTTAAGTTTTTTGTTTTAAAAAATTTTTTATTTTTTATTAATTTATTTTTAATTTCTGTTGTATTAAATTTTGTATTAAAATGTTTGTTTTAGTTTTTTGATACATGTTTTATTTCCTTTTTTAATATTTTTGTATTAATGTTTAGTTAATTTTTGTTTAGTTTTTATATTCTAATGAACTTTTCCATTTACTGTCTATTTTTTAATATTAATAATATTGCTTTATTTATAATTTATTTTGTTTTCTTAATTTTGTTTTAGTTTTTTTAATATTTTATTATTTTTTTAGTTTTCTTAGTTTATATTAATTTTGTTTTTTTTTTATAAATTTACCAACTTTTTTATGTTTTTTTTTGCTTAAACCATTTAAATTTTCACCCTCAAGTGGTTGAAAAGCAGAGTAATCACTGCTGCCTACTCTAAGCTTATAATTAAAAAAAAAAATTGTTAGTTTGTACATAAATAAAAAAAATAATAATAATTTTAATATTAAATTCAATTTTAATTATTTAAGAATTGAAATTGAAATAAATCGTGAAATTTTTTGGTTTATTGCTTTTCAACATTTCGTTTTATTTTGTGACCCTCTTGAACGCTTTTTTCTTCACTTCAGCCAAAACTTTTTTACGTTTTGAAAATGCCACAGAAGCAAAAGTTTTTGTCCAACAAACAAGTGAAAAAAAATAAAACCATTCATAAATATTGCGCTCCACATAGTTTGACGCCAATGTTGCAGACACTAATCGCAATGCCACAAATCACAGAGGCGGAACATAGAAACCAGAGCAGTAATTGCAATTTGAGAAAAATTACGTTCAATTTTATTAAAAAAGAATGTAAAACTGTTATGAATCGGCATAAGTTTTGAAGTAAAAGTTATGTTTTCTGTGTGGTAACTAATTAATTTACAGTTTTATAATAAATTTTGACTAAGTCCATGAGTTTTCCTTCTAATATCCCCTTAAATCTCCCCTTCAACTTTCGATGCTCCGCTTCTTGTCGATAAACAGTGCCGCCGTCTTTCTCTGCCGTCGTCTTCCATTGTCGTCAGTCAACAATTGTCGCCACAAATGTTGCCAAATGAAATACATTCAAACTTGGCGACTTAACTACCACAACTTAAGCTCCAACTTTAACCGTCTCGCAGCGACTTTGATCTCAAGCAGCGAAGCAGTCACTCGCACTCCAATGTTTTTGCCCAGTCAACGCCTCCACTTACACTTAGTTGCTCCTTTCATTTGTCCCACTCTCCCGCCCCCATATCCCCGCCCACATTATGGAGAATTTGTTTAATTAACTTTTGTTTGAACTGGGCGCATAAATCTCTCCGATTCGCCTTGTAAACGCCAGCGTTGAAAGCCGGCAATCGACAAGGTTGCAAACTTCTGCCAACAAAAACAACAACAACAAACGTGACATCAAATCGGCCGCCAGCCAAAAAGAAAACAAATGTTGGCAAACAGCAACGTAAAGAATTTTAACGAGCAACACAAAACGGCAAAGGACACTTTTGCTTGCCAACGAGCACATAAACCGATCGGCGACCGAGTGCGCAGCAATCGGTCATTCCACAACACTTCGCCACGCACACATGTCGCAGACAATTCAACATTCCCTCAGATGGCAATCGGAAAGCCACAAAAACTCATTATGTTCACATTTCGCGCAGGACACGGCACCAGGGCGGCGCAGTAAATATTTGCAGGACACCGTGCGAGGTGGCTGCGTTGCTTCGATGGAGGGTGAAAGGGAAGGGAGAGGAGATATGTTGGCTTTGGTGTGGTGACAACAGCAAACCGGAAATAATGCACGAATTGTGCTAAACTATTTTTATGGGCATTTGAGTTCGGCTAGTTGGGGGTTGACTGTGCGCAGCAGAGTGTGTTGACTTATGCAAAAGTAAAATTAAAGAAATTGCAGATTATTGGATATGAATTGGAGTCCCCAGAAATTGCATTATAATAAAACTAGAAAGACAAACTTCCGTAAATCAAAAAAATAAAATAAATAAACTCAAAATGAAACAAATTATTAAAATAATTAATTATTATAATTATAAAATTAAATCAGCAATAAACAATCAAACTCTAAAAGTAAAAAATAGTTACAAATGTTTATTTTTTGTTTTTTAATTTTAGTTTTGAATTAGTAGTTTTTTATTTCACTTCTTTGATTTTTTATTATTTTTTCAATTTCGATTTTTAATTTTGATTTTTTAGTATACATTATTTTATTTTATATACATACAATTTTTAATTTTAATGTTTAGTTTTTGATTTTTAACAATTAATTTTTAAAATAAAATGTTTTATTATAACTTCGAAACTTCTTTTTCTTTGTTTTTTACTTTTTAGTGTTATTATTATAACTTTTAGTTCGAAATTTTGTTGTTAAATTTTAAATATTTTACTTTTCATTATTTAATTTTTGATTTTTTAATATTTAATTTATTTAATATTTAGGTTTAATTTGCAGTTTTTAACTATTCGATTTCAAGTGTTAGTTTTTAATTTTTGGTTTTTTATTTTCAATATATAATTTTTATTCTTTAATTTATAATCCTTAATTTTTAGGTTTTAGTTTTTAATTTTTAATTTCTAATATTTAGTTCTTTTTTGTCATTTTTAATTGATTGATTGTTAGTTTTTAATTTTGCATTTTAAAATTTAACTTTATGTCATTTTATTTTTTTTCACTATGCGGACTCAGTTTTTAGTTTTTTTAGTTTTAATCAATGGGTATTTTTTTGTTTTTTATTTCTTACTTTATTCTGAATTTTGTATTTTCAGTTCTTATTTTTAAATATTTAATTTTAAATTATTCCTTGTCAATTTTAACGCTTAATTTCTAATTTTAATTTTTTTCTTTTTTCCAAATTTATAATTTCGTATTTTACATTTTTAATACTAAATTTAACATTTGTAATTTAAATTTAAATTTACGTGTATTTTTTCATTTTAACTTTTAAATTTCAAATTATAAATTTTAAATTTATTTTTAGTTTTTCACTAATGTGTAATTTTCATTTTTTAATTATTGTTTTTTGTCATTTTAGTTTTCTATTTTAATTAAAAATTTTTAGTTTTTAATTTTTGATATTTAATTTTCGATTTTTAATTTTAAGTCTTTAATTTTTGGTTTTAAATTTTCATTTAGGTACTAATTACTATTTTTGAACTTGTAGTTTTTCATTTTTTTTTAATTTCTAATCTGTAATATTTAATTCTTATTTTTTTTATTTGTAATCCTTAATTTTTTGTTTTTACTTGATTCTAAATTTTTTAATCCTTAACCTTTATTTTTTGATTTTTAATTTCATATTTTTAATTTTTGATTATTTTGCTTTTCATTTTTACTGCTTAATTGTTAGACTTTAATATTTGGTTTTTACATTTTAATGTAATTTTAATATTAAATTTTTTTCATTTGAAGTGTAATTTGAAGTTTAACTTCAAATGCTTACCTTTTTATTTCACCTTAATTTTGGTTTTTGATTTTAAGTTTATTTTTTTAATTTAAATTCTTATATTTAAATATTTAATTTGTATTCTATATTTAATTTAATTAAAGTATGTAATTGATCTAGTAGTCTGTAAGAACCTCTGTAGACGAATAAATAGAAATAAATAAATAAATAAAAATAAATATTTTTTATATTTAATTCTAAATGTTTAATTCTTAGTCTTTAATTTTTGGTTTTTAATTTTAAATTTAAATTTTTGTTTAATTCGTAATTTGTAATTTTAATTTTAATTTTTCATTTTTACTTCTTAATTAATTTAATTGATTTTTAATTCCAGATTTTTAATTTGTCAAACTTAATTTTTTTAATTTTTGTTTTTAAATTCTCAATGATTTACTTTTTAAAAATTTTTTAAAAATAAATAGTTGTGAAAGTAACAATTTTTAGTCGTTACTTTTTAATTCTTTTTTAATTTTAGATTTTTTTTAATTTGTTATTTTTTTAATATAAATTTCTTTTTTAAATTTCAACATTTTTTCTTTAACCCTTTTAGTGCCGGAGGCCGATATATCAGCTCTTGCTGCACTAGCGAGAGTGCCAGAGCGTTACTATTCGCATTGCGGGACAACTCTATCTCAAAATAAATTTGTAATACGTTATAAATGATCTAATTTCATTACGAGAGAATAAAAAAAAATAGTTTTTTGTTTTAACTCTTTGTGGACGTTTATGTTATCGGAACTTTTCGGCAGCGTGTTATGTAAACAACTGATTGAAGACTCTTGCGAAATAACGTTGCATTGCCGCAGCGAGACGTAGGATCAGTTAGTGTCTCCTCGATCGTTGTTGTGAACAGTATATTTCGTCCCAGTTGCAGTTTGAAAGCGTCATTTTCGTTATTGCCGTTGTTTTCCGCTTGTGTCAAACATTGTTGTTTTTGACAAACCAACAACTAGCAATACAGGATTTCGAAAATTCTATTTATTCTCTATTTCATCCTTAGTATACTGCTTTCTGAATCATGTAAATATTGTTTCTCGTTTGGTTTTTATGAGCATTTTCCCAAACCCTAGTAAAACTGTGAAATTCGGCCGGTTATTATCGCATATGCACCTCTTTTTCGCCCGGCACTAAAAGGATTAATATTTCATTTCAGTTTTTTAATTTTTAATTTAAATTTTTTTATTTTTAGCTGAGCATTTTTAATTTTTAGTTTTTAAGTTTTACTTAAATTTAGATTTTAAATTTTTCAATTTTTATTTTTTAATATTTAATTTCTGTTTCTTAATTTTTATTGTTTAACTTTTAATTTCAATTTTCGTTTTTAATTTTTAGCTGTGATTTTTTTGTTTTACTTTTTAATTTTTTATTTGATTTTATTTGACTTTTACTTTTTAGTTCAATGAATTTTTTAATTTAAATTATTTTTTGTTTTATTACTGATTTTTAATTTTCATTGTTTAATCCGTTTCATTGGCACGGAGAATCATATCACCAGTTTGCCTCACAGTCAACCCTGAAGTTTACTGCACTCAACATAATGTCAATACATCAAATTCAACTTATCAAAATGCTCCCAAGCCAAGATGCCAACTTTCCACTGACTTGCAGTGATTTTCCCTGAATGTGTGAATATGAAAAACCAATGCCGGAATCATTGAAAGGTGCAACTTCTCCAACTTCTGCAGTTGTTCAACACAATTTGGTGCATTTATTGATATGTTGCGGCTTCAAATAACAATTTTTCACAAGCAGAAACTTTTGAAAAAGTTTTCGCTGTGCATGCAAATACTTTCAGAGACGTGTTTGAAGGGGCATTGAGCGGTACGAATATAAAAATTGGTGAAGATGACTAAGAACTCTCGGAAGATCTTGGAAGACTGAGGCATTTTTAACACTTTTGAACCGATTTCAAAGAGTTTTTGTTGTTGTAGTTAGTGTAAAGACAGTAGCAACAGAGCTCGTGCAGGAAAAGGTAGCAGAGAGAGTCGTTTGTATTTAAACTTCAGCCTAATGTTGACTTTATATAGCAGAAATAACACCAACTACGCGCCTGTTCAGCGCCTGTTCTGGGATTTTTTTTCTTATGCTCGGCGCCACAATCAAAGTTCGACAAATACGAATTTATTGCCGCAAGCCATGAAGAAAAAAATAAGAGGAAAAAGAAAGAAAAAACAAAAGGAAACAAGAAAATAAAAGACGTTTGAAAAAAATAGAAGTGTCGACTACTGTGGGAGACAAAAACTCCAAGTGACACGTGGCGTTGAAAGGTTAAGCTGAGTTCACAGATTTACGCGACGTGATAAACGCACACAAAGCATGTGAGAAAACAATTGAACGAGGCGAACTTCAAGTTTGGAAAAAGAAAAGTCAGCGTTAAAATGGAAGACAGTAGAAACTCTAAAACTTTGACTAATAGAATTAATGAAAATTCTTAAAATGATTTTTAAGCGAAAATCAGCAGAAACTTTAACATTTTGGCTGGTGGAAGGTATCAGAAATTCGTCATTTCGATGAAGACAAATTAAAAGAAATTTTGAATCGTTACATGTTTGCTGAATCCCCGAAGATTAGTATTACAGGGTTAATACCAAAAACTGTCATTCCACGAAGTGAAACAAAACCAAAACCTTTTGAAAATGTTTACCGAAAACTTTAAATATTTAAACTTCTCATTGCTGTCAGCCTAATGTCGGCAAATTAAACGTAGTTACGTGCACTGCGTTCCACCCCCTCCACCAATCACGCGCATTGTTGGAGAGCATTTCAACAAAAACTAAGAAATAGAAAAATACCAAAGAACGCAGAAAAGGCCAACTAACCATGCAACAGCGTCGTTAAACACAACAACAAAACGCAGGGCGAGAGTCAAGCGGCAAAAGTCACAACAACAACGACGCCCGCCCGCCACCAAACAGCCGCCTGACGCGGCACTCAATGCCAATGTCAGTTTAACAAATCGCTGCAATTTACCAAAACTTCAAGTACCAACAAAGGCCAACGGGGCAACGAAAAGCGGCTGCAGAAAGAAAGAAAAAAAATTCGAAATTCTTAGCAGCATTGCAGGCGCACGAGCGCACCGCGTCTGGCCGCATACAATGGAAAAAGGATTTGCAAGCCGCAATTGTTTGCGGTATGCAAAGGGGTTGGCAGATGCAAGTTGCGGCGGGTGAAGGCGGTCAAAGGGGGTAAATAATAAGGCGCACTGTGCTTATTTAAGCAGCAGACAATGTTAGCGCACTGACGCTGGCATTGTTGTTGGTGCGGCGGCGTTGTTGCATTTTGTTATTTTCTTTTTGTTGTTGTATGAAAAAACGCAGACATGTTGATTGTTGCAGCGGCAAATGGCAACAGTGGTCGATTAGCGAGACGGGTAGGGAAGCAGAAAAAAATGTCAGAGCTTACAAAAAGCGCGAAAGGAGGAGAAATGCTGCGAAAATTAATTGCACACAACAGCGAATAATGTGCCGCATGCTAATGAATTTTTTAAAGTTTTAAACGACAGACAACTTAAAGTTGTAGTTGGGTTTTGGGGCAAATGGCCAATGAGAGGAAAGGAGAGAGCAAGAGAAAGGAGAAGCGATGTGATGAGATGAGATATGATGTGATGTTTGAGAGGTGATTAAACGTGATGTGATATGATGTGGTTGAGATGTAATGATTTGTTCAGATTTTATGTGATGTGATGTGATGTCATGTCATATGATTTGATGTGATGTAATGTGATGTGATGTGATGTGATGTGATGTGATGTGATGTGATGTGATGTGATGTGATGTGATGTGATGTGATGTGATGTGATGTGATGTGGTGTGTTAAGATGTGATGAGATAAGATGAGTTGAGATGAGGAGAAATTAGATAAAATATCATGCGATGTGATGAGGTAAAAGGAGATGTGATGATATGAAATCTGATACGATGTGATGTACTATGATTTGAATTGATGGGATGCAATGAATCAAATAAAATGAAATAAACTCAAACAAATCAAAACAAGCGAAATCAAAACAAACAAAAAATAACATTTTTGGTCTCAGGGATTCGGCTGGAATTTTTGTTCTTTTTGTCCCATAGTTTCTTCTTCTTATCTCTTCCATATGTTTCCCTTTTGTATTGTATTCTCCATTCTGCTTTGTCTACTACCCATCGGATTACTGTTTTATTTCATTGCCCCTCTCTGGTCCACCTTCTCCCATCTGCCATTTTTCATCTCCTTCTCCCTGCTGCCTTCTCAAGTTCACATTCCACCGTCCTCCTTTTGGGTTGTTTATTCTCCACTTTCACTTTTTCACCCTTTTCCGTCTGGCTTCATCCTTCTCCCGTTTTTTGTCTCCTTTCGGTCTTCTACCTTCTTTAATCTAATTTGACCCGTCTCCCTTCTGTTTATCTCTTTTTGACTGTTCATTCTGCCACCTTCCTCTAACTTTTCCATTCTACATTCTTTCTCTGTCTTCTCCCCTTTTTTTATCCAATCTTTCCGCTGCCTTCCCTGCTCTACTGTCCACCTTCCGTTCTCCTATTGCCTTCTCTCGTCCTTCCTCTACTTTTTTGTCATTCTATATTCATCCTCTGTCTTCTCCCCTCTTTCTTATCCAATCTTTCTTCTGCCTGCTCCGCTCTGCTGTCCACCTTCTATTTTCCTGCTTCCTTCTCTCGTCCTTTGCCAATCTGTATTCTCTCTTCTTCGGTCTTCCTTATATCGTCTTTCATCTGTATTCTATTTTCTACTTGCACCCTTCTAACTTCTCTTTTCTGAAATTCACCTTATCTCTTCGTTTCCTCTCCATCCAAACTTTCCTTTTGCCAGCCTTGTGCATACGTCCTTCTATCTTTTACCTTCTCCCACCTCTCTTTTGCCTTTTCTTGTCGCTTTGTTTTATTGTTCTTCCTCCTATCACCTGTTTCTCTTTCTTCCTTCTCCATCCAATCTTTCCTTCTGCCTGTCTTCTGTGTACTTCCTCTCAGCTCCCATCTCTCTACTTTCTTCTGTCTTGTGATGTATCCATTTTCTATTGAAATTCCTCCTTTCTCCCGTTCACTATCTCCCGAATCCTTGCGGTCTTCCCCCGTCTGTCTGTCTGTCTTTCCCTTCTTCTTTTGAACTCCTCTTTTCTGCGTTCTCACTTTCCCTGTCCCTCTTCCTTTACTTCCCATCCAATCTTGCCTTTTGCCTGCCTTCTATGTATTTTCTCCTATCTCGCCCCTTTCTCTTGTCTTCTTTTTTCTTCTCAGCCTTCTTTCGTCTTTTTTCCATTGTACTTTCTCCTATCTCCCTTTTACTACATATCTCCCGTCGCTTTGCTTTCTTCTCCATTCTGCAATGTGCGACCAACTTCATCTCCTCTCCCTTCGAACTTTTCCTTTCTCTCTACTCACTTTCTTCGCCTCTCTTCCTCCACTCTTCATCCAATTTTCCCTTCTGCCAGACTTTACTGTACTTCCTCCTATCTCTCGTCCCTCCACTGTCTTCTCCCTTCTACTGCCTCACTGCTGTCTTTTACGTTCAACTTTATAACTTATTGAAATCAACCAAAAATCTTCATACTAACAACTCACATGTTTGAGTTTCTTAACGGTTTTGTAAAATATTAATATTTTATAACTTTTTCAGCACTTTAATCGGCATACCTACAAATCCAGCTTCACTTCAATCAACTCTAACTTTTATATAAAGACAACTAATTCAATTTTTCCCCATCTTCTGCATTTATTTTCTGCCACCATTGAAACAACAATTTTATTTAATAATTTTTCCCTCAACAATTGGCATCACTTCAACTTAACAGCAAAGTGGTTGCCTTCATTTCTCTTGTTTTAGTGACATTGAACTCTTTTCTCTTGATGGCCCAACACAACAACATTTGGTGTCTTTGAATTTCCAACTCAACCTGAGCAACCACCAGCGGCTGATGATTGCCTTAAGATTTTCTGCCAATTAAGCTGTTAAATCGACGCTTTAAATTTTACGCAACTTGTTGAAAATTGCAAAATAAAGTACCACAAGGTTTAAAAAGATTAAATAAATCTCAGTTAAAGCAAAAGTTAAAACAAATGCGTTAATTTTTGAATTGGTGAATGATTAAGCAATTTTGTCACCTTCTGAATGTGTGAGTGTTAAAACTTAAAAATTTTATGGAATTACAAAAATGTGATTTTAATTGATTGGGGAATAATCATAACAATCAAAATAATTATTGAGAAAAATAAATCAAAGAAAAACCGCTACTGAAGCACTGAGTTCAGGTTCCAACTTGAATGCCTGCGCTTCTGCTTTCTATGGGAATTTACTTAAAAACTTTTTTTATAATTTTCTATGGATTCAAATTCCCACAGGTCCATTGAAGCCTTCGTGTGCTTGTGAGAAGGTCCTGAGGACTGGTCTGTGTGTCCTTCTGAAACACAGAGTTCAGGTTCCAACTTCACTGCCTGCGTTTCTACTTTCTATGGGAATTTATTTAAGACATTTTCTTCATAATTTTCTATGGAATCACATTCCCACAAGTCCATTTGAGGCTTTCGTATGTCTTCTGAAAAGGTTCTGAGGACTCATCTGAGTCTTTCTAAATCACAGAGTTGAAGTTCCAACTTGACTGCCTGTGTTTCTACTTTCTATGGGAATTTTCTTCATCATTTTCTATGGATTCACATTCCCACAGATCCATTTGAGGTCTTTGAGTGTCTTCTGAAAAGATCCGGAGGACTGGTCTGTGTGTCCTTCTGAAACACAGAGTTTAGGTTCCAACTTGATTGCCTGCGTTTCTACTTTCTATGGGAATTTTCTTCATAATTTTCTATGGATTGTGTGTCTTCTAAAAAGGTCCTGAGGACTAGTCTTTGTCCTACTGAAACACAGAGTTCAGGTTTCAATTTGACTGCTTGCACTTCAACCTTCTATGGAAATTTTCTTCATAATTTTCTATGGAATCACATTCCCAGAAGGTCCAGAGACCTTCGTGTCTCTTGTGAGAAAGTTCTGTGCCCAGGTCTGTGTGACTTTGTATGAGACCATACAAGTGAGAATTTGATAATCTACTACAATATTTGAACATCTGCAAGACCAACTCTCAAACTTTTCTTTACATCAAACAATTTTTAAAGTCATCAAATATTATTTCAACTCAATTTATAAATATTTTTACGACTTACTTAATTAGTTGCATGTTTAACACAGCAAAAAAGTAGTAAATGGAAAGTTGATAAATAAATACAAAGTGATCCCATTCTTTCTTTCAATTGTCAAATGGCTTGATCACACATCAAACAACTGCCACTGTTACTCACTGTCGTCAGTCATCATTTCTATTCCCTACTCTCAGCATTCGTGTTGTCATTGTGGAATCTTCAAGTCGCTTCTCGGCGCTGCTGGTGCAACAATTTAATTAATAGAGCAAAGTGAATTATTGCCACACAATTTAACAGCGCGACCTGCACACACATGTCAAAATATGTATACAGCTGACAGTTGATTAACTGTCACAACAATGACAGTCACCGGCGCTGCATAGGCAGTCAACAGCCAGTGGCAGTGAGCAGTTGACGACACGAGCAAAGTGACAGGCTTCGGAAAATGTTACCAATAACACGATTTGAGTTAAGTGACATTTTACGGTCGATGCGCGCCAGCAGCCAGCAAACGGCGCCAGCATTGCTGACGCCTTGGCGATTTTCCACACGCTGTGCGAGATATTAAAAAACATATACCAAAGTTTTTGGGTCGGTCTAGGTTGACTTGGGTATACACTATAACAAATGTTACTCTAAATTAGGTTTTATTAGGGTTGGTGTACTTGCTAAGCTGGTGGTTGATGTACTGGATAAGCATAAATAAACATTATTGGAACATTAGCTGTTTCGTACCAAATTTTATGCTAATAACTTGACTTGTTCCGAGGCTATAGGGTGACCCAGCCAGTTAACAGACAGACAGATGGCCGAACGAATGAACATTTGACCAGAGAGGCAGACAGAAGGATACTCTTGCGGTTTCTTTTCTTTCTCATCATTTATTTATAAACTTTTCCATACCGCACGGCTCTCTCTGTACGTTACAAACTGCTTATCCAACTTTAAATGCCGCAAGAGTTCAGTGTAGGGCATGAAAATGCTTGCTAAACGCTGCGCTGACTTTCCACATCTTTATGGCCGCACATTTTGCCATATTCATGCCGTCTGCTGCTGTTGCTGCCACCGTCATCATACAAAAAGTGAAATGATTGAATTAAAAGTGAATTTTTCTTTTATTGCTGACGGTGGCAGTCAATTGGGCTGGCGTCACTAATTGCACGCTCGCGCCTACCGTCTACGTAATAACGTCAACAGCACCAAGGCAATAACAACAACAGTTTATACAAATCAAAATGCCGGCTCGCACAATTTCAGCCTTAAATTGTCTATGTCCTCAGCAAATAACAACAACAATAACAATATTTGAAACACATGTTGCACATTGTCATAATGACAAAATCGGCAACATTTTTTGGTTTATAAAAGTCAACGCAAACGCGTGGCACAACTTTAGTTCAAACGCGCATGCGCGACATGCAATCCGAACAACTTCAAACATTCGGCGGTGCATTAAATTCATAAAAAAGTGTGCAATTTTCAGAAGAAAAAAATAAAGAATATAAGAATACAGATTTTGTGCCACGTGTATTACATTTTTAAACAAAAAAAACAATAACAAATTAAAAAAAATGTATCTATTCAATGCTGCCACATGTTGCAAAATTCTGCTGCTTCTAGGCCTCTTCTTGTGGACATGCCATGCCGAGCAGCCGAGCACCGCCTCAACTGTGAAAATCTCCGCTGTTAATGGAATAACGGTGACCGCACCCAAAGACGGTCCCAGCAAGCGAAATGTTAAGGCGAACGATTTGGCCGGCTCGAGTTCGGCAGCATCAAAAAGCTACGATCCACCGCCTGAGTTCTATAGGTGGGCTTACAACTTAAAGGAGACTTAAAACTTTGCTTAAATGAGGCCTAGAACTTAGCATCTCTGATAGGCCCGTAGGTGGTTCAGAAGGTAGGAGTGGTTGACAAAAGGCAGAGCCCACTTAGGCCATAAAGGCCCATTGTGATAACTCAAACAATTGAACTAAAGTTCCCTCACTCACTGAATCAGTCTTAGCTTCTCACAAAGCCTAGTACACTGAGAATAGACCTTACGACTAGATCCTCTAGATTGTCTTAGATTCTCACAAAGCTTAGTATACTGAAAATAGACCTATCGACTAGATCCCCTAGATTGTCTTGGATTCTCACAAAGCCTAGTCGACTGAGAATAGACCTTTCGACAAGATCCTCTAGATTATCTTAGATTCTCACAAAGCCTAGTAGACTAAAAATATACCTTTCAACTAGATCCTCTAGATTCTCTTAGATTCTCTCAAAGCTTAGTAGACTGAGAATAGACCTTTCGACTAGATCCTCTAGATTATCTTATATTCTTACAAAGCCTAGTAGACTGAGAATAGACCTTTCGACTAGATCCCCTAGATTGTCGAGGAAGAAAAATACCCGGTAAGTCTTATTTTTTCTCGATAATGCGAAAGAAGTGCCTAGAAAATTAAGTGTGTGTTCTTTCTGGGGATCGTTCATACAGCTCCGACAGAAGTCATTAGAAAGCAAACCCAGCCCGAGTCTTCCTCCTTCTAGTTAATGCGGGACAAATGCTTAGAAGGTGAAGTGTGGTTCCTTCCTGTTCTTAGTCCATATAGCTCCGAAAGATGTCGTAAGAAAGCAGTCCCAATCTTTTGCATGGGTTTCAATTACAAAGTGGCCCATTTAGAACATCAATCACGGTTCTTATCGGGTCCCTGTTTAGTGAGAGAAGCTCTCTAGAATGAGGTTAAGGTTGGCAGTAAATTATGTGTTGCTTGGTTGGTTTAATTTATGCTCCATGCTTGTGTGAATATGAAGCGTACAGGATAAAAGGACGACACCAAGCGTTGCCATGTATTGACGTATGTGAACTATTCAGTTGTACCCCGCCGAGTGAGCTCATCTGCTCTACAGTTCTCTAAAACGTGCGTATGTTCCGGTACCCAGCTTAGGTGAATACTTAGGATGCTGCCTGATAGTCTCATTGAAACATTGAGGAATTGTCTGCAGCTCAGAACAGTCTTTCATTTTATAAAAACAAAGCTCTAAAGTTCTAAGGGCGATATCCCTATAATTTCTAATCCATTCACTATGGTACGTTTAATAGAAGAGGTCGAAAAAATGTCAGAAGGAAAACTTTGAATGCTCGTGACTTCCAAATTAGAGGAAAACGAGACCTTAAACTTAGCACCTTTGATATGTCTGTAACTTCTAACCTTTTAAGAGGTCTGATCTTTGCCCCATTCGATAGAAGAGATTAGTAGCTGTCCCCGTTATCCCAACGAGAAGAGTAACAAGTCAGAAGAAAAACTTTAAACATCTGTAAACTGTAAAACAGAAGTGATGGACGCCCAGCACTTGCGCTTTTGATATGTATGTAACTTCTAAACTGGAAGAGACAGAAGCCCTATGGTGCATTTAATAGGAGAGATCGGCAGCTGTAGAAAATGGGTCTAGAGTCCTCGCTAACTTAACGAAAAATGCAAATAATCAAAAGAAAAACTTCTTAACTAGAAAAAATAGAGGCCTAAATATCACTTAGCGCCTTTGATATGCATGTAACTTCTAAACTAAAAGCCTGAACTCTGGCGAAAAATAGATAATAGCAGCTGTTCTATAATAGATAGTAAATGGCCGGGACTCAGAAGATTAGAGATTAGATTAGATTAGATTGGATTAGATTTGGTATGAGAGTCGAGCAACAGCTGCCCGAGACACTGCCTCCAATATGAGACTATTGTGTCTCGTCTCTTTTTTTTACTAGAGGAGTTCGTATCCTTCAATGTTATCTAGGCACTACTTAAAATTCCTTAGATCGGTTTCAGACAACTCTTTCGTTTGTATCAGTTCCCTTCTTAGTATAAGCTTTCTTGTGTGTACCTACACTGCCGGAACATGGATGGATGTTTTTTCATCTTCCAAACAGAATCTGCATAGTTCGCTATACGTGATACCCAATCGCGCTCTATGCAGATTTAGCAGACAGTGTCCGCTTAGATTAGGTTAGGTAGGGACGGGTGTGTGTGGCACAGAGACCGCACTTCCTCTTCGGAGGCCAAATTAGCCCATTGTGAATCCCTTCTTAACTGGTTCTGGAGCTAACCATTTAGTCTCAATCCGGAGCAAACCAGTTCCACCTCTTGATAAAGGAGAGCAGATCCGAAATTTCAACTTTTCCCGCACAAGCCAGGTCGTAAGCTCCGTTCTACTTAGATCCAGAAGGTACATAGATTTTTCTTACAGAATAAGCTGAAAGGATTAACTTGGAACAACGCTTTCCCACTGTGTTGGATCATTTATGATTTCCTGATGTATGAACTGTCTGTAATGAGTCTTGCTAAAACCTATGATCGGTTCAGGTCTATAGGATCGTTTTGCAATTCTCTCCTTTGCCAATCTGTTCGCTTCCTCCTTGCCATCGTGCCCATGATGTGTGATGTGATGTGATGTCAGGGTGGGCAGGAAGGCTACAAGCCTTCCATAGCACTCAGTCCATTTCGGACCATTGTACTATACCCATGAGAGAAAATGAGAGCAATATCTCATATTTCACCCGTTTTTAAATGCGTATGCAACACTGTCTTTCCAACATATGTTACAGCACACATTTCAAGCGGATGGGGAAAGGGAGGGGGATGGGACCTACAGTTTAACGCCGAATCCGAACGGCGATTGGCAGTTTTTCGTTCGCACTTGGAGTTTTTGCCATTGCATAGCGATAGAAGTAGACGAGTTTTTCACCAGCCCGAGCCAGGAATCGAACCTGGGGCCTTTGGTATGAGAAGCCAGCGCGCTACCCGCTGGACTATCGAGCCCATAGTGCGCAGGAAGCCAGTGTATTATCAGACAGTTACCCTTTGAAAGATCTCGAAGAACATTTACTGTCTCTCAGACCAGTTTAGAATCAAATGTCGTTGAGTTCAGAGCCTTGATTCCAGCGTGACTATAGGGCATTATGATTATCCTTTTCCTTCTAATATGTATTAAGCGGTAATATTTCTATGACCCATTCATTTATGGCAAAGACCTCAGCCTGGAAGACCGTGGCCTTATCTCCAAGACTGACTGTCAGCTGGGTGCAGGCACAAACTAGAAGAGACAGAGACTTCACACTTGCACTGAGTGATTGCTATGAAACAGTGGTGATCTTTCTGCTGCTCACGTGAAGCAGAATGGCCATAACTTGTATAAAGAATATGTTGGTAGATGTCGAAAATGTGTCGAGAAGAGAAAAAAGTCAGACGGAAAGCTTTAAACGTCCCCTAACTTCTAAACTAGAAGAGACAGAGACTTGAAACTTGCTCTGAGTGATGGGTACAAAGCAGTGATGCAGTGATACTCGCGTGAAGCAGAATGGCAACCACTGGCATAGAGCATGATTATGTTGGTAGAAGACCACTAGAACACTTCCAATTGTTTATTTTTTTTCACCAAGTATCAGACACAAAAATAAACTACGCGCTTAAAAATTTCTCAATCCACTATTGAATTTTCTTTTATTATTTGTTATTGAAAGTCTAAAACGCCGTTTAGAAGACCGACCAACAATACTAACAAATTTATGGTCTGAAATGGTGCTGGAATGCCATTTATGTTTGGTAAAAAGTGAAAGTTGCCTAAAGCTCAAAAGCGACACAGACAAAGGGTGGCCAGAGACAACAACAACTATTACTACATAACAACCACAAACACATTCATAGGGTGATGTAAACACAAAACCAAACCAGCCAGTCGCTTGTTTTTTGTTGGCATAAAGGAAACGCTTTGAATGCGAAAACGAATAAAGCAGCAATGAAAAGAAATCATTTTCATGCTACGAAAATAGCTGAAAATCAACTGAAATTCCGCAAATTCATGTGCAAAATTTCCAACAACAACAAGTACGAATAGTGGCTAACACCTTAATGACTATTTGTGTGGCGGCATGGACACAGCAACAAAACTGAAATGACAACAAGAAAGAAAGAAAGAATAAAATTACGAGGGGCTGAGTGGAAGTGTGGGTGAGGATGAAAAGTGACAGTAGGGGTGAGGGGTGAGGGGTGAATGTTTAGGGCAGCACATTTGTTCGCCGCCTGTTGCAACATATTCCGCATAATCCCCAACGGTGTTGCCAACAAAAAAGAAGCCAACAAAGCCAAAGGCAACGGCAACAAAGCAACAAATTATGAACACGCATGACAACAACAAAAACACTCATACATACACACACATAGGCACTCATAACTGCAATGCTGTGATCTGTGCAATTTTGTGTATTTTCGTAGCAGTTTTGGGTCTTTTTTGGCGCTTATGGCGGCCCAGAAAGGGGCAACAAACACTTTAAAACTGCTAGTCACATACCAAAGTCATGTCGTGTATATAACGTACGGCACACCAGAGACTCCAACGGTGGCCGTGGCGTCACAATGCGACTATCTTCTGCCCCCACAAGCACAGCTGGCCAACACACATTAGCCGGTTTGGTGTTTTTGTTCGCAGCCGGCGTGTCTGCGGTGGCGCTTCTACAGCGATTTGTCGCGTCCGCACAATGATAGCGCAATAAAATGTCCAAAAATATGCGCGTGTACGGAAATTCCTTTAATCAATTTATATGGCAGCCACTATTAGCAACGCACCCACCAACCATTGCGGTCAGAGCCAGTCAGAGTCAGAACAAATGTCGTTAAGGGGCTTTGAATATTTTGGTCTGTTGGTGGCAGGTTGAGAACTTCAGATGTTACTAAATGATTTTTGATGTTTTTTGAAGCAACAGTAGAAATTTCTATGCAAGAAAGCATAAAGTGAAAATCAAATATTTCTTCAGTTATTAAACTGTGAGGAGCTATCATTCAAACCACGGTTATACTTCTCTGCTTTGAGCTAAAGCTTTCAGTTTTTATGCTCTCAGGACTACAAACTATTCTAAAGGCCATAACTAAATTTCATACCTAGAACCAAAGAAGACTCAGGCGTGCACAAGGTTGCAAAAAAGGTAGCAAATGTATTAAGCAATTTTTATAATAACTCCCAGTCATCCTTCAGCAACAGTCAATCGTCCCTTTAAAAAAATAAAAAAACAATTATAATAAACCACAACTTTCCACCTTGCAGAGGGCCCGGCTCAACGAATTCCGCCTCGGCCAGCTCAGCAGCCACCAGTGCGCCGTTTCACGTGCGCGACAGCGCCACCGCTGGCTTCATTTCCAAACCCATCACCTTTCCGGACAGCAATGCGCGTCACAAATACCCCGCCGACAGCAGTAGTCAGTTGGCCAACGCTTACAACAGCTGGCAGCTGCTCAAAGGATCAACGGCTCAGAGCATACAGGATCGCATCAGTGTGAGTAAGTAAAACAACTCGGAAAAAAATGCCTCAACAGCACAGCTTAACGAATTAATTGCCTCCCTCTAATTGCTGCCAATAGAAAACTATGGCCACCCCGAACCGCCCAACCTGACGGCGGGCTATCCGAGCAGCGACGCTGGCAGCTACTCCGGCTACGATTCGCGGCCGTATGCAAGCGGCGGCCACTACGCGGACTATGCGCACAGCAACCACTACCCCACCACCGGTGCCTACCCGAGCAGCGGCCCTGGGGGCGGCAGCAGCATCGAGGGCCTTCCGTTCGATGTGTATGGCGGCAAGGGCCATTATGCGGGCGGCGGCGGCGAGTACTCGTACACCTATGCGGACGCCCACGAGCCAGTCGCGCACAAGGGCCACCCCGAGCTGTCGCAGAAGGCGCTGCTGGCCAAGAGTTTTCTCATACCGCTTGCCAGCGCCGCAGTGCTGGGCATAGCAGCGGCACTGGTCAGCAATCCGCTGCTGCTGCAGCTGGGCACAGTGGCCGGCGGCGTGGGACCCGCAGTGGTGGGCAAGAGACGGCGTCGCGATGTGAAAGTGACCAAAGGAGCAGCAGAAGATGGCGAAAACGAAGGCTTAGCAATACAGCGATTGGCCTATGGAGCGCATCAGGTGCGGTCAATGCGTGTGTAGCGACGCAGTGTTGCAACTTAATTCAATTGAATGCGCTGCAAGTGTGTTGCAGGCAGCAAATCTGTTAGCAGCCGCCATCGGCCAGCAGCTCAAAATCAAAGGTAACCAAATAAAACTCTAATAAACCCACACACACCCACACTTTGTGTTTCAATTCACTGCCAATTTGACAAGGATTCCAGCAATGCATCGAGGATTTGCGGTTTGCTTTCTTCAGCCGCTACGCTGAGCGATTCCTCTCGAGCAATTTAGCTGGGAATTTAGTTGATTTTCAGATTTGCAACTTACCGCAAAATTACTTCGTCGGTTGTCATGTCGACGATTTCTGTTGCGTACTTCCAGGCTGCGTTGTGCGGTTATTGCCGTCTGTCAAGACAGACACAGTGGTGGTTAGAATATTGGGCGAGTTGAAAGCTGAAAAGTAAATAAAAAGAGAGAGATTAGTAAAACTTTTGGATTGAATTTTTTTTGTAAATATTAAGGTTTATAACTTTGAAAAGTTTTCATAAATTAGTAAAATTTGTTTAATATGTGAACAGTTTCAAATCACATATTAAACAGGTTTTCGTAATTTAGAAACAATTTCAGGTAAAATTTTTTCGAATTTACGGAGAAAATGGAGAATGACAGTTTAGAAAATTGTTGAAATTTTGTGAAAATTACCAGCTAACATTTTTTAAAATGTATGGACAGTTTTAGATGAATTTAAAAGTTTGTAATTTTGAAAACATTTTTCATAAATTAGTAAAAATTTCTAGCTAATTTTTTTTCGGACAGTTTTAGATGAATCTAAAGCTGTGTAATTTTGAAAAATTTTCAGAAATTAGTTAAAAGAATTTCAAGCTCGATGTTTTCTAATATTTAAACAGTTTTAAATTAATTAAAAGGTAATTGTAATTACACAATTTTTCGTAATTTGGAAAAATTGTCCAGCTAAATTACTTTCGAATTTATGGATAGTTTTAGATGAATTTAAAGGTTTTTTAATTTTTTAACTTTTCATCAAATAGTAAAAATTTCTAGGTCGATTTTTTTTCTAATAACTATGTGAAGAGTTTTAAAGATATTTAAAGGTTTTCGTAATTTAGAAAAAATATGTTTTCGAATTTATGGACAATTTTAAATTAATTGAAAGGTTTGTGATTTTTAAAACTTTTCATCAATTAGTAAACATTTCTAGGTAGATTTTTTTCTAATATGTAAACAGTTTTAAATGAATTTAAAGGTTTGTGATTTACACAACTTTTCGTAATTTAGAAAAAAAATTCAGCTACACTTTTTTCGAATATATGGACAGTTTTAAATGTACTATGTATTAAAGGTTTGTAATTTTGAAAACTTTTCATAAATTAGTAAACATTTTACTATAAACTTTTTCTAAGATGTAAACAGTTTTAAATTAATTTAAATATTTATGATTTTGAAAATTAGTAAAAACTTCAAGCTAAATTTTTTCTAATATGTGAAGAGTTTTAAATGATTTACACAATCTTTCATAATTTAAAAAAACATTTTAACTACGTTTTTTTTAATTCATGGACAGTTTTAAATGAATTGAAAGGTTTTTTTAGAAAGTTTTTTGTAATATTGTGAAAATTTCCAGCTAAATTTTTTTAAAATTTATGGACAGTTTTAAGTGAATTTAAAGGTTTGTAATTTTGAAAAAACTTTGTATAAATCAGTAAAAATTTCACGCTTGATTTTTTTCTAATATGTGAAGGGTTTTAAAAGAATTTAAAGGTTTGTGATTTACATAATTTTTCGTAATTTAGACAAAAGTTTCAGCTACATCTTTTTTCAAATTTATGGACAGTTGTAGATGAATTGAAAAGTTTCTGATCTTAAAAAGTTGTCATGAATTAGTAAAAATTAAAAAGCTAAATTGTTTTAATATGGGATTAGTTCTTAATGAATGGTTTGCGGTTTCCTCAAGTTTTCGTAAATTAGGAAAAATGTCCAGGTAAGTTTTCGAATTTATGGACAGTTTTAAATGAATTAAATGGTTTGTGATTTAGAAGTTTCTTTGTAATTTTGTGAGTATTTCCAGGTAATTCTTTTAATGGTTGACTTGAGGGAACACGAAAATGGACCCACTAAGAGGTCTTCTTTGGGTAATCCTGCGGCAGGATAATAGGAAATGGTTGTAGCAGGCAGAATAGACATGCCACTCGTGATCATTGTTAGGTAGTAAAGATTTCCACCTTCTCCCTCTTCTTCTATGCAAATTGCCTTTCCCATTTGATGGCCATGGATTACATCGTTTCTGAGTACTAAAATTTGAACTTCATCTGAATCTCTTAACTACAAAAAAATCACTCATATACAATGCGCCTCACAGCATCAAATATGTGCATATTTAATCAAACCTTTGCAGCCAACAAACCGCCACACACAACAACCGTCATCGACACCGTCAACAACAGTCGCCCACACTCTTTGTATGAATTGCAAAATTTTCAGTAATGTCGACAGAATTTTTCGGCGCACTTGTGCTAAATGCATAATGAGACATTCTACTGACGACATCTGACATCTTCAGGCAACTGACGGCGTTGTTGTGCGACAAGCATTGAATGCTGTTTTAAAGCTTTAAAAGTGACTTCTGCGGATGGAAGCAGATGAGAATTTCAAATGTAAATAAATAAATCAAGAGTTTCACAACATTTTAAGCGGCTGTCAAACGACGATTGCGCCATACTGCGAAGCTGAATGCGATCAGCAGGAAAGAATCTAAGGCACAGTGGGCCGGAGTGACGGTCAGTGGTAAGTTTAGGGTGATTTAGTGGCTTAAAAGCACAAAGAACTAGAATTTAGTATAATGAAAGCTGAGGTACAGTCAAAAATTCTATGAAATTTCTGAAAATTCATATTAATTAAAACAGAAAAATTCTTTAAAATTATAAAATAAATTTGTAGAAATTAAAAGAAAAATTTTTTAATTATACAAATTTTTTTTTTAATTAAAAACTAAAACCACTGTCCATTCCACTGTCCACATGTTGCCCATTGCTTGAATTAATATCGACTGCATCCATACAGCGCGGCCCATTGCAGCAGTCACTGCCACGCTGGGAGCGTCATTAAGAAATTGCCGCAGCGGACACTTTGCAGTGCGTGAGCATCGTTCAGTTATCTGGTGGCACTCGGCTTGTAGCTATATCTGCATCTGCATCTGGGCATGATCGCCTAATTGCGATGAATCATGCCAGACTGAACTTTTATGCGCACAAAAATGCAAACAGACAGACAAATATGTATGTAAATACTTGGTGTATGGGATGAGCGTAAGTAGACTTAATGAAGCGTACAATAAGTTAGCAATGAGTAAATAAAAGAGGCGCAAAAAAGACACACTAGAATCACAAAAAAACAAGAAGAAACACACATGCCCCAGGAAAAGTTAAAGAAAGAAACAAATATAAACAGACTGGACGAAGACTTATCGACGGACGGATTAGTCAGAAAACTTAAAGTAGACAAGCTGGACAAATCAGAAAAAGATGCACAAAAGAGTGAGCAGATATAATATAATAAGAAGAAGCACAAGCACCAACAGAGAAAGTTATTGGAAGAAGATGAAGAAATGAACAGACTGGACAAAGACTTAAGTGAGTCAGAAGAATCACACTAAAAACATTCAGAGTATAAAAAAAGTTCAGAGAAGAGGAAGAACGGCCTAAAAAGATACGTTAGAATTATAGGAGGCACAAGAAGAAGCACACACCTACTAGCAAAGAAAGTATTCAGAAGAAGAAGACATGGACAATGTGCAAGAAGAATTGGATTAGTCAGAAGACTCAAACTAAAAAGATTCAGTGTATAAGAAATATCAAAAGAAGAAGAAAAGTATAAAAACAGACATAGAATAACAAGAAGAAGCGCACACACTCGCAAAGAAAGTTATCAGAACTGAACAAAGACTTGGATTAGTCAGAAGATTTAAACCAGGAAAAATCTGTTTATAACAAAAATGGAAAGAAGAAGAATAATTGTGCAGAAAAACACATCAAAAGAAGAGGAAGAAGAACACACACCTGAAAAAAAATTTCCAAAAGAAGTTTTAATATACAGACTGAACGAAGCCTGGAATTATTGAGAAGACTTAAACTAAAACGATTTAGAATATAAGAAGAATCCAAAGAAGAAAAGCAATAGCATAAAAATACACATTAAACTAACAAGAAGAAGCATACATACTTGCAGAGAAAGTCATCAGAAGAAAAAGATATAAACAGACTGGACGAAGTCTCTGATTAGACATAAGACGCCAGCAGTATAAGAAGAATTTAAGAAGAGGAAGATTTTTATAAAAAGAAGCATGAAATAACAGGAAGAATAAGAAGAAGCACACTAAATAAAGTCATCAGAACTGAACGAAAACTTGGATTAGTCACAAGACTTAAACTAGAAAAATTCTGATTATAATATAACAAAAAAAAAAAGAAAAAAAATTGTACAGAAAGACACATAAAAGCAACAAGAAAAAGCACACTTATCTAAAAAGAATGTTTTCGGAAGAAACAGAAATGAACAGCTTGGACGAAGCCTGGGATTAATGAGAAGACTAAAACGATTCAGATTATAAGAAGAATCTGAAAAATATAAAAAATGGCATAAAAACACACATGAAGATAACAAAAAAAGCAAACACACTTGAAGGGGAAAGTCTTCGGAAGAAAAAGAAATGAACAGGCTGGATGAAGCCTTGGAATAATCAGAAGACTCAAATTAGAAAGATTCAGATTCCAACATCAAAAGAAGAGAAAGAATGGCATAAAAAACACATTAGAATAACAAGAAGAAGCACAAACAAAGTTATTAGAAGAAGAAACACATAGACTGGAAAATGAATTGGATTAGATAGAAAACTCAAATTAGACTGATTCAGATTACAAGATACATTAAAAGAAGAAGAAGAGGAGCATAGAATAGAATAGAATTTGAAGGGAAGAAAAGCACAGAAAAGAGGCAAAGGATAACAAAAGAAGAACTCGAAAGAAACTTAATAGAAGAAAAAGAAATTCATATACTTAATGAAGACTCGGATTAGTAAAAAAATTCAAACTAGAGAGATTCATAATATGTATAAGAAGAAAAAATAGGAAAAATTTCATAAAAAGACACTTCAGAATAACAAGAAGAAGCACATATACTCGCAAAGACAGTTATTAGAAGAAGAAGAAATGCATAGATTAGTAAAAAATTCTAACTAGAGAGATTCAGAATATAAGAAGATTCCAAAAAAATAGGACAAATGGCATAAAAAGACACATTAGAATAACAAGAAGAAGCAAACACACATGAAAGGGAAATCTTCGAAGGAAAAAGAAATGATAAGGTTGGATGAAGCCTCGGATTAGTCAAAAGCCTCAACCTTAAAAGATTCAGAATAGAGGAATCCAAACAATAGTGAGAATGACATAAAAAGAGGCATAGAATAACAAGAAGAAGCACACAAACTAGCAGAGAATGTCATCAGAAGTGGATGAAGACTTGTATTAATCAGAAAACTCAAACTAGGAAAAATCTGACTATCAGCAAAGTTGAAAAAAGTGGAAGAAGGAAAAGAAGAAAAAGAAGAGGAAGAAGAATGAAAAGAAGAGGAAGAAGAGGAACACCAATTAAAATCACAAGAAGCACACGCACACCTGAAGGGGGGTTTTCGAAAGAAAAAGGTTTGAACAGTGTGTCAGCAAACTTAAACTAGAAAGATTCAGAGTATAAGAAAAATCCAAATAAGCTGATGAACGACATAAAAAGGCATATTAGAATAACAAGAAGAAACATACATACAGGCAGAAAAAGTTATCAGAAGAAACAGAAAGTGACAGGCTGAACAAAGAGGCTGAAGAATGCAAAAACTCAAACTAGAAAGATTCAGAGTATAGGAAAAATCTAAATAAATTGGCAAACTAGGATTAGGAAAACTCAAAGTATAAGAAATATTAAAAGAAGAGAAATATCATAAAAGGGGAGGCAGGTCTATTGTGAAAGAAAAATGAAAAAGGGAGATTCAAAAGAAGAGGCATACCGAAAAAATTTTGGACGAGGCAGTCAGTGACACACACACGCTGTGGTTTTGGGTGTTCAAAACCACCAAATATCTGTTTATTGCAAACATTTTGGGTGGCAAATGTGCTTTCAAATGGTGTCGGGTTCAAAAGTTATGTACGGAACTCAAACTGGAGGTGAAGTTATGTTCCGTTCTGAAGCTGAGCTCCTCGCGAAATTGTCTGATTAACGGACGCAAACAAAAAGAAGAAATAAGAACACCCTGCGCGCCACTGAAGGTGGAGTTATGTTCCCATTTGGAGTTGAGCTCTTTTCAAAATTATCTGATTAGCGCACAGAACAACACAAAACCCCCAACAATAACCATAACAACAACAAGAACTCGACTTCCAATAACTAAAAAGCAACCCAGTACAGTACAGTGTCAGAACCCCCCCATAGCCTATAATTTGTCAACATTTTCAATCACTGTGCATCGTATGTACGTTCCCACATTAGCAAAAAGGTCTTTTCATCTTTAAATATTTAAAAGAATATTGACAAAACCCTTTTTTTACCGAAACTAAATTGTTTTTTTAATAGTCACGTTTAGGCATAATGCAGCGATTTGCATGTTCTAAAAACATGTCTAAAGAGTAGTTTAGTTCGTCGACCGGAATGTCCTTCAGGATGTCGGTACAAGCTTTTTGGATGGTTTCTACGTTCTCAAAACGCTTTTTTTCATCGGCAAATGTATTCTTTGAAAAGGTGAAATTCGCACGGTGCCACATCATGTGAAAACAAAAAAACAGTCAAAACAAGTGTCAATAGATGGGATGGCATCCTTCGATAGCCAAATGTTCAGTAAAAATGTAATAAATTTATGCTATTGAGATGCTTAACCTTCGCCTTACTAAAGATGATCCCAGGCACTTCCGCTGCTATTTTGACTAAAACTCACAATAAATATATAATAATATATAAATTTTGTTCATACTTCAGTATTTAGTATTTTCCTCTGGCGATAGTTCGTATTTCGAAAAAAGGCCTAACTTTAATGATTTATTTTGAGACTATGGAAAATATTAGAAGATTTCTTTCCAGAGGGTTTATTGAACACATAATGAGGTACGCAAAAAAAATTTATCGTGAGTTTTAATCAAAATGGTAGCGAAAGCGCCTGGGATCACCCAGGTACATTTGTATAAAAATTGACAAAATTCAAGTTTAAACATGAACAAAATTTTTAAAAAATATTTTTTATGTTATTGAAAATTACCTTAAAATTTGTGCAGATATTAAACATGAATATTAAAAAGATCACCCGGGTGGGTATAAGTAAAGCGAAGGTTAAATCCAATTTCAAGAAGTTCAATGAAGATTTTAGCTAATCTTTTATGACTCGGCGGTAAAGTTTTGATCTACGGTGATCGCGGATTCAGTTGGCTAACACTTTGGTCATCATTTATGTTCTGACAATCGTTTTTAAATCGCTTTTACTACTTATGAACTCCACCACGGTATAAACAAAAATCACCATAAACTTGGTCCATCAATTTAAATGCTTCGGTTAAAGTTTAAACATTTTTAAAACAATAGTTAATATTGGATCTTTGTTCGATGCACATTTTTGTACGATGACACAAACATACTTCCACTTCAGATGCACTAACTTCGCTTTCAGTCCACCAAATTTCATGAAATTTTTACTAAAAATCAGGGAAAAAATTTCGTTTTTAATGCATTAAGTCACATAAGCCACAACAAAATGCCCTATTTTGAAAGTGCACTTTACTTTAAAAAACATGTAATACTAAACTGGCAAACAATTTTTTTAAAACCCCCCATGACCAAGTTCTGGCTACGCCCCTGACTGCTTACTTTGTAAAATTGCCATTGACTTATGGCCAGAATTTGCCACGAAGATTTCCACATTTGCAAACAGCGAAATTCCAGCAACTTTACACCTTCGATGCGCGACGCGCAGACACACGCTGAGAAATTTGCCGCGTGCGTGCAGCCCATAAACCAAGAAACCGCTAATGCTGCACAAGCCAAGCAGTCAGCCAACGAACCAACGAAAGAAAACACTCGTTCGATGTGTCGATGGCCGTTCGAAATGCGCCAAAGAATGCAATTGCGAAGCTGGTGAAATTTACAATTTGCACAAACATGCAACAATTTGTTGCACACACACAAACTAACGCTGAAAACGAAAGAGAAAGGTTGAAAGGGAGATGAGGAATGCAGCAGCAGAGGACAAGAACGAAAATTGAAAGTTGTGTAGCGACGCGATTACAAGGCCACGAGTGCGACGTCAAGGAATTGCAAGAAAAGCATCACCCGCACACGCATTGGGCATATCATGTGCCACAGTAGCATTAACAACAACAACAACAACAACAATAATAATAAATTGGCATAAATAACACACCAGCAGAAACAGCAGCAGCAGTGATCAAAAGTTGGAGCGTTTCAGGGCAATGGGCCAGAATAAATGAGGGCCAAAAGTAAACTTATATGTAGATACGGGAAATCTTATAGATACCCATGACTCCATGTCTAACGGCAGGCAAGGGTCTTTCCGACTAAAACCAACTCTTGTTATACTGGAGAGGAACTGGCCGGAAGAGCCCACTTAGTAGATCCCTCTTTGTGCCTTTGTTCAAGTTTAGATCGTCGAAGGTTTTCCGTAATCATTGATCGCTCTTTCATAAGCAATGTCTCGCGATGTTTCGAGTAGGTCCCAGTGACTATTGATCCGTAACCTCTACGGTAAGGAGGTTCTATGGATAACCATGACACTAACAAGTCTTCTACTCGACAAGGTAATGATTGGCTCTCTTCCTAAAAGCTATGACACGCTTTATTTTGAGTAGTTTCTCATGACTAATGGTCCATACGCCGTTCCCCTCTACAGATGCTTGTCCCAATAACCGCAATCTTCTACACATCAATGTTGAATACTAACACAATATTTGTCTACCTGACTCGTCTTCCAAAAATAAGCTATGCTCTAATGCTCTTAATGTCTCAATGACCCCTCTGATAGTTCTCTGGATTCAACTAAAAACCTTCTTGATCTTACTGTCTAATAACTTCCTTAAACTCGATCAAGATTGTATACAATTGGTGGTTCCAAATCAACTTTCATGGTGTTCTCTAGGCAGAGCCTACAAGTAAATTTCTAAATAAGGTTGAGCTGTGCCAGGTGTCTCCTAAAGATCCCATGCACCGTAAGTAATGAAGTTAAAGGTTCTTCCTTTAGACTAACAACCTTCTTGAATTGAGCTCTTCCAGGTGTCTCCTGAAGTTCCCATGCACCGTTAGTAATGCAATCATTCCTAACGACCTTCTTGGGTTGAGCTATACCAGGTGTCTCCTAAAGTTCCCATGCACCGTAAGTAATAAAGTTCAAGGTTCTTCCTTTTAGACTATCAACCTTCTGGGGTTCACTCTCTAATGGCTTATTTAAAACTGATCGAGATTGTCTGCATTGTAATGTCCTCTAAGCAGTGGTATCCTTGAACAGGGTTTGGTGTCACCTGAAGTTTCCATACTCAGTATACTCCAGTCGTACAATCAGTGTACTCCAATTTAAACTAAGGACCTTCTTTGCTTCAATAGCTTCTCTCAAGATAGTCTGCAGTTAGTACTCCAAGTTCTTTTTTGTGCTGTGCTCTGAGAAACGTCTACAGATGATTTCCTCAGCAAGTTTAAACCATACGAGGTGTCTCCTGAAGCTTTGGTGCAATCACCCATCCGATTTAGAATCTTCTTGACTTCACTGCCAAGCTGATTGACATTGTCTATCGTTGGTAATCCCAATTCATCTTTCATAGTGTCCTCTAAGCATAGTCGCCAGATAACTTCCTCAGCGAAGTTGACCCATTCTAGGTGTCTCCTCAAGTTTCCATGTCCCTAATGAATGCCTTCTTTGCTTTGCTGCCTAAAAGATTTTTAAACGCCGATCGAGATTGCCTTCAAATAGCTGTCGTGACTAATACAATCAACCATCTCAGCGTTCTCTCAATTAAACCTTAACATTCTTGGCTTCACTGTCTAAAAGATTCTTTAAACTGTCCACAGTTGGCATTCCTAATCCATAACGTATGGTCAGTCGTTGGTAATCGCAATTAATCTTTCGTGGTGTCCTCTAAACAGATAACTTCCTCAGCAAACTTGCGCCGTTCTATTTAGGTGTCTCCTCAAGTTTCCATGTCCCTAATCAATGCCTTCTTTGCTTTGCTGCCTAAAAGATTTTTAAAAGCCGATCGAGATTTTAAAATTCTCTCAATTAGTCATCTCAGCGTTCTTTCAATTAGACTTATAACCTTCTTGGCTTCACTATTTAAAAGAATCTTTAAAGATAATCGAAACTGTCCACAGTTGGCATTCCTAATCCATAACTAATGTAGTTATTTTCCTGAGATTTCTCAGATGTAGACTAAGAACCTTCTTGACTTGACTGCTTAAAACAACTCTTAGTTAAGATCAATCGAGATTGTTCACAATTGGTAGTTCCAATTCATTTTTCATGCAGTCTTGGGGGTAATCCAATTTGACCGTGGAATTGCTTAATCCAATCCTAGATTCGAATAAACAGAAATTCAAATCCAACCGTCTCTCAGTTTATCCCTTAGGTAGCTCACATTACCCTGTCCCAACATGTCCTTTACTCCGTAACAGAGTCACTCTGTTTGTTAGAGTAGACCAGTTGAACTCATGAAGGCATTCCAAAAAGTGTTTAGACGTCAGTATGAATTGCTGCGCACTTCCTAACAGCTTACAGTATGAAGATCTAAATGCAACTACAACATTGGTAATCTCGAGCTTATTCAGTAGTCAACTGGACTTTCGATTGTCTAATTGCTTACTTAATCCAGTCTTAGGTTTAGATCAACAAAAGTTGACTTCTTTCAACTAGTCTCTCTTAAGATATTCATTGATTTTTTAAAACTAATTGTCTGGCCTGGAAACCACTTCAGCCAATCCATTTGGACCTTGCAAATCCCCAACCCATCTTGGCTTAACTTCCTAAATGGCTTCTTTGTCGATCGATGTTCTCTACAGTTGGTAGTTCCAATTCAACTTTTGTGGTGTCTAGAGACTATCCCCAGACTTTCGATCATCGAATTGCTAAATCCAGGCCTGGGTTCGACTGTACATAGATCCATTCCCAACCTTCTTTTAACTAGTCCGTTGATTTTTTAAACCAGTGTTCTAGTTTCAAATCTACTCGATCCAATCCAACCTGGGCCTTGCAAATACGGCACTGGAATTAGTAAAAGTATTCCCTCCGCTACCAAAACAAATGCGCAGAATTTCCATTGGCATCGCGAAGCACACACACGTAACATATCCGCCGGCGTATGGATCAACAAAGTTTCGATGTTAAAATATGCTGAAAAATGCAAACGAAGACGCACGACGATGCCTTGCATTATTGGCAATGCCCGAGGGTTGAAGTTGAAGAAACTCATTTATTAGTGCAATGCAACCAATGCAACGCCCAGTTGGTCTACGGTTTAGAGTTACCACAAAGGGGCTGCACCGGGCGAACAGATGCAACTTTTGTAAGCAAGTCTGCGCGTTTATGTTGCTGGCCTAACTAACCACATCGTTCATCTCTGCTACGGTTTCTGCTGTCCATCATGCCATCAGTTCAAACTTGCCCCCATTGTTGATGTCTCTAATGTTGTTGTTGTTGTTATTATTGTGGAATTTCAATAATGCGGGAGCTGTGCTCCGCTTACTTAATTGGCAGCAGTGGTTTGCCGGACGCGCTCAGTTTGTCCGATCAGAGATGCTGGTATGCGAGGTGCCCGTCCACAACTCTAATGAGTACTAACGACCGACTGGCAATCGACAAGATTCCGCGATGCTTAGCGTTGTTGAGTGTTTGTCAATAGTCAAATTGAACTAATTCGAATTTCAAGTGCTGGCGCTGTTGTTAATTATTGCGACACGGTTCTGATAAAATATTTGATTTTAATGACACATTTAGAGGAACACAATTTTCAGAGTGGTCAAAGAAAGCTGATGGCAATAAGTAAATAAACTTAATTTGGAAAATAATAAAAATTGTGAAATTATTTTCAGAAACTAAATGAAAATAAGAAAGCAGTGATGACCATTGTGCTACTCATGAGTACTCGCGAGTAGCAGAGTGGTCATCACTGCTCTGAAAGATTAAAAAGGGCTAACATTCTTTAAAAAGAAATGTGATTCAATGAGTCCTTTGACGTCCAACTTGTTGAAGATACTTAATACTAAGTCATACATATTTCAACACTTTCAATTTCAATCCTTCGAAAACCCATTTCTGATGGCGTCAAAAGTAAGTTAAAGTTATGAAAGAAACTCACAAGTAATAACTCAATAATAATAACTCAATAATAACTCAAACTCAAAAATCATATTCACATATTCTTTTATTTAAAAAATCGGCTAATAAAGCAGTTAAAATGGGTTAAGAGGTCACAAGCGGGTTAAGATTGTAGAAAGAAACATTATTTAATTGATCAATTAACTTCAAGTATGAAGAAAGTATCCCAAATCACAAAATGTTCGATAAATATTTTTCAATGTTTTCAGAATTAACGATGAAGGTGTTAAAAATGGGTTAAGTGATCATACTAGGTTAAATTTGTATTTTAAAAATGAATTAATGGGCCTAAGTGACTTTAAACTTGGTGAAAATCCTTCAAATGAGAAATAATTCGACAAATATTTTTATTTTTTTTCAAAATAAACCGATGAAGTTTTTAAAAAAAATACGTTAAATGGTCATAAATGGTTTAAAGTTTGTTGGTAGAAACGTGATTTAATGGCTTAATTGACTTCAAATTTGGATAAAGTATTCCAAATCAGAAATAATTCCACTCATATTTATCAGTTTTTTTTCAGTTTAACTGGTGGAGGTGTTGAAAAATGAGCTAAATGGTCATAAATGGGTTAATTTTGTAGGTAGAAACAAGATTTAATTTACTTCAAATTTACTCCTAATTTACTTCAAATTTGATAAAAGTTATTCAAATCACAAATAATTCGATAAATATTTTTGCATTTTTTTCAAAATTAACCGATGAAAGTGTTAAAAATGAATTAAAATATCAGAAATGGGTTAATATTTTAGCAAGAATCATAATTTAAGGGGACCGTCGACCTCAAACCTGGTAAATTTCCTTCAAATGAGAAATAATTCGTTAGAAAGTTTTCAATTTTTTCAAATTCAACGAAGGTGTTAAAAATAGTTTAAATGTTCATAAATGGGTTAAATTTGTAGGTAGGAATATAATTTAATGGTCTGATGGACTTCAAACTTGATAAAAGTCCTTCAAATATATTTCTTTGTTTTTTAAATTAACCGATGAATTGCTTAACACGTTAAGGACGGCGTGTACCATCGGTGGCTCATAATGTCCATAGTCCTGAATTGTAATGTTGTCCATAAAATTAAACTATTTGTGATCATTACGCATTTTTTTGCAATATTTGTGTTGCTTATTTTATGCTTCACAAAAGTTTTTTGCAAGGCGCCGCCAGATAAAGCAATGTTTGATTTTTGCTGCCGCCAGATGATGCATAATACAAAAAACTGCGCCGTCCTTAACGTGTTAAAGATAGGTTAAATGGTCATAAATGGGTTAAGTTTGTAGGTAGAAACAAGATATAATGACCTAATTTGCTTCAAACTTGATAAAAAAAAAAAATTCGATAAATATTTTTCAATTTTTTCAAAATTAACCGATGAAGGTGGTCAAAATTGATTTAGTGGTCATAAATGGGTTAAGATTTTAGCAAGAATCATAATTTAATGGGCCCATTGACTTCAAACTTGATGAAAATCCTTAAAATGAGAAATAATTCGTCAAATAGTTTCCCATTTTTTCAAATTCAACCAATGAAGGTGTTGAAAAATAGTTTTAATGATTATAAATGGGTTAGATTTGTAGGTAGAAACGTGATTTAATGGCCTAATTGATTTCAAACTTAATGAAAGCCCTTCAAAGCAGACCTAATTCTATTCATCAGATTTTCCATAATCAACCAAAGAATTTGTTAAAAAGAACTAAATAGTCATAAATGGGTTAAGTTTATAGATAGAAACATAGTTAATTTCTCGTACACTTTTCAATACAAATTGGCTGAAAGTCAAATTACTAAACTAAACCATTTTTTGTAGTAACAAAATGGGTTAATGTTATTCATGATGGGTTAAGGCGACATGCCACACCCATTTCTCATCATAAACAACCATAAATTAATTAAATTTGTTGTTAAATATCAAAATTTTCGCATTTCATAAAATACGCTCATATGGCAACCCTACTGAAAAGTGGCCGAAACACGTCCATATTTGTATCAGATCATCAACAGTAGTTGCATCAAATTTCATGCCAATAACTTTTATAGTTCAAGCGCTTTCATGAGACAGACAGACAAACTGGTTAACAGACGGACACGAACACTTTGCTAAATCGATTCTTGTTTCTGTTTTATTCTCCTGGCGCATCGATTATTGTGAATTTTACGTGGTCTGCACTTAGAAATGTAAACAGAATTTTCAATTCGGTATCCCATACACGATCGAATAATTTAAATGCGTTCAGAGCGAAGCACACAAACATTGCGCCTTGTGTACGTATTTAAATTATTTACAACTACAACAACAACAACAAAACTAACAACATTGCATACACGCATACAAATGCAGCGACTGCAGTCTAATTAAGCGCCATAAATTTATATGCGGAGAGTATCAAAGTCATTGCACCTTCCAGCTGTGAATTGCATACAAAGCAACTAGCGGACAACAACAACAACAACGAAAGCAACAGCAAGTCAGCCAAACCGCAATCAGTAAACAGCCGAATGTGAAGAGGCGACGCCACAACTCGAACCGCTTCAACACCGACACAAACACAAACACCAACACCAACGCAATGTCTGCGCTGCGCACGCGACGGCCCAACGTCGAGTGCGCCTGGAGGCCTTCTGTACGTTGCATGCCGCCAGTGTACGCCCAGTAGCAGTGCGGCTGACACTTGGTCGTATTTGCCGCCGACGACAGGCGATGACGGCAGCAATGACGACGAAGACGGCCAGCGGCGACTGTTGCTTGCTGGTGGATTGTTGTTTGTTGGCCGGTGCCGGTGCACGCAGCACTGCTATCGTTGTTGTTGTTGCTAGTGTTGATATTATTTTTTGTTGTTGTTGCCATATTTCAGTATTTCACCGGGCGCGCTAAATTTAAATGCAACAAGTTTGCGTGCGCGCCGCCAATAATGAGCTGCAATCAAATAATAACAACAACTTCAATAAAAACAACAACAATTTTAATAACAACAACTTTAAAAAGTAAAAAAAAATTATAACAACAACCCTACTAACAACAACAAAATATAAACTAACAGTAACACACAACGAAATCCCTAACAAAAAAATCCATTTTCGAAAATCCACTTGAAATGTGGAAAATTTCTTCAAATTCCGTAGCCAATTAAATCACATAAATTACGCGTGCCGCACAGTAAATTATTACCATACAAAAGATGCTCACAAAATAGAGAAATGATTCGAATTAACTAGTTGAATTTCTTGAATCTTTTCTCTGCCATGTCATTGGTTTTTTTGCACACTGCACGACGTTGAGAAGTTGAGTGCCCTTTGTCCTGTGCTGACGAAAGGTGATTCAACAATAACACTATAACAATAACAACCCGCTACCGGGTTACGGTCTGCGGCAAAGGCTCTCCTCAGGCGCCTTCCACAGTTGGTCACACCAAAAGATGATAGGGTCTCCTCAACTTGGTCTTTCCACCGGAGACACGGCCTCCCTCTTCGCCGTCGACCTCCAACTACCGCATCGAACACCTTTTTCGACAAAACTTTATCGTTCTTACCGGAGACATGACCATACAGCTCTCTGCAGGCGCCTTCTCCAGTTGATCACAACAAGAGAATTTAGGGCCTCCTCAACTTGGTCCTTCCACCGGAGACACGGCCTCCCTCTTCGCTGTCGAGGTTCGTATACCTCAGTCTGCTTGCCATTGCATATAAAATCCTAACGAACGTACAAAGTGAAAGATTGAAGCCACTCGCCTAAGCGCTGATGGGACCCTATCAGTGACCAGACATTCACATTACGCCAAATCCTGAAGAAGACTCATGAGAGTCAAATCGATAAGGAGGTTTATCGATTACAAGGCAGCATTCGATAGTCCGATAAGGGATCGTCTATACGCCGCATTGCCTGAACTTGATATCCCTTCAAAGCTCTTAAGACTTTGCAGAGCAACGTTGACCAATACACGCAGCTCCTTCAAGGCTGGAAGTAACCTCTACAACCCATTTGATACCGTTCGAGTCTTCCGAAAAGGAGATCCTTTGTTGTGTTACCTCTTCTCAGTATCTCACCATGGAAAGCTTTCTACTCAAAGCCAGTGTACATCGTAATGGCTTAATCTTCATCCAGAGTGTCCAGCTCCTTGCCTACACCCATGACTCTGACGTCATCGGGCGTAACAAGCGAGTAGTCACCGCTGCCTTTGCGACAATCGAAGAAGAATCTGCCAAAATGGGTCCAGTGGTAAATGAGGGCAAGACGAAGTATATGCTGTCTACGCGCAAGGACTCGTAGCAGGTAGAGTCGCACATCAAGGCCGACGGGTATACTTTTGAAGTTGTCAAGGAATTCGTCTACCTTGGCACCGCCATAAACAGCAGCAATAATGTCAGCCTGGAGACAAAGCAAAAAATTACTCTTGCCAATAGGTGCTTCTACGTTCTCGTTAGGCAATTGAGTAGTAGAGACCTATTGACCGAAAAAACTTGCACTCTATAGGAAGCTTACTCTGTACGTGCTACTTTATGGCGAAGAACACTGTTGCGAAATCACAAAGCGGCCCTTGTGGTGTTCGAGAGGAACTTCGAAATGGCTTCGCAAAACTTCTGCCTGTTCGTATAGGCAATGTCTATCCAATATGAACGAACAACTATCTGTATAACACATGAACGTAGCACAACAAATCCACAGCCAGCGACTACGTTGGCTTGGTCATGTCTCCTAAAAAATGTTCAACGCGACAGTTTAAGGTCAACGGCGAAGAGGGAGACTGTGTCTCCGGTGGAAGTAAAAAGTTGAAGATGCCCTATCATCTCTTGGTGTGATCAACTTGAGAAGGCGCCTGGAGAGAACAATTACGGCAGGCCATAACCCGGTAAGGGGTTTCCAGAGCTTTAGAAATTTGAAGCTGGCGACGCACAGATTCGATGAAAATTCTATTGAACCGATTGATTTTAAGGTCAATAAAGACTTAAGACAAGAACGATACCATATCTCAGACTGTCGGCTGCTAAGCATTTTAAAAGGAAAGGCCTGAAGGTTTTAAGTGTTGTTATTACAAAGTTTAGTATAGCATTTTGTTTCTTCTTTTCTTCTTCACAAAACCTCAACATAACGAATGCCTTGTTCCTTGTATGTAGAAAAAAAAATGCTAAAATGCTAAATATTTATTATTTAGGTACATGAATATTCCTATTTAGTTCGACCTTTTACTTTAAAATTAAACCAACTTGTTGCCATACACCTTCCCAATTTTTGTCACCACAAAAGGTTACAAAATTTTTCAGATATGTACAAATTTTCAGCTTCTTTTCTAAATTAATTTAAAAGTTTCTAGAGAAAACCAAAATTGGTCAAATTGAACTCAAAGAAATTTTCAAACATTTTCTTGAGAAAATGAAACTGACCGCTTTCAGGGCCAACGCAAGTAGGCGCCCTCTTTCTTTAGTTCTTTTTTATATTTTTCACGCTTTCACGCTTCTGTACACTGCGTTTGAAGCACCCGAAAAGCCAACTCATCATTTCCGTCTGGGCAATAACCTTTGTCGAGTGGCGGCAGCATTGCGCCGACGAGACAAGTACCACCACCGGCCGCAATAATCCAGTAAATTTGCCGTAAAACTGGATTTTCTGGATGTGCAATATTATGGTATTAAATAGTGTCCGACCGAATATTCGGTTTCGGTTTCGGCCCAAATAAGTGGTTTCGGTTTCGGTTTCAGTTTCGGCCAAAAAATGGCCGAATAGCCGAAACCGAAACTTTCTAGAATATTTTTTACATTTTATTGTGTAGCAGATATATAGTGAAAGGAGGAATAATTTAGATGCCACCAATGTAAATAAACTTCTTTTTTTAGCATATAATATTAAATTATTTAATTTTGAATATTAGCGAGTAAGGTACGAAAGGGTGATTTTTTCATGTTTATGTTTTTAAAAAATGAATAAATTGTTTTTTTTTAATAAGTATTTATTTATTTATGCTATGTTTGTTTGTTTGTTCTTTATTTACTTAATGTAAAATTCGTTTGTTGAAAAAAGTGCTTGATATGGTGATTTTTATTTCAACTAGAAAGTTTCGGTTTCGGTTTCGGCCGAATATTAAAAAAAAACCGAATATTCGGTTTCGGTTTCGGTTTCGGCCCAAAAAAGTGGTTTCGGTCGGACACTAGTATTAAATTACAATGTTGTTGTTGATTTTGTTGTTATTGTTGTTGTTAATATTGTTGTTGTTTTTGCTAAACATTGTAGCTTTGTTTTGTTTCTGGTTTTGCCGTTGTCATTCGTGTCATTTGTCCCACATTTGGCCGACTAATTGCGACCCCATTAAATGGGAATAAGTATTTAGGTGTCAACTGTCAGTCGGTTGTTTTTGTGAGTCTGAGAGTCGTTAAGTGTCTTGCATATTTCTTTTTCTCACTGTTAGCGTTTTTATTATTTTATGCAGTCAGAAAAAAGACGAAAAATTTAATGTGAGTGAAATTAAAAGCTTATTATGAACACATTTCAAATGATAGTTAACAGTAAAGTAAAGCCAGGTTGGTACGACTGGCTGGCCACAAAAAGTCACACATAGACCTTAATTGGGTCCTTAGCGATACATGATGGAGAACGGTTTATGAGTTATAGTAAGTAGGGATCCATCTATCTTTTGAGTTGCTTTTCTATGGCCAAACTCTTTAATCGAACCTGTACTAAAGTTTGTCTAAAGGAAGAGATCGCTCCGAAGCGGTCAGCCTTGACCAATAGGAAAGCAATCGTGTTCCATCAGGACAACGCCAGGCCACACACATCGACAGTGACGCGCCAAAAGCTTTGGAAGCTTGGTTGGAAGGTTCTTGTGCATCCACCTTCTAGTCCAGACTAGGCACTTCAACGCTACTTCATACAGTCCGACAAACTCATGGGCCCAAGATTACCAATCGTTGTCTTGAGATGGCGGGTCAGAAGCAGGGGACTTACTTACTTAATCTTTCCAAAGCTTCATGTTCCTAGCACATTCTGCAACTTTCCTTGTCTGTGAAACCCATCTGCCTTTCTGTTCAAGCTGACAACTCATGACAACTACTAAATCTTGGAGTATTTAACTTCTTCTAGGTGTCAACACTATATCAGTAAATGGTGCAATAACCTGTTTTGTAATGATTGCTGCTATCTTTGCAAATAAATACATTTTATTTATTAAGTGATCTTTGCATTACTTTTGCGGTTCGACAGGGAACTTAAGTTCCCTTCTTTCCATGCTGTTCTCTGGGACTCCCTAGAAGGTGCATAGTGGCATCACCACCGTAAGCTGTAAAATCTCTGATTGATATACTCTCTCGATTAGCAGGCTTTAATAATCCAGTGGGTAGCGCGCTGGCTTCTCATACCTAGGTTCGATTCATAGCTCGGGCTCCATATGAAGCAGATGAGAATTATAAGAATCGCACGAAACCTCCAAGTGTGAAAGAAACCAAGCGACCGCCGTTCGGATACGGCGTTAAACTGCAAGACCCCCCTTCCCCCATCCGTTGTAAATGTGTGTTGTAACACATGTTGGAAAACACAGTGTTGCATACACATTTCAAGGCCTCATAGGCCTCCGAGTGTGTTTCTTACAGAAAAGCCACCATAACCTAACCTAACCTATACTCTTTGAGGCATTTGTAACGCACTGAGTCTGTTAGATCTATTTTAACCTCCTGATCTATAGAGCCTCTGACAAAGCCATGTTTACTAAAACTTAATAAATATAGGAAGAATCAAGTTGAGGCATTTGGCTGTTGTCCAAGTTACACTCTCCAAGACGTTTGTATCTTTTGTGCCTCAAAGCTTCGCAGTCTCTGATTAGTTGGAGTGAGGTTTTATCCTTTCAACTCATACAAATGCTACGTAAAGCTGAATACATGTTCAACCTGTGGCAATTAAGTCTACAGTGATCACTTGAAGTGTCTGTTAGAACTCTTAAGACTCCTAGGAGTAAACATTCTACTGACTCATGTTAAAAAACAACTGTTTTGCTGTTTCTCATATCAAGGTTCGTAGTAGATATTAAGTTTGATTTCAAATTACAAAACATTTCTGAAGGATTCTGAGCAGCACACAGCTGCCAGTGTTAGACTCACCTCAATTTCTGAATCGGTTGTCTTTCAACAGAAAACTTTTCATGCGGCATTGATGACAAATCCATTGATTACTGTCAGTGCAGAAAAAGCAAAAACAAAAAACACACAAACACAACAATCAGACACTTGTACCTAGTTGATGAAAATATTTATCTGGTTGCGCCACTTCCCAGATGCGCTGCACATGTTGTGGCATTGCTTTCATCATTTCGTATCATTTTCGTTGCGTTTCGCTGGATGGTGATGTTGTTGTTGTTGGAATTGTTGTTCTCTAACTTGCTTCCTCATATCATTGTTTTGCTGCTGAGCTGGGCTGGGCTGGGCTTTGCGGCTTTGTTTTCAGTTAGATTTTATGTATGCAACGGCATCCGCCCGGCTTGACTTGGCCGCCTATTAAGTGACATTCACTTTCCTTAGAGATGCGCCGAGAATGCCGCATGCGCTGGCTTTGGGCTTTCGAAACACACACAAAACACAACAACAACAAGTAGAAACAGTTAGAAGAATGCAGCTGCTTGCAGGCTTTACAATTTCACTTCAATTTCAATACAAAAACACTAAAGGCAGCTTTGAAGCTCCGCAAAGAAGAGAAGCGAAGCAGGCAAATCGACGTCACGGTCACTGAGCGCCAAATCGATGCGGGGCCAGTAATACGAAATATTTGTTTATTTATTTTATATTTGTTTTGGTTTATTGGTGCAAAATGGGGTTTTTTGTTGTGGTGTGAATTTGGCGAATTTAAATTATTGAAAATTATGCATTAAAAATAATTAATTGGCGACTTTGTAAGTCAATTTATTTAAACGTGATTCATTCAGCTGACTTTTTGCGACAAGATTTTTTATTGACTGTTCTTTTTTTACACTTTTAAAGGTTATTTAAGGTTAAGTTTAAGTTAAGTTCACACTTTCAATATAAATTTTTACAATGTAAATTTTCTGCAACAATTTTCACCAAATTATTATTAATCTTAGTCTTAGTCTCAGTCTCAGTCTCAGTCTTAGTATTAGTCTTAGTCTCCGTCGTAGTCTTAGTCTTAGTCTTAGTCCTAGTTTTAGTCTTAGTCTTAGTCTTAGTCTCAGTCTTAGTCCTAGTTTTAGTCTTAGTCTTAGTTATAGTCTTAGTTTTAGTCTTAGTCTCAGTCTCAGTCTCAGTCTCAGTCTCAGTCTCAGTCTCAGTATCAGTCTCAGTCTCAGTCTCAGTCTCAGTCTTAGTCTTAGTCTTAGTCTTAGTCTTAGTCTTAGTCTTAGTCTTAGTCTTAGTCTTAGTCTTAGTCTTAGTCTTAGTCTTAGTCTTAGTCTTAGTCTTAGTCTTAGTCTTAGTCTTAGTCTTAGTCTTAGTCTTAGTCTTAGTCTTAGTCTTAGTCTTAGTCTTAGTCTTAGTATTAGTCTTAGTCTCCGTCGTAGTCTTAGTCCTAGTTTTAGTCTTAGTCTTAGTCTCAGTCTTAGTCCTAGTTTTAGTCTTAGTCTTAGTCTTAGTTATAGTCTTAGTTTTAGTCTTAGTCTTAGTCTTAGTCTTAGTCTTAGTCTCAGTCTCAGTCTCAGTCTCAGTCTCAGTCTTAATCTTAATCTTAATCTTAGTCTTAGTCTTAGTCTTAGTCTTAGTCTTAGTCTTAGTCTTAGTCTTAGTCTTAGTCTTAGTCTTAGTCTTAGTCTTAGTCTTAGTCTTAGTCTTAGTCTTAGTCTTAGTCTTAGTCTTAGTCTTAGTCTTAGTCTTAGTCTTAGTCTTAGTCTTAGTCTTAGTCTTAGTCTTAGTCTTAGTCTTAGTCTTAGTCTTAGTCTTAGTCTTAGTCTTAGTCTTAGTCTTAGTGTTAGTCTTAGTCTTAGTCTTAGTCTTAGTCTTAGTCTTAGTCTTAGTCTTAGTCTTGGTCTTGGTCTTAGTGTTAGTCCTAATTTTTTTTTAAATTTTTTTTAATTCAAAAACATTTATAAAATTTTACGATGCTTTGTTGAGCAATTTTTGGATTTTACATGCACTTCACTTCAAATAAAGATTTAATTTGAATTAAACTAATCAATCCATAAATTTTTTTTATATAGAAAGAAAGGTAAATTTAGATAAATAGAAATTCTACACTTTCAAACCATTTCAATTGTTTGGTATTTTCTTTCTATTTTAATTGTTTAATTTTTTCACTTCTCTTTTAATATTTTCAATTACTTTACTTTCCAAACTTGTTAAAATTTGTCGCAGTTAGAAAATTTTAAACATTTCCAATGACTTCCTCGTTCATGGCAAAATTTCAACTGCACCGGCACAACGCACTCGCACTCTTGCTGTTCCATTTGCCAGATACATTTGGAAAAATTAGTTTTGTTTACATTTCACACCTTTTCGGCGAGTCAATGAGTCAAAATGTGTACACGAATCGCCGACTTTGCCCAGAAATTTTTGCGCAATTGACGCTGCGCACAAATTCCGCTGAGCCAGATCGATTGTTGGTTTATTCGTTAGTTTGATTGCAATTTGAAACAATTAATTCCGTTTATTTGGTTTTTGAGGTAAGAATTAAATGCAGAAAAACTCCATTAACTACTTTGATGTCACTTGATTTCTACTCAAAACTTTCTGACTGCGTTTAAATATTTCAAATGTGCTTCTAATCAAATGTTTTTCCATTCAAATTGATGTTTGTTTATAATTTTGTTGATTTGCGCTGCGCCAAATTTCGTTCGCCCTCTGCTTTGCTTATTCAAAGAACCGATCCGATTTCCCGATCACTCACGGCGCGCATTTCCCACACGAACGCCGCTCTCCAACTGACAGTTTCTTTTTGCCTTTCCTTCAGCGGCGGCCTCCACTGCTGTGCCGCTGCCGCTGCACTCCAGTGTTCGCGACAAGTGCTGCGCGCGGCGTATGAAACGCCTCATGATGACGACAGCAGCAGCATAATAATAACAACAACAACAGCAATAAGAACAACAAATGCCGCAAACATTGCGCGAGTTCAAAACCAAGTTTCGTTCTTTTATTTTCTTGTTCTTCTTTATGCTGGCATTTCCCAGCCAGTGCGGGAACCGAAGGGATGACAGCCGATCGCTCAGCGTTGAGTACACGCGTTGTCGCAATTGGATCAGCAATGCGTGCTGGCGGCAATCAAAGCGAGAGAGTACAAGTTGGTGTTGGCCAGTGGCGCACAAACTATTTACAAAAACTGTTTATTTCTTAATGCAGGCAAAGAAGTGGTAGCATTTCTTTAGAAGTTGATGTGATTGCCTGCGTATTTTGTGACTCAACCAATGAGACTTCTCGCGGAAATGAAACAGATCCCATAGTCCCACAGTTTCCTGGGTAAATTCGTAAACCGATTTGACTTCTCGCTAAAGCTACACGGATCCGACAGTCCCACACTTTCAGGGATTAATAGATAAAACAATTTGATTTCTTGCTGAAGTAAAGCGGATCCCATAATCCCACAGTTTCCTGGGTTCATTTGTGGTCCATGTAGAACCCGATAAAAAAATAAATGTCTTTAAAACAAAAGTTTATAGAAATACTAAAGAAGATACAGGCATTCAAAAATTAAAGTCGTCAAAAAGACCACAATGGTCTTTCTAGTGTTAAGAATCATTCCAAAACGTCGTGAGTTCCCTTTACAATTACCCAAGAATTTAAATCAAAACCTGAAAAATTCTTCTATTAGTGAAATCACTCCAAAAATGCTTCTCACCAGCTTTTGGAAGTAAAAAAATAATTAAAAACGAGTCTCACAGTCATTATTGTGACGCTTAAGAAATTGGAATGTTTCCAGAGAGCTTAAATTAAAAGCGTTGAAAATTTTGCCAACCAATGAACCAGTGGAAAAAAGCGTCTGAAAAATTCTTCCCCACAGCTTTTAGAAATAAAAATAATAATTTAGAACGAGTCTAACAGTGAAAATCGTGGCGCTTAAGAAACATTCAAAACAGAGAATTTAAATCAAAACTTTTAAAAATTTTCCTAATCAATGATCCAGTGGAATAAAAGTCTGAAAAATGCTTCTCAATATCTGGTCATGTAAGCAAGAAATTAAAATTAGTCCCGCAGATGAAAATTAAAACAATTAAAAAATTAATTAAATTCAATTAAATTTTTTAATTAAATTAAAAAATACGTCTCAACTGCTGATTACTTATGCAAGAAATTTAGTGTCGGAAACCATCCTTTAGGCGCTTAAGAAAAAATCCAAAAAGTAAGGGAATCCCAAAAAACCAGCAGAGAATTTAAATCAACAGATTAAAAAATTTCTTCAAGCAATGAAAGCAAAAGATGATTCAAAGCAGCTGGTTGAATTATGCAGGAAACTCAAATCTCGCATCGCAGACGAAACCTAACACCTAACCTAAAAGTGTAACAATGCCATTTACGATTTTTAGTTTACGAAACTACAATATTTTAATTCAAAATCAAAATACTTCAGAATGGAACACATTACTCCATACTTACCTAAATTTATTCAAGTATGTCAGCTCCAACGAATATTGTCGATGCTCAGAGGTGAAAATAGTCTAACTGCGTGTTGTTGTTGTTTTACTCTACTGTAGGTTAGGTTAGGTAGGGAAGGGTGTGTGCGGCAGGACCGCACTTCCACTCGGAGGCCAGGATGGCCCATTGTGAATCCCTTCTTATTGTGTTCTGGAGCTGACCAATAGTCTCAATCAAGGGGAAACCAGTTCGACCTCTTAATGAAGGAGAGCAGATTCGAGATTTCGACTTTCGCCGCGCAAGCCAGGTCTGTTAGGAACCTTGACCCCAAGGTGCGGAGTCGGCGTTCCTGCAGAGCCGGGCAGTGGCACAGGAAGTGTTGTATCGCCTCTACTTCTTCTTCATCTCCACAGCTACGGCAGACATCACCGGACGAGAGGCGCCATTTGGTAAGCATAGATCCAATAGCGCAATGTCCGGTGATGACTCCAACGAGCTGCCGAATGGAGGTACGACTCAGGGACAGTACGAATCGTGTTTTCGTCAGGGAGAGGGAGGGCCACAGTGTCCGGCAGGTGCCGCAATCGGTCCTGGTACGCCACGACGACTCAATTTCCTTTTTGGTCAACCTGTCAATATACATGTACAGGGCAGATATCGGAGGAAACACAGAGGTATCCACTTCGGTGGCAGGCAAGGCAACCCCCTTTTTTGCCATCTCGTCCGCTGCTTCGTTCCCAGCCACTCCTGAGTGTCCCGGAACCCAACAGAGAGTGACCTGGTGGTGCCCAATGCCTTGAAGTGCGGTGCGACACCTCTGCACTACCTTTGATTTCACAACAACTGATTCCAGCGCTTTAAGTGCCGCCTGGCTATCCACGAAAATTGTGACATCTGTGGGTGGTAGCCCACTGCCACGGATAAGTTCGGCAGCCTTCCAAATTGCATAGATCTCTGCTTGGAAAATACTGCAGAGGTCCGGCAGTCTGAATGACATGTGGGTCTGCAGTACATCGGAGTAGAGTCCAGCTCCAGTACCCTCCTCCATTTTTGAGCCATCGGTGAAAACGGTGATGGAGGCGTCTCTCGTCGCACCTGTCAGCTCCCATTCCTCCCTTGTGGGATATGAGGCTAGTGCGCGAGTTATGTTATTATTCACGAAACAACGTTTCTTGTTGAACTCCAATTCCAGAATGAATAATTTTATTTTATAATTCAATAAAGGAACTTATTGCTATTGACAAAAAATCCTTATTCTAAATTATACTAACTGAGTGATCAACCAGAATGAACAGTTTTATTTTATAATTCAATAAGGAACTTATTGCTAGTGACAAAAAATGCTTATTCTAAATTATACTAACTGAGTGATCAGAGGTTTTGCCGTTGTTTACATTGGCGTTGCCGCTGCTGCTGCAATCGGTGGTGTAGTTGGGTCAATGGCCAGCTAGTGGTGCGTTTTCAGCGGTACTGCGTCGGTGTTGCCGCCCCCGCTGTAATTGGAGCTGTAGCTGGGTCGATGGCCAGCTACCAGTGCATTCTCAGCGGTTTTGCTGGTGCTTGTGTTGGTGTTGTTGCTGTTGTAGAGGGTGGTGTAACTCCTCCCCCCCCAGTTTGGACCGTAGGGAGTGAAGAGACCGCAGCGTCCAAGAATACCGAAGCATGGTTTATTCCTGTTTTTAATTTCCGAAATATGTAAATAAATGTCACCAACAATAATAGTGACGTTCCGATTGTACTCCAAATAAGGTTATTGTGGGTGATTAGTTTTGAGTTGACAAGAGAAATTTTCATTCGTTGCTCCAAGTTATAGTCTGCCAATCTTTTTAATGACAGAGTTTCAATATTTTTGTAACATGGATTGCAGTGGTGCAAGGTACATATCTTCTTGAAAAGTGCCTATGTCACTCTCATAGGTAATATTGTTAACTATTATTTTACAGTTTTTGAAATGGATAACTACTGACCCCATTATTGTTGTATTTGCTGTACCACAATTTGATTTGAAATCTACTAGTGAGGCATTAATTATAATTATTACATTGGGTTCTGGTTGTCTAATAGCATCTATTCTTTCAGCCTCCTTTACAATGCATTCTGCTTTTTGGTTCGTTAACAATTTCTCAATACAATCACGGTTTTTACTGGAATAATTTTTACAATAGTATGTGTTTTGTATTTTGGGGCAACGTGTTGTGGCTGTTAGTGTTATTTTGTCGCTATAAAACGTGTAGGGTTCTAATTCTATAATCTTGGTTCTATTTATTGGCAATGGAATTGTATGGTAATATTGATATACGATTGGGTCAAAATTTGGAATGTTAATGTTAAAAATTATTCTTGACTCGTTGTAGTATGCCTGAAGTTCAAGAAGCTCATAAATATTATATACTGAATCTATTGTTACGTTCTGTTAAGTTTTAATTCGGGTGTTGCCATTAGGTTCTTGGTCGAATCATGTGCTTTAAAGAGTTTCAGCGTTTGTTTCATGCTGTCAATGTTTTCCTCGTATCTTTGTATGTCGATTATGTGTATTAAATTCGTAAAGCCTGTCGTTCTTCGAGCTGGTCCTAGGTGGAGAGGTAGTAGTCCATTGTTGTCTGTGAGTTGTCTGAAGTCGAGTACTTGTCCTGATGTGATTTTCAACCTACGGAGGGATAATTTTACGGTTCCTTTTTAGCCTGACTTTGTGAACTTTCCTATTTTCTTTTGTGATTATTGTATGAAGATTATTTTTTTGTACTTTGTGTTTTGTAAATCTTGGTGTAATCTTGTTCCTTCTACATTCTTTTCTAAAGACTTCGCCGTCTATGTCTTGTTTTTCTGGTTCTTCTCTTGTTTCGTTAATTTTTGAAATCTTAGTATGGGTGGCGTGTTCTACTTTTTGTTTGATCGATGGGTAGAGAGACTTCTGAAAGGTTTCTAGTTTTTTAAGGTATTCGTGTTCGTTCCGAAAGGTGATATTTCTTGAAAAGTTATATGGTCTACCAAAAAATAGTTCATAAGGCGTCAGTTTTGTTGTTGAGTGGATTGCGTTATTGTAGGTAATAAGTGTCTCAGGGAAGATTTCTGCATGGTCTATTGTTAATTTATCCTCTTTTCTCTTTTGAGCTATTATTCTATAGATCTCTGTGAGTGTGGAATGTAGTCTCTCCACGGGAGCATTACTAGAGGTTTGTTGGAATGAAGTGAAGTGGAGATCTATATTGAATTGTTTACAAAAGTCTTTGAAGATATTGCAGTAAAACTCCGATCCTTGGTCACAAACGACCTTTTTAGGGATACCAAAGAGGCTTACGAAGGTTTTGAACGCTTCCAAGACATGAATACTATTTCGTGACCTTAAGGTATATCCAGCTGCGAACTTGGAGCATTTGTCTATGACGGTTAGGATCTGATTATGGTTTATGGTATAAATATCAATATGTATGATATCAAGTGGTTTTAGTGGAATTTCGGTTTTTGAAAGTATAGGTTTGGGTGGGTTTCTGTCATATTTTTGTGTGTTGCACATCTCACAGTTATTTATTGTTTTATTGATTTTTCGCTTCATGAATGGGAAATAGTATTCCCTTTTTAGGTGTGCAGAAGTTTCATTTATACCCCTATGGTTTGAATTTATGTGATAGTCTCGTATTGTTTTCTCTTGATCTTCTTCTGACAGGATGTCCATTAGAATGTCTTTACAGCGTATAGGCTTAAAAATTTTGCTGTTCGCGAAGTATTTTGAGTAAATTTTTTGGATCTGTCTGAAAGTTTCGTCATCACTAAAGATAGCTACCTGTTTATTAGGGGGCATGTGATCTTTAAGGATATTTATCAACTGTTGGTCGGTAAAGTTTGTCCGTTTTATAGTCCGTCTCTGTTTGTTCCGGAAGAGCGTCTCTACTTTAGTTTCCATATCCACGTGACTCTTTTGTATTATCATCTGAATGTTAAATTCGTTCAATGGTCTTTCAGAAATGAAAATTCCGTCATTTAGGTCTTCCTCAGCGGAGTGGATAGTTGTGCCCATAGTGCCCAAGTTTGAACTTTTGTCATTGAGATTTATTTCATCTGTGTCGATTTCGATTCTACTCAGTGCATCTGCATTGGTATTCAGTTTCCCTTTTTTGTATATGACAGTGTAGTCATATTCTTCTAATTTGAGCCGCCATCTAATAAGTTTAGAATTTGGGTCTTTAAGACTCATCATCCAGGTTAGGGGGCGGTGGTCGGTAACTATAGTAAATTTATGGCCGTAGAGATAAGGGCGGAAGTATTTCGTTGCCCACACAATGGCCAGAAGTTCTTTCTCTATTGCTGCATAGTTAATTTCGGAATCGCACAAGGTACGACTAGCATAACATATGGGTTTGTCACTCCCTATATTTCCTTGCGAAAGGACCGCTCCTAGCGCGAAATTACTCGCATCGGTTGTTAGAATAAAGGGTTTCGAAAAATCGGGATGTTGAAGGATTGGGTCGTTTATTAATAATTCTTTGCAGGTCTCAAACGCATCTACGTATTCTTTGTTAAAGTCAATTTTTCTACCTTTCTTCAGACAGTTAGTGAGCGGTTTTGTTATTTTCGCAAAATCCTTTACAAACTTCCTATAGTATCCCAACAATCCCAGGAATGACTTTATCTGCTTTTGTGTCTTTGGGATTGGAAATTTTTCTATGGCCTTGATTTTGTCTGGGTTTGGTTTTATCCCTTCTGGTGAGACAATATGGCCGAGGAATTCTATTTCCTTCTTGAGGAATTCCGACTTATCCAACTGAATTTTGAAATTTGCTGATTTTAATTTCTTGAAAACGAGCTTCAGATTTGTAATGTGTTCTACTAAGGATGTAGAAAATATGACGATATCATCCATATATACTAAACAGATTTTTCCTACGAGGTCCCTCAGAACGTTGTCCATCACGCGTTGGAATGTAGACGGAGCGTTCTTTAGACCGAAAGGCATTCGAATGTATTCGTAATGCCCTCCGTCCACCGTAAACGCTGTCTTAGGCACATCTTTGGGGTTCATCTCTATTTGATGGAACCCGCTAACGAGGTCCAGCGTTGAGAAGTACATACACTTTCCCATTTTATCCAATATATCGCTTATATTGGGTAGCGGGTATCGATCGGAGATGGTTTTCTCATTTAGTTTCCGATAATCTATTACTAGACGCCATTTTTGTTTACCGCTGGCGTCCCGCTTCTTGGGCACGATCCAGACTGGTGAACTCCATGGCGAATAGCTGGGCTGAATAATGCCCTGGTCTAGTAGTTTGGCTATTTGGTTTTTAATTTCTGCTTTATGGGCGTGGGGGTATCTATACGATTTTGTATGTATGGGTACGTCATCTACTGTTGTAATATTGTGTTTAATTTGATTGGTGAAGGTCAGGTTTTGGTTTTCTCTATAGAAAATGCTTTCGAACTCTTCGCACAAACCTAGAAGTGGGTTCAACTCTTCTTCATTTAGGTGGGCTGTCCGTAATAAATTTTTTATAGGGGTTTCGTTTTTTCCGCTCCCAACTTCTACCTCTATGTTGTGGAGCTCTACATATTTTGACGTGTCGTACTTCTGTACTTTAATTGGTTGATCTAGGAATAGTTCCTTATCGGATTCCGACCAATTTACTATTTCCACCCCGCTCATCCAGTTTTTTGATGTGTACAGTCCTGGTGAGATTTCTAAGTTGTCCGAGACAACTATTAAGTCGGTATAAAAGGTTCCGTCCTCTAAGTCGACGGGGATCGGGACTACCACTTTTGAACGGGACGGGATGGTATGTTTTTTTGAAGTTATGTTGGGTTTTATGAATATATTAAGTTGGGTTTTTGGTGTTTGTAATAATAGTTGTTTTAAGTCTATTATTGCCTCTAGTTTTCCCAAAATGTTAACTCCAAGAAGCCCATCAAAGTAATTGTGGAATTTGAACAGTAGGAATTCCAATTTCCCTGTCTCATTGAACTCTCTGAATATTGGTAGAGTTGCCTTTTGATCGAGCGTGTAGCTGTTAAGGATCGTCTTGATTTGTGTTGGTTTACACTTAGTTATGGCTTCAGGTGGAACAAATTGAGGATTAATGAAGGAAGCGCTAGCTCCAGTGTCAATGAGAAATTTTAATGGTCTCCCTGCGGGGGTTGAAATTAGAACGTAAGGTAGAGATGAACCGTGTTTGTTTATGTCAATGTATCCGGTTGGTTCTCCGAGGCGGGTAGGAGAAAATTTTCGGTTTCTTCAATATTAAAGGTTTCTTCAGGTTCTGGGCCTTGGTACGAATGGGGATTTGTATGATTAATATTATGAAGTTCTTGGTTTCGAGGATTTCTTGATAAATTAGATTGGTAGGTTCTTGAAAATCCTGTTCTGTTTTCGGGTTCTTGTTTGGTAGGCATTATAGCCGGTCTACTTGTATTAAAAGGGTTACGCTGTGGTCTGTCTAGGTCCCTGCTGGGCAGTTTAGGACCTTGGTATGGTCTTATTTGATTATGTGGTCTTGGAAAATTATATTTATTTGTTCTATATTGATCTTGCTGATTGTTCGTTTGAAACTGAGTTCTATTGTACTTATATGAGGCTATGCTCTGTTCTTTGACACAAAAAACCAAGGCTGTAGGCATGTCTTCGGGCCGCATGGCTCTAATGATTGGCCCTAAAGGTTCCCTTAAACCCATTAAAAATGTGTTGAGACACATCTCCGCGTACAATTCCCTTTTGGATCTTAAAACACTTCTATCTTTCTCATTCATAAGAATTGTATTAAGGAGTGCTGCTTGTATCTCAACGATTTGTCTATGGAACTCCTCCACAGGCCTGTTATATTGTTTAATGCTATGGAGTTCCCGGATTAAAGTGGCTTCTGATCTTTTGTCTGAGTAGGCATTCGTTAATGCAGTTTTAATTTCTTTCCAGTCTAGTGGGGTTATGTAGCTGTTCAATAGGTCATCTGCTGGGCCTTGAATTTTATTTCTTATCGCTCGGAGCAGCATATCTCCGTAAGGGGTACGCTCCGTGCCATGGATCAGCATCAAGATCTCTTCTACATTTGTCATAAAGTTATAGAGTTGGCGTGGATTACCACTAAAAGGGGGAAGGTCTTTGATTATATCAGGGATTCTTAGTGAGTTGAAGATTTCGCTGGGGGTAGTTTGCGGAATCTGACGTTGTTGGGGTTGGGGTTGGGGTTGGGGTTGGGGTTGGGGTTGGGATTGGGGTTGGGGTTGGTGTTGCAGGTTTATGCTTGGATCAATATGCATTTCTTCGGCTTGCAAGTTTGCTGTTTGGTAAGGCATTGTTGTTTCTGATTCTTCCACGATTGCACTTTTTGATCTCCTGCTTAAATTTAACTTGTCTAGGGCTATTAGTTTGGCCTTTCTTTTGAGCATCGGACAATTCGGACAAATCGGACTGGATTTATAATGAAAGTGGGACTAATTCTATTGCCAATAATTACAATTTTAATTTAATTTTATTTCTCTTCTTAAGATTAATTATAAATTTTTTTTTTTTTTTTTTTTTTTTTTTTTTTTTTTTTTTTTTTTTTTTTCAGTGGCTTATACTAGTAGGTTTTTGAATGTTTAAGTGTGCTTATATATAAAATTATTTGTTGTATAAGTTTATTGCTTACAAGAATAGTAATGATAGGTGCTAGTCGTGTGCCGATTTTGGTCTTGGGGCTGGTTCCAACGATGAATGGATAAAAATCCAACGACGATTCAGTTAAGCTTCCTTGTTGCTTTGGCCGCTGTTGATGCTTGTGCAGGTGTGTGGTATTTAATGATTGTGCAGGTCGTGCAATTGGTATACACATATATAAGGAGAAATATTTTTCTTGTCTTCTTTTTTTTTTCTTTTTGAACTGACAAAAATTCTTTGTTTTCTTTAACTTGAGTTTAGTTATATTTTTATTTAATTTATATTTTCTTTTATTTGTTCACTTGGAATCACTCGATATGCCCTCTTGTGATCCAAATTAATTTTTGTTTTGCTTGCTTAAGGCCATGATATTCACTCATTGCTCTAGCTTGCACAAAAATATTTTTTTTTGTAATTTATTTTATTTTATTGTTACCCGTTTGAAGATCACTTGATATGCCCTCTTATGTCTTCAACGGTATTTGTTACTGGTTGCCGTCTTTGTAGACTATAGGCAGTGAATTTGTTTCGTGCACAACTTAATATGCCCTTAAGTTGCACGTATAGCGATTGATATGCCCTCAATCGCAATTCAGGTGCCGTATGTTGATTGTATTGTATTTTTTTCAGATTTTTTTTGTAATTTATTATTTTTTTTTTTTTTTTTTTTTTATTTTTTTTTTTTTATTTTTAGACTTTATTTCCTTTTTATTTTATATATTTGTCTTGCAGTCTTGCGCTTCACATCTTCATCAGGTCCGGTTGGTTGTCGTCGTCGTTGCCCGTAGACTGCGCCAGTTATGTTATTATTCACGAAACAACGTTTCTTGTTGAACTCCAATTCCAGAATGAATAATTTTATTTTATAATTCAATAAAGGAACTTATTGCTATTGACAAAAAATCCTTATTCTAAATTATACTAACTGAGTGATCAACCAGAATGAACAGTTTTATTTTATAATTCAATAAGGAACTTATTGCTAGTGACAAAAAATGCTTATTCTAAATTATACTAACTGAGTGATCAGAGGTTTTGCCGTTGTTTACATTGGCGTTGCCGCTGCTGCTGCAATCGGTGGTGTAGTTGGGTCAATGGCCAGCTAGTGGTGCGTTTTCAGCGGTACTGCGTCGGTGTTGCCGCCCCCGCTGTAATTGGAGCTGTAGCTGGGTCGATGGCCAGCTACCAGTGCATTCTCAGCGGTTTTGCTGGTGCTTGTGTTGGTGTTGTTGCTGTTGTAGAGGGTGGTGTAACTCGCGCGTGTCAAAATCCAGGTATGGGATCAGATAGTCCGTGCGGGAATCCAACTGATATCCGATATCTGGTTTCGCGAATAGATTTAAAATTTCAGAATGTCCATAAGCGTGTTGCCTCCACAAGTTGGCCTCCCTCAGTCTGAGAGCGCCTTTAGCGGCGCAACATTTAATGAACTGTTCAATGGGATGGAGGTGCAAGATCACATCCAGCCCAGCCTGGGGGGTGCTTTTGACAGTGCCTGCTATTCCCATAGCCGCTAGTCTCTGCACCTTCGTCAGTTGCGTTACCAGGGTCTTGGTGCCCGTAGCCGGCCACCAGACAATGGCTCCGTAACTTAAGATCGGCCGTATGATCGCAGTATACATCCAGTGAACGATAGTCGGCTTCAATCCCCACTTTTTCCCGAAAGCCCTTTTACAAATGTAAAAAGCATTCAGGCTCTTTTTCACCCGCTCTTCCACATTGCGCTTCCAAGAGAGCTTGGAGTCGAGTATGGTGCCGAGGTATTTTGCCTCGGGTGATAGGGTGAGAGTAGTTTCGCCGAGTTTAGGCAGCCTAAACTTCGGTATTTTGTATTTCCGGGTGAACAGTACCAAGACAGTCTTCGAGGGATTAACCCCTAGACCATTTAGCTCTGCCCACCTGGAAAGTTCCTTTAGAGCAGACTCCATGAGATCGCTGATTGTGGACAGGAATCGTCCAGGGATCAGGATAGTGACGTCGTCTGCATATGCTACTACTCGCAGCCTCCTGGTTTCGAAGATCTCGAGGATGCTATTCACTACAAGGAGCCACAGCAGAGGCGAAAGAACACCCCCTTGTGGTGTGCCTCTTGTAGTTAATTTCCTCACCGAGCACAGGCCTAGGTTAGAGTGGACCCTTCTGCTGCTGAGCATGTCACTGGTCCACTTTACCACCTTCTCATGAACTTCGAACTTTCTAAGTGCATTGATTATAGCCTCCAAGGTAACGTTATTGAAGGCCCCCTCGATATCGAGGAAAGCGGCCAACGTATACTCCTTGACGTTTAGCGATCTTTCGATCGTCTGAACAGCCTCATGCAGGGCGCTGTCAACAGATTTTCCCCTGCAATACGCATGTTGCGCATTGCAGAGTCCTCTGGACTGTGCCACTTCTCTAATATAGACGTCTACCAGCCGTTCAAGAGTCTTAAGTAAGAACGATGAAAGGCTGATCGGTCTGTAATCTTTTGCTGATAGGTGGTTCACTTTCCCCGCTTTGGGAATGAACACCACCCTAACCTCCTTCCAGGCACGCGGGACATATCCTTGTTGGAGAGATCCACGAAAGATTCTCGTGAGGACCCCGACCACCGCCTCCTTAGACCATTGTAGCATAGCAGGAATGACACCATCAGGGCCCGGGGATTTATACGGGCTGAAAGAGTCAACTGCCCATGCTACCTTGGCTTCGCTAATTATCCTCTGAACTAGACCATCCGGTCGCGATGTTTGTTGCCTATGCGACGTGGTCGCCTCAGCAACATCCGTGCATCCAGGAAAGTGAGTGTTCATGAGGATCTCAAGAAGTTCCTCCCTCGACTCCGTCCATGATCCATCAGATTTCCTGATGCTGGCAGGAGTGTGTGAAACCCCAGCGAGCACCTTACGGAGTCTGGCGGCCTCGTTAACATTGTCGAGGGATTCACAGTAATTTCTCCAATCGTCCCGCTTGGCTGCCCTAGTAGTTTTCTTAAACTTATTAAAGCTAGCCTTGTAGGCTCCCCAGTCTTCCTCAGTTCGGCTAAGTTTAGCCTTGTTGAAGAGACGCCTAGTATCTGTCCTAAGTTGTCTTAGCTCTGGGGTCCACCAAACTGCGTTGGTTTTCCGCGGAGCTCGACTTTTTGGACACGATTTCTTGAAAGAATTATTAAGAACTTTCGTTAAAAGACTAACTGACCTGTCAATGTTGTTTCCTTCAAAGATAGCTGTCGCCTTGCGCGACGCCAGTTTTTCGGAAACTAATGCACTGAATTTAGGCCAGTTAGTCTTTCTCGGATTCCTATAGGCTGGTGGACTCCCCACCTCCATAGCCACGGAAAACACTATCCGGTTGTGGTCCGAAAACGAACATTCCGTTAGTACCCTCCAGTCGGCTACGGAGATAGTACTCGAGTCGGTAGCCAAGGTTATATCTATAACTTCTTCCCTAACCCTGTTATGGAAGGTTGGCGTATTGCCCCTATTACATAGCATAAGGTTAGAGTTGAGAAGAAACTCAAAAATGGACTCACCCCTGCTGTTGGTGCCGGAACTTCCCCACTGAAGATGATGAGCGTTGGCGTCACACCCGATGATGAGATCAAGTCTCCGTGATCGGGCGTGAGCAACCAGGTCCCGGACCTCCTTCGGCGGTGGCTCCTCACCTTCGAAAGGCATGTATGCGGACGAGAGGATGAGGTCAAGCCCCTCCCTTCGCTCGCATGCAGCCACACACAAGTCACCAGTGCTGTATTGAGATAAAATAAACAGATTAATGTGCTTTCTATATACAATACAGGCTCTTATCTTACCTTCACCACGCGAATGAAGTACTCTGAATTGACTTGACCCCAATCCACAAACCTTGTCTCTGACGAGCCAGGGTTCCTGGACAAGGGCCAAGTCAACTTGCTCCTCCTCCAGGAATTGCATAAGATCGTGGGTGGCGGCTTTAGAGTGGTGCAGGTTTATCTGCACCACCTTCAGCCTTTCCCTGTGTGGCGCGCTCCTTATTGGGGAAACGAGCTTTTAAGGAACCCAAACCGAACTTTACAACACCAGAGGAGTCTCGCAGAAGAGTAAATGACTGTTGGTCGACAGCGACCACGAGGTCCTTACCCGTCTCATTCTTGCTTGTAGTGGAGGAGATTACTCTCCACTCTCCAGTGTTAAGGCCGCTGTTCTGCCGACCTATCAGCTTCAACGTGTCCACATCCTCCATGACTGGAGGGGGGACCCACAGTGTGATGATAGGTCGGAGGGGCAATCGGTCGCGAGGTATGACCTCGAGTTTTGCCCCCTGCCAGAGAGGCTCAAGACCGCCGATTGTGCGCACCAGGAAGTCAAGTGACTGCCTGTTGCCACACCCGACGATCTTTACGCCCCTCTGCCAGCCAGCGCCGTCGAAGTCGATCTCGCCGTCCGCCGCCACGAGCATCGCTCGCAGAATGCGCGCCTCAACAGAGAGCCAGTTTTCCGGACGAATTTTCCCATCGGGATCGCTCCGGTCCACTACTGCAATCTGCAGCTCTTGTGGAGAGGAGAAGCTGGCTGAGGGTTTCAGCTTTTTCCCCTCCCCTGTAGGCTGATCGTCCCCCGATCTACCCCTTTTGACAGCCTTTTCCACTACGGTGGAAGTGGGCTTTGTCGAGGTGGATGGCTTCTGATCCGCTTTCCGTACTGCCGAGGCAGCCGTGGCACGGTTCCCAGGCTTCGCCGCCCCTGCTCTGTCCGGTCGTACAGCTGTAGCGGCCGTGGCCATGGCCCTAGAACCAGGCTTTGCCGCCGTTGCTGTATTGGTCGACTGTTCAGCAGTGGCACCGTCTCCAGGCGTTGCTGCAGTGATCGAAGTCCTAGCACCGGAAGTCGCAGCCTGCTTCTTTTCGAATTTAGCCACGATCTTCTGGTGCTTCTTGACCAGTTCCTTCTCCTTGTCAGACAAGGATTCAGGCTCTTTATTAATTTTTCGGAGAAACGCAAGCGAGCGCCGGTAGCCATTTCTGGCTTTCTTCGCAGCACTGCTCGTCTTGCGATCCCCCGCCGATGAAGTTCCAGGAGTGGGACCAGTGGCCGCAGGTTCGTCCCCCTCCTCCAGGAGTGCCGCCTCCGCCTCAGAGTCCACCGACCCGGCTTTGCTACTTTGCGAGAGAATCATTGATTCTCCCTCTATAGCCGCGTCGAGTCGAAGGCCCTGAAGCTGAGGCACCACCCCCGAAAGCGAGGGGCTAGCCTGTGCGGTGGTCTCCTGCGCCTTTTGCCTGCTTAAAGCAGGTTTTGGCGCCTCCTGCTTCCCAGTAACATTAGTAGACCGTGCAGCCTGGGGTCCCGCTGCACAGCCTAAGCGGTCGTTGGATGACGACGCCAGACAGCCCGCTCGCCCACTGTCTACCGCCGGTACTGGGGATCCGACTCCCTGCACCGTAAAAGAGTCCTTATGGGAGCCCTCCAGAATGGTTTTGATGAAGGGGGTCGCCTTCCCCTGTGGCGTTTCTTTGACATCTATCACGCCACCAAAAGATGATGAGATAACAGCCGCTCCTAACATGGAGATCAGACGCTGACCAGGGAGCCGCCCACTGTGGGTCAGACGCTTCTGGATTTCCGCAGCTCAAACTTTGCCGGCTGAGAAGACAGGCCTCAACAGCCGCCCAGGGACCGCCCGGTTACCGAAGCAACCTTCGTGGAGGCGTTGAGTCTGCTTGGCCTGGTACCCATAAGGATCGCAGCCGAAGATGCAGACCATGTCCCCATCCGTGCAGTCAGGTGCTTTACCTCATGGACCCAAACCCTGATCCCCTACTCTACTGTAAGGTTCTCGCACTTTTCTAAAGCCAACAGCCACAGATCCGTCAAAACTGCTAACCGCATCAGCGCTATTGACTGCAGCGCAACAACAATGCCACCGGTAGCGGCGACTCCAACAACAACGTCGCCAGCGTCGGTGCTACTAGCAAACGTTGCCGGAAGCAGCGATACCACAACCAGCATCACCGCCAACGGCCATCGGCATCAGCCACCAACATCAGTCACCAACATCAGCCACCTGCCTCAGTTCCCGCATTGATCTCAACAGCAGCAACAACTCCAGTTGAAACAAAATTTAAAAAACCCTGCCATTCTCTTCAGCGCCATTTTCTTCAACACCACGGGTAACTGCGACCCCAACAACAACGCCACAGGTGTGGGGGCTGCTAGCAGAAATAGCCGGAAGCAGCGCCCTGGCAATAAGCATTAGCCACCAGCCTCAGCTTTCACATTAATCTCACCAGCTGCAGCAACTCGCGTTGACACTAAATAATTCAACCACCAGCCATTCCGATTATGAGAACAGCGAAACAACGTAAATTTATAACTGCACTGTTAATTTCACTTGCACTCTCCACGCAACATCCGACGCCACACTAAAATGTCCTCCTCAACCGCGATGCCACCTTGTGGGAAATGCTGCAAAAATCAGTTGACTCGACTGCTTCCGGTCGCGATCATTGAAACAGTTCCAACTGGCATCCCTGACTATGCAATCAATTGGAAATGACCTACTGGAGTTTTTCCCATAAGCAAACGCGCTCTGCTGTGCTTTTGGCAATTGCAAAGACATTTAGCTGGCACACAAACCATTTGGAACTGCAACTTGCAACTTACTGGGTGTTGTATAAATTTAAATATTAGGAGTCAAGAAAGTTAAAAACTGTTGTGTGGGAAGAAATTCAGAAAATATATAACTCGAGAAACAATAAAGAACATAAATCCTTTCAAAACTGAGCTCAAGTTTATTCAAAAATTTGTGTAATGGAATTTTTGTCTGAAAATTTAAGAATATTTCTATAAAAAAATCAATGTTAAGTAATGTATTAGAAAAATGTATATTCGTATTTTTAGAAAAAACTATATATTTTTTTGCATTAAATTCTTTAAAAAAAATTAGCTTTGTCGTCCATGGGAAACTGTCGAAAATTTTTAAGATTACGCTGCAAGTTTGATTTTCTCGGCTTCCCGGTGGAATATAAGGAACTTTTAGCAAATTCTTTGAAAGCTGAAAATATGTACTACAACATTTTTTTTACAATTTTATAAATGTAAGTGGCCCATTTGGGTAAGAAATTACAAACAGTTGAACGAGTTTGAAAAACTACAACTCAACTCTACAACTTCTCAGAGTTTCAGTGGAATATTGGCAACTTTGAGCTTATTTTTGGAAAGCTAAAGAGAAATGAAAATGAGTCAAATTTCAGATTTATGGCTCATTTGGTTTAGGAGCTACAGACAGTTAAACTTTCAAAGCTCATACACTTTGAGCTCATTTTGGGAACGTTGAAGAGTTGTACTAGAAAGTCAGTCAAATTTCAGATCACTTTTCACTAATTTCAGATCCTATTTTGTTTAGGAGCTACAGACAGTTCAAAATTTCACAAAGTCAACCAACTTGAAGTCATACTTTAAGTTTGATTTTTCAGCTTTTCAATGGGACATCTGGAACTCTTGATATATTTTCAAAAAGTTAGAGTTCTTCTAGAACGAGCCACATTTCAGATCGCTAAAGTTTCAGTTAGAGGCTAAAGGCAGTCAAGCAAGACAGCAATTAACCATTCTGGTTTGGGAGCTAAAGGCAGTTCAATGCTTTTGAAAAGTAGACCTTTCTCAAAATAACGTTCCAACTTTCATTTTTATTGCTGTATTTGTAAAAGAGCTGAACTCTACAACAAAATTTACCATATTTCAGTTCAGTAGTCTTTCTATGTTAGAAGCTATGAACAGTTGAACAAAGTTAACATTTTCCTATTTAATTTTTCGCTTCTTTCTTTCTGGAATCGCTATAAAAATTACATTTACATTCAGTTGTGAGTTGTTGAATGAATGGTTATTTAATTATTTATTTGCTTACCTATTAATAAATTTTTTGGTTCAACTAACTTTCTTCTCCCACATTCACAGCTAATGAAACACTTCGCATTCCATATTTCTCTCATTGTTTTTATTCTCTTAAAAATTTTTAAATATATATTTACAATGTAAACTAATAGTTTCTTTCATTTTCTGCTTGCACATTGTTTTTCTTGTTTTAACTTTTCTTTTCACTTTTCGAATAACGCAACAAATTAAAGCGAATACAAATAATTTAGCTTAGTTAGAAATTATTTAAGTTCATTTTTTACACATTCATTTGTTGTCGCTAGCACCTAAAGCAGGGCGGCGCATGCAATTTTGCATTCTTTCTGTTTTAGTTTTTTGCTTTTAGGTTTAGTTTTTGTTTTTTTCTTTTCTAAATTGCAATATTTTAACATGTTGATTGGTATTAAAAATAGAAAAAATAACATATGATAATAACTAATATATCATATTATATCATATCATATCTGCTTAGTAATATGTGGCTCTGTGTGTGTGTCCTCGTGTGTGTGGGTGTGTGTGTCCTCGTGTGTGTGTGTGTGTGTGTGTGTGTGTGTGTGTGTGTGTGTGTGTAATTCTGTGCGTTGTTGCTTGCTAATTGTTTAGTTGCTTTAGTTTTATTTTCATTGGTACAAGAATACAATTTTCCAAAAAACAATCAAAACTAACTAATTAACTTTCACATTAAAGTAAATCGATTGCGGCGCGGCCGTTTGCGCACACACACACACATACTATTTCTTCTATGCGGCCATGTGGTGTATTTCGGTGGAGCATTAAATACACTTTTGTGCTTGCACAAATAATGCATTGCAAACATTGACAAAAAGTGAATTTTTTGCGGCTTTAAGAATTTTGAAATTTTGCACTATTTGTGCTTGCATACTTTTTTCAATAATTTCTTTTAACATTTTTTTAAGAATTTTTCCTCATACTCAGTTCTGGCGTGCACATGATCGACATACAATATTCACGCAATATGGACATTATAATATTTTAATGTATATAACTTTAGATTCCACTGTGTGCGCTCAGCTTTACAATTGCAATTTTTCTGTAGTTGTTAAACGGCTGCAAGTGGCCTTTTTCATATATATTTATATACTTTTTTTTACATACAAATCATGAATGGTTTAGCGTAAAGTTTAGATTTAGTTAAGTTAAGTTTACTTTAGTTTAAATGCTAACTTAGCCAGCTATGCACTCGCATCACACCAGTTCATTTGCCAGTTCACACTGTGCACTTTTCAACTGCCCCACAACAACAACGATGCCACCTGACACACGCTCAAAACGTCTCGCTTCGCACTATACATTTACAGTTTCGCTTTTGCACATTGGCTTTAGGATTAAGTGGAATTCTCGGGGGGTGAGAGCGGGGAGGCAGGGGGGCATATTCTAGGCGTCTACTACTTCTAGTGGTATGGTTTCAAGTGTTCAACGTAGTTCTGCGGTATGAGGCCGGTTTTGCCGTTCAGCGTGCCTTGTAGCCAGCCGGGCTCGTGGGAAAAACGCACTGAAATTGAAGAAAATGTATTAAAAACTTACTAAATAAGAATTAAAAAGAAATATTTAATACAAAAAGTGCCAAAGAGCAAAAATTCCTTTGCAACAACTGCGCCCTAACCTCACTTTTTACACAAATACGAGTACTCACCATTCGTGATGATCTGATTTGGCTCGAACGACAGCTCGCCCTCGCTTTCGCCCATGCATGCATAAAGTGTACGCACGCGCCTACAAAAAAAACAACAACAACAAGAAAGAGAATTATTCAAATTGCTTCAGCAAAATTGTCCACGCTTCCAACTTACGCTGTGCCCGCATTCAGTTCGCGCTGTATCTCCTTGCTGCGATGCACCTTTTGCGGCACATAGTCGCCGCCCTCAATGGGCGAACTGGCGCCGCCAATCATCGATGGCGCCGCTGTGGCCGTCACCACATCGTCGCACGTGGAGCCCAGCAGCGTCGATAGCGACGATGCCTGCGACGAGTGCGGCACATAGTCCAGCGAGCCGCGACCCGACAGCAGACGCGCGCCACTGCCACTGCTGCCGCCCACACCCAAACCGCCGCCACCAATGCCATTGGTTGACGACAACGAATCACAGACACTCTCATTGGAACTGGATGTGGAGGCCGCTGCCGCCACGGGCGAGTAGTGTTTCGCCTGCGCATAGGACATGTGGCTGCGCTGACTGCTGCTACCGCCATTACCGCCGCCACCGCCGCCAGCAGTGTTCAGTGCCGCCGCAGTGCCGTACAGCGCCTCGGTGCGCATGGCCAACGTGGGTGGGGAAACGTTGTTCATGTTCAGTCGACTGCCGCTGCCCGTCGAGGCGGTCGAGTAGTGATTGCTACCGCTGCTGGCAGCCGTTGCTGCGGCTGGCGTTGCCGTGGCCATAAGATATTCGTGCCGCAAGCTGGTCGCTGTGGCGGGCGTGGCATGATGCGCTGTCAGGCCGGTGCCGTTTGTGCCACCGCCGCCGCCGCTCAGCAGACTGTAGACGGGATCGGTGGCGCTGCTCGCCGAGCGACCGCGCACACTAATGTCGCTCTGTGACATGGAATGCAAATTCTTGACGCTGCCCATATTCACGGCCATACCGAGACTTTTGGGGCCGCCACTGTTGCTGTTGTTGGTGTTGCTGCTGCCGTTTGTGGTGTGAGCGTTCACGCTGAGGCCGCCATTGGTGCTGCTCGAAGCGCTGCCACCGCCGCCGCCTCCACCACCTCCTCCTCCGCCGCCACCGCCGCTTCCGTGCGCATAGATCAGCCCGTTGGGAATGTTCTGCAGACTGGACGACATGGGCGGATCGGTAAAGTTGGACTTGGTAACCAGCCGATAGACCTGCTGCTGCGGCGAGTACATGGAGGTGCGCGCGCTGCCCGCCGACGCCGCCGCTGCGGCCTTGCCGGCCTGACTGGCGCGCGGCGCACGCATTGGCGGACTAGTGTTGGCGCTGAGCAGCGCCGCCGACGACGCACTCGGATCCGTCTTGAAGATGCGATCGTAGTTCTCAATCAATATGTTAATGACAATGTTGTTGAACTTGATGTCCAATATGGCAGCAACGGTCTCTTCCAGCGGACGCAGCAGTGTGGGACCGAACACAACGCCCAGATTGAAGACAGACATTTTATTCTTCTCGTACTTGCGCGACACTCTGCAAAAGGGGGGAAAACATTTGATTAATGAAAGTGAATGCATTAAATTCAGATTTGTGAGAATCGTAGTGCAATGAGCTTTTGTATCTGAGTGGTAACCTAACCTAACAACCTAAAATTTGTGTGAAAGCATGGGTGCATTTCTTCGAGCTAAAAAGTATAGTAAGACGCACCAGTTCAATGTTTTATCTTTTATTGTTAAGTTTATTTTTTACTACTCGATTCTGGTCATTGAAATTGGGCCTAATTCTGCTCACATTTGGGCAGAATGAAGTCCACAAAAAAGTTTTTTTAGTTACTACTAAAACCAGCTTTTATATTCAACTAAGGAAAATATAGAAAAAGGAAAACTTCTTAACAACAAAGTCTGTGAAAAACTCTACTATAATACAACTGTCAGACTTTTAGCATAATCCTTTTTCCAGGCAACAAATTTCTTGTTTGTCTATAGAACAGTTTGAAGAACGGCTCTTTGGAATCGAGATTTTAGCCATTGTAAGGCAAAATCGTCTTAAAACTTTACTAGTTTTGTGAGATAAAACACTTCAACTGTTTCACTGTTGCTGTCTGTACCTTCAGATATGAAATACTCATTCAGTTTTAAGCAAAGCTTCACACAAAGGTTTTGACTAGGCCAACTTTCAAACATTTTTATGCAATTCTATGGACTTCTATGGATTTCTATGGACTTTTGACAACTGTAAAGCCAGTCAACACTGGAACATCACTTGGAGAAGAAAATATATTTTTTATTAACCCAGAACATTTAATTTTAATGCCAGAAACAAAACGGAGAGTTTCATGTGTACAACTAAAGTTTTAGTGGGGCCATAGAGCTTCAAAAGGAGGTGACCGGAACGCTTTTCGGCCCCAAGAGGCTGAACTTTCTTTCAACAACGTTATCATGTCCCAGAAGTTCTCACATGAAAATTCAATAGATTAGGGGTATTCACACTGAGCTCGTTACTTTGTTAGTTCGGTACTCGGTAGTTTTGTACGTGTATATTTTTTTTGCAAAAGATTCAAACAAAAACAAAATACACGTAAAAAACTACCGAACACCGAACTAACAAAGTAACGAGCTCGGTGTGAATACCCCTATTGTTTTCTATAGCTGTAGAAGTTTTAACAGCCCAAAACTATCATACATGAGTCTTGGGAAATTTATTTCAAATCCATATAGTCAACGATTTAGATTGTAAACTCTAACTTGGACAAGAGTCGACTTCTTCAACTGTAGAACACAGAATGTGGAGCTTTGATACAGAAAGGATAAAAATGCTTCGTAGGAGATATTTGGGACAAAAGCCAACTGCCTTAACTCTATTTTGCACCTGTAGATTCTATACAAAGAGGGCAAAAACATTACTCCACCTGAATACAGACTGCAAAACTTTCAAAAACAAGAAATAAAAATGCCTCATAGAGCAACATTTGAAGAAGAGTCTTCAATCGCCTTCGATTTTCATAAATTTTGAGCAGACATGGGTCTGTCAAAAGTACTAAAGATGGAACAGTTCTGGTCTTATGAGCCACAAGGGGATTCTAATAGATTTAAAAGATCGCTTTGTATAAGAACCTCTTCAAAATTTGAATCTAAAGGACTCAATATTGTTGAATCAGTTCTTATGTCCAACTGTGACAAACAACAAAAAATTTCTGACTGCCTGTAACAACATGAAATGTCTGGAACTTCTTAAACTGCAATGCTTTTCAAACCACTCAAGCCTACTTTTGTACTTAATAATGAGACACAGTACTTGTCTAATGAACTAGAAAGAGAATATCAATAGATCTAATAAATTTCTAATAGTGTCGAAGCCTTTTTTGTGTGCGAATTCGACGAACAACAATCAAGTTATGAATATTTAAGGGATCACAATAGATCTAACAGGTCACCAAACAATTGTACCGAAGCAGTACGTGTACGAATTTGACAAACAACAAGAAATCTCTGACTAGGTTAGGTAGGGAAGGGTGTATGCGGCACAGAGACCGCACTTCTACTCGGAGGCCAAAGTGGCCCAATGTGAATCTCTTCTTAAATAGTTCTGGAGCTAACCAATCAGTCTCGATCCGGGGCAAACCAGTTCGATTTCTTGATAAAGGAAAGCAGATCCGGATTTTCAACTTTTGCCGCACAAGCCAGGTCCGCTAGGAATCTTGCCCCAAAGATAAAACCTCTAACTATCTATGATTACAAAAAAAGTCTCAAACTTCTCAAATTGCAATGATTTTTAAATCTTGCAAACCTACTTTGGTGGAGTCTTAATGAGGAAGTCTTTGTCTTTTGAACTACAAAGAGGATCACAATAGATCTAACTTATAACACCCAAAAATTTAAGTCCAATCAGTTCTTCTGTCCAAATTCGACAAACAAAATCATAGTTTTGGCCACCAAAAGCTAAATAAATTGTCTCAAATTACTGAAATTGCAATGCTTTTGAAAGCCGAATTTTGTGTATTAATGAGGAATTAATGTATTTTGAATTAGAAAGAGGATCACCATAGAATTGAAGTCAAAACAGTTCTTGTGCTTGTGCTTAGTAATGGAATAGTCCTTGTCTTTTGAACTACAAATAGGATCACAATAAATATAAAATCCTGACTAGCTATGACTACAAAAAATGTCTCCAAATTCTCAAACTGCTAAGTTTTGTAATCCCTTCAAGCCTACTTTTGTGCTTTGTACACAATAGATCTTACAGGTCGCTTTATAAAACACTCTTTTATGAATCTGAATCTAAAGAACCCAATCATGTAGAAGCAATTCTCGTTCTAGGGAATTACAATAACAGGACTCTGTGTTAAAACAGTTCCTGTATAAAAATGTGACAAAAAACTCTATTTTGACTACGTATGACTACACAAAATACCTAAAACTCCTAAAACTTCAAAGATTTTCCAATCCGTGCAGCCTAGTTTTATGCTCAGAATCCTTTATTACACCCCGTTCTTTTAAAAAACTCTTTAACTGAATGAACTCACTCGGTCAAATGCCTGATGACCATGTCCAGCATTTCAAAATTGGGCTGCGGCAGTTTGTGCACCAATTTGTGCACTTCGTGTACGCGCTGATTTAGGCTTTCTTGCTCTGCAAATAAATTAAAAACATATTAGTAAAACAATTTGCTTTAAATTAATTTCATGAATTGTTGCACTCACTTGCCGCCTCAATGAAGCCGCTGTGATAGCGATACGTCATTAGCGGTTCGTTCAGATTGCGCAGATATGTCTTTAGTGCGCTGGCAATGGTGTTGCTCTCCATGAGATCACGATACTGTTCCTCGCTGAACACGGCCTCGGCCTTTTTGCGATCCATGCCCAGCGATAGCAATTTGGAGATTTTTGTCCCCACGCCGCTTTTACGATAAATGCCCTCGTCCTCGAGGCCGCGCTTCTCCAGCACTTCAATGCATTTGCGCACAAATGCAAAGCCCACCTCGTCCAGCTGATACTCTTCGCCGGCTTTCACTTTGCCCGCTGCCGAATAGGGCTGCAAATAAAACATGTATGAAGTTTTATTTGAAATTAAAAAAAATTGAATTATTATACGCACCGGTTCAGTGCCGTCCATGGCGTTTATCCACGCGCGTCGATCCTCTTCGCTCAGCGCCTGAAATGTGTACACAATGCCAGGCTTCTCTTTGAATGTCAGATCGAAACAGAAGCGCTTCTCGAATTCGGAGGCGCGCCGCTGACACGAGACCAGCGTTAGCTTTTCGTCTTCGCGCGTCTCAGGCCGCGCCGAGCTGTGGTTCATCTGATTGAACTGCAGCATGCTGAACTCCTTCTTCTGTTTCTTGTAGGTGCAATAGTATTTCGTCCATGTTGCCTTGAATGGTTCTAAAAGAGAGATTTTCAAAAGGGAGCCTACTTTAAGCATTAATCGAGGGGCCGCACACATCGAGGGAATCAAATTGTTTAACAATATCAAAGGCAAAACTATAAAGCATTGAAAAAAATCACAAGTTTTAAAGCAAAATCATAATACGTACATAAGAAAGACTTAAAATTGTCTACAAAACAATTGAAAACAAAGAAAAGTTAATATAAGTTGAGAGTAGAACTTAAGATAGAATAGAACTAAAAGCAATTTGTTTTTGTTGGGAGCATGAAAACCAAAAGCCAGCAATGCTTAAAGTTAATGAAAAATGAAATTAAAATTCTTAAAAGTATTAGATAATGAAAGCAGTTGGACTGTTGAGGACAGCACTACAGAAAAAGCAAATACAACTGCAACAAATTAGCAAATCTTACTTTTTTCCATCAAAAACAGATAACCGCGTTTCGTGAACTTCTCCTCGGGCTTCTGTAAGGACAAAATGAAAATTTGTTTAGTTAACAACATTAGGACACGCAATCAAATCATATTTGATACACTTACCGTACGCTTTTCCATATATTTTGTCTTTAGTTCGGTGACTTTTTCACGTGCTTCCTCAAAGTTTTCGCGCGTCTGAAAGAAAAAAAAGAGTTGTAGAGAAATTTGAAAAATTATGAAATTTATAAATTATTGAAAGTAGTTGAAGAAAATGTGGAAATTAGTTTAATTGAATGGATTTGAATTTGTTGAAATGGGTTTGAATTAGTTAGTGAGAAATTTGAAAAATTATAAAATATATAAATTATTGAAAGTAGTTGAAGAAAATATAGAAATTAGTTGAATTGAATGGATTTGAATTTGTTGAAATGGGTTTGAATTAGTTAGTGAGAAATTTGAAAAATTAAAAAATATCGAAATTATTAAAAGTAGTTGAAAGAAATACAGAAATTAGTTTAATTGAATGGATTTGAATTTGTTGAAATGGGTTTGAATTAGTTGAATTGAATGGATTTGAATATTAATTTGACTTTGAATTTGAATGAAATCGTATTCATACGCACCTTTTGCACCTTGTGCCGCAAATCTTGCAGATAATCACGATTATCTTCGGCCTGTTCGTGTGCCGTATGATAGAACACCAGCCAGCCGGATATGAAGCCGAGCAGAATTTCCACAAATTCAAATTTGATGCGCTCCTGCACTTCCTGTATGCGCAGCACGTAACTCAGTGATTCTTGGACATATTCACGCTCGTGCATGCCCAGACTGGCATCCGCCTTAAAGAGAGAGAAAGAAATACAGATGAAAAAGTTATAAAAAATGCTTCAAATTCACAGATAAATTTTTAAAACTTGACACAACACAACAAACTCGAAACAGAGAAGATTGAGCGCAATTTAGAAACTTTACTAAAACTTAAAGATTGCACCTCAGTGCACTGATATCTGATGCCAATTTCTCAGTTGTGTTCAAGCTGTTCCGATGCCTCATATTATTTTTAAATCTGGCATTTTAGCCTCAATTTTCACTTTTAAAAACAAGAAACACATTCAACCTTTTCCCACCACAGTCGACCAGCTGCTGGTGCGTCAGAAACACTCGCTGACCTATGCACGCAACAAAAGTATCAACGCACAATTTCTGACAATCTCCGGCTTTGCATTTATTTTGGCTTCCGAGAATTGCAACGAAAACCCACTTCATGGACAACGCGCAGACTGCAGCCAGCTGGACAGTGTTTTATTGTTGCTGGAAAATGCATTGCAGCTGGCATTGTCCTTCAACAACATGGAACGTTCAACGTTCAGCTTAAAGTTCATGCAATATTGTTTGTACAATTTGAATACTTTGAACAACAACAACAACATGAACACACACACACACAAGTCGCATCAAATGCGACTTTTGGCAAATTCGGGCAGCAACGACGAAGCATTTTGTTGTCGTCATAAGCTCAAATGCCAACCAGCAATGAGGGCGTCCAAATAGTCAAGTGGACGCGTGTGCCGCCCGACTGAGCCTTCGATTGCTGCTTTTCGCTCGCTCGCTCGCCGATCAGCCCTAACCTCACCCATGTTGAGGGGCGGCGCGCACATTTCAGCAGCTGTAATGTTCGTCATTAAACTGTTGATTTGGCAAAAACGATAACGTTTATTGTATATAATATAGCGTTATTTTTTATATACATATGTACATGCTGCAGTTTTACATACAAACGCCAAAGTGGGCGAGTGGCGTAAGCGTAGAACTGGCAGCTTACAATAGTTGGTGTGTCGTTGTGTTGGCACGTGTGCACCAGCGGCCCCATGATTTTTGCACAATTCCTTTCTTTCTCTCGTCCTCATTGTGAATCTTTTTTATTTTTGTTTTTATGACGTTGACATGAAAGCTTGAAAGACGCCGCCGAAGGAAGCGGCTAGCAATGACATGAACACATGAAGAAGAAGAAATTTGGCAAAAAACAAATATTTATATATGTACAGCATACAAAAAAGACCCACAGCAACAAAACACATTGACAAAGGAAAGACAGAGACAGCAGCAAAAAGCTGCCAAATTTTGCAAACTTCACTTCAAACTTCTACTCTACTCTACACGACTCGACTTGACTTGACTTGACTTGACTTGACTTGACTTGACTCGACTCGACTCGACTCGACTCTACTTTACTCTACTCTACTCTATACTCTACTCTACTCTACTCGCCTGTACTCTACTCTACTCTACTCTGCTCCTTCTCTCCTTCTTCTATTCTCCCTTCTCTTCTTCTTCTATTCTCCCTTTTTCTTCTCCTTCTATTCTCCCTTCTCTTCTTCTTCTATTCTGCCTTCTCTTCTCCTTCTATTCTCCCTTCTCACCTCTTCTATTCTCCCATATCTTCTTCTATTCTCCCTTCTCTTCTCCTTCTATTCCCCTTTCTCTTCATATTCTATTCTCCCATCTCTTCACCTTCTATTCTCCCTTCTCTTCTCCTTCTATTCTCCCTTCCCTTATCAGTTTTACATCTCTTGGCGCATGTCATCTCCCTTTTTTTCTCCTTTCATCCATCTCTTCTCACTTCTATGCTCCCTTCTCTTCTTCTTTTTTCTTTCTCTTCTCCCTTTCTCTTCTCTTGTCTTGCCTTGTCTTCTCTTCCCTTCTCCTTTCACTTTTCTTGTCTTCTCTCTTTTCTTCTCTTTGCACGTCTTTGTTCATCCTTTTAGATTCTCTGTGTTTTCGTTTGGTGCTGTCCGCTCTTAAAAGAGTTTCGGAAAGGTTTTTTACCCGAGCCTAAGATTTTCAATGTCTAAATTTAATAGTTTTATGTCAATTTGGTTAATACTTTATAGAAGGATGACCTTAGTAGGAGAGATCCATGCCGTAAGAGGAGGAACCATGCATATCCCATGATTTTCCTCTGGCAAGAAGACTAACTATCGCTACAGCGAAGCCTGGTCGACCCTTCAATGAGATCCTGGAGCACCTGCCACGGATTTTTTTTCGATGACTTTGTCTGACAAGAGGGCACTGTCTGTCACTGCACCGTAACCTTGTCCATCCTTCAGTGAGAACCTGCCACGGAACCTATATTCTCTCCATGGATATGTTTGACGAGAAGTCTGGTCGACCCTTCAGTGAGATCCTGGACCACCCGCCATGGATTTTATTTGCATGACTTTGTCTGGCAAGAAGTCTGGTCGACCCTTCACCTGTGTGGACCGACTTCCAGGGATTTTCTTTCCATGACTTTGTCTGACAAGAAGTCTGGTAAACCCTTCAGTGAGATCCTGGACCATCTGCCACGAATTTGGCTCCCCATAACTTTGTCTGGAAAGAAAACTAGCTGTCACTACACCGAAGAAGAAGACTGACAGTCTTCAGTAAGATTGCCAAAACAGTTCCTGTGGCCAGCATCTCTCTCCATATATTTTAAATTACAACATTGAAATCGAAATTTGGCTGAATATCAGTTAAAATTTCGTCAAAGCAGGACACTTAATTGGGCCCCTTTTCGTTTCCCAAACAAAGAAGATAATCAGACGCCTCCTGTACTCATTGACCTCCTTGCTGATGACCACATCCTACGTTAACACGAGTGAGTCTTTGTGCTTAATGGTCCCCAACTCATTCTCCAGTATGGATGATTATTCCAAAATTCAACTCATCTTAGACGCCAAGGCCGGACAATTGCGTGTGCCGCCGCCTCAGCATCTTCGAGACGACCTACAAGTTGCATTTTCAATGAGATTCAGTTGTGTGAGACCATGCCTGAAGTTTCCATGTCCCATTATTCTTAATTGAAATCTACGAATTCCCGGCCTAAGCCAGTGATGTCCATTCTTCTACTCGCGAATGGCAGCGACCAGTTCGAGCAGGAATAGAGTTCCGGCCTACGTTAAGAAGCCATCTGGATCATCTCAGTCAGGTCAGATTTGTCTAGTAACTTTGCACTTTTGAACACCCTCTGTGTATGTGTGTGTCAAGTGCAGAAAACTTTAATTAAAATACATAAAAATTCCAGTAAAAGAAAGTTTCCGGGATTCCGAAATCTCGAATAGAATTTGTCATCTCTGACCAATGCCCAAAAGCTTTGAGTAGTCATCAAGAAGACATAAACACAAACACACACATATAAAGACATACGCACGCAGCACTTGGAAACGCACACACACATACACACGCCGAAAATTTATCTTTTGACCTTTGCGCCGCTTGCAATTAATTTCATTTCATGTTGTTGTTGTTTTTAATGTTTTGACAATATTTTTTTTTGCTGCCAGTGGAGCCTGCAGCCTTCGTTACGGCATACGGTGACACTTTTGCGTCACAAAGTCGCAACCACCAGCAACGCACCCGGGGCAGCTTCCGTTTCGACGCAGCGGCTGCAAACAGCTGTTGCCACATGGAAGTGTCGTTGCCAGTGGCAATCAGCTGCAGCTGTCAGTGGTCATTGGTCACTCGCAGCCATCGCCATTGGCAACAAATGCGTTTGTCGCTTTAGTCTTTGGTGATTTGTTGTTGTTGTCAAAATTTTCAGTACAGTTTGCTGATTGTGTTGTTGTTGCTGCTTGTTGGCGTTGCGCAGCCTCCTCGTCCTCGTCCATACTCGTCCAAAACAAAATGAAACACTCGCGACTGACGCAGTCACCAAGTGTCAATGCGACGCCAGCCAGTCAGCCCAACAGTCGCCATTCTGTCCGCCAGCGCAGCTTTTACTGCGTCTCGTAAAATTTACTTAGTTTTTTATGCGTTGCTTTTGTTCTTGTTATTTTTATATATGTTTTTTGTACTTGCTCTCAGTTTGGAAAATTCTGACAAATTTGTTGTTTTTGTTATTTTTGTGTCACTGTTGTTGCAATTTTAATGTTGCGCTGCAACTAAATGTGTAATTGAATTTAATTAGACGGAAACTCACACAAGACACAACTATGTGGACTGCCATGAACGCGACAAGTGCAACACATGTGTGGACAACAGCAGCAGCAACAACAACAAAATACACTTTGAATGTTTTAATCAAACAGCTTAAAACCTTAATTAATGAGCAACTTGAGCCGAGCTTCATGCAATCATACGCACAGTGCGTGAAATTAGAATAGAGACAACCAACGACTTGCAATTCAATACACAAACCACTTAGTCACAGCAACCACCTCAACAGACAACTCTGAAAATTTCGAAATATTGGGGACACATCCTGTGGTTTAGTACATGATGGGAGTTTTAAATAATTAAGATTTTGTTTAGTTGCATTTGAAAAACCAGAAAACAGGTTTTAGAACCACAATGACCCTAAAAGCTGTTTTATTCTTTTAAAACATGCTCCTTCCTTTTATATTTATAATTTTTTAATTTTTTATATACAATTAAGTTGCATTAGAGGGCCTAGAAAAGTGGGTTTAGGACCCAACTACCCTAAAATTTGTTTAATTTTCATTTAATTTTTTTATAAGTATACAAATTAAGTGCATTGCAAAAAAGAGTTTGGAATTTCAATGACCCTAACAATTTTTGTATTCTTTAAAAATATGTATTTTGTTACAATTTTTTAAAATTTTTTTATATAGAGTTGAATTAGGAGCACAGAAAAAGGGGTTTCGAATCTTAATGTGAAAAAATTTTTATTTTTGTATTGCTTTTAAAACATGTGGCTTTCTTTTTTATAATTTTTCTTTCTTTATAATTTTTTTATAAACTTTTATTTGTATATTTTTATTTTATTTATTTATATTTCTTATTATTTTTTATTTTTTATTATTTATTATAAAATATATTATTTTTATTTTTTTTTTTCTTTATAATGTTTTTAAGAATTTTCTTAATAAAGTTTTAATTTTATATTTTTTTTTAAATTAAACATTTTTTTTAATAAATTTTTTTTGTTTAACCCTTTTAGTGCCGGAGGCCGATATATCGGCTCTTGCTGCACCCCGGCCCGCGCCTTGTAGCGCTTTACTATTCGCATTGCGGGACAACTCTATCTCAAAATAAATTTGTAATACGTTATAAATGATCTAATTTCATTACGAGAGAATAAAAAAAAATAGTTTTTTGTTTTAACTCTTTGTGAACGTTCATGTTATCGGAACTTTTCGGCAGCATGTGTGTGTAAACAACTGTTTGAAGACCCTTCCGAAATAACGTTGCATTGCCGCAGCGAGACGTAGGATCAGTTAGTGTCGTTGTTGTGAACAGTATATTTCGTCCCAGTTGCAGTTTGAAAGCGTCATTTTTGTTATTGCCGTTGTTTTCCGCTTGTGTCAAACATTTTTGTTTTTGACAAACCAACAATTAGCAATACAGGATTTCGAAAATTTTGTTGTTCTCTATTTATATTTCCTTAGTGTACTGCTTTTTGAATCATGTAAATATTGTTTCTCGTTTGGTTTTTATGAGCATTTTCCCAAACCCTAGTAAAACTGTGAAATTCGGCCGGTTATTCTCGCATAGGCACCTCTTTTTCGCCCGGCACTAAAAGGGTTAATATTATATTTTTAATTTTTTTAAATAATTTTTTTTAATTTTTTCATGTTTGTTTTAAATCCCTCCCACTTGGCCAAATTGTGGCTTCGTCCTTTGAGTTACATAAATCATCATTAAGCTAACATTTCAAATTGAAGAAAAAAAATAGTTCCCAAAAAATCCCAGACGACACAAAAATCTGTCTTATCCTTACTAAAGAACCAAATATGTATGTTAAGTTAGATTTCAAACGATGTGTGCAGTGCAAAGCGTACTTCAACTCGGAGGCCTGAAAGTGACTGAATGTGTTGCAAGTAGGTAAAAGAATATCCTATCTGCCTGAATCTTTGACGAATTTGAATCAGAAAACGAATTCAAATTCTTTCTGAGGATTTGGTTTTGTTCAATGAAGATCCAATAGTTCAGCTTTTGGTGCAGTTCAATAAAGATCCGAGAGTTCTCTCGGTTAAGTCCAACGAAGATCTGATATTTCAGCTCTTGGTGAAGCCCAATGAAACGCCGATGGTCAGGCTCTCGGTTAAGCCTAAAGAAGATCCGATCTTTCGTCTCTTGAAGTCTAATAGTTCAGCTCTTTGTAAACTCCAAGGAAAATCCGATAGTTCAACTCTTAATGAAGTGCAATAAAGATCCAATAATTTTGCTCTTAGTGAAGTCCAATGAAGATCCGATAATTCAGCTTCGATGAGGTCCAATGAAAATCCGATCTTTCAGCTCTTGAAGTCTAATAGTTCAGCTCTTTGTAAAGTCCAAGGAGGATCCGATAGTTCAGCTCTTGAAGTCCAATATTTCAGCTCTTCATAAAGTCCAGGAAAGATCCGATAGTTCAGCTTTGATGAAGTCCAATGAAGATCCGATAATTCAGCTTTGATGAAGTCCAATAGTTCAGCTCTTCGTAAAGTCCAAGAATGATCCGACGGTTCAGCTTTGATGAAGTCTAATGAAAATCCAATAGTTCAGCTGTTCAGCTTTGCTGAAGTCCAATTAAGATCCAAAGTTCAGCTGCTGCTGCTCAGACTAGACAGGAACCTAAAACCTCCCCAAAAGAATCTTCCTGTATAGCTAACAAACTGTGGCAAAGGAAATGTTCTATTCATCAGCATAAACCCTACAACGTCCGGTGATGATTTCAATGCACTGCCTGATAGAAATAACAGAACAGAAAGACCCTGTGTGTCGAAATATAGTGCAAAGATTGGAATAAGTATGTATGAAGTTTACTATTCCAGTTTTAGCCAGTGGAAACCCTTTCAAGACAACTCATTTGCGAGATCCTTTTCAGCGACACCACAGTGTTCGGGCAGCGGAAGTCAATGAGGAACTAATTTCATTCCATGTATGAAAGTTGTCTATGATTTGAAAACAGCGGGTTAGTATGTACAGAAAAAATGGTTAGTAAGATAATTTACTAATCGACCCCAATCGATCTCACATTTGACTTGACTGGAAGCAACTCGGAAGCAATGAGGACTCATTTAGTGAAAATCGTTAATTTTATATGGAAGCCCCTTTAAGGGTTGCAGATAGGAGCTAAGTATATTTGGGAAAAGTGTTCAGAAAGAGAATTTATTGGGGGTCGGTCTTACATTTGGACTTTCTAAAGGTAACCTGAAAGCAGTGATGGGCTTATTTCATGAAAATCGTTAATTTTGTATGGTAGCCCCCTTAAGGGTTATAGTCCGAGGGTAAGTATGTTTGGGGAAAGTGTTCAGAAAGATAATTTAATGGGATCGGTCTTACAGTTGGACTTTCTAAAGCTAACATGAAAGCAGTGATGGGCGCATTTAACGAAAATCGTTAATTTTTGTATGGGGTTCATCTTTAGGGTTGGAGATAGGATCTAAGTATGTTTGGGAAAATTGTTCAGAAAGAGAATTTATTGGGGGTCGGTGTTACATTTGTACTCACTAGAGACAACCTGGAAGTAATTAAGAGCTAATTTTTTTAAAATCGCTTATTTTGTATGGGAGCACCTTTAAGATTTGGAGATAGGGGGTAAGTATGTAGGGGAAAAATTTTTGTAAGGATAAATTAATGTGAGTTGGTCATACATTTCAACTCTCTAGGAACCACTTCTGAGCGGCTGTGAAGTAATTTGTTGATTATCCTTGAACTTTTTTTAATTTTTAAACTCGATGTGAAGTCACTTAGAATCACTTTGCTTCAATAATTTTGTGATTTACACATTTTCTCATCGAAACTCACCAAAAGAGGAAAGTATGCGTATTCGAAAGCCCATTATGAAGAATAGACATGCAACACTAAATCGCGTTCACATACACAGATACACACACATGTGTACAAATGTTGGGGTAGGGCGGAAATTCCACTAACTGAAAAGCAACTCATGTGCTCTGGAAAATGTCTCAATGATGTGCCAACATGGTTTTTCTACTACAAGAATTTATTAGACAAGAATTTTTACTAAACAATTCAGACTTTTTTCATAAAATTAATCGCAACTTATCAGCGAAAGGAAATGAGAAAATTGCGCATCGAAAACAACAAAACGCCGACTTACCGTTTGGAAATTGCGAGCGAGCGTAAAGTGAAAACATGGCTGCACTTGACTGCAACAACAACAGCAAACAACAAGTACACAACAGGAACGTTGGCAACGAGCGCACAATATGCAAAATCGCCAGCAAACTTTATGAAAAGCGGGTGTCGAGGCTATTTATTTATTTGATTGTATTTATATTTTATTGTTGTATGGTGTTGAATGAGCGTGAAGCTGATCGGTCGAGTTTTGTGCGACTGATACAAAGCGCACACTGGTTGTTAACCCATCGCATGCCATCAAGTCAAGTGTGGGGCGAAATTAAGTAGAAAATCAAACAAAGCAACAACAAAAGTGGAAAATGCAAAACAAACAAAAAAATATGAAGTAGTAAAAATATGGCAAAAAAGCACGCACAATGTGGTTGTGGTTATGGTTGTTGACAACAATAATAACAACAAAATGCAAAAACAATAATGAGTGTTGAAGTGAGGTGGGGGAACGTATGGATGACTGGTTGAATGGATATGAAAGATCCTTGAAACACAAAAGACGAAGCGCAAACGAGGCGCCACGGGCAAATCTCCTCAACTTGAACTGGCTTCAAACTACAACAACAACAATAACTTATTATTACACACACACACACTTTATATTTAAATATTAGTGGAGTTGAATCAAATTTGACAAAAACAAAATTGATTAATCAACTGCGGCCAAGTTTGGCGCTTCCTCGCTTCGTTGTCAACTTCGACTATGACAGCGACTACGACTTCGTATTTATATTTTTTTTTTATTTTTTAGGCGTTCGTTTTGCAAGTTGGGCACAAATTTTCACAGCTGCTTGCATCAATTTTCAACTCTTAATACATTTTTAACTATTTGAAGTTTTTTTCTTAAATTTTTTCGCCTCTTTTTTTGTGCACTCTTTTGCAAAATTGTCCACCATATTATGCAAATTTTTATTAAGAATATATTTTTTTAAGTTGAACGTCACACTTTGCGACGCACCGCAGCGCAACACGAATCTTACGTACAAAATTTCGGCCCGTTTTGTCGTGTGTATCGTGTACGACTTGTAGATATGGCAGCCAGTTAGTCGTTCCGCCCCGAGTGCGCGCTGAATGAATGAAGACTATCCAGCCACACAACACAACTACAGAGACATCAAAACACTAACGCACACACACACACACACAGACACACAGATTGCAACAATTTTGACACTCACAATGCCACGAAAAGAGCGCAAAGCACCAAAATGTTTGCTAGGACTGCGAGTGCGAAAATGTGAAAATTGTCAGCGAGGCGAGTGTGAAAATGGCAGCAAAATGCGCCAACGGCCAGCAGTCAAGACGAAGAAGAAGAAGAAGTGAACAATTCAACATGGGTTCATACAAGTGTTGCGTTTACATGTCATCGCGCCGGGAGCGAGGTCCAAAATGTCATAATGGCAACAACAAACAATGACAACATACAACAAAAACAACAACACTGAACACAATCAAAAACACCCTAAGAACAAAAAGTACGCAGAGTGACATCGCCAGAGTGGCAGCAGTGAAAAAGAGTGCAAGTACTTTCTCTCTTCCTCTCTCTCTCAGAGCGTCTTGTATTATAGCAGAGAGGGAAGCACTGAATGTGCCTGAGAGTTGTGTATAAAGCGTTGCAGTTACTCTCTTGTTTGTATATATTTAGCATAGTATTAGGCGCACAAGCCAGCAGCGAGCTATTTAAGTGCTAATAAGTTACTATTTTTAACAGAATTAAATATAACAAATATTTGTATAGCAAAATTTTCCACGAAAGGCTTCTAAAAAACTAAAACTGAATAGGTTTGGATGTTTTAAATTTTCTGTATCCTTTCTCCTCTAATTTTTGAATTTTAGATATTAGATGCTAATATTATTATTAACCCTTATTCTCATACCCGGGTACCCGGGTGCCCACTGCGATGTATTTTCGTGAAAAAAACTGACAAATGAAAATTTTTTTTTTACCTTCCGGATCCTCGTTATTTAGGTGAAAAGCGAACAAATCATATATTTAAAAAATTTTGTTTTCTATATTGAAAACTTGTAAATTTCATGAAATGGGTACCCGGGTACCCCGGGTGCCAAACGACGTTAGTAAGTTTGGGTATGAGAATAAGGGTTAATTTAAAATATTAGATGCTTCATTTTGAGGAATTCTCTCTCACAAAAAGCAGCTTTTATCTGTGTTTATTTTCTTCTATTATTTTTTTCTTGTCTATCACGTCGCCTTAGGTACACATATATATATTCATATTTACATATAAAGATAAATAAAATAAATAAATTTCTAATTATCTCTATTATTATTTTTCTCCTTATTACCTCTTCTTATTTTTTCTTCTATCTCAACTTACTTTCATCTGTCATTACATGTCACTTTTGCGTTATTATTTGCTTTTATTTCCTCTATTTATTTTCATCCCTCATATCAACTTTCTCGTCTCCTAACTTTCTTCTATTAACTCCTTGCTTTCTTCTACTATTTCACCTTGTCATCTCAACTTACTTCCTTCTTATTATCTCAACTCTCTTTTGTCTGTCAGCTCACTTAATTTTTCTTTGTTATCTCTCCTTACTATCTCTATATCTAATATCTCTCAACTTAAAATGTTGCAGAAAGCATTTGGGGAGTCTGCTCTATCAAGAACCAGAGCGTTCGAGTGGTATAAAATGTTCAAAAGTGGTCGTGAAGTGGTCGAAGACTTTCCTTGTTCTGGACGTCCTTCAACATCGAATACCGACGAAAATGTTGAAATTGTGAAGAAAATCGTGCTTGAAAATCGTCATGTGAGCCTCAGAGAGATTTCTAACGATCTTAGCATCTCTTATGGCGTTTGAGAGATGCTATTCGTAGAAAACGACCGGATTTGTGGGCCGATAACAGCTGGATTTTGCACCACGATAATGCGCCGTCTCACAAAGCACACATTATTCGCGATTATTTGAACAAACACAGTGTGAATATCATCGATCAGGCTCCCTATTCTCCAGATATGGCACCATGTTACTTTTCCTGTTCTCCCGACTCAAGTTACCGCTTCGTGGAAAGAGATTTGAGTCTATAGAGGTCATAAAAGAAAATGCGACGCGAGAGCTGAAGGCCATACCTGCTTCGGCTTACCAGAAGTGCATGGACGATTGGATTAAGCGTTGGCATATGTGTATTGCTTCAGATGGGGCTTATTTTGAAGGGGATAAAATAAATTTACCAGAAGAATAAAACAATTTTGTTTTTTTACACAGTCCCGGTACTTATTGATCATAGTGTATTATCTCTATTATTTCTTCTATTATCTTCAGCCGTCTATTATCTTTTTTATTATTGTTGAATACACGAGAAGAATTCCTTTATTAATAAACTGCGTAATATGTTATTGCGCAGGAATTCTGCTCGTGCGTAGCAAAAATGCATTGATCGTGTCCGATTGCGTTTGTTTATTTGATGCGCAATGCAGCAACGGAAAAGTCCCGTTAGGCCGCTCAATTGTCTGCTAACTAAAAGGATAGTTTGTGCGCTAGTCGCATGTGTATCCGTTGTCTTGCAGTTGTGTATCTATTGCGCAATGCGTAGTTGCACTTTACTTCTGCGCAAGAAGTTTTACTTCGATTCATTCTTCGCTGATCAGTGCTGGTGACAGGTCGTCAAATAAATAAGTTCTTAAACGAAATTAAAGTGTTTTATTGAAGACTAAATCCAACAATTATCTTCTCACTTTCCTCTATTATCTTTTCTTGCTTTCATTTTCTATCTCAACATACTTTCATCTGGGATCTACAGGGAACCTAACAGATAGGAAAGGACATTGGATTCAAGTATGAAGGGATTCACAATGGACCCAATGGGGTCTCCAACTGGATGTGCATGCCGCACAGTCCTCTTCTTTAACCTAACCTAACCTACATTCATCTGTCATAACACATCACTTTCGTCTTATTATTTTGTTTTTTTTTCTGTAATTACTTTTCTGCCATCTCAAATTACTTACTTTCTTCTCTCCTTATCTGTTCCTTTTATCCCTTCGTGCTTTGCTTTAATATTTCTCCTGATTTTCCTCCACCTCTTCTTGATTTTCTCTACCAAGTCCCTAATTCTAATTTTCTATTCTGCAACTTGCCTCTGCAGTCTTTCTTTGCTGCTCACTTTATGTTGTTATTATCTCTCCAATCTTTCTTCTATCGATTCGCATTACTTGCGCCCCTCATCTCAGCCTACGTTTTTCCAAGAACTATCCTTAATATCTCCTATTACTGTACCTTTCTTTATCTCCCTTATTCCCCTTAACAAACAAGATATTGTTAAGATCTCAGAATTCTACTAAAATGTTTCATTATTGTTTTATTGTTATATATAAAAGAAAAACCATATTACGAAATTAAAAAATTAAAGTCTTCAACATAGATATGCTATAATTTATTTTATGTTATGTGTTGTCCTCGGGCTTGCTTCAAATTGTTTATTTTTGGGTCATGCGTGTTAAACCAAAGCCAAATAAAGAATTGACCATAGAGCATAGAGTACAAAAAGAAAAAACAGGAAGTGAAAAAAATATAGAATCAAATACGAGCATAACATGTGATGTAAGCGTGAGTGTGGTCACAGCCACAGAGAGACTAAGTGGCTCATTTAACAAAAATGATTGCGACTTAGAGAGAGAAGAGAGTGAGACATTGAATAAAAATGAGCAGTTTATAGAGAAAGGGAGAATAGAACAAGAGTTGCCTGACCGTGAAGTAGAATGGACAGTAAAAACGAATAATAATATAAAAGTGAAAGAAACAGAGTTGCTTCTAGTCAGTGAAAGCTTTCTACACAGACTTTTGTGGCTTTAGGAAGCTTTAGTTTGAATGCTTACAAGGATAAACTTTCAAACAGTTTGACGCTTTTCATAATGCTCGACTCGGACATCTAATGAAAGCGTTCAAAACTAAACCTTTGCAGTCTTGGAAGGTTTTGAAAAAGCTGGACTTCCAAACAGTTTTTTGGCGCTTTCCATAATACTCGACTCGGACAGCTAATGAAAGCTTTTAAAACTAAAATTTTGCAGTGTTTAAAGCTATTGAAAAAGCTGAACTTCCAAGCAGTTTGATACTCAACTCGGACAGCTAATGAAAGCTTTTTAAAATAAAGTTTGGCAGTGTTTGAAGCTTTTGAAAAAGCAGTTTGATTCTCAACTCGGACAGCTTATTCGAAGCTTTTGATAAAACTGGACTTCCAAACGGTGTTTAGGCGCTTTCATAATACTCGACTCGACATCTAATGAAAGCTTTCAAAATTAAAGTTTTGCAGTTTTGGAAGGTTTTGAAAAAGCTGAACTTCCAAGCAGTTTGATGTTCAACTCGAGCAACTAATGAAAGCTTCAAAACTAAAGTTTTGCAGTGTTTAAAGCTTTTAATAAACCTGAACCGTGAAAGCTTTCAAGAATAAAGTATTGAATGGTTTGGTATGAGACAACTTTGAACCATATAAGCTTGCACTGCAAGATACCAAAGTCATATAAGACTTTCTAAGTAATTGGCTTCAAGCATTTAAAGCTTTTTCAACAATTTATAATATGTAGCAATCTTTATAAAATCGTAGCAAATACTTATAACATAAAATAAGTCGTTCAACTAAATTATTTTGTAATGATGACAGAATTTTCTATTTGAAGCGATTTACTCGACTAATGTAAGAATCTACTGAAACCATTCCAAACTCTTCATTAATAGCTTAAAGCTTTTTCTCTTTTAAACTTTTCAGAACAATCTCTGAACTCAGTTGGAACTAAATCTTTTCTTAATTTCGAATAAGGACGAATGCAGCTTTTCCTTTTTTCAAAACGTTTTCAGAACCAAAATTTAACTAATATAAATTTATGCTTACTTCCAAATAAGGACGAATGTAGCTTTTCCTCTTTGACACTTATTCGAACATTTTCTGGACTCAAACCAAATCTTTTCTTAACTTTGAATAAGGACGCAGAACATTTAGAACATTTTCTGAACTAAAATTAAACCAAAACTTTTCTTCTTCTTTTACACTTTTTAGAAAATTTTTTGAACTCAGAAATAAATCTTTTCTTAATTTCGAATAAAGACGTATGTAGCTTTTCCTCTTTTACACTTTTCAGAACGTTTTCAAATCTCAAGTTGATCTAACTCGTTTCGAAATTTCGAACAAGGACGAATGTAGGTTTTTTACATTTTTCAAAAAGTTTTCTCAACTCAATTTCAATTTACTTTTCTCAATTTCGAATAAGGACGAATGTAGCTTTACCTCTTTTACACTTTTCAGAACATTTTCTGAACTCAAATTGAACTAAATCTTTTTTAATTTCGAATAAGGACGAATGTAGTTTTTCCTCATTGACATTTTTCAGAACGTTTTCTGAACTCACATTGAACTAAATCTTTCTTAATTTCTAATGAGGATGAATGTAGTTTTCCCTCTTTGACATTTTTCAGAACGTTTCTTAGTTCGAATTAAACTTAACTTTCATTAAGAAGGAATGTAATAGGTTCTGAATAGTTTTTTTAAGGAACTACAAGAAATGAAGTTCAAGTTATTGAAGAGTTTCAACTTTTCAAATGAAGAACTCAACATTTTTTGAACTCTATGTGAACTAAAACTTTTCTTAACGTTCAATAAGGAGGAATGTGATGGGCTCTGCAGTTTTTTCAGCAACTACAAAAAAGGAAGTTGAAGTTATTTAAAAGTTTCAACTTTTCAAATGAACTTTTTGAACTCTTTGCGAACTAAAACTTTTCTTAACTTCCAATAAAGAGAAATGTGATGGGTTCTGAAGTGTTTTTTTCGGCCACTACAAGAAATAGAGTTCAAGTTATTAAAAAGTTTCAACTCGTCAAATAATGAACCTAAAACTTTTTGAACTCTATGTGAACTAAAACTTTTCCTAACTTTCAATAAGGAGAAAAGTATTGGATTCTGAAGAGTTTTTTCTGCAAATGCAAGAAATGGAGTTCAAGTTATTGAAGAGTTTCAACTTTTCAAATGAAGAACTCAACATTTTTTGAACTCTATGTGAACTAAAACTTTTCTTAACGTTCAATAAGGAGAAATGTGATGGGTTCTGAAGAGTTTTTTCAACAAATAAGTATAAGAAATTAACTTTATTTCTTATTATTCAAAAGTTCCAACTTTTCAAATGCAGAACTTAAAACTTTATTATGTTTAATATGTCTCAAGGTATCAGTAAATGAACTGAAAGCTTCCTTAACTTCTGGTAAGAACGATTTTCAAGGTTTATAAGATTTTGTTTATTTCTTTCTTTCGACTAATTAAATAAGAGCAGAGATTTGGAAGGTTAAAGCTTCTAGCAATTCAAGTTACAACAAAAAGCTCTGTCCTATAAAATCTTCTTCATTAAGCTTTACTTTCCTCTTAAAACAACAAAATGTTATTTATAAAAAAAAATAAGACAGTTTACAATATGAAAAAGCTTTCGAAGCCCCTTTAAAAGAGTTCGTAATACTATAACACAGTTTTAAGGGTTGAATGTCTAGGCTAAATTTTTATAACATTTTGAAAAAATTAAAAATTCCCCGGAAAGCCATAAACTTCGTCCTCGTGCTCGAAACAAAGCTTTCAGTGCATTAATTAAATGCTCGAATCTGTGGCCCCAACTCTTCAGTGGCGCTTAGACTCCCCGCACACTCAAACGCCCACTGCAGCATACACAAAAGTCAAGCACTACAAACAGACGTTTGTCAACTAATTGACAGCTTCAAGTGCTTTCCACGCCCACTTGGCAACACTCAACCACCCACCCACACACACACAAACACACACATATACACGGCTACAATCACAGTTGGAAGACCGCAAAAATGTGGACGACACACAGCTACCGGCAGACAAGCGAGTGGATTATATATACATATGTACATATAAATATATACTCGTATGTATGTTTGTACATATAGGAACTGCAAGCAGTGAGGATATTTTTGCGCTTCGCCAGCATAACGAGGATTTATGAAGGCCCCACGAGGTTAATGAATACGTATAGGCTGTCTTTATATGTGTATGAGCGTGTGTGTGAGTGTGTGTGTCAGCAGGATACTTTTGTATTTATGCCCACTGACAATTGAGTAGTTGATAGCCGGAAGTGTGCTACGTTCACTCGTCTTCCTTCCGCTCGGTGTGCGATAACAATCAGCCCAGTTGTGGTCCCAAAGTTGGCTACAGCCGGCAGCTGCTGCATATTTCAGTTGTTTTCATTGCAGTTTTGTGGCACTAAGAGGGAACGGGAGGCACTAATAGAATGGCTTATGGCCCACCTTGGACTCAATGCACTCGGCCACCGAGAGTTGTGGCGCAGGCCAGTGCATTTTTTAACAGAATAAATTGAAAACAGCAACAACAACACTTGAAGTGAATTGCGTGAAAGCTTTGAATTGAAAAGGCATTGTAATTTAATTTACGAGATTCCATTGAATTGACGGCAAATAAATGAAGACTGACAACGGTAATGAGTGCGAAATATATTTGGAAATATAGATGCAAAGATATTGAATATTTTTGGGACATTTAAAAACAATTTTTTTTGTACAGATCGTTGAAGACAGACCATTCATGTTGACTTTGTATTGGGACATTAAAATTTTGTTGTATGAATTCAAATTAAGTTTCTATTCTCTGCGACTGATAGTTCGAATTTTATATCGTATTGAAAGTTGTAGTTGTATGGGCGGTACCACGCCTCTTTGCCCAACGGCCACCAGATTTTACAAATAAAAGGACATCACCAAGGAGTAGATCACTACCGAGTTTCTATGCTCTGCGACTAATAGTTCCAATTTTATTTCACATTGAAAATTTTAGTGATATGGGAGCTACCACGCCTTCTTGCCCAACGCCCACCAGATTTTACTAATAAAAGGACTACGCCAACTAGTAGATCAGTACCGAGTTTCTTTCCTCTGGGACAAATAGTTCGAATTTTATATCGTATTGAAAATTTGAGTCGTATGGGAGCTACCACGCCTTCCTGCCCAACGCCCACCAGAGTTTTCTAATAAAAGGACTTTGCCAAGGAGTAGATCAGTACCGAGTTTCTATCCTCTGCGACTAAGAGTTCAAATTTTAAAGCGTATTGAAAATTTTAGTGATATGGGAGCTACCACGCCTTCTTGCCCAACGCCCACCAGAGTTTTCTAATAAAAGGACTTTGCCAACTAGTAGATCAGTACCGAGTTTCTTTCGTCTCGGACAAATAGTTCGAATTTTATATCGTATTGTAAATTTTAGTTCTATGGGCGGTACCATGCCCCTTTATCTAATGCTCACAAAATTTTAATAGTAAAAGCACATGAAATAAGAAGGTCCTCGCTCCAAATTTCTACCCACTGCGAGCAATAGTTCCAGATTTATATTGTATTGAAAATGTATGTAATATGGGCGGTACCACGCCCTCTGGACCAATGCCTACCAGATTTTACAAATAAAAAGACATCGCCATATAGTACCTTAGTACCAAGTTTCTACCCTCTGCGAGCAACAGTTTCAGTTTTGTATTGTCTTGAAAATTTTGTTCGTATGGATGGTACCATGCCCCCTTCTTCAACATACATCAGACTTTAACAGTAAAAAGATATAAATAAGGTATATCTTCATACCAAGTTTCTGTCCTTTGCAATCATTTATTTCAGTTCTACATCTTTTGCAAATTTCAGTCAGGGAAGTGTTCCGCCTCCTCGTTCAACAAGGAACACAACCAAAAGGTGACTTTGTGTTATGTTTCTATTAAAAGCTCTGATATCTCATATAAAAATTTACCTCTTTTCTACGAGAGATTTAGTTTGAAAGCTTAAGTTTCGAAAGTTATTGGAAACATTTCAGTCTATCATCTTCCAACTTTGAATTTTTTGGGTTTCCTATAGGATTTAAAAGACTTTGAACTAATTTATAAAAGCTGCAGAGATTTACTTTAAGATAGAATTTACTTTAATTCCCTGGAGCCCAACTTTGGGACCTACGGAGATTTTAACGATTTTGGAAACTGCCTTTCAACTAATATTTTCTTGAGTTTCTTAAAAGATTTCAAGGACCAATTTATTGAAAGCTTGTGGAATTTAATACAAGACAGGACTTTTTTGAAGCTTCTAGTTTTCTCTAAATAAGTTCCATTCTTCAACTACAATTTTCCCATGATTTCCCTGGGCCTTTGAAGAACTTGAGTTCTGTTGGAGAAAGCGACATTTTGGAAAGCTCCCATCAAGATTGGATTTAGTTTAACTGCCTCGAGCACTTAATTTAGAAGCTACAGCTATTTAAAGGATTATGAACTATCTGTCAACTGCAAATTTGCTCAGCTTTCTATTGGGCTTTCGGAGATTTTCAGCCTATTTGTAAATAGCTTGTAAAATTCCCTTCAAGATGGGAACGAGGTTTGATTCATCAATTCTTTAGTTTACAAGCTACAACTTTTAATAACAAAAATAAGCTTCTTTTAATGCGAATCTTAACTTTGTTTAGCTGAGACTTTTGATGCCATTTCGAGCACCTTAAACCCAGTATTTATTAGGAAGCTCGTGAGACCACAAAATAGAACCTAGTTTAGGGTTCTAGAGTCTCTTATTTGGATACAACAGCCTTTTGAACTATTCAGAAAAATATGTAGAAATCTCTGTTTCGAAACAACTACTTTCTTGTGTTGCTTGTGAAATTTCGAGGAACTTGAACCATTTTTTAGAAAGCTCGTAACGTTAGGACTCGGAAACGTAGAAATCCCTGTTTCGGAACGTCTACTTTCTCATGTTGTCTGGGGCCTTTCGGGGAGCTTGAACCATTTTTAGGAAGCTCGCAACATTTACTACAATATCGTACTTTTAGTTGATTTATAAGTCCGTACTTTAGATGCTACAGTGTTGAACGTCTCAAATAGACCATTTGAGAACTATTTTTCAATGTCAATTTGTTCCAATATCGACCAATATCCAATGTCGAATTGTACGATTCGCTGCAATATCTCAAAGTACTTCAGGCATGAATTCGTATATTTGTGGAAAGCCTATCGAATTAACCACAACATGGGATCTATTTTAGGTCCTTAAGATGCTATAATCTTTTTTACGATTCTTCATCCGAATCGTGCTATTTGCTATTTCAGAAACCTTGTTTGAATGCCGATTTTTTTTGTCTTTTTGAGGGATTTCAGGGAATTTAAGCCATTTTATAGAAACTCCGTGAACTTTGCTTTGCTTTGCTACAAAACAGAACCTATTTCAGATATCTAAGGTCGCTGTTTCAGCTGTTAGGACAGTTTGAATTATATGAAAAAGTATGTATGTCATTTTCGAAATCATCTGTCGAATTTCAGGGAATTGTTGGTTGGTTCCAATGGCGATGTACCGACATCCAATTAGCGTGAAGGCGCCATTTTCTTACAACTATTCCCGGTAGATACTATAAGGTATGTTGGTGTGTCGTCTTCTGGACTATATAGCCTCTATATCCAGTCCGAGAGGCTAACGAAGGCGAGTAGTGAGTTTAGGGAGCACTTTGCTATTGCCTCGAAGTTCTGAAATGTTGGCTTGCACAGCACTTTCCATCTCCTTGATAGAGCTGGACATGAGCAGAGAAAGTGATGGACAGTTTCCTTCTGGTTCGAGTTCTCGCAGCTGTGAAAGGGATTCCCATTTTTCATGATTATCTGGTATTGATTCGTATTGATCCTATTTCTCATGACGCTTCGAAAAAAAAGAGCTGTTGTACGGCAATTTCTCGACATAATTGCTACGTGTGAATAGAACTGGAATCTAAATTACACTGTCATGTTTTACTTAAAGCAGCACACAAATCATTTCATTCCATTTACCAAAAGTCAAAAACTTAAACTTCAGTCAAAATAGTAATTAGACAGTTGAAATTGGTTGCTTGCTTGGCTACCGATGCGGCCAACACTAAACGCATCAAATGTCGGCCGTCAGGGTCATTAATTTTCCACCAGTTCCCATATTCACTGAGGCCTGTGAAATTCCGCACCAACACCTTCAGCGATTGCCTCACAAACTCCCACACGCAACGCAATCGGACCGCGGCGCAACGAAAGGACCGAAAATACAATTAAGGCAAACACGATTTACGCTTTAAGTCCTTCACAAAGGACGCGCCATAAGGCAGCAAAGGGCGAATGAGACTACAACTAATGGAAAAGCAAAACGACACGACGGCATCAAAAGTGGCAGCCATCGCACCAAAAGTCAATGAGAGCGCAGCAGACGCGAGCAAGTGGGAGGAGAGACGCGAAGCAATCAAATCGAGCTGCAAGGTGTGCGCCCGAGATGCGATAAATGCGATGCGCACAAACAACCCTCGCAGCAACGAGACGCCAACAGTGCAGCAGCCAACCCCATTAACCCTGCAAGACGAGCGTTTCAGATCTCGCACGCGGCTGGCAACAGCGGAAGCCAGAGGACTTTTGCAATTGCAATTTTCGTAAGAGATTTTACATTTGTTGTCAGAGCGCGCGCCAGCAACAACATTCCTTTCACTGCTCCCTTTGCATGACAGGACGCACGTAAGCAGGCGGCGGCGTACAAGTTGCAACACGCCACCCAACACAGACTGAACGCTGAATCACTGTCAACCGGCAAAATGGTACTAAAACAACAACAAAAACCACACTGAAAACGAGCGCAGCACCGAAAGCCGCGTAAACAAAAAACACGGCGCGTCCGTGACTGATAAGCGATGCCGCGGAAAAAGGTGCAAAAAGCATAGAACAAAAACAAAAAAAAACATATCATATGTAACAAAGAAAAACTTTGACCATGGAAAATGTGTGAGGAAAATATGGCAAATATGCAGGGAAGCTTTGGGAAAGTTTCGTAGGCCAAAATGTCTCGTCCTGAAAACACGTAATGAAAGGACAAAAGGTAACCCACAGCTATAGGATTTGGATGACAACCTAAGGAAAAGATTAGGTTAGAAGGGATGTAGCAGCATGCACTTCCACTCGAAGACCCTGTTGGGTTCATTGGGATTCCCTTCATTTTGGATCCGGTGTCCTTTCCTATTTGTTAAATTGTGTATCCACTGCAAAGTTTTTTAGGCGAGAGATCCATTGTGAACCTCTTCACTTTTAAATCCGGTGCTCTTCCCTACTTGTTGGGTTCCCTATAGATCCAGACGTGATATTTTGGGAACCATTTCGTCTGACCGTTGTTCCTGCAGTGATAAACAATGGAATAGCAGGTGCTCGGTTGATTCCACTGAGAGCACTTCTTAACAACAGCTAACATGCAAAAGATGGGCATTACCGAGTCGGATAAATGAGGAAATGCAATGGAATATGGTGTCAGAGATTCCCTGGAGCACATTTGCTTCTGTTCGACTATCTCAAGAAAGCGCCCTACTCACTTAGCGATCCCATTCTTCCCAGGATTATATGGGGTACCCAACCAAGACAATTGGTCATTCCTGAGCTAGGAACACCCACCAATCAAACCGCAACATGAAGGAGCTCGAACTGGTACCGCTAGAGTTAGGTTAGGCTAGGTAGGGAAGGGAGTGTGTGGCACGGGACCGCATTTCCACTCCATTGTGAATCCTTTCTTAAATCGTTCTGTAGCTAACCAATCAATCTCAATCCGGGGCAAACCAGTTCGAACTATTAATAAAGGAGAGCAGATCCAAAATTTCCAGGCCAGATCCGCCAGGAATCTTTCCCCAAGGGCACGGAGTCGACGTTCCTGCAGAGCCGGGCAGTGGCACAGGAAGTGTTGCTAGGACATCTAAGGGTACCCAAGAGGGTTTATGTGTGGCCGACCTGGCACAGCCAGCCAGCTTGTCTAACTTAACCTAATCCAGAACTATTTTAGAAGTCTCAATTTTACAATAGAATAAAGCCATCCTGACGAGTAGGGAAGAAGTGTTTTTAACGTTATCGATAGTTCTCTCTTATGGTCTCTCTTTCTAGTTCTCTCCTACGGACCTTCCAAGTCCTTGATCTCGTAGCCCCTGTTTCAACAAATATGTCATTAGGTAGTGATGGAGATATGCCACAATATACATAAGGCTCCTATACGAGACACATGGTAGCTTCATAACCTCTTTAAACTCACAGCTCTCTCTCAAATTTCATATCTACCATTTGACAATTTCAATTTGTAGCATGCAAATTTTATGCTACAATAATATTCTGGCTTACGACTATAATCGGCACTCCTCCGCCTTAGCCGTCTTATACTTTCTTATTATTGATTTTAATTCCCCCAAAAACATTTATTTTCTTATCTACTCAAGATTTGTGTTCAGGATGCCGCCGAACTGAACTCCTTCGCGTCTAATCTGCAAATTAACTTTCAAAGCACGCACATTGCCTGCGTTCTCTCTCGCCCCCATCGCATCTCGTCCTTTCACTATGCTTTAGCCCATATTTTTGTTCGTTGATGTCGGCATTTACTCGCACCACCTGCTGCCTGTATCGGGCCGCACATCCGCCTCGCTCATTTGCCATATCGATTTTGTTGCAGTTGGGGCATTTTCCCGGGGCGGTTTTATCTACCTAGCGGCACATAACCCACACCAACTCACACCTGATTCCGAGGCATTCTAACGTTTGGTTTTTTGGTGGCGTACACGCAGAAAAATATTTTACTAGTTAACAATTTTTAAAGACCTTCAGATGTTTAACATAGAATTTTGTAGACAAGGAGAAAAGTTAAACAAAGTGTCTAAGAATTTATAAAAATTTCTAAAAACAATAGTCTTTTCTTGTCACCATTCGTGGGCGATAAATTCATCTCTGAAAAACGCCAACTTTCGCCCAAGAAAAACCATTCAATGTGGCCATTTGTCTTACTTGCGCTGAGACAGCGGAAATAGCCAAATAAAAACCAAATAAAGAAAGTGTCGGAAATGGCTGCCAAGTCATACGGAAATAGTCATTTCTTTGCACAAGCAACAAAAACCCATAAAAAGTTGCAAGTGTTGTTGCCAGAAGAATGCAATTGATTGCAGATTTCAATGCATTTTCTTAGTCATCGATTTAATTAGGGAATTTAGAAAACTATTAAACACAGCAGCAGCTGGCGCATCTGTCTTGCAGCTACTTTACGAACCCAAGCGGCCCAATGACCCCATTTTCTCCCATATATTTTTTTAAAGAAACACAGCACAACCAATGAGCACAGATGAAAGCATCAGCAGGGAGGGGAGAAGGTGTTGGTGGACTGACTATAATATCGACAGTAATGCAGCATGGCAGTGGCAGCAACAATTGCAACTAATCAGCAATGCAAACAAAAACAACACAAACTACGCATTGTTGTTGGCTGTTTTGGCTAACAACCTGCGACTTTGTGCATTTTCATGTGAAACTCATTTCCTCGTAAATTTGTGGAAAAACCAATAAACAAGCAACGACCGGCAGGAAGCTGAAAGCCGAAGCAATCGCCGCTGCAGCCAACTCCCAATTGCTGCCGTCATTGTGTCTTCTCGAACAACGAACAGCAACGCTTCAAAAAATAAAAAAACAACGCTTAAGGCCGATGCCGACAGCACGGCAGACAGTCAACAGATGAGCCGAAGCTGCTGGCTGTGGAGTATTAACCTCTTTATGGCCACTGCTTGCTTGGTGCAAAGTAAACAAAATACAACAGGCCTGAAAATGCATGCAATAACAACAAAAACAACAACAACATCAACAGAAGCAACAACAAGTTAAAGAAAATTCTTTGGCGGCAGTGCATAACAAACACAACAACAATAACAAATATCGTATAGAAATATTGTATCGATAAATAATTGTAACGAATTCTACGAAATGGCAAAACACTCATCGTACAATGCGATGTCTGTCCATCTGTCGGATGGTGCGCGAATGGCTGACAACTGCCAACAGGCGGCAACGCTGCACAATGAAGCGGCCATAAGCAAGAATTGCAACGACTTTTGCAAGAAATTTTAAGCAAAACATAGAATTTTTCCAATTCCATAAAATTTGTCCAATTCTATGTTTTTATAAATTTAAAAAATCTTGTCCTAACTACCAAAATTTTTAGATGTAATCAAGAGAACATTCAAAAATGTACTTAGAAAAGCTACTTTGAGGATTTTGGATACTTAAATTTGATTGACAAAATTTTTCTATGTTTTTTAATTGTTTGAAAATAAGCAAAAATTGAAAATTTTCCCTTTGTTTGCATTTATAAGGCATTTTTTTTATGAATTTTTTATAAGTGGCAGCTGATTGTTACAAAAAAAAATTTCTATGTTTTTAACCTGTTTAAAAACTAACAAAAATTAAATATTTCCAACTTTTTTTCATTTACAATACATTTTTAATGACTGATGCATGAGTGACAGTTGATTTCAATTTATAAAAATTGTCTATGTTTTTAAGTTGTTTGAAAATCAAAAATTTAAATATTTTCTTCTATTTTGTATTTTTAATAACTGATTTATGAGACATTAAGGCATTTTTTAATAAATCATTTATAATTGATAGTTGATTGTTATAAAAACAAATTATCGATGTTTTTAAGTTGTAGTCAAATATTCCCCTTTTATACATTTAGAACACATTTTTTAATAACTGATAATGATGCGTGACAGCCGATTTCAATTTAGAAAATTTTCTATGTTTTAAAATCAACAAAAATTGAATATTTCCGCCGTTTTTGCATTTACAACGAATTTTTTCAATAACTTATTAACTGAGAATTGATTTCAACATGTAAAAATTTTCTATGTATTTGTTAGTACCTAAAAGTTGACTAAAACTCATAAGCTATGGATTTTAACATTCAACTCACAGTTTCCATTAAATATTGAAGATTGTTTGCGAGCAGCTAAGATCACTGTGGCGTTTTCGATGTTTTTCTATTGCTTGAAAGCTAGCACAAATTATAAATTTACATTTCTCTTTGCATTTTCTGCGAAGCAAAAAGGAAAATCTAAAGCAAAAATCAACTAATCAGTTAATAGTTCTAACACTAATGTCACTTTTCTATGTTTCTTAGACGTGTACAAAATTCAAATTTTACGTTTATACCATTTCAGCAGTTTAAAAGATTGAACAAATCTTTTACCCGTTAGGACTGCTACTTAACTTGTGCCACTTTTCGATGTTTTTTAATTGCTTGAAGGTTGATTAAAATTACAATTTTGTACGAAACAAAGAAGAAAATCTAAACAAACACCAACAAATATGTGACCAGTTAAGACTTCTGTCAATTTTCTATGTTTTTGAGATGTTCATAAGTTGATAAAAAAAATAACAAATTGCATATGTATAATTTTTGTGCATTACTAAAGCAAAATTCATTTGCGAAATTTTTCGATGTTTTCGAGTTTTCCATTATTTGTAAGTAGCTCAATTCTTTCGAGAGATATCTGCTAAGTTAAGAACAATTTCCTAAAGCTAAACAAAATTTTTGGCAATTAAAATGTGAAATTTTTCTATGTTTTTTATGTTATTGGTGTTTAAACTTTAATGAATACTTTAATTTGTCTTTAGTTTACATTTTTCTGCATTCCTAATGCGAGTTTTATTGGCCAAAGTGTTCTATGTTTCTAAATTATTTGAAATTTTTGATAAATAAAATGTTTTTTCATATTTTGAGCGCTTGTTCTGCACAATACTTGAACAGGTTTAGAAAATTAAAAAATAAACACAACTCAATGAGCCATGCTTTCGATGTTTTTTGAGGTGGTAATGATTAGAGTTCTTAAATTTTTTTTTAATTAAAACAAATTCAGCAGTTTCGATATATTAAAAAATATCGAGCAAAAACTTTCAGCAATTAAGTCCGGTATAGCTTAGATACAACAGACATTTCGATGTTTTTTGGGCTGGCTAAAGATAAGACGTTTCAATTTTTTGTTTGAATTAAGAAAATTCTGCCGTTTCAGTATATTAAAAAGTCGATAAAGAATTAAGTTTAGTACAGCTTAGATACAACAGACATTTCGATGTTTGTTTTTTGGGCTGGTGAAGAAAAAGTTCCTTCAGTTTTTGATTGAGTTGAGAAAAATTTAACAGTTTCGTTAAATTAAAAACCACTATCAACAGTTTAGTCTAGTATAACTTAGACCCAAAAAATATGTTCGATGTTTTTGGAGTATTCAAAGTTCACAAAATTTGCACGTTTTCGATTATTAAAATTGTTTGCATTTAGACATCGTTCTGCCATTGATTATCTAATAGCAATTTCGTAACTTTTTGATAGCTTAGTTACCACACAGCATTCATAATTTTCGATGTTTTTGAGGAGCTTTAAAGTAAGTAAATATGCAACATTTTTAGTTATTTGAAATTTTTGTATTTTTGCTGCATCATTTCTGCATCTTTCTCAATACTTTTCAATACTTTCTCATTACTTTTATGAACTGTATGGTCACCTTATGCCAACATTGTAGCACACGCAGCCTGACGAACCATTGTAATTTGAATGTAATCAAAAATCAATTGAACTGGAAAGCAATAACAACAACAGCTGTTAACGCTGCAAAACATACAGCAGGCCGATACATGCATGAACAACAACAACAACCAAACGGCAACAGTTGTCGTGTCGCTGGCTTCATGTGCACCGAGTGGTGTATGCGACATGGCATGCAGCCGAGACAGCAGCGGCACATATCGACAAACCAAACACACACACACACACACTCAGCGACAATGGCTACTAGAGCAATTATGCTACAACAACAACATTACAACAATCAAATAATCGTATCAATCAAGTTCAAACTGTGTGTGGATTTATTTTTGGGGCGTGTGTTCGCCGCAGCAAGTTCAGTCAGTCGGCCAGGCAGCGAGCAGTGTCAGGGGCTGCCAGGTGCACCCAGTGCAACGAATTCTTTACTACAAGTGAGTACATAATATATACAGTCATATATTGTATGTATGTGTACATATATGTACATTTGTTTGAATATGAGTTTGCACATGAAATTGTTTCAGTTCGACTTTGTGACTTACGAATGTGGATTAACTTGGAAATACGAAAAATCGCCCAAAAAAAAGTGATGGATGAGAATGTGTTACAGCGACCTCTGGTTATAGAATTAGGCTATAAAAAACAATATTGGACAAGGACTCTAAAAGTGAACAGAAACATATCTACAAACCCATGAAAGGTTTTGAAGGTCCTTCACAGTTTTTGGATTTGAGATTGGAGATCAGAGATCAAGTGGGAATAGAACCATAGAACTTGATAGACTTATAGTAGTTACATATCTCTGAAATTGTAATGCTGTCTTAATTGTTGATCCTCCTGTAAAGATTTCTCTCTTTATAAGGCAGATTTTTATTAAAAAGTGTCAACTTTACTGTTTTTTGACATTTCTTAGATTTGTGACTTGAAGTCAGAGATCAAGTGAGAATATTTCCTTACAACTTGATAAACTTGTTGTAATTATCTCCAGATTTGGGGTCTACCCATAATTGTCCATCTCCTGCCAATATTTCTTTCTTTTCGAGGCACATTTCTATTAAAAAGTATAAATTTTATCTTTGCTTGACATTTCTTAGATTTGTGACTAGAAGTCAGGGATCAAGTGAGAATATTGCAGTAGAACTTGATAGACTTGTTGTAATTATCTCCAGATTTTAAGTCTTCCCTTTATTGTCCATTTTCTGTCAATATTTCTTTCTTTATAAAGCAGATTTCTATTAAAAAGTATCAACTTTTCTGTTGTTTGACTTTTCTTAGTTTTGTGACTTGACATTAAAGATCAAGCGAGAATATTTCGATCGAAGTGGTAATTATCCTTAAATATGGGGCCTTCTTTCTGTCTTTTGGAGCCTTCTGTCAATATTTCAAGATACATTTTATCCTTCAAAAGCTATGTTTTTACTACAAAATATTATTAAGGTCCATTGTGATACTGCAATCGGAATAAAAAGATACCCCAATCAATCGAACTTGAATCCGCTCACTCATTGAATCAGTTTGAACTTCTTACGAGCTTAGGTGCACTCAATAACTGAACCAGTTTGAGCTTCTTACGAGCTCAAGTCCACTCACTCATTGAACCAGCATGATCCTTTTACGAAGCCTAGTAGGCTGTGAGTAGAAGGTGAGGTGTGTTTTCTTTCTCTTCCTCGTCCTTGCAGTTTGGGCAAAAGTCATTAGAAAAGCAAACCTAACCTTTTTACGCGGGTGTCAGTTACACAATGATCCATCAGAACACCAGACTTAACTAACAACACTTCAAAGCCATACAAATCATTATTAAATTTAAATTTGCTCTTTTACAGGAATCACTTTGATGTCTAAGACTTCAATTTATTCTAAGACAATGAGCATCAAATAACAGCCACGTCTTCTATGATGTCTGGCTCTTCATAGTCGGCTTTGATGCCGATATATTTCCAGGAAATGAGCATCAAATAATAGCCGCCAGTTCTGTGATCTCTGTTTCTATAATCGCTTCCTCTATGACCTCCACTTTTAAAATCTTCACTGCTCTAATTCTCACTTTTTTAATCCTCACTTTTCTCAATTTCACTTCCCTAATCCTCACTTCTCTCATCTTTACTTAACTAATCCTCACTTCTCTCATCTTTACTTCCCTAATCTTCACTTCTCTCAACTTCACTTCCATAATCCTCACTTCTCTCAACTTCACTTCCATAATCCTCACTTCTCTCAGCTTCACATCCCTACTACTCACTTCTCTAACCTTCACTTTCATAATCCTCAGATCTTTAATCTTCATTGCTTAATATTCACATCTCTAATCTTCACTTCTCTAGTCCGCACTTCCCTAATCCTAACCTTTCTAAACCTCACTTCTCTCATCTTCACTCTTTCATCTTCATTTCCCTAATCCTCACCTTTCTAATCCTCACTTCTTTCATCTTCACTCTTCCAATCTTTACTTCCCTAATCCTCAAATCTTCACTACTCTAATCCTCACTTTAAAAAAATCTTCATTTATAAAATCTCCACTTCAATATTTGCCACCGATTGACAAAAGCAATCTCGCCCACTTGAGCTGTCAAACGACAACTTGAATGCCAAAGCAAATCTGCATATTTATTAAATAGTAAAATGAAAAATTTTGCCGCCACCTTAAAGCAAAACGAAACGAAGGCAACTGAAGGGTCTGGAACTCAGTCACCCGGCTGCCATTAGCTTTGAAGCAAAATTGCATGCAAATTCAACGAGCGCACAAGGAGCCGCAAAATGCATCAAAGACGGAGATAGACGACAGAAAGAACATAACGGGATGTATGTAAAAGCATAACGGGATATATGTAAAAGCATAAAATATGTATGAACATATAAACTATGTTTGTAAGCATAAGTAAAGTTTTGAGTGTAAACTTTTGTGTCGGAACACTTAGAAAGCGACAACGATGGCTGGCAATGGTGTAAACATAAACACACACACATAAAGATATAACTATATAGATATATGTAAATATATATCTACACAAAGTGAAGCGATAGTGGCAAAACTGCACTAACGGTATTTATGTAACACAGACCGCGCCCACACCGTCGAAAGGCAACAAAAATGAAAAGCGCTCACACTACATGGATGATTGCTAGTTGCACGGGTGAGAGGAGGAAGTGGGGAAAGAGAAGAAGAGTGGGTGGAAGTGGTACAAGGATGTGAGTGGGAAGAGGATGTGTCTGTGTGTGTGAGAATGTGACTGGCTGCATTGCGTTGGGCTGCTTAGCGCTCAGACAAGTCTAATATTTACTATTTAACGGTTTCTGTTAGTGTTGCCACATAATAGGGTTTACCCACACTAACCGAAACCCAGTTTCACCTCCTCGCTATGCTGCCAACTCACAGCCAGTGCGCCTGAAAGCCGGCACGAAGCCTGTCTGCCGCACAACTTCGGCTCCTGTGCCAATTTTGCCGGCGCAAATGTTCGTGTGAAGCCCAACGGAGGCCCTCCCAGGAGGAGGGAGTGCTGCAGGAGAAGGAGAAAGGGCACGAAAATAGTGTGTAGCGTATGTGCAATATTTGCTGTGCGGCATTGGTAGTAAATAAGCGCAAAAGTTTTCGTATGTATTGAGTGGGCGGCCATGTGGCAAGTGAGAGGTAAATTCATGGCGCGGGCGCGGGCGCGGCTACCAAAGTTTAAACTCAATGAATGAATGTGTGTGTGTGTGTGTGCAGTGCACTGCAATTGTGTGTTGGCGTAGGTCATGGAACTTTGCAATATACAAACAACCATAGCAACAACAGCAACAATAACAAAAACCGTCTATTTACTAAAATTGGAAAATGGGAAGAAATGCAATGACGTTGTTCAAGCTATGACGTTGTCCACAAAGTGTGCACTGCTGCTGGCCTGCACTGCTGTACGGCATTTCGCATTTATTGCATTTTCCCTCTTGCACACTGATGGCGCACGTGATGCAAAAACTTTGTCCACTCGCAGACGGAAAAACTATTTTCATTAAATTGGCCCCTTCTCTATTTCCGTTTAGATCCTAGTCACTTCTTCTGGTCCCTTCTAGCCCCTAATGTCTTCAAGCCTCTCCTCCTCCTCTAACCTCTTTCAGAGCTCCTTCAATGCACTCTTCTCAAAGCGCTTCTCAGTCCCTTTGTCCGCATTCGCACTCACCTCCTGTATTGTGTTCTCGGGCTTTTTCGTTGACATATTCAGAAAGCGTTCCTGCGTCTGACAGAACTTTTCCGTTTTCTTGTCAAACTTTTTCTTGTTCTCCTTAACGCCGCCAATGTGTTTCTTGCGAAACTCTTCCAGCGGCATTATAATGTGTTGATCTGCCAGTGTTAGCTGCACACAAAAAAAGAAATTAATTAGTTTTTAGTTTCATAATTGTTTCTGTTATTTGATGCTCTCACCATTTTTTCTCGTTCATCCTCGATGGTTGAAATTATGGCTGCAAAATGCTTTAGACTCTCGCAAATGACATTCTCGTCGTCAGTTTGCGCTGTGCCAATGCATTCGAAATTGAAATCGTCCAATAGATGCGCCAACTGTTTCATGCGCGTTGACAACACTGCAATAAAACCAGAAAAATGGATCATTAATTTTGATGACAGAAAAGTGGGATTAAATGTGATAATAATTCATGTCTTTGCGCCCAATTGAGCTGTTCAAGAGAAGGCTGTCACCTGAACTTAACCTAACCTAAGTTGGGTTATGAAAAACTAAGGTTAGGTTGGCGAGCAGTTTGAATATCAATCAGCAACTGCACTTGGCTGTTAGTTGGAAATGATTAATTGCTTTGAAAATGTCTCTTCATAAAAATAAATTTAATGAAAATAAATTAAATTAAATTAACTTAAATTAAATTAAATTAAATTAACTTAAATAAAATAAAATAATAAAATAAAATAATAAAATAAAATAAAATAAAATAATAAAATAAAATAAAATAAAATAATAAAATAAAATAAAATAATAAAATAAAATAAAATAAAATTAATTTAAATTAAATTAAATTAAATTAAATTAAATTAAATTAAATTAAATTAAATTAAATTAAATTAAATTAAATTAAATTAAATTAAATTAAATTAAATTAAATTAAATTAAATTAAATTAAATTAAATTAAATTAAATTAAATTAAATTAAATTAAATTAAATTAAATTAAATTAAATTAAATTAAATTAAATTAAATTAAATTAAATTAAATTAAATTAAATTAAATTAAATTAAATTAGATAAAATAATATAAAATAAAATAATATAATATAAAATAAAAAAATAAAATACAATGAAATGAAATGAAATACAATACAATGAAATGAAATTAAATTAAATAAAATAAAATACAATGAAATGAAATGAAATACAATACAATGAAATTAAATTAAATTAAATAACAAAATAAAATAAAATAAAATATAATATAATAAAATGAAATAAATTTAAATTAAATTAAAATAGAATAAAATAAGTAAAATAAAATTAACTATAAATTATAAATTATGAATTATAATTAAAAAATAAATTTAAAGATAAATTAAAAGTTAAGAATAAAAATCTTAATAATCTTTAGACTGGACAAAATATATTTTTATTTATTTTTAAATCATATTTTCCCCACTAGTCAATTAGACATCGGAGACTTTAGACTTACTTATCGAAGCCTATAGACTTCTACTACAAAATGAGTCATATTTCAGGTCGTTAGCCTATAAAGCTTAGGAGCTACTGGCAGTTGAATGATTCTGGGAAAGTAGCATTTTTTCAAGTCACTCTTCAACTTCAGTTTTCTTGGCTTACGGGTGGAATATCTGGGACTTTTGACCCAGAAAGCTGAAGAGTTCTGCATAAAAACTCATGCAACTATTTTTCAAATTGCTGGCTTTTCTGGTTAAAAAACTATGGATAGTTTAACGAATGTAAGAGAGCCGACTTTTTCAAAGTCACTCTTAAACGTCAATTAATTGAATTGTCTTTGGGATAACGGGTTTTTTACCCACTTTTTTGATAGCTGGAGAGTTCTATTATAAAGTGAACTACATTGCAGGTTACTAACCTTTTAAGTTTAAAAGTTTAGCTACGAGCATTAGAACGATTTAGAAAAGTCAACTGTTCAGTCATCCTTCGACTTCGATTTTCTCTTCGTTTCATTGGGAGATATGGAAACGTTGTCATTTATGACAATTTTGTCCTATTTTTGGAAGGGTATTACTAAATATTTACAAATTTGTCATCTTTCCCAACAAATTTCAACTAATTTGTCTGCAGTTTGATGGGTAGAGAAAACATTAACTTAAAATCATTGAAGAAAAGCATTGCAGACATTTTGCTGAGCGCAACTCAAATGAAAATTGTTGATGTTTATTTTATAAATTCATCTGTATTTTTATTGTTTTTTGAATAGTTTTATTTTTGTATATTTTTTTTCGTTGATTGACACACCTTGACGGGTTTTCAAAAACACTTTGCAGTGTTGCTTAAACAATGGTTAGATGTAACCGATACGGTTGCCATTACTGGCTGGTGCAATGTCTTTGTTTTAGTACCTTTTTTAGTAGTTTTTGTTGTTGTTTTATGAAGTGTTGTATAACTGTATTGTATTCTTGTTGTTGCTGGTTTCGTGTTGTATTTTGTATTAATGTAGTATTTTTTTCATTTATTTTATTTTATGTTTTGCCTGTTTTTATAATTTTTACACTTGTTTATATAATTTTTAAATTCGTTTTTGTACTTATTTCATAAATCTTTTACTATTTTTTGTACGTCTTTATAATTTTTTTTGACTCTTTTTTTTTATTTATTTGGCTAGTTTTTGTACTTATTTTTATAACTTTTTGCATTTTTTATGCATATTTTTTCTTCGTATAATGTATTATATTTATTTTCTTTTTTGTAACTGTTTTTGTAATTTTTATTATTTTATATACCTGTTTATATATTATTTAAATTATTGTTTGTACTTTTTTTTCATAATTCCTTTACTAGTTTTTGTACTTGTTTTATTTTTTTTTACTACTTTTTGTACCTGTACTTATATTTTAATTTAAATAATTTTTGGTATTCATTTTTATAACTTTTCACACATATTTTAAATTGTTTATTATTTTTTCCCCTATTTATAATTTGTATTAGGTTTTTAACTTTATTTACAATTTGTATTATATTTTGTAACTTATATATAACTTAAATATTTTTTATAGCTTTTTGAAAGTACAGTATAATCTCGATAATCCGGACAATTAAAAACCAAACCCTGGTGTCCGGATTACAGAGTCTACAATAGAAATTGAGTGTCCGGATTACAGAGTCTACAATAGAAATTGAGTGTCCGTATTAGCGAGTGTCCGAATTATCGAGATTATACTGTAATTGTTTTTATAATTTTTTTTCTATTTAAATTGATTTTTTGATTGATTGATTTTATAAGTTTTTATACCTGTTTTTAGTTTTTTTTGCCTATTTAAATATTTTTAAAATTACTTTGTGTACATGTTTTTATACATTTTTTACTATTTTTTATACATGTTTTTATAATTTTGTGGACTATTTTTTGTACCATGTTGTTATATAGTTTTTAAATATGTTTTGTACCTATTGTTATAACTTTTTGCACATACTTCATATTTTTATATTTATATTTTTGGATTTATATTTTTATATTTATTTTATATTTTCATTTCAATTATTTTTTGTAACTATTTATATATTTTGTATAGCTTTTTGTAAGTACTTGTTTTTATAATTTTTTTTACTATTTTTGTACTTATTTTTTTAATTAACTTTATTGTTTTTTAGACCTGTTTTAGTAGTTGTTATTTTTTATTACTGTTTTTTATACTTGTATTTATAATTTTGTTGACTATTTTTGGTACCTATATTTATATTTTTTAAAATTATTATTTTTTTAATTTTTTTATTTATATTTTTTTTAGTTTTTGTACTTATTTTATAACTTTTTACTTTACTTTTTATTTTTGTTTTGTTTTTTGTACTTATTAAATTTAAATTAATTTAAATTAATTAATTTAAATTTTTATTATTTTTACCTGTTTAAATGTTTTTTTTTTAATTGAATGAATTTATTGTATGTGTTTTTATATTATTTTTTCTTATTTTTCCCATGCTTTCATACTTTTTATGTTTTATTTTTTTACCTGTTTTTATAATTTTTATATGTTTTTGCCTTAAATAATTTTTTTATTTATTTCTTTGTTGTATTAACTTGTTAGCGATACGCCAGCAGCTCGCTGCGCTTCGCAGTTGTTGTTGTAGTTGTTGTTGCGCGACCTACACGCCCAGTTGGCATCCATTTTCAGTTTTCATTCAACGCAAATGAACGCTTCGCTGATGAGTGAGAAAACAATAATTTCGACACAAAAACACGGCGTACGTCAAGCGTCGAGATGAACGATGAACGCGCCCGACGTGACGTGCGGTGAGTTGAGGTGTTGCTGCGCCGGTCGGCGGCGGGGCGAGCATCGTGGGCGCCGCCAGTGGGAAGCGATGGCGAGCGAACGTAGTCAGTCATTTATTTGTTTTGTATTATTTTACTTCAGTATTGTTGTTGCTGTTGTTGTTGTTTTGTTGTTACTATTCTATGGTGTGTTTAGTGCTGGTTGTGGTTGTAAATATGACCTTGAATTAATTTACATTTACACAACAAAAAAAAAGTAAATAAAATGAAGCTAATAATAAACGAAGCGATGTGAAAACGAAACGAAATGTCGAGATAAAGACAGCACAACTCACTCGTAGCAACAAAAACAACAACTACGATAACGATAACAAGAACGTTTTGAAGCTATTCTTATTGGCCATTGTATGTTTGCTTACTGGTTCCATTTTGCGATCTGCATATGAAAACATTTTATTAAAAAAAATTTTGTGTTATTGAGTGACATCGAAATGAAAAAGAATTCCATTCAAACCTCAAAACTTTCACTCTAAAGCCAACGCTAAAACTTACACAAATCGGCATTAAATTGACAATCGAAAGGTGAACAAAAATGCTGTCAAATAATATTAAAAACAGACAACAAGAAAACCAGAAAGAAAGACAGAATTGAAGCCGAAGAAAGTGTGACGTGTGAGCGTCAACTGTGAGCCCAGCTTTCGATGCCGAAAGCGTTTGGAAAAGACGAAGAAGCGTTTAGAAATGCCCAAACGAGAACTGCGCTTCTTTCTTGTTAAGTAAAGTTAGCCGGCGTTGTGTAATTTGGATTCGTTTCAAATCGTTTTAAATTGATTCTGTTTCGTGTTTCGCTGCTGGAATTTTCTTTCTCTTCACTTTGCGGATTAAGTTGTCAGCACTGACTTGAAAGCGTTGCTTACCACCGCGACGCAATGCATTGAGATTTAACACAAATAGCATATAAATAGTTTCAGAAAAAAATTTACTTTTAGATAAACAAAACACAATAAAGAGAAAAAGTATAAAAAGAAAATTATACAAAACAAAACAAAAAAATTGAAAGTTACGAACAAAAGCAAATTATGTACAAATTAAAAATACCAAAAATTAAAAAACAAATTTAACAAAAATAAATTAAGAATTAACAAAAGGAATGCGAAATAAAAGAAGAATTAACAACTAAAAATAATTAAACTACAAAGACCTAAAACAAAAAAAACGATACGAAATAACAAAAAATTAAATACATATACTATTATAAAAAATTATACAAGAAGCAAAAATTATGATAAAAATAATTAATACAAAATATGGAACACTATAAAAATAAATACAATTTTAAATAAACAAACTAAATACAATAACACAATAAAATAAAATAAATTTAAATAAAGTAAAGTAATTTAAAAATATACAATTTAAAGTACAATAAAATAATAAACAATAACAAACCAAAATATAATAAATTAAAACAATATAATATAATATAATATAATATAATATAATATAATATAATATAATATAATATAATATAATATAATATAATATAATATAATATAATATAATATAATATAATATAATATAATATAATATAATATAATATAATATAATATAATATAATATAATATAATATAATATAATATAATATAATATAATATAATATAATATAATATAATAAATTAAAACAAATCACAATAAAATAAAAAATAGTAAAATTAAATTAAATAAAAAATTAAATTAAATTAAATACATCAAACATAACATGTCAAATAAATAAAATAAAGTACATTCAACAAAACAAGTCAAATAAAATAAAGTACATAAATTAATAAGAAAATTTTTATATTTATAAACAAAGCAATTATAATTCGACCAAAACCGTAAGTTTTGAAAATAACCAAAGAATAATAAACAAAAATTAATTAAAACATAAAACATTAAAAAATAAAACATATATAAAAAGTAAAACACGAAACATAAAAATAGTAAATAAAAAAATAATAAAATAATTTAAAAATAAAAAATTAAGAAAAAATATAAATAATATATATAAAAATACAAAAATTTAAAGTTTTGAAAATAAGCAAAGAATAATACAAACATTAATTAAAACATAATACATCAAAATATAAAACATATATAAAAAGTAAAACACGAAACTTAAAAATAGTACATAAAAAACTTAGTAAAATAATTTAAAAATAAAAAATACAAAAAATATATAAAAACATATGTACATATATCTCAAATATAAAAAATTAAAATAACAAATTCATAAATAACAAATAAATAAATAAAAGAATTAAAAGCATACAAATGTAAAATACAAACAACATAAATAGCAAAGCTACGCTAATCGAATAAGAATACCAACCATAAAATCGAAAAAGTTAAAAAAATCAAACAAAATTAATAATAAAATAATATACTCAAAATATATAAAATTATACCAAAAATATATAAATCAAGTAATGCAAAACTCCCCCAAAAAAATTAACAAATAATAATTACAAAAAAAAAAATAATAAATGAAAAATATAATAAATAAAAATTTAAAAAAATTATAAAAAGATAAAATTAAAAAAATGATTAAATAATACAAATTATAACGCTAAAACCACACACGAACACTATATGAACAAACAACTAACCGGAAACTGTTCATTCTGCCAAAACAATCACACCTCTGTTGAACACATCCTCAATACTCGTAATTGCCCGATATTCCACCGCTCTCGAAAAAAAATATTTGCCTAAATTATCCCATCTCTGCACCTTCAACTCAAAACGACCGATAATAGATTACAAGATACCTACAAGAAACTAACATACACAAACTTATCTAGTTAAATCTACCCATATCTAAATATTTATCCTTCATTGAGCTTAAGGCCATGATGCCATAGCCTACGTATTGAACATTGTTAACCTATAACTTTAATTATAAGTTAATAAATATAATAATAATAACGCTAAAAATAAAGACAATTATAAAAAATTTATAAATTTTTAAGAAAATTATTATTTTTTAAATAAAAATTATTATTTTAATTTTTTAATTATTTAATAAATTTCATTACTAATTATATAAAAAACAAAATGTATATTTACAAATGAGGAAACTAACAATTTATGAAAGGGTATAAATAAAAAATATTAAAAATTAAGAAGAATTAAGAAATTAAGATGTAATAAATAATAAACTAATGAAAATAATGAAGTAATAAAAAATAAATAACAATAATAAATAATAAAATAAATAAATAAAATTTCAAAATTTAAAACAAAATTAATAAATAAAATTTCAAAAAAAATTAATAAAATATAAAATAATAATAATAATGCATATAAAACATAAATTTAAAATAAAAAAATTAAAAAAATAAAATTTAAACATTTGAAAAAATTAATAAATAATAATAAATCAATAATATAACTAAATAAAATAATAATAAATTAATTAATATTTATTTATTATTAGAATTTTTACAATAATAATTAAATAAAAATTAATTAATTAATTAAAAATTGTGAGAACACTGTTATGTACTTCTATGTCCATACATATTTACTTCCAACTCAACCACATTATACAGTTACTCCTAATTGTCTATTCCTAATTACACTTGCTTGTAAGCTATACTCTGTACATGAAATCACTCCATTAAAGACATTGAAACAAGGCAGTCGTGTGGTTTACTTCGTTTGGTCCTCTTTACTCTGACATCGGTTATGGGCCCAGAGTAAGGCTCCAGCGTTCACACGTGTCTTTGAAAAATTGAAAGTGAAAGTTTTTGAAAATCGTTGGTCGATAAAATGTCAAATTCTTTGTCGCAAATTGATAAGTTGGATGGAGACAATTTTGCTATCTGGTCGATCCAAATGAAGAGCCTCTTGATAACCTTGGATTACTGGCACGTGGTCGAGTCGCCGTGCAGGAGCAATGCAACACAGGAGGAGAAAACATTATGGAGTGCCGTTGACCAAAAAGCGCTTGCAACTTTAACTCTTAGCGTGAAACCATCGGAGCTGATTCATATAAAAAATTGTGTGTCTGCCAAAGACGCATGGAGAAAGCTGACGGACATTCACCAAGCAAAGGGTCCTGCAAGAAAAGTCAACCTGTTTAAAAAGTTGGTGCGGTTCCAGTTTCAACGTGGTCAAAAATACAGCAGCCAAGTAAATCAGTTTTGTGCGCTAGCTGAAAGTTTGAGAGAGATCGACGTCTGTGTGCCGGAAGACATATTGAGCATACTGTTGCTGTGCAGCTTGCCTGATGAGATGGAAAACTTTGTAGTGGCTATTGAAAGCCGGGATGAACTGCCAAAGATCGAACAATTGAAGGTGAAAATATTTGAGGAAGAAGAGCGACGTGGCGGAAGAACAAGCGATGGTGAGCATGTGGTATATGGAGTAAGCAACAAGAAGGAAGAGCGAAATACGAAGCAGAATACATCGACTAGCCGAAATGTGCAGCGGAAGAACATTAAATGTTATGCTTGCGGTAGGAGAGGGCACATACGCTCGCAGTGCCGAAGTGCAGCTAATTCGCAAGTTGTGCTATGTGCTTATGGGAATGAGAGTGCAACTGACAACGACACTTGGATCTTGGACAGTGGAGCGTCTTCCCATATGTGTAACAACAAAAATCTATTCACTTCCATACGAGAGCATACGCAGAAGGTGACATTGGCATCTGGTGAGAGTGTTTTAGCGAAAGCGATAGGTAATGTAAATGTAAAATCAGTTCATGCTGACATTATTCTATCCGACGTACTTTTTGTGCCTGAGTTGAAATCTAATTTTTTGTCTGTTGGCAAAATTATTAAGAATGGAAATTTAGTAAAATTTACGAGAAACAAAGCTATTGTTACTACCGAGCAAGATTCAAACATTTTTATAGCAAAATTATGGTATATTTGTTGTAAAATTTTGTAAACGAGAATATGTTTTGATGAGTAACGCAAAGTCTAGTGAATGCGAGGTGTGGCATAGAAGATTCGGTCATTTGAATGCTAGGGATTTGAGTATAATGTCAAGCAAGCAAATGGTTCGAGGCTTGAAAATCCAAATGCCGAATAACTTCTCATGCGTTACGTGTGCGCTATGCAAAATTTCCTGTAAACCGTTTCAATCGTATAACAATGTTCAAAGCAAAAATCAACTTGAAATTGTTCATACCGATGTATGTGGGCCGATGCGCACGGCATCACAAGTTGGGTCATTATATTTCATAACGTTCATAGATGACTATTCTAGATATATGACCACATATTTTCTAAAGCATAAATCAGAAGCGTTGAGCGTATTTAAAGATTTTAAAAGGAAAGCCGAAAATGAAACTGGCGCTCGCATAAAAATTTTGCGCAGCGATAACGGCAGGGAATATATTAATTCCGAGTTTAGTTCGTTTTTGAAAGAAAATGGTATAGCCCATCAGACGACAGTTGCATACACGCCTCAGCAAAATGGCGTAGCCGAAAGGGCAAATAGGACGTTAGTCGAAATGAGCCGATGTATGCTGGCCGATTCAAATTTGCACCAAAGCTTATGGTCAGAGGCAGTTAACACGGCAACGTACCTGCGAAATCGTTCGCCTACAAAAATTCTTCAAGGCAGAACGCCATACGAGTGTTGGGTTGGCTCAAAGCCATCAGTTTCACACTTGAAAGTGTTTGGCTGCGAATGCGTTGCATTAGAAAAGAATAACAAATTACCAAAATTTTAACCAAAAGGTCGAAAGTTAATATTTGTTGGCTATTCTAGTCAAAGAAAGGCATACCGATTGTATGATAGCCAGCGAAGAGTCATTGTAATAGCACGTGACGCAATATTTTTTGAAAACTCGTTACTCAAAAATCGACCTGCTGCATCGTCACATGATAATTATGACAGAGAGGAATTCTGTATTCCACATATGGTTGTTGCTAATCAACATGACGGTAATTTCGGAGTTAGCAATCAACAGCGTGAGGGTGTTGTTGTTGCTGGAACACGAAGTGCAGTCGGTGACGAGGTGCGAAGTGCAGACGCACAGCTTAGCTTTGATGATGACACGGTCGCTGATAATGAAATTGCGGAACACAGTGAGAATGATGCTGAATCATATGCTGAACCAGAAGTGCATGTTGCAGCGAAGAGAAAAAGAGGCCGACCGCGAATCGAGCGAAGTGGTTGTCCAGGTAGACCACGAAAAATGTTTGCCGTTGACAATGAGCACGTGGCTGAGACCGAGCGTGAAGTTGTCAATGCTGTTTTGTGCGATCCTATGTCTGTGAGAGCGGCATTAGAAAGCGAAAATGCAACAAAGTGGAGAGAAGCTATGAAAGCTGAATACGATGCACTGACGAAGAACAATACATGGGAGCTTGTTGATAAGCCAGCTGGAAAAAATGTAATAGGCAATAAATGGGTTTTCACAACAAAGCGGCGCGCAGATGGTAATATTGAAAAATATAAAGCGAGACTAGTCGCGCAGGGGTGCTTCCAGAAACACAATATTGATTACTTTGAGACATATGCCCCCGTTGTAAGACACTCAACAATTCGATTGATGTTAGCACTTGCTGTGCAGCACAAACTGTTGATTAATCATCTCGATATTGCTGCTGCTTATTTGAATGGAACACTAAAAGAAGAGGTATATATGTCACAACCTGAAATGTTTGTAAATGCAGAACAGCCCCACAAAGTGTGCAAGCTTCGAAAATCTTTGTATGGTCTGAAACAAGCGGGCCGAGAATGGAATCGTAAATTCAACGAAATTTTATGTTGTATTGGTTTTCGTAAATGTTTGTCCGACAATTGTGTTTATGTTATGAACAAAAGTAATGAGATAAATGTTGTGGCGATATATGTAGATGATATGTTGTTAGCTTGTTCGCGAAAATCAACGATGGAAAAAATAATTCAGAAGCTAAATGAGTTCGTTGATGCAGTAGATCGTGGTCCGGTTTCATACTACCTAGGAATGGAAGTAGAACGCGACGGCTTGAGAGGAGAGATTACAATTCACCAGAGAAAATATACTGCAGATCTTCTCAGAACGTGGAACATGATGGAATGTAAGCCGACGTCGACTCCGTTTCCGAATGGTACCCTACTGGAAAAGTGTACTAGTAAAAATTGTACTGATGTTGATGTTAAAACCTTTCAATCATTGATAGGCGGTTTAATGTACTTAGCTGTAATTTCGAGACCCGATATTGCTCATACTCTTTCTAAACTATCACAATTTAATACGCATCCCCATAAGGAACATTTTACAGCAGCGAAACACATACTACGTTATATAAAGAATACTGAAAATGCTAATATAAGATATAAATGTTTAGACAAAAAGCTCATTTGCTATACGGATGCAGATTGGGGTTCCGACGCTGAAGATCGTAAATCATATAGTGGCTATGTACAATTTATAGCAGGCGGTCCAGTGGCATGGGAATCAAAGAAACAAAGTTCCGTGTCGTTAAGCTCGACAGAGGCCGAGTATGTTGCATTATGTGAAGGAGCGCGGGAAGTAATTTTTTATAGAAATCTTTTGCGAGAGATGGGTTTGATTGAATATTGTACAAATCCTACAGTTATATTTTGCGATAATCAGGGAGCGCAGTTCTTAGTTCGTAACCCAGTTACGAAGAAAAGAAGTAAACACGTCGATATAAAATATCACTATGTGAGAGAATTGTATGAATCTAAGCATATATCTATTGAGTATGTTTCTACTATTGATAATGTTGCTGACTTGTTTACGAAATGCTTAACGAAACAAAAACATCAAGATTGTTGCAAAATGTTAAATATACGTTTTTGACTTGTAAGAGTATTGTATAATTTTTCTACTTATGTAAAATGTACTTGAGTTGAGTGGGAGTTTGTGAGAACACTGTTATGTACTTCTATGTCCATACATATTTACTTCCAACTCAACCACATTATACAGTTACTCCTAATTGTCTATTCCTAATTACACTTGCTTGTAAGCTATACTCTGTACATGAAATCACTCCATTAAAGACATTGAAACAAGACAGTCGTGTGGTTTACTTCGTTTGGTCCTCTTTACTCTGACAAAAATAAACAAAATAAACGCAAAAAAATAACAGTTACAAAAATATATAAATTTAACTTAGAAAATTACAAAAAATTATAAAAAAAACATATAAAAAAGATTGACAAATGGAATAACTGTAAAAACGCAATTGATAAATGAAACTGCAAAGCAAAAAAGAAAATAGACCAAAACAGAAAACGCTGCGGCGAATTGGGTCAACATTTAGCACTCATCGTTGGCCGCAGCATCATTCAACTACGTCTTTGAGACTTATGGACGGTTTGTTGGGCGTTGCGGCACACGTTGTCTTCTCTGTCGAAATTCCAGTTGTTTTTCTTATTCCTTTTAGTTTTCGCATAAATGTTGTGCGAAACTCGGCTGCCCACATGTTGAGTCAAATGGAAAAAAAGACATGAAAACATGAAAACAAAAATTCACGGCGCATGTGCGTCGTTGTAACGGCATCCACCAAGCGAATACACTGATTTTTTATTACTCGAATGTGAATGAGTAATAAATGTTTGGCTACAAAAATCACATCAAACAAAATTACATTGACGCTTTTGAGTTTACTACACGGCACTTTTTGAGTGTTGGTTTTTGCAAAAAAAAAATTAATAATAAAATTGCGGCTTACCGCAATTTTTAAAAAATAATTTATTATTATTAATTTTTTTTTTGCAAAAACCAACACTCAAAAAAGTGCGGTGTAGTAAACTCAGAAGCGCCAATGTAATTTTGTTTGATGTGATAATAAGTTTGAGTTCATGTTTCATAGTAAATATTTACTTATTTTGATTAAATTCTTTTTTAGGGAGCATTCTAATGATTTCTGTGAAAATGTATTACTGGGTTGTGTAGAGAGCCCGCTGTGCATTCGTTGCTTCTACTTAGGAGGTGTTATTAGAAAACAGAGAGGTTGATGTCTTTGATAAGCTTATTTTGGCTGATATACAGGTATGTGCTGCGACATATATACCGTTAGTCCGGACTGTCACTGCCCAACAGTTATTGTAGTAAGTACGGTTGCTCATTACAACTGATGGGAGTGAGAAGGATAGAAGGTTGTAAAAGATTTGACTGGTGAATGCACACACATGCGCCGTGACAAACAATTAGAAAACAAATTAGAAAAAATTGGCAAAATAGAAAAGTGCATTCCCAAACCAGTTAGGAATCTAACCCACGATCTCTGGAATGGGAACCCAGTTCACTGTAAACTTCAATTTTTATTCAATTTTTTTTATTGAAATTTATTCTCAATTACTTTGAATCACAAAAGACTACTTTTTCGGCGCTTGATTTGAAGGTGTTGCCACATATTTTCGCATACCAATTTAATAGCTTCAATTAACATTCTCTTCTCCTTACCTTTAAATCATATCAAACTTCCAATCAATTTGATGGCACAGCAATCTAATTAAAACACTGAATTTCAGTTTATGGCCCGATTGGCAAATTCAAGCTGCTTATTTGCAATAATGTGGCAACATTGGTATTTAATTAGATGTGGTTTAATAGTTGAATAGTTAAAGTTTTTGAGCTGAAACAATGTGTGAGAAATTTGCAAATTTGTGAGAAAATTGCAGCAATCGAAAAAAAATGTTGTTTTTTTATTATAGTTGAAAATTTTGGCTATTGGAGCGCTTAGTGGAGCCTTGTGCTGTCATTCAAGTGGTTCGAATATGAAAAAATTGAAATGGAAGAGAGAATTGAAGAGAGAACATTGAAATCCATTATTTTTGCATAAAGTTCAAAGCTACTCTTGGATAATCAAAACAGCGCTTACAGAACAGTCGGGCTCCATGATTTCTTAACATTTTTAACAAACTTCAAACAATATTCACACAATTTCCTGTCAAATATGGCGTATTTTCTCTTTGCCGCAATTCATCTTTGATGCGCGTTCATACAAAACTGAACCAGGCAATCACAACACTGTCTGAAAAGTTTCTTTAGTATGAAATCTTATCATTCTTATGCCATCTAACGTAGGCCAATTACACTTATACAACGTTCGATACAGACTACTAAAGCCATCTTTCGGAAAAATAATAGATATTTTTTTACATCTAATAGTTATGAAAACTTTTCCCAAAGTCCGGAAACAAACCCTAAGCTCAAAGAATCAAATAAAATCACCCGAATCTTAGTTCGAAATAGCCAATCTAATAACTTAAAATACTTATTTGGTTAGAGGTAACCACTATACTGGTTAATTAGCATAAATTTCCTCATGGAATTAAGCATCAAATTGCTGATTGCAAGATTTGACTGCCTACTGCCGCCTCTTCAGATCGTTGTAGTTATATTTGGCAATTTTCTAAAAGTTTTTGAAAGTCCATGTTGTACAAAAATATCTCAATGATCCTTGGGACTCTCAGGTTTCTGTCCTACAGAGATCTATTAATTCCTGAATAATTGATCAAATTTGTTATGTCAAGCCAACTGAAAGTTAAATCTTTGCATTCAGATGACAAGTGTGTGTGTATTTTATTTGCAAACTATATTAATTTCTGGATTTTCCATGCGCTTAAATTACAAAATAATTAAGTTTACTTTAATGATTAGCGAGTTCAGCTCACGTCTGGCGGGCATTAAAATCCAAACAGCAGCTGATTGCGCACTCACGTGACTGTTTGGCATTGCACACTACAATTATTAAGACAAACACAGACACAGACACACACACTGACATATAAACACACACACACAAACAGAGAGTCAGAGAAGCACAGAAAGACACAACTGTGGCCCATTTGGCTCGTGCTGTGCGCCACGTACAATTTGTTGTACAATTAATTTGACAAATTTGTTGACTTCCGCGGACAGCCTACAATCGTATGTAATATTTATTATGCATACAAACAACAACAACAATGATAATAAAACGCCCAAAATGCAATGCAAATAAAAACAAAAGCCAACAACGAAAGAAAAAAAATAAACGCTGACATCAATTGAGGTCACGCCAAAAGTGCAATCAGCGCAGCAAAAGTTAACGTTTTATGTTTAAGACTTTTCACTGCTCTTTTCTCTTTTCATTCCCTTCTGCAAGCCCCCTTCTGCCCCCTAACTTGACTCTTCTCTTCTTCTTTCTCGCTTGATGGCGTTTTAATGCAATTTTATTGTAACGCATTTTCGCCATTTTATTTGCATTGTTTTAACTTGTTTGTTGTTGCCGTAATTGTTGTAAATTTACTTCTTGTTATTTTGATTTTATTTTAAAATTTGTTGCTTCAGTCTTTTTGTTGCTGTATTTGGTGTTTTTTTATGTTACGCTACATGACGCCATCATTGACATGAAATGATATAAACCGTTTTATGCGCATATGGCAATGCACACAGACACACAGACACACATACACACACACACACGCACACAACGAAATGCAAAAGATTTCGAAAAACAACAGCGACAACAACAATGTTGGCGTTGCCATCATTTGTCAGTTGTCAAGCATGCAGTTTGCGGAAAAAAACGCAGAGAAATTCAGCTGACAAGTGACAGCCATAAATGCCACAAGCGGAAGGTAATAAAAAGTAGTAGGAGTACTACAGTCGGTTATGATCGACACATTTATAGTACATGTTGGATCTGAATTAAGTCATCTTTGTGCTGTCTAGTTCAAATTGTGCCCATCTTCAACATAAAACTTGGTGACAAGTCCAAGTTTAAAAAGATTTTCAAAGCAAAATATGGGTTAATATGGCGCTTAATGGGTTGAGGAGGCATTATACACCCATTTCTAGTTGTTGTGTTTCTATAAATACCGCATTTTCTGGGTTTAAATGAAAATGTTCATATTTAGTCAAACAGGGTAGGACAAGATAGGATAGGGATAGGATACGTTAGCAAAGGAAAGGATCTATCTTAAGACACGATAGAATCATATTCCAGATAGGATAGGAAAAGAAAGCGTAGGATAGGGTACGTTAGCACAGGAAAGGAAAGAATTCTATCTTACGACAGGATAGTATATGAAAGGATGGGATCGGACAGGAGAGCTCTGCTAGCTAGCAGATGAGTGGTTAATGGACTTCCCGACAGACATTCATAGGTAGAGATAGAGGAAGGAAGGGCATATATAGTAAAAATATAGTAAAAGTCAGGAAAGATATTGTTTAAAAAAATTCAATAAAATATTAAAAAACCTCAATGGCATCATTTTGATTCCCAAGGTCTCTAATGATTCATATCGCAGATATATATCCAGTTTTTATATAAAACGGGCACTTACTTATCTTTTTTCAACACATACTGACATTTTCATCTTTGTTGTTGTTCATTTTGATTGCACAAATTTGGTGCAAATTAATTTCAGTTGTCTGTCAAATAATGAAATTAATTTCACGAAAGCACAAACAACAAAACATGGAGCAAATATACTGAAATAAAATTTAATAAACCGTCAAAGTTTTGCTGCAAAAACGCCCACTTAATTGCGCCAATATGGCATTTTCCACTAACCCAGATTTTATGTGATTTTTAACTGTCAGCAGCGACATGGCGATGCGGCAAAACGGACGACTGCATTTCGATTTAAACGCATTGTGAGGCATATGCACACACCGACAGACGGATACACACACACACAGTCGAATTATTATTGGCTTTTATTTATTTACATGTTCTTCTTCTTTTTCTGCCCCATAGCATCACTAACGCCTCCAATTTTGTGTGTTTACATGTGAAATAAAATTTTCCGCCTGCGTTGTCAGATTTCATTGAACCTTTTTTGGCGCAAGCGGCATCAACTTTGAGGCGTGAATGCATAATTTTTGATATTTAATTTGTAGCTCACTAATATCTTGTAGAGATCTGGACTTTCCAAGGTATTAATTAGTATTTATTATATAATTTATTCGTTCAAACTGAATTAATACGTTTAGAGCGCATCAAGATTGCTTCAATGATGCTTTATTTTTTAGTGTCCTCAGAGATTAGAAAAGAGTAGAGACAAAAGTGAAAAAAAGATGGAGACAAATTAAGTCGCTAATAGTTTAGAGGCGCTAATAGAGTCGACTATAAGCGACTTTCCTGAAAAACCACCTTGCTTCTGGCTTACATTTTAGGAACTTGTCAGTTTTCTACAAGTTCACTCTTCAAAGGTCACAAGGTTTCAACAAAGGGATACAGGGGGTGCAGGCAGTTCGAGGTGTTTATTGATGCGCCTCATGACTTGCCGAAGCTGGGCAAACGCGATTTGAGAACCCTTAAAGATGACTCCGATCGAGGATGATCTACTAGAACTCAAGCTGCAGGATCGATCGATGGATTCTCAAAAGAGTCGAACCGGTTAAAAGAGACTCAGAGTCTCTGGGAAACTTGATGTCAAGGGCTGCCTATTGAAAACTATATTGAGATCTATTTGAGGCAGCTCCGAGCCCGGGCATTGGCTAGTCAAGGGGGAGGCAATGGATGGGAATCATTGGACAACAATGTCTATGTCCCTGTCTCTATGGACACTCCTAACTTTTACTCAAAAGATGGACCTGATTCGGACCAGTTATTTCTTGACAGCTACTACATCTTGATTACACCAACCAACTAGTCCAACCAGTTATCATTTGATAACTACTAAGGTAGGAAGGTGTAACTAGCTGGCCATAAATGGGTACAAAGAGACCCTTATTGGGTTGCCAATGTAATCGCCGGGTAGACATTGCGGCACGCGAGGCAGCAGGACTTCGAGAGGCATGAGAGCATCAAGGCAAGTAAAATGAGAGAGTGGCAGCAACGGTGGGATTCCTCTGCAAAAAGCCGCTGAACGCACACCCTTATTGCAGTTATTCGGGTGTGGCACGGTGAGACAAATTACCATCTGTCGCAGATGCTCACAGGTCATGGATGTTTCAGGTATGCTTACACTGATTCGGGCACGAGGACGACCCCTACTGCGACTACTGCTACAGCACCATCGAAAATACGAAACACGTAATTTTTCACGGACGTTACCGACAGACACGAGACCACCTGGCAGACCAGCTTGGGGCACCGCTATCCCCACAGACGCTGGTCGAAAAGATGAGAGAGACCAAGGAAAACTGGACAGCAGCAGAGCCTTTCGCGGCAGAAGTTATGACGATGCCAAAGAAAACGGCGCGCACTGGCGCAAACACAAGGCTAGGGTCCAGATAAGACCAGAACCTACCCCGCGATGTAATGCCAGGAGGCGGTCCCGCGGGGACAGAGGTCGACGATGGGGGGTTGGTTTTTAGCCGGTAAGAATTCGGCATGCTGCGAAGATTTTTCACCTCCGACAGAAACAAAACCCTTTATTGAGTCCTTAGCCATACCAGATGATGATCCGTTCATTAGTTATTGTAAGTTGTAATCTATCTACTATGAGCTGCTCCCCTACGGCAAAACTCTCAATTCGGACCTGTACTGTCAACAGTTGGACCGTCTGAAGAAAACAATCGCGGAGGAATAATAGGAAAAATAATTGTGTCCCGTCAGGTCAACGCCAGGCCACACACATCGATAATGAATCGCCAGATGCTTCGGGAGCTAGATTGGAAGGTTCTTATGCATCCACCTTATAGTGCAGTCCTGACACTTCATTGCTACTTCACCCAGCCCGACGAACTCAGGTGCCCCAAGGTTGCCAACTGTTGTCTTGAGATGGGGGAAAAGCAGAGGATATGCTCTAAAGTCTCCAAACCTTCATGTTCCCAGCAGATTCTCCAACTTTCAGTGTCTGTCAATCCTGAACGAGAAAGTCCAATTGCATAGTTGGTAGAGTTAAGTTATCTTTGCATTTCTTTGCAGTTCGATTAGTGCTAAAGTTCCTCCACTTGGACTCTGTCTTTCTGTTCAAGCTGACAACTCATGGCAACTATTAAATCTTGAAGTATTTAACTTCTAGGTTATGTTAGATTACGTCAGGTAGGGTAGGATAGGTTAAAGAAGGGAACTGTGCGGCATGCACTTCCACTTGGAGATCGCATTGAGTCCATTGTTGGGGAAGGTTAAAGAAGCTGGCTAGACAAGTCGACATCACATCCTGTTGGGTTCCTAGCGGTACCAGTTAGCAGTCTTTAGTATTACGGATCATCGTAAAAGTAATAAGTAAGAATGTGGGTGTTCCTAGCGAAGTTCAATCGCTGCTAGGGACCTCCTGTCACCCAGAGCAGAACGAGGCCCCCTAAGTGGGTACCGCGCAGTCCTAAAATGTGCTCCAGAATTTCTCTGACAACATTTTCTGCATTCATTCGACTTCTTCTAACTGACGTCTCGAAGTTCTTTCTCGTATCGCTTTACTGGTACATTTTAGTTAGGCCTTAACACAGACTCACACACACTCGCAACGACCGCTTTGTAGGCCGTTTTCGGTACAATTCAACCAAATGAATTCACTTATAACGCGCCTGTTAATTGACACCATTTTGCGTCGCTGATGCGCTCGATTCGTATTGAATTTTTGTTTTTCCCACTTCTACAACGATTTCTCAACTCGGCTCTCCCTCCGCGTCTTAATCACACTGATTTTTAATCTGCTTACTTTAGCGGTAATTTCAGTAAGTTCTCGGTTTACATTCGAACATGTGTACATATGTGCGTATGTTTGTATGTTCGTGTGCGTTTGGCTTTCATGTTTCGCTCGTGATTTTATGTTTTAATTGGATTCCATGCACCGAATTGTTGTGTTTTGTTTGTAATTTGTGGTTTTAGACTTAATTGAACGTGCTTAAGGCTAATTAAAGCCATTTTAAGTCCAACTTTAACGTTCACAATCACACTGAAATCAAGAACCACAACAACAATAGCAACAAGTAAGCATAGAACATAAGCTGAGGTCGTTTAGTTGCATCAGGGGCGCTCGAAGGTAATTGAGTTGAAATCAATTGCAAGCATTATGGCCCTAATCGAATTAATGGCACGCAATGCGCACAAAGCGTAATTTCTCATTTCTCTCCTTTTGCCACTAAACGTAATGAAGGTGAAAGAGCAGGTAGTAAATATAGGGCGGCGGCGGAATAGAGAGAAAGCGAAGCGAACAAGTACACGTAGAACGTAGGCCAACTACTGAGTTGAACTTCAATTAAATTACACCATAAATGATTCATTGATTCGTTGACTCATGGAATTGCAAATGTGTTTCCCTTTTCTTTTATGTTTCCCTTTTCTATGTTAATCCTAACCTCAAACTTGAGAACATTTTGATGTTTTCGAAAAATGTTATTATTGGAAATGATTCCATACGTCTTTGGTTTTTTGAAACAAAGATTAAGTAACAAATGCTTTTTTCCACTTTTTCTAAGACATTGTAACATGGCAACCCTGTTAGTTCACAATATGACTCGTAGTAAGTTAGGTTACGTTAAATAACGTAGAGAAGGATCTGTAGGGCACAGACCAAACTTGCACTTCTTGTTTTCCTCTGGAACTAACCAACAGTCTCATTTCGGGGCAAACCAGTTCGACCTCTTAATGAAGGATAGTAGATCATAGATTTTGAGATTTTGCAACGCCAGCCAAGTCCATCAGGGATCGTATACCCAGGATTGGTCGGTTGGTTGTCTGGTTACTACCACAGTCAGTTAGCACAATTGACACTTAAAGAGCCATTTTTATCCCATATCCTCATTTTGTGTTGGTATTGGTTGGTATTTTTAATCCATTTTATAAAATCTAGAAAATATAAAAGCTTCCTCATCTCCATAGTTGAAATGGTTCTAAAACAGTGATGACTATTCTGATACTCGCGAGAGCAGTGAAGACGACACATGTCTACGAATATAAGGCAGGCTTGGCACCGCTGCTACTCGCGAGTATCAGAATGATCATCACTGTTCTAAGGTCTCTTGGGAAGGCAGTCCCAAGCGAATGTAGCCTACTCCTTGCTTAACCAGGGCATGCACATAGAAATTGTACGAGTGTTTTCCTCTGGTTTAACGCCAGGGTACCGAGTTGGCGTTCTTACAGAGCCGCACAGTGGCACAGGAGGTGTTGTATTGTTTCTCCTCTTCTTCATCTGTCCGGTGATAACTCCAAGGAGCTGCCGAATGAAGCTTCAACTCAGGGACAGTACAAATCGCTTTTTCTTCAGGGATAGGGAGGGGCATAGTGCTAGTGGACACGATGACCCTATTTCCTTCCATTTCGTTCGCTGCTTCGTTTCCTGCCGCTCTTGAGTAGCCCGGAACCCAACAGAAAGTGGCCGGGTGGTGTTCTATGCCTTGAAGTGAGGTACGGCAACTCTGAAGTATCTACGATTTCAGTGCTCTAAGGGCTGCCGGAGGAAGCACACAGTTATAACTTTTGATAGTGGGCAAAGGGACCACCTTTCTTGACATCTTGTCCGCTACTTCATTTCCTACCACCCTCGCTCTACCTTCGATTTCGCTACAGCTGATTCTAGCGCTATAAAGGTTGCCTAGCTATCTTCGAAAATTGTGACATCTGTGGACGATAATCCATGGATTAGTTCAGCAGCCCAGCCCTGAACCCAGCAGAGAGTGACCTGGAGAAGCGCTGAAGTACCTTCTATTTCACTGCAGCTGATTCCAGTGCTATAAGGGCTGCCTGGCTATTCTCGAAAATTGTGACATCTGTGGATGGGAATCCATGGATTAGTTTATCAGCCTAGTCCGTAACACAGCAAAGGCTAGTAGTGCCCTATGCCTTGAAGTAAATTATGGCAATTTTGAGCTACCTTTGATTTCACTGTCCGGTTATCCTCGAAAATGGTAACATCTGTGCTTGAAACGCACTGTCACGCATTAGTACAGAAACTTTTCAGATTGCAAAGATCTTTGCTGGAAAAATTCTAGAGAGGTCCCAGAGTCTCAATGACCTTTGGATTCGTAGTACGTCTGAGCGTAGGTCAGCTCCTGTACCCTCTTCCAACTTGGAGCCATCGGTGAAAACGTTAATGGAGGCGTCTCTCGTCTGTATGGCCCTATTACTCTCTTGTAGGATATAAAGTTAGTGTGTGTGTGTCAAAATCTAGGTATGGAATCAGATAGTCCGTGCGGGAATCTGGCCTCGAAAATAAGCTTAGAATCTCGAAGTAACCGTAGGCATGCTGCCTCCACAACTTGGCCCCTTTCAGCCTGGAAGCTGCCTGACTATCTACGAAAATTTTGACATCTGTGAGTGGTAATCCACTGTCACCACCAGATTGCAAAGATCACCGCTTGAAAGATACGGCAGTTTAAATGACCTTCGCGTCCATAGTACATCTGATTGAGGACCAGCTTCTGAACCTTTATTTAACTCGGACCTATCGATGAAGACATTGCCGGCCTCCAAACAATGGCTCTAAGGATCGGCCATTTGATTGCGTTAAACATCCAGTGGACGATGTTCGGTTGCAATGACCACTTTTTCCCCCGAAAGTTCCTTTTCATTGTGTTTTAGAGGCTCATTTTCTCCCGCTCCCCTTTGCTGCGCTTCCAAGAAAGCCTAGAATCCAGTATGGTGGCAAAATCTTTTGTCGTGGGTGAGAGGTGTGCCGCCAAATTTAGAAAGAATTCTAGTATGAAGTAAAGCAAATGCTTTTCTAGCATTGCAATTGATGAAAAAGTTTTAGTCTCCGCTAACCGGTTGGCAGACTGCCAAACTAGACCGATTCAACATACATTTCTATACTTCTGGGTTTTCCTAGTCCCTTACAAAAGCCATCATATGAATGCTAACCCAAAGTGGGTCATGAAAAATTGGCAAAATTACACATTGATGCCGCCCAACGCTGAAACGCATCCGCCTCCGGTATGACCTAATAACCAATTACCATGTCGTCACGCCATTTACCGTTTTTGCCACCAACACCAACGCCAACAGTCGTACTAGTACTTCTCTATGACTTCATGTCATGGCGTATTGCACATTTAACAACAACTACAACACATTTGTTCTTACTGCCATTCTGTCACACTTGCTTTCATCTCACTGTCGTCTCTACGTGCAGCCATCAACCATCCAACCGTGCAGTGTCAGCCAGTCCGTCGGTCCGTCAGCCATTCAGCCCACCATTCATTCATCTTACCACACGCGTTCGCACCAGTCGTCCGCCCGCCTATCCACTTTTGCGCCCATATAAAGTGCGAATATTACAAATCGTCCCGAAATGGGCTGCGACTCTGCAGTTCCGTCTGGCCCGTTGTCTGTCTGTCTATCTGTCTGTCAGTGCAGTTGTTGCTCTGCCAATTCGCCTGTCTGTCTCGTCAGTTATTCGTCTGTCTTCTTGCGCCTGTCTGTCTATTAATCTAGCCGCCTCTGCCGCTTTAGCCGGTCAGACTTCTCGACTCGAATGTCGGCCTGTTTTTGCGCCGAATCGGCGCGTTTATGATGCATGACACCGCCCGTCGCAGCTGTTGCCGGTTGTTGTTCGTGGCCGACGCTGACAACTCGTCGTAAATCTTTGCCATTTCATTTTGCATTTTCTGCTTTTCATTCACAGTTAAGCTTCCACAATTCTTAAATGCTTCGAGTGGTCTGTGTTCTGAGCAGTCATTACCCAACTGCCTACCACTTGAGTGCTTTGGCTTTTGCCATGGCGCAACAATTTTTGTTTTTGTTTCGTTTTTTCATCACTTTGCATATGGATGCTACGAAATTTATTTGCCGCTTCCGCATAAGCCAGCAAATACTTGAGAGTGTCTGCAATAAAGTTGAAAGATTTGCAGATTTTGGAAGAGTTTCTGAAAGCGTACTTCTAGAGCGAAAGATGCAAAACAAGAAACCAGAGATATGAAGTCAAATCTTGGAAGACATCTAAGAACAGATTACAGGCTTCGAAGGGGTTAAACATAGTTCAATAAAAACTCGTTTTGAGGTTCAGTTTTGGGACCAAACAATGTTTGTGAAAAGAAGAAACGCAGTAAAGTTGTGAGAAATGTATTGAAAATAAAGATTAAAAATGCGATTTTAAGATGAGAAAACTATCTTGGAATAAAAAACGTATTTGGAAAATATTTATTAAAAAATTCTGAGTAATTAAACTCAACTTTGAAATGTAGTTTATGAATCAGAAATGTATTGAAAGGAAAAATTAAAATGTGATTTTAAGATGAGAAAACTATCTTGAAACACAAAAAAAAAATATGAAAAATATAAAAAAATTCTGAGTAATTAACAAAAATAAAAGAGAAATCAGCAGTTTCCTGAATAGAAAATTTGATTAAAGGAAATTTCAAACTCAGTTTATTTATTTTATTTATTTCGAATAAATTACACTAATCGACACGAAAAATGCTCCTAAAAATAAAAGTATTTTTTAGACTAATCTTTGGCTGCTGAACACGAAACTGAAAATCAAAAAATTTTCTTAAGAAGCGTTTTCGAAAAATCTTTGAAAAACACGTTTTCCCCCTCTTATTTCAGTTATGAGCACATATCTCGTAAACCAACCATCCGACTAACAAAAGTGGCCCGTCGTTCAGAAGGTAATTAACTAACCTTTCCAACGATATATCGATTGTCAGATGAGATTTGGGGAAGTTACTGACGATGAAAGTTGAAAAAAATTGAATTTTTTGACCATTTTCAAAAATTATACATTTTCGAATCGTTTTTTTTAGATAAAATAAATGATCTCCTCTGGTTTTAAAATCTAAGATGAAAGATATATTATTTGAGCAAATATTACGCCTAACATCAATAGAATTGAAAGAAAAATTACAAAGTTATGATGCACGGAGTAAAAACACCAACTTTTCATTTAAGGTTTGCGCACGATGAAACTAGTGCACAAACAAATTCAAATTACTTCTGAACTAGTTAACATATTAAAGTGAAAACAACGTTATATTAACAGAAATTTTATTCATGTTTTAACTCATCAACAAACTATTTTTTTAAATTGAATTTTGATAAAAATTTAGATTTTTTCCGAAATGCCTCGCATTAAGCTTTTTATAGGGTTTTCAGACATTTTTTTACTTGATGACAGCCACTTTTTGGAAAAACTAGTAACGGGGTCAGCAACCTGTTTTGTGCCTTTCATGGTCCTTTTTACCAGAGCTCAATATCTTTCTATTGGTCTGAGCTCTGGGCAGTTAAGTGGATTCGCATATCTGGGTACAAGTGTTACATTATTATTTTAGTATCACTTAACTGCTGCTTTACTGTATGGCACGCAGCCAAATCAGGTCAAAAGAAAGTAGAAACTGCCTGCTGCTTTGTGAATGGCAAAAGTTTTGTTTGCAGATACTTCTGGATATATATATCGGTGTTGATTGTCCCAGTTGTTACAAATGCACACACACTGTCTACCACAGCTACAGATTTCCTGCCACACCAAGAACTTCTTGGGGAATTTAGACTTCTTATGGGTCTTATACTGCTCCTATACATTTCCTCTATGATCTGCAACATAAAAATCCAAACCTGGAAGCTGTGAAAAGTCACCCAGTACTTAGGTTTCATCGTCTATAATGCAGCAATCAAAATTCCGTATGAAATCACGGTACAATATTTTGGCTCGCTCTTTTGCCTCGCTGTTCTTCTTCGATTTTCTGTCTGAAACTTTTTGGACCTTGTATAACTTCAGCCATTCCTCCTTCTCAACTTTTCTAACAAAAGTTTCAGAGCATCCTAGTTTTTCAGCCACTATTGTGCCTGAATCATTGGGATTTTTTTTCAAAAGAGTTATTACCTTCTGCTATGGGCAGGGCTACTTAGTAGCCCCTTCTTTTTGTCACTTCTTTGTTTTCTTTTAATAGTCAGACGTTCATTGTGTACTTTAATAACAGATAAAACGGTATTTCGAGAAACCCGTGCTTTTCGAGCAATTGCTTTGAAAGTCAAATTTGGATTTTCATTGCGCAGTCTAATAATTTTTCACGCATTTCTATTTCGCTGCTCATTTTGAAGGCAAAAACTATCGAATGACCTCAAAATTCGACCTGAGGGCTTAGACATGTTTAACAAAACTATTTTTATAAGAAACAAATTTTAAATTTGAACTAAAAGAACAGTATGATTAAAAACGTATGCACTAATTTCATCGTGCGCAAACCTTATTACACCGTGCGAAAAATTGTTTTTTATTTTTCCGAGACCCATCCAAATGTTGATATAGACGTGAAACTAGAGGTCATTTATAATATCCTGGCATAGTCAGTTTTTCATTTTCTGACCCAAAAACCTTCTTAAGGCCAGCGCCTGGTTTAGAAATTTGAAATTTTTTAAATTTTTTTTTTTTCCAGAATATGATAGTTTAATATGTTTGGAATTATGTCCTAAAATATTTTGTCTCTACTCGAACTCCTTCACGTCCAAATTCAGGAACAAAGCACCGCGCTCCGCACCGAAAACCTATTATTTTTTCATCTCCGAAACTTTAAACTCGTTTCCTGAAAAGTTAGTGTTTTTCCATCGGTTTGCCATCATTACTCGTAAACTTATGGATCGCATTTAATAAAAATTGGCACACACACTCTTCAGCTGGGTTCGCGTAAACTGGACCATTTTGAGGCACATCGTTAAACAAACAAAAAAGTACGCTCATTGTGAGCGTACCCAAAACGTACCATTTTCCGACTTATGCCACCATTTCCGGAATTTTCATTACTTACAGACAAATTAGTTCTTAACAGAATGCCATTCGATTTTTTCAGATCTTCAGATCTTTTTCAGAAGGTTGCCTAGCTATCTTCGAAAATTGTGACATCTGTGGACGATAATCCATGGATTAGTTCAGCAGCCCAGCCCTGAACCCAGCAGAGAGTGACCTGGAGAAGCGCTGAAGTACCTTCTATTTCACTGCAGCTGATTCCAGTGCTATAAGGGCTGCCTGGCTATTCTCGAAAATTGTGACATCTGTGGATGGGAATCCATGGATTAGTTTATCAGCCTAGTCCGTAACACAGCAAAGGCTAGTAGTGCCCTATGCCTTGAAGTAAATTATGGCAATTTTGAGCTACCTTTGATTTCACTGTCCGGTTATCCTCGAAAATGGTAACATCTGTGCTTGAAACGCACTGTCACGCATTAGTACAGAAACTTTTCAGATTGCAAAGATCTTTGCTGGAAAAATTCTAGAGAGGTCCCAGAGTCTCAATGACCTTTGGATTCGTAGTACGTCTGAGCGTAGGTCAGCTCCTGTACCCTCTTCCAACTTGGAGCCATCGGTGAAAACGTTAATGGAGGCGTCTCTCGTCTGTATGGCCCTATTACTCTCTTGTAGGATATAAAGTTAGTGTGTGTGTGTCAAAATCTAGGTATGGAATCAGATAGTCCGTGCGGGAATCTGGCCTCGAAAATAAGCTTAGAATCTCGAAGTAACCGTAGGCATGCTGCCTCCACAACTTGGCCCCTTTCAGCCTGGAAGCTGCCTGACTATCTACGAAAATTTTGACATCTGTGAGTGGTAATCCACTGTCACCACCAGATTGCAAAGATCACCGCTTGAAAGATACGGCAGTTTAAATGACCTTCGCGTCCATAGTACATCTGATTGAGGACCAGCTTCTGAACCTTTATTTAACTCGGACCTATCGATGAAGACATTGCCGGCCTCCAAACAATGGCTCTAAGGATCGGCCATTTGATTGCGTTAAACATCCAGTGGACGATGTTCGGTTGCAATGACCACTTTTTCCCCCGAAAGTTCCTTTTCATTGTGTTTTAGAGGCTCATTTTCTCCCGCTCCCCTTTGCTGCGCTTCCAAGAAAGCCTAGAATCCAGTATGGTGGCAAAATCTTTTGTCGTGGGTGAGAGGTGTGCCGCCAAATTTAGAAAGAATTCTAGTATGAAGTAAAGCAAATGCTTTTCTAGCATTGCAATTGATGAAAAAGTTTTAGTCTCCGCTAACCGGTTGGCAGACTGCCAAACTAGACCGATTCAACATACATTTCTATACTTCTGGGTTTTCCTAGTCCCTTACAAAAGCCATCATATGAATGCTAACCCAAAGTGGGTCATGAAAAATTGGCAAAATTACACATTGATGCCGCCCAACGCTGAAACGCATCCGCCTCCGGTATGACCTAATAACCAATTACCATGTCGTCACGCCATTTACCGTTTTTGCCACCAACACCAACGCCAACAGTCGTACTAGTACTTCTCTATGACTTCATGTCATGGCGTATTGCACATTTAACAACAACTACAACACATTTGTTCTTACTGCCATTCTGTCACACTTGCTTTCATCTCACTGTCGTCTCTACGTGCAGCCATCAACCATCCAACCGTGCAGTGTCAGCCAGTCCGTCGGTCCGTCAGCCATTCAGCCCACCATTCATTCATCTTACCACACGCGTTCGCACCAGTCGTCCGCCCGCCTATCCACTTTTGCGCCCATATAAAGTGCGAATATTACAAATCGTCCCGAAATGGGCTGCGACTCTGCAGTTCCGTCTGGCCCGTTGTCTGTCTGTCTATCTGTCTGTCAGTGCAGTTGTTGCTCTGCCAATTCGCCTGTCTGTCTCGTCAGTTATTCGTCTGTCTTCTTGCGCCTGTCTGTCTATTAATCTAGCCGCCTCTGCCGCTTTAGCCGGTCAGACTTCTCGACTCGAATGTCGGCCTGTTTTTGCGCCGAATCGGCGCGTTTATGATGCATGACACCGCCCGTCGCAGCTGTTGCCGGTTGTTGTTCGTGGCCGACGCTGACAACTCGTCGTAAATCTTTGCCATTTCATTTTGCATTTTCTGCTTTTCATTCACAGTTAAGCTTCCACAATTCTTAAATGCTTCGAGTGGTCTGTGTTCTGAGCAGTCATTACCCAACTGCCTACCACTTGAGTGCTTTGGCTTTTGCCATGGCGCAACAATTTTTGTTTTTGTTTCGTTTTTTCATCACTTTGCATATGGATGCTACGAAATTTATTTGCCGCTTCCGCATAAGCCAGCAAATACTTGAGAGTGTCTGCAATAAAGTTGAAAGATTTGCAGATTTTGGAAGAGTTTCTGAAAGCGTACTTCTAGAGCGAAAGATGCAAAACAAGAAACCAGAGATATGAAGTCAAATCTTGGAAGACATCTAAGAACAGATTACAGGCTTCGAAGGGGTTAAACATAGTTCAATAAAAACTCGTTTTGAGGTTCAGTTTTGGGACCAAACAATGTTTGTGAAAAGAAGAAACGCAGTAAAGTTGTGAGAAATGTATTGAAAATAAAGATTAAAAATGCGATTTTAAGATGAGAAAACTATCTTGGAATAAAAAACGTATTTGGAAAATATTTATTAAAAAATTCTGAGTAATTAAACTCAACTTTGAAATGTAGTTTATGAATCAGAAATGTATTGAAAGGAAAAATTAAAATGTGATTTTAAGATGAGAAAACTATCTTGAAACACAAAAAAAAAATATGAAAAATATAAAAAAATTCTGAGTAATTAACAAAAATAAAAGAGAAATCAGCAGTTTCCTGAATAGAAAATTTGATTAAAGGAAATTTCAAACTCAGTTTATTTATTTTATTTATTTCGAATAAATTACACTAATCGACACGAAAAATGCTCCTAAAAATAAAAGTATTTTTTAGACTAATCTTTGGCTGCTGAACACGAAACTGAAAATCAAAAAATTTTCTTAAGAAGCGTTTTCGAAAAATCTTTGAAAAACACGTTTTCCCCCTCTTATTTCAGTTATGAGCACATATCTCGTAAACCAACCATCCGACTAACAAAAGTGGCCCGTCGTTCAGAAGGTAATTAACTAACCTTTCCAACGATATATCGATTGTCAGATGAGATTTGGGGAAGTTACTGACGATGAAAGTTGAAAAAAATTGAATTTTTTGACCATTTTCAAAAATTATACATTTTCGAATCGTTTTTTTTAGATAAAATAAATGATCTCCTCTGGTTTTAAAATCTAAGATGAAAGATATATTATTTGAGCAAATATTACGCCTAACATCAATAGAATTGAAAGAAAAATTACAAAGTTATGATGCACGGAGTAAAAACACCAACTTTTCATTTAAGGTTTGCGCACGATGAAACTAGTGCACAAACAAATTCAAATTACTTCTGAACTAGTTAACATATTAAAGTGAAAACAACGTTATATTAACAGAAATTTTATTCATGTTTTAACTCATCAACAAACTATTTTTTTAAATTGAATTTTGATAAAAATTTAGATTTTTTCCGAAATGCCTCGCATTAAGCTTTTTATAGGGTTTTCAGACATTTTTTTACTTGATGACAGCCACTTTTTGGAAAAACTAGTAACGGGGTCAGCAACCTGTTTTGTGCCTTTCATGGTCCTTTTTACCAGAGCTCAATATCTTTCTATTGGTCTGAGCTCTGGGCAGTTAAGTGGATTCGCATATCTGGGTACAAGTGTTACATTATTATTTTAGTATCACTTAACTGCTGCTTTACTGTATGGCACGCAGCCAAATCAGGTCAAAAGAAAGTAGAAACTGCCTGCTGCTTTGTGAATGGCAAAAGTTTTGTTTGCAGATACTTCTGGATATATATATCGGTGTTGATTGTCCCAGTTGTTACAAATGCACACACACTGTCTACCACAGCTACAGATTTCCTGCCACACCAAGAACTTCTTGGGGAATTTAGACTTCTTATGGGTCTTATACTGCTCCTATACATTTCCTCTATGATCTGCAACATAAAAATCCAAACCTGGAAGCTGTGAAAAGTCACCCAGTACTTAGGTTTCATCGTCTATAATGCAGCAATCAAAATTCCGTATGAAATCACGGTACAATATTTTGGCTCGCTCTTTTGCCTCGCTGTTCTTCTTCGATTTTCTGTCTGAAACTTTTTGGACCTTGTATAACTTCAGCCATTCCTCCTTCTCAACTTTTCTAACAAAAGTTTCAGAGCATCCTAGTTTTTCAGCCACTATTGTGCCTGAATCATTGGGATTTTTTTTCAAAAGAGTTATTACCTTCTGCTATGGGCAGGGCTACTTAGTAGCCCCTTCTTTTTGTCACTTCTTTGTTTTCTTTTAATAGTCAGACGTTCATTGTGTACTTTAATAACAGATAAAACGGTATTTCGAGAAACCCGTGCTTTTCGAGCAATTGCTTTGAAAGTCAAATTTGGATTTTCATTGCGCAGTCTAATAATTTTTCACGCATTTCTATTTCGCTGCTCATTTTGAAGGCAAAAACTATCGAATGACCTCAAAATTCGACCTGAGGGCTTAGACATGTTTAACAAAACTATTTTTATAAGAAACAAATTTTAAATTTGAACTAAAAGAACAGTATGATTAAAAACGTATGCACTAATTTCATCGTGCGCAAACCTTATTACACCGTGCGAAAAATTGTTTTTTATTTTTCCGAGACCCATCCAAATGTTGATATAGACGTGAAACTAGAGGTCATTTATAATATCCTGGCATAGTCAGTTTTTCATTTTCTGACCCAAAAACCTTCTTAAGGCCAGCGCCTGGTTTAGAAATTTGAAATTTTTTAAATTTTTTTTTTTTCCAGAATATGATAGTTTAATATGTTTGGAATTATGTCCTAAAATATTTTGTCTCTACTCGAACTCCTTCACGTCCAAATTCAGGAACAAAGCACCGCGCTCCGCACCGAAAACCTATTATTTTTTCATCTCCGAAACTTTAAACTCGTTTCCTGAAAAGTTAGTGTTTTTCCATCGGTTTGCCATCATTACTCGTAAACTTATGGATCGCATTTAATAAAAATTGGCACACACACTCTTCAGCTGGGTTCGCGTAAACTGGACCATTTTGAGGCACATCGTTAAACAAACAAAAAAGTACGCTCATTGTGAGCGTACCCAAAACGTACCATTTTCCGACTTATGCCACCATTTCCGGAATTTTCATTACTTACAGACAAATTAGTTCTTAACAGAATGCCATTCGATTTTTTCAGATCTGACGAGATTTGCGAACTGCACGCTGGAAACCATGCAAAATGAACCCCAACTTCACGCCGCGATACGGCGGCCATTTTGTAACACAGCAAATTTTTTTTTACATGTTCAAACAATAAAACATTTATACCAAAACAGTTTTTGACAACCAATCTACTCCTTCCTTGAAAAAAAAATAAACAAAAACACACTGTCTAAACCAGGCGCTGGCCTTAAAGGACTGTAAAATTTTAAGGATATACACATTTCAAATATTTTTTTTAAATATTTGCGATTGTGCAATGATGAATAAATGGGTATTGTTAGTCGGATGGTTGGTTTACGAGATATGTGCTCATAACTGAAGAGGGAAAAACGTGTTTTTCGAAGATTTTTCGAAAACGCTTCTTAAGAAAATTTTTTGATTTTCAGTTTCGTGTTCAGTAGCCGAAGATTAGTCTAAAAAATACTTTTGTTTTTAGGAGCACGCGATGAACCCATTTTTTGTCGAGTAGTGTTATAATTCAAATTAAATAAACTCAACTTTGAAAGCCAAGTTTTGATCAGAAAAATTCTGTATTTGATTCTAAGAGCAAACTTTGAACAGACCAAGCAGAATGGTCATCACTGATCTAAAGGCAGTTTTCTACGATTTAGAGTTCGACTTAAAAGTAAACTAAGAAGTAAACTTTGACTTCGAACTTTCTGAGTTTTCTGGTTTGATTTTTCGGTATGTCGACCTACTTTTGAGAAGCACAATTTTTAAATTAACAAAAAATTTAAAGACTCCTTTAATCTGCCAATTCGAAGCCACTTTTAATTGCTTTGATTTTAAAATATCGTTGCGTAACTTTTTAATTGCAGCTGCATGAACTTCCTTCAAGTTAAATGACTATTTGCCAAAACAAAACACAAAAAAATTTTACTAACGGAAGCGTTTTTATTATTGACGCGCCTATTAAAAATTGAAATAAAAATAGACAAAAACAAGAAACATTAAAAAAAATTACAGCCAAATGAGACGAACACCAAACTATACTTTGGCTGACTTTATGGATACAACAATAAATAAAGCAAGCACACGACGAAGCGAGAAAAGTAACGACAAATGAACGGAGAGAAAGACAAACAGTCAAATCGACAGACACACCTCAATGCGGAAAAACAGTGCAAAAGTGGGGGAAAAGTGCCTTGAAAACGCAGCCACAATTTTCATGTTTTTATGCACCAGCAAACATTGTAAACTCAGAGTCGATTTGTGCTTTTTAATTTTTTTTATAAGGAAATTTCATTTGCTTTTCATGAATGAAATTGGCACATTGACGCCAAGCGGCGCAACAACTCTTGTGTGCTCTGGTTGTTGTTGCAACCACTACAGACATACATGGCGGCTTTTGTTGTTGTTGTAGCTTTTGTGTCATTCATTGCGGAAAATGGTCAAACTGGTGGCGACATCGGCTGACAGCGGCAACTGCACGCGTGGGCGCAACAAAATGCGGCTGCCGACTGTAGACTGCCGGTGCAAGCTGAATGCTGTCGCCTTAAACTTCGAAACACTGCGCAGTCGTAAAACCTGTTTCGAATAGATTTTTTTTTCACTAATTTCTCCATTTAATGTGCCGGATTTTATTTAACTTTAAAGGTTTTTCCGCATTAACGCAAAAAAGAAACCAAATTGCTAAAAACGCACAAGCGGCTTAAATGGCTTTGACATTCACTTTGAAGTTGGCTGACTGCTGCATGACTGAAGTTGGAAAGTGGTTCACATGTGAACTGATGGACTGACTTCACCGATTGTGATGTGAATTCTATAAAACGGAAATCGAATTCTAGTTAACACTTTTTGAGGTTGAAATAATTGAAGGTAATTCAGTGGCAGCTGCATTGAATTTCTGTGAACTATTTCGCATTGACTACAGTGATTTTCAATTGAAACTAAAATCAATAATTAAAATCAAATTTTCGTATTTCTGATCAACCCTTCTCACAATAATTTATGAAGTCGCAGATCGCTTTACATTTTTTCATCTTCTCAAAAATCAAATTCGATAGCCTATTTTGCAATATTGGACCTCAATTTTCATGAATTATTGACTGACTTTTGATGACGTCAGTGATTTTTTTCACAGTCACCGACTAATGAGCACAACTTGTGACTACTTTGTGGAATGCTGAACTTTGCCTGGTGTCAGTTAATATTTTCTTTCATAATTGTTGAGTTGTTGGTCGTTTTAGCTGTTTGCATCTGTCGGCAACTTGTGCGCCTGTTCCGACCAACGTCAGCCAATTAAGCTGTCAGCACTTTGTGGCCCAACGTACTTAACGGAATTTCCCCCGCGGTGCCGTTGGTGCCTACTACTCATCTAAGTATACATCTATATATATAAGTCTATGCATGTATATATTTAATGGTCGGCCAGCACATTCGCGCGGTTCACTTTTCATTAACAGCAAAGCGGTGCCCCGGTCGCTTAAGTAAATAAAAATAAAACTTAAATATTTCCGTGTTAAGGTTCATTAACAGTTTCGATAACCACAAAAAACTTTTGAAAAATAATTTTTAAGAACTGAAAGAAATATATGAAAAGTTTAAGCATTAGAAAAAATTAATAATTGAAATATTACAAATTAAAATATAATAAATTAAAATATGAAAAACTTGGAAAAATCAAAAGTTTAGTTTCTAAATTCTAAATTTCTTTTAAATAATTTTAAAAAAAATGGGAACAAAAAAATTTCAAAATTTAAAATAATTTAAAAAAATTATATTTTATTAAATTAAATATTTAAAATAAAAAAAAAAAACAAAATATAAAATAACAAAATATTTACAAAAGTGAAAATAATTTTACCTCACACTTTCGCTAACCAAGAAAGGAAAATTTGAAAAAATAATTTTAAAAAAGATGTTAAAAAATTGCAACGAAAAAATTAAAATTAAACTAAAGATCAGCAATTTAAATAACAATTTTATTATTAAATATAAAAAATAAAAATTAATGCTACAAAAATCAGAAATTGAAATAATAAATTTGTTTAATAAAAAAACCAAAAGAGCGAAAATAACGAAAACACAAAACAAAATTTTAAAAATAATTAAAAAAGAACTTAAACAAATAAAAAAATTACAACAAAAATATATAATCCAATACTAAAACAATAAAAACTTAAGAAATAATTTTTTTTTAATAAAAAATTAAAACTTACACAAATTTTCGTAATAAATTTTTTAATTTAAAATCCAAAAGCGAAAATAAAGAAAACACAAAACAAAATTGTAAAAAAAGAAAATAAATCAAAAAATTACGACAATATAAAAACAAAAATTTATACTAAAAAAACACAAAATTTAAATCATAATATTTTCTTTTAAATATAAAGAACAATATTTAATACTAAAAAATCAAAACTTTAAATAATAAATTGTTTTAATTAAACAACCAAAAGGGCGAAAATAAATAAAACACAAAACAAAAAGTTAAAAATAAAAAAGAAAATTAAACAAAAATTTTCAAAAGTGACAAACGTTCATTAACACACACTTTCGCTTGCCACAAAAATTTTAGTTATAAAAAGTTTAAATAAAAAAGCATAAAAAACATATTTTTACTTTTTTTCTTTTTATTTTTTAAGAATTGGAAAATTCTGAAAATAACGAAAACACAACAAAAAAATATTTTAATAAATTAAAATAAATAAAAAAAACTAATTACAATTAAAATTAAACAAATAAAAAATTAAAAATATTAAACAATACAAATTTTTATAAAACTCAATAATGAGTTTGATTAACACAATTCTTTTTAAAAAATTGAAAAAACCAAATAAGAAAATAGTAGAGAAAAACTTTGTGTGTATGAATTAATTTAAATTAAAAAATTTAAAAAATCAATTATTTTAAAACAACAAACACAAAACACACACAAAATTAAAAAATAAATAAAAATTTAAAATATATGAATAAAATTATTATTTTAAAATATTTAAACAAACTAAACAAATATTTTCAAAACCGTTCATAAAACTTTTGGTCACAACAAATATAACAAAAACTTACATAAATAAAAAAGGAAAAAATAAATTGAACTAAAAAACTAACAATTGAACATAAAAAAATTTTAAATATAAAAAATAAAATAATTAAAATAATTAAAATAAATACAATAAAAAAGAAATAAAAACATGTTTCAAAAAGACAATATAATAAAAAATTTTAAAATAATTTAAAACAATTAGAAAAATATTTTTAAAAAACTAATAAATTGTAACTTAAAGCATTAAACAATTTAACAAAAATTATTAAAAAGAATTAAAAAAATATATAATAAAAAAATTTAATTCCAAAATATATAAAAACTATATTAAAAAAAAATAGATTAAAAACTCGCCAACGCCCCACTGCCTTAATATAGTAAACAAAATTTACAACTATATAAAAATACGTAAAAATTTTAATAAAACAAAAACAAATTTATGTATATCTTAAAAATATTAAAAAATATTTTAACAAAGTAAAAAACAATATTAAAAAGAATTAAAAAATTGGTATAATAAAAAAAGAATTGTACTTGAAACAAAATAAAAAAATTTTAAATAGAATAAAATCTCGCCGACACAGACGTTCCACTGCCTTAATATAATAAGAAAAATATAAAATTACTCCAATTAACTAAAAAAATTAACAAAACAAAATCAAAACAATATGAAAAAATTCAAAAAAATATTAAAAAATAATAATAGGTACATAAAACTGATTTTTTTTCATTCAAAAATAACGAAGAATAAAAAAAGAAAACTATAAAATAGTTTTAACACTGCCACCTACAGGCTGAGTTGTCATCATGCAGCGACAATTGGCAACATTTGCGGCATTTGAACGCCCTGACAGTTACACCTCATCGTCCAACGCGTCTCATAATTACCTGCAAGCAGAACAAAAGACAAAAGAAACATTTAATAATTTCCATACTCGAGCACTTGCATTAATCATAAAGAAAACATGGCGCAAAAAAATGCAACCGGCATCAACAACAACAACACAATTGCTTGGCATTTGTTTTCATTTCATTTGCGCTGCTGTTGCTTCTCCTTCTTCATTGCCAATCAATTAGAACTGAAATTAAAATTCCCCAGCGATTGGCATCGCACCACACTTTGCCGCCCGCCCGCCCGACGTGTCCGTCCGCCACATTTTTCATTGTGCAAATGCATTAAAGAACAACAAATAAAAGGTGTGTCCTGCCGCCATTCCATAATCGCTCAATACCGTCGCGCCGCGCTGTGCCATGCTGCGCCGCCACTGGAGCGCACCGAGCGCACCAAATGTCAATAGTATCGAAATGAAAAACGACACATCATTTGTAATTTGCAATAAATGGCGGAAATTAATGTACACAAACCGCCATACAACAGTCAGCGCGACGGCCGGCCCCAGCCAGCTGCACTCCAACGGGCAGCGATGCGCACCGAGAGTGCGGCAAACCGACCAACTGACCGCCGGACGGACACATGTGGCAATCATGAAATTAACTCAAAGGCAAGCAAAAGTGAAAATTGGCATTAGCGAACGTGGACGGACGTTACGTTTACTAGTTGGGGAGTGGCAGTTCAAAAATTAGCCCATCACTGCTATCAGGTTGCCTCTTGAAAGTTAAAATGTAAGACCGACCCCCACCAAATTCCCTATCTAAAAATTTTTCCTTGACATACTTAATCCCTATCTCCAACCCTTAAGGGACCTTCCATACAAATTATGGCATTTTGCATGAAATGAGCCCATCACTAGTTTCAAGTTGCCTCTAGAAAGTTAAAATGTAAGACCGACGCCACTAAATTCCCCATCCAATCATTTTCCAACATACTAAACCCCTATCTGCAATCCCTAAGGTGTGTTCCATACAAATATAGCGATTTGTACGAAATTAACTCAAGTAGTTCAAATGTAAGACTGAGAGTCTTACAGAAAGCTCATTCCCGAACATACCCCTTGTCTTCAACTCTTAAGGCGGCAAAATCAGCTATTTCCATTCAAAACAAACTTCTTCATGCTCCCAACGAACCTCCAGAAGGGTCAAGTGAATGGCCCACTTGGCCCCCTTACTTCTCTTTTACAAACAACTTCTTCTTTAATAATAGACTTCCTCCCATTTATTCGATTTACTTAAAGTTCAGCATGTAGCGTACAAATGTCATGTTCCAGTGGCAATAGTAGAAAATATTTCCAACAATTGCATTCAATACTCAATAAATGTCACACGCAAACAACAAACATTGACAGCACTAAAGGCGATAGTGCCTATAAAAATAGAACAGAAACAAACACAAGAAGCGTTGCAATAAATTTGCAACTAATTGCAGAACTTTAGTTAGAAAAGTATGTAACACACCAGCCACTCAACGCCCACTCACCCAGCAAGGCGGAAGAGAACGACTTTCTAATACGCAACGCCACGCAATCGGCAGTTATGGTTTTCTGTGCATTTCGCACAGGAATTCAACTCAGACGGTGGCTATCTTTATGGTTGATATACGCTAATAGAGCTTAACTGGTTGTGAGCCGTTTAATCGTTGACTATCGTTTAATCGCGCTGGACACTAAATATGTAATCTGCCTATTTAAAGTTGAATCTATTTATGGTACATAAAATTAAGTGAAGTTGATATGGCTGCGAACAGTGTGTGATTAAGAAATGGAAACGCAGACAGGGTCTTCTTGGCTTGGTCCTAACACCAAATGGAATGTCTTGAAAGGAAAAAATTAGCTTCTTGTCGGTGGTGTATTCCTACGTCTGTTTTAACACCTATCAAGGAGGTTTCCATACTTCAAATATCTCACCTTCTGGAGGTTCGTAGAACCCTCAGTATGTATACGTATGACTTCAGGCTGTCCTAGGGAGTTGGCACTGAAGACTACTTGCCAAAAATGGATTGCATGATGCCTTTTTAAACCACCTAAGGTATTCAGCCTGGATGCCCTTTAAGCTGCCCAAGGTGCATGCATTCTGATGACCTTTGAAAATACCTGACCTGACCTAGAATACCTGCCTATGGTGTATGTAGCCGGAATGCCCTTTTAAGCTGTTTAAGAGTATGTAGCCTCGATGCCCTTTCAACCACCTAAGGTGTATGGAGCATGGATACCTTTAATGTCACCTAAAGTGTGTGGAGCCTGGTGTCCTTTCATACCACCTAAGGTGTATGTAGCCTGCATGCCCTTTCATACCACCTACGGTATTTCGAGTCTGGATACCCTTTCATACTACTTAAGGTGTTTGGAGCCTGGATGCCCCTTCATACCACCTGAAGTGTATGGAGCCTGGGTGCCCTTTCATGCCACCTAAGGTGTATGGAGCCTGGATGCCCGTAATGCCACTTAAGGTTTATGGAGCCTGGATACCCTTTCATAGCCCATAACGTATATGGAGCCTGCATGCCCTTTTGTTCCACCTAAGGTGTATGGAGCCTCGATGCCCTTTCATGCCACCTAAGGTGTATGGAGCCTCGATGCCCTTTCATGCCACCTGAGGTGTATGGAGCCAGGATGCCCTTTCATGCCGCCTAAGGTGTATGGAGCCTCGATGCCCTTTTATACCACCTAAGGTATTTGCAGCCTCGATGCCCTTTCATACCACTTAAGGTGTATGGAGTCTAGATGCCCTTAAAAGTTGCTTTAGAAAGTGTATGTAGCCTGATGCCCCTTAAAGATGCCTGTAGAGCATTCAGATTGAGGTACATGCAGCCTACAAGGCTGCGATGCTCGTCAACACCCCGACTGTGACAACCTTGTATTATTAAAATAAGATCTAAAATCCTCATTAGGAGGTTCATAAGGACAAAGAGGGGTAAATGAAACAGCTGACGAAAGAGAAAACAAAATTTCTTGTTGAATGATCAAATTACTTGTGTAAATGAAAACTTTTAAATGAACAGACGGTATGAGGAGAAAAGCGAACGTCAGGTGATGCAACCTGAACACCTGTAGAGCCACCAATGTCTAACGTCAATCGAGGAACGAAAGGTTATAAGGTCACATTATCGCAAGGAGTGCAAACATATTTTAAAGGTATTCACAGCCTCACTCCAGTGTTTGTTGGGTACAAACACATAAATAGGACGAATGGATAAATGAAAATGAGTTTGTGTTGTACAAAACGACAGAGATAACTTGTAAAGGTAATGCTAAAGATAACCTGGAATAAAAGAGATTTTTTCCTTTACTCCGGTATCAATGCTCTTGTGAAAACATAACAAAGAGAGTCTCATCAGGCGTCTCAAACAAAGACAACAGGTAGATAAACCGATAGAGAAGGTGAAGGTGTATCACTTATAAATTGTGATCACCCGTACGCAAAAAAAGAGTATTCTTCGTCGACAATTACAGGTCTTTGATGAAGATAAGAAAAGGGATTGGGGAGAAACCCGAATCTTACGGCACTCTCCAACTAATAGACTAATACAACAGATACACAGAACGCCCATAATTCAAGGAGAAAAGACACAATCAGCGACATAAGCAATCAACTTCCAACAGTCGGTGCTTAGTGGGTCTTTTCGCATTGGCGCCTTGGAGAAGGCATCCGAGCGGATAGTGATCGCTTCAACATCTCTCATATAGGGTGTTTTTTTTAGAGGTTTGTTTTTCGAATAGAGATAAAACTGGTATTTTGTGGTCAAATCTGGCAACTCTAATGTCATTTATGTTCAGTTTGGTTTGCCATTTCATCATGAACAGGTTGACAAAAGAACAACGCTTGCAAATCGTGCAAATTTATTTCGAAAATAATGGTTCAGTTCGCGAAGTTTACCGCAAGCTCCGTCCATTTTATGGTCGACATAATCGTCCATCAGAGCAATTAATTCGGTTAACCATGGGTCGTTTTCGCACTACGTTTACTCTATGTGATAATACGCATCCGCAGAGACGTCGAACAGTGCGCACCGAAGAAACAATTGCCGCTGTAGAGCAAAATGTTGAAGAGGACCCGAATGAATCGATTCGCCACCGTGCACAGCAATTGGAGCTTTGTCCATCAACTTTATGGAAGATTTTGCGCAACATGAATGTGGATGAGTTGTGGTTCCAACAAGACGGCGCTACATGCCACACAGCGCACGTCACAATCGATTTATTGAAGGAAACATTCGATGAGCGCATAATTTCGCGGAATGGACCTGTCAATTGGCCACCAAGATCGTGTGATTTGACACCATTGGATTATTTTCTTTGGGGATATGTGAAGTCGCTCGTCTACGCCAACAAACCAGAAACGTTAGGGGACTTGGAAGCCAACATTCGTGGCGTTATTGCCGACATACGGCCCCAAATGCTCGAAAAAGTGGTTGAAAATTGGACCTGTAGAATTGGCTTTATTCGAGCCAGCCGCGGCGGCCACATGCCCGAAATCATATTTAAACATTAATGGCATAAAATTATCCTTCCAATAAAGCCAAATTGATGGACATTAAAACGATTTTCTTGTGTTTTATTTCAATTCGAAGTTCTATACCTCTAAAAAAAACACCCTATACTTTTACCAATCAATAACCAGCGTCTTAATGCAATCTTCTACCTGCCATCGCTGGGAATCTTCCAAGCCTATGTGTGACCAATAGACCACCTAATTGAGCTCACCCCAAACCAATATGCACCGACAATATTTTGCAATATGTGCAGCCAACGTATTTCCACTGTAATTGAGAAAGTCGATGCAATTAGCAATAATTTTTCCTTCATTTCTCATTCACACCGGCGTAACAAAAAACAAAAACAGCAAAACGGTTAAGAAACGTGGCAGAGAAGCGAAATAGAAAGACAATAATAATAAGCTGCGAAAATTATGCCGTGCAATGGGGCAATTACACGGCTCCGGTTAATTGAGGGAACTCGGTTGCGCAGCGCTGAAAACTGCGACGACGAAGCAGTCACAAACGTACGCTAAACACCAATTGGCAGCGGCAATTGATATTGCCAACTTCAGTCGAAGTGCGCAGAGTTGCCAACAGTGCAACTTAATTAGTGCGCGTATTCCAGCGTTTCAATTTCAGTCGTTCATTTCTTTTCATATTCAAATTTAGCTAACCGCCGAGCAGCAAATTCCACAAATAATATACGATTTTCACTTTTCCCTAACGGCTGACAATGCTCGGGTTCGAACCGCCGACTGTGTCGTATGCCGCGTTTCACACAGCCCTGGCATTGTTGACAAAGTTTTTCCACTATTTTGCCTTCCCCCAACAGTTCCTCTTCCATTGTTTGACAGTTGACTGTTACTTTTTACGCTTTTGTTTTTGTTCTCTGCTTTTTCGCCGACTATTTTCGTTTGTTGTTGTTTATTTGTTAGTCGTTTTATTGTTGTCGCTTTTTTTGCTGCTGTTTTTTTTTTTGCTGCTCGCCATTGGGAGTTTCACTTTTTGTGTCTTTGTTTTGTCGCCTTTTTGTTTGACATAATTTACATAATTTTATTGTTGCGATATTTTTATTGAAATATGGGCATGCTTGTGGTTAAATTTTCGCTTAAGGTCAGCCAAGTTTTGTGCGCTCGCTGCAAGTGAAATCAATTGCTGTTTTTATTGGCAAGCCGGTCGCACCTGCCCAGTCAGCTGTGCGGATAATCGATTCGCTGTGCCATTTATTAATTGCCTTGTAGGCGTTTCAATTCGCTGATAAAGTGCGCATTGCCAAGTTATCTATGCATAGCGGTGAAGCCGTACCCATGGCACGTACTGAGTAAGCGTCGATTGGGACAGGGTGTCACAAAATTAAAGTGTACGCTTGGGCATACACATGTAGTAAGGACGTGAGTTGAGTATGGGACAAAATATAGACTATAGCAAAGGGTACACAAATTTTGGGATAGCGTCACAAAGTGTTGGGAGAATGTGTCACAATGTTTTGGGACAAGGCGTCACTATGTTTTGGGCAAGGTGTCACAATGTTTTGGGTTCCTTTTCGTACCAATGAGTTCGTGACTACTCATTACGTGGTCTGACGTAATCATCGAACTACAGATTTCAGTGACTAATGGTTCCTACTGACTAGTTAAACCCTTCTCGTCCCTTTGAGTTCGTGACTACTCATCCGGCGGTTTATCGTAATCATCGAACTACATCCCAATCACTATGTCCTGCGTCGTCTCTAATAGATATCAGTAACTAATGATCTATAACTCGTTGTCCTCTAGAACGGTCGTCCCAGAATGTACATCCTGCTACCAGCCAGAGCTGGACACTATCACACAATATGCGCGGCTGTCTCGTTATCTTCAAAGCACAGTTTACAGGTAGCTTTCTCGACAAGGTGTAACTGTATCAGATGCTTTCTGGAGATGCCAGGTGTTTCTAGAAGTTACCATGACAGGTGTCTATTGTAAATAAGTGAGCAGTCTCAAGCTGGATTGTTTGTGGTCTTTTATGGTCTAAGTGGGCTTCGCCAGCAGACGCTTCTACCTACCCACCACCAACCTAGATGTTTCCGGAGTTACCGTCCCAGATGTTTCAAGAAATTACCGCCGATTCAGGACCTAACCTAACCTACCGTGTTAGGTGTCTCCTGCCAATTAGTGAGCGGTCTCAAAATCGGCTGTTCGTAATTATACAATGGGCTCCGCCTTGGGGCATCCACTCCGATCCACCTACCCATCTACCCACCTACCCACCCACCTAGGTGTCTCCTGAAGTTACCATAACAGATGTCCCCTAAGGTTACCGAGCCCCGTAATCAATGCAATCGGCCAAGTACCATCCGATCCAAACTACGAACTCTTTCAGCTTCGGTGCCCATTGGCACTTTTAAGGCTGCCCTAGAAACCTACAGTTGGTCATTTCATTCCATCTACCACGGTGCACTGTCACCCAACTGTCAACCCATGATTTGCTTAGTCCAATTCTTGGCTCGGGTCCATCCAAAAGTCCCGTTCGAACTCTTTGTTAACTAGCCCATCTCATTAAATTTACTACAAAAGCAGCTGCTTTTCCAACGGAAAATTCCTATACCATATTCCCGTCAATCAGCGTAACCATCTTTAACTCGCCATCTGTCACTCGGCCTGTCGTGTCTAATATATAAAATAGGATTTTTATTTGGAGCAGAAAAAACGAATTCCAAATAAGTACAGACAGACAACCTAATGCAAAGCTAAGTGGAAAAAATGTAAAAAAAAAATAATTCAAATTGCACAAATGCCAACAAGATTGACGATAGAAAGGAAGGAACAAGCAGCAAATCGTATGCGCGCCAGGACATTTATTTTGCTGGCAAGGAAAAAGCACATAAAATCGAGAGGAGCATTAATGGTTATGTGTCTGTGGTCATGTACGCTGCAAGGCGCAGAGAATCCACTCAAATGTGGCGGCAAAGTGGAAGCGGAACAGAAGCGATGGAAAAATAGATGCGTTGGTTTTATGTGGAAAATGGCAGTGCACAATATGTGAGCATATTGTGGGAATGTGTAGGTAGTAGGAACAAACAAGTATATATCTAACTACACACACACACATAGATATTATTGCCGACTGTTTTCGTTTCAAACAAGAGGAAATTTCGACGTTGTTTACTACACTTTGCGAATGCTGTCTTGTCACAACGTCAGAGTCAAGTGGAAAATTGGTGATTCGTAGGAGCCGAGCATACATATAAATATACATAAATGTAAATACATATGTATATGTATATATAAATATGTATACCTGCTGCCATACAATGCAGCTAATGTTGGCATTCGAGACAACTCAGAGTAGGCGGCCAGCTGTTGGCGGCGAGCACATTTGACATTGAACTTGAAGCTCGTTATGCCTCCGCCCGCCTCCTAAGGGCGGCCTATCAGCGCACCAGGAAGCGTTCCCAAAGTAGCACAAGGAAGGAAGTCAATTATCTGCACACAAATGCCAAATCTATTTTTGCACACAAATTGCGCGACAGCGAATAAAAAGTCGAAAAAATAAAAGAAAATCAACCAACGCAACAAGCGTTGCGGCTAATGAATGAAATTCTGAATAACACAAAAGCCGGCAACATGTTTTTTTGCCTTTTCATTAGAAGCTAAACGAAACGAAACGGAGCGACAACAGCAGCGCCAGCAATAATAATGAAAATTACTTTTTGTTATGATTGTAATTATAATTACCGTAATTATCTCTGTGTGACGCATAGAGTAACAACAATGCAATACCAATTACAACAACAATAATAGCCACAATAAAATGGAAAACAAAAACGAAACACACATTACACAAGCAACTTTTGTGAAATTAAACCAACATTTTGACAATCAACTGTCACAAGCGAGTAGCTATCACAATTTAAATATTGTGCTGTAAATTGAATATTGCAAAAGTCGTAGCCAAAGACAGAGAGAGATCGAGGCCACATAGAGTTGAGGGACTGTGCTTTCCAAGGCTCTTTTCCTATGTTGTACTCTACGACAGACAGAGGCCATCAACTTTTAGCTTAAAGGTTAGTATTGTCTGACCCAAATTTGTATGCCAATGTATTTACTGCTTCAAGATCTCTACACCTGGTTTAACCCACAGCCAGTTCACAGACAGACAGACGAACGGACAGGTGAACTTTGCGATTCGCTTGGTGTCCCATTTCATACGAGTACACATACTTTCCCATACCAACCCGGCCACCCCAGGAATAGTTCAGATTAATGATAAAGTAGTTTAATGCCTTAACAATTTAGCTTTGAAATTGTTAATGCCTTAACAATTTAGCTTTGAAATTGTTAAGGCATTAAACTGTCGATGTCGATTTATAAATATTTAAAATCTTGCTTTTACGATCAGCTGCCCGGAATCTAATGCTGTCGCAACTAGAATAACTTTCTTGCACAAACACAGATCAGTGCACAGAAGGCCGTAGTTACTCTATAATTCACGGAGGTCAGTAACAGAGGAACTATCCCGCTTCGATAGTTCAATGGGTAGCGCGCTAGCTTCTCATACCGAGGCCCTAGGTTCGAATACCAGCTCGAACTCGTGAAACACTCGTCTACTTCTATCGCTATCCACCTGAAGCAGATGAGAATTACAAGAATCGCTCAAGTACGCTCTTGGCAAAACCTCCAAGTGTGAAAGAAAAACTGTCAATCACCGTTCGAATTCACACTTAAAACCGTAGGTCCCCTCCCCCTTTCCCCCCCCCATCCGATTGAAATATGTGTTGTAACACATGTTGTGTACACATCTTCAGAAAAATGAGTGAAATATGTGGTATCACTTTCCTTCCCTATGTTTTCCCTTCTCCTATCCTCCCCGATGGGCGTGGTACAATGGTCCAAAAGGACTGAGTCCTATGGAAGGCTGGTAGCCTTCCTGCCCACCCTAAACAAACAGAGGAACTAGGGTTCATTTAGAAACCATTGAACGAGAGGTGCCATTTGATAAACATAGCTCCTGGTAGCCTTCCTGCCCACCCTAAACAAACAGAGGAACTAGGGTTCATTTAGAAACAATTGAACGAGAGGTGCCATTTGATAAACATAGCTCCACAGTACCCAATGACGACCCCAATAAGCTGCTCCCACATTGTGAATTAGAGGCGCTCTAAGATTCGGCAGACCAAAACAACCCGTTACCAGATTATGAAAGCTTTTCGTATTGTCTTCAAACCCTTCTCTTTGACGTGTACCTTCTTCAAATGGTCCCACCAAGCCAAAGGACTTAGTACCCCCTGACTTCCGCATCAAATACTAACTTTTCTAGAGCCTCATTCGCCTATGCAGAATGTAGGGATGTATCTAGTCTACTAGATACTAGTCATACAAACTAAGTTGACTTTTAATTGCCATAGTTTCCATTGTTTTTAGTACCCTTTCCGACTAACATACGGAGTCTCCTCTAGTAAGGGTTCATCTCATATGGTCTCTCTTGACTCTGCCACTTCTTTCCTTGTAAGGGTGTCCCTCTACTAAGAAAAAACTTCCTTTCCTTGTGAAGCATACTCCCCTCTCCACAAAGACCTCTCATATCACCGCAGTCACTTGCAACAATTCAAATGACATTCAAACGTCGAAATGTAATACAATTCAGTTTAACTTTTCGCAGCGCTCGCCGTTCGCCATTCGCGCATCCGACGCCATTGCACGTCAACCATATATCTGGCCGTATACAAACATATTTGCAGCACAGCTCGGTCTCGCGGCGGCAATGTGTACGTATTGTATATTTAGCTGTTAACCACATTTATCTATAAATGCGAGTGCTTACATACGGTTATGGCGGCGGCAGGCACTGCCAACCCGATACAGATACCAATAACTGCAGCTACACCGCGCACACTGCGTATCTGCGCCGCTTCGCTGTAAATAAAACGGAGCTCAAACGAACCGAGCACCGGGCAAATATGTAGAATCAGAGACAAATAAACCATTTTAAACGCCCAGCCGCCGATAGAGTACGGCACATCGACAGCAAAACGAACTTAGGAAATCCGCAAATCTGTACTAAAAAATTGGCAGGGCAACGACGCGGCGAAGGGGGCGTAGACACGAGCGTACAGCCAGAACTGTCATTTGCACTCGACGCTGTTGGCCGATAAACACATATAATGAAATTGAATTTGTTTGCGAAGAACTCGTTCGTTTAGGTTTGTTTGAGTGTTTGTGTGTGTGTCATTGTTTGTATAGACTTGCGGTGTGCCGGAGAAAACCGCAAATTATTGCAGCAGCGCTGCGTAACTGCAAGTGGAGGACTCAGAATTTCGATATCGCGTTGCGTACCCAGTCGGTTCACTTGCACCGTACACACAGAGTTGCACTTGAAGCGATAACGTGAATCATCGACACGTATTTGCGGGCAATGCGGTGTTCGCATTGGAATTTTTGTTAAGCTAAAGAGCTGCTGATAAATTATTGTAGCTTACTCGCTAAAATTTTCATATGTTGGGCGGAAAAGTTGTTTTGGTGTTGTGCTGTACTGGTAACTTCACAAAATATTTCCACAGGCCAAAGTATTTGTTAATTTTTAGCGATTTTGCCTGTGATATTTGTTATCAAAATTTTTTAGCTTGTGTAGGAGTCTTTAACATGTTAACTGATACTGTCATGAATCACTAGCTTAAACGGTATCAAGTTCTCACAAGAAAGAGCGGAATCGTAGAAACTTTTATAAAAACGTTACTTTCACTATAAACTTACTCTTACTACAAGGGTCCCAATGCTGCAAGGGTACTATTACCACGAAGATACGTCTACTATAGAGGTACGCCTAATACAAGAGTTATCTTCCTACAAGGCTATTCTAACTACAAGGTACTCATACTACTAGAACATCCTACTACGAACATACTCTTCCTGCAAAGGTAATCTTACTATAAGCGTACTTTTACTAGAAGGGTACTCCTAAAACAAGGAGACTCTTACTACAAGGGTACTCTTACGACGAAGGTACGGTTGCCACAAGGGTACTACTGCTACAAGAATACTTTAAATGCAAGGTACTCATACTACTGGGGTACCACTACTATAAGAGTCCTCTTGTTGTGAAAGTGCTTACTAAGGGTACTCTGTCTATCTATTTCCAGCGGTAGGGTACTCTTACTACAAGGGTGCTCTTACTACAAGGGTCCCCATACTGGAAGGCTACTCTTACGACAAGGATACTCGTAATGCTCTTACCACAAAGATTCGCCTACCACAAGGGTGCACCTAACATGTAAAAGAGTTACCTTCCTACAAGGCTACAAGGTACTTATACTACTAGGATACCTTAATACGAGGATACTCTTACTGCAAAGATACACTTACTATAAGAGTACTTTTACTACAAACGTATTCCTACAACAAAAGAATTCCTACCACAAGAGGACTCCTACCATAAGGGTTCTTTTCCTAGAAGTATACTCCTACCATAGGGGTTTTTTACTAGAAGGGTACTTCTACTACAAAATTTCTCCTTCTACAAGGATTCTCCGACTAAAGGGTGCTACAAGGACACCCACTACTACAAGGATACCCATACCACAAGAGTACTTCTACTACAGGCCTTTCACTCAGCATCTAATACTTCCTAATCAAGAGAAATGCGCTTAAATAACAGATTTCGCACAAGATAAGGAACTTTTCTTTTACCGTATAAGACCCTGTCTGAGGAGAGTGCCACTTAACATATGGAACCCTATAAGATAGATCGTATATTTATAAAGAAGAGAGAACGACCAAGAACGATTGAAACCCCATCGAAACAAGTATTCGATGCGAAAAATGCTTACCGACAGCAAAGTGGAAAGCCATGTATCCATTGATAGACGTAACTCTGTCATTGCTGAGTGTGGCCAGATGGAGACGACCCTCCTAAAACAAAGGTACCTCAAAACAAGTGTCAAAGCTGACCGGTAATCGACGATAAGTTGTTATGGCGAGCTTTGTAAGGGACTTAAACATTTAAAGTTCTATCATTTTCCATCAAAAAACGACTTAATGTACTCAACTCATGTTCTTTAACTCAAACTTGGTAAGTTATGGTTTTAGAAAGATGGATTTTACATCATTTGTTTGGCAAAGATAACTTTGCACACGCCATGATGTTGCTTTCTCGGGGTCAAGTATTGCCCATGCACAGCCCACAGATCGCTATCTGCCAACGGTATCAACAAATAGGATAATGAGCTGCATTAGCTTCCGCTGCCGTTATAAGTACTACGCTATCAACAACATAATTCGCCGCAGTTTGGGACTGCTTGGTAATCCCTCAACCTTTAAAGTGCCACAATATGCATACAAATCCCATGCATGCAACATGAAAATTTCCCAACATAACCGCACATAAAGTTGATGTGTGGATGTTGACGCTTTCACTCGTCGAATCGAGTCAAGACAGCGCGCTGCATACTCCCAGTGCAGCAAATATCGCAGCAACACTTTCCCGGTGCATGAAGGAAGTGGGACTCAATGCAATTAAATGCGGGAAAAAAAACCAACACAACAAGCGACTTGCATAAAACTACAAAACATTGGGGAGAGTCACAGAAACGCGGTTTGGGGGCGCGCGGTGTTGAGAGCTGAAAGATAGCGGCAGCAATGAGACAGCTAAGTAATTGAATTGTTGGGCAAATGTCTGCACTTTACACATTTCATTTTAGTTGCTTGGGTTGTTGTTGTCGATGTTGCTTTTGCATAACACCAACAAACACTTAGCTTTTTATGGAAATTTGTAATGCGAACATGTTGCAAGCTAACAAGAAACAACGGCCGACATGCAGGCAGAGCCCAAACACGTAGGCAGCCACAGCCGCACCCGCTGCAGCGGCAAAGGCAGCAGCAACGACAACATTGGTGGCATATTAATGGCAGCAACACGAACAGAAACAAGACTGACAGCACCTTTGGTAGCGTCAGGGCAAGGAACAGCGGTAAAAATCAACAATAATTAGAGCAACAACAGCGATTTGAAGCAGAGCAACTAAAAGAAGCAAGGAAGAAGAACAACAAAACAACAACAAGAAGATAACAGCTACAGCAAAAGTCGCAGGAACGACCACAACAACAATTGTTACTACTAATTTATAACTGTCAACACTTTTGCTACTATTTCGGTTACTACTACTCTTTAAGAGTATTCACTATTAACCTAACCCAGTTTTTTTTCTTGTTCTTTCTTGATCACTACGTCACACGTTATATTTAGTAGAATTCTACACCTAATGGTCCATAACTCGATGTCTTTTATGAAAACAACAGTTTGCAGGTAAATGCCTGGACAAGGTTTCGCCGTGCCAGATATCTTCTGTAGTACCTTGTCAGGTGTTCCTAGAAGTTACCGTGTTAGGTGTAGGTGTCTCTTTTTAATGAATGAGCGTTCTCAAGCTCGACTGTTTGTGGTAGCACAATGGGCCTTCATGGTGGACTCCGCCTTGAGACAGTCTTCAGGAGACACCTAGGGAGATGGGCATCTCTTGAAGTTGCGGTGACCAATGTCTCCTGAATTAACCGTTACCTGTCATTATGCAACCTGCCTTCTAAGAGCTCACCGATCCAGACTAAGAACTCTTCCGGCTTCGGTGACCATTGACACCTTTCGGACTGCCCTAGACTGCAATTGGACAGTGAGCCCAACCCACCTTTCATGATGCAAAGAGCTCATCAAAATGTTAGCGAGACCCTCGACCATGAAATTACTTAGTCTAATCCTTGAAGAGTCTTATTCTGGCCTCTTACTTAGCTAGAACACCTGTCAGCTCATTTTGAGTATTGATATGTCTTCTTACCCATATCAGAGTTACCCTGTTACTGCGGGTGCATCTGTTGAGTTTTTGGACACTTTAAGGAGCCAGTTTGGAAATTATCTTCGAAGGGTGCATGAATTTATTTAGCTTCTAATTATGCAACGCAATTCGAATCACTTTCTTTGACTCTTAATTAGTTACTACAATGCATGAATCAGTCCCAGCATCATTGCGTGGTAAATCGATACATAACCTCCGAGACGCATAATGCGCCTAAAGGTAAGGTCCCACGATTGCCGCAATGCGTAGAAATTTTACGCATTTTTAAAAAACTCAAATACCAATCGTGTGAACTCGATTCGGTTTCGGCGCAAATGTCAAAAATATTCGATCTGTCTTCTGTTGCGCCGAACGAAATCGGTACTGTAGCGTCAATCGTGTGAACAGTTGAAGCCAGACAAAAAAATTCGAAATTGAGCCGAATTTTGTCGGCAACTCGAGCGCCAACCATAGGGGCCGACAAATTTTGTCGGTGCTTTGAAATTGTTTGAGAATTTATTTCAATTTTTGTTTCGATTCGGGCAATCGTGTGACCTACCTATGAAATCGTTCGGTGCGATATTTCTGTGCGCTAGGTTGAGCCGACAAAATTTGTCGCAATTGGGGCAATCGTGTGATCCAAATAAAAAACGTTTTGCTCAATTGACAATTTCTGCGTAGTCAATGCCCGACCAGATCGGCCTATGATCGGCGCATTTGCGGCAATCGTGGGACCTTAGCTTAAGGTTCACCGATTCAGAAAAGACTCCGGCCCTCCCATTCAAAACAGATACCCTAAAAAAATTAATATCGCCCTCCTCAAGAGTTGAGAACTTCGTCTGCAATTAGTGTATTGTAGAAACTTTCGGTCTAACTCAATCCGTCTATGCTCTCTTCTCCTTTACTCACCTTAGCAGGTTGTCCATTAAAACTTACCTCTTCATTCTTTCTTCTACTCCTAGGTGCATAGTTTTCCAAAAGAGGCAGAGTTTCCACCTTAAGGGTCTTTGAAAAGCCCTCCTACTTTGGAGCGTATTCCGCCTTAAGCAGTCCATACAGCTGGATAGTCAGCCGTCTAATGGACTGTGCCTGCTTCTTACTTTTGCGTGATTTAACGAGACTAACTCCTCGGCTTCTTTCAATCCGTCCATGTTCATGCCATCAAACTCCGCCTTGCCAAGAGCCTGATGACCTGAACTGGCTAATGTCTTGGCCCCTGGCGAGACCTTTTTCCCCCCTTTGTCGGAACAGCCTAGCAAAGGCAGCTGTCAGACAATTCATTGTCTATTGTACTGCGACTTGATGTTCCCTGTTAATCTGTTTTAAACCTACTCGAACTCCGGAAAATAGCTCCTGTGGTGCCAAGTACCTAAGGTGATCGCTTCTCAACACATCAGTGCCAATTGTCTCAAATCTGATTGAGAAGTACGATGGTCAGATGTACAAGAAGTGCAAGACCTGGGTGCTTACTAATCTCTGTGGTTTGACTCCATCTGCCTTGGTTTTCTAGTCGGAGCTCCTCCCAAGTCTTTGGGCCGCGAGTGACACAATAATTCCATACTTAAATGATAACCATCTTTCAGGTGACCGTTCCCCGCTCAGGAGAACAACCAAGAATCACCTAAATGTTACCCGAACTTCCCTATCAGCCACCTGGGAACGCACCCGATGGAAAATCAGGCAAATCTTCACTCCTATTGCTAACTACAATGTTTACTAAGTATTTTTTATTGCAACAACACTTACCAAAGTAGCAAAAACATAACCTAAACTCATCATAACAACTACAAAAGCAAAAACTTACACATTGGCAAATGGCTTCTGTCAACTTTGTTCAAGTATAGCAACAACACATGACACAACTGCTCCCACTTTTGTGCGCCCCTCCTTCTCCAGTAACCACACACTTCTACTCATCCCACTCATTTATTCCCCTCCTAACCGCTTCAAACAGCCAATCTTCCTCCCCTCCCACCGTCCCTACTCTACGGGGCTGCTTGAGGTGTTGCCACATTGTAAATGCTGTAGTTGTCGTCGTTATTGCTGTTGTTGTTGTTGTAACTTATTGCTAAGATGCGCTGCAACGTTGCTGATTGTCACGTACACCTCATTGTCTGCAACGTTTTTGGCAAATGTTGCAATGCACACGTGCGCTTTTTGTTCCCCTCTCCCTCGTTCGTGGCACAACAAAACCGTAAAAAAACAATTTAAAAACTCAAAACAACAGCAACAAATCAAAAAGTGACTAAGAAAGTGTTTTTCTCAAAAAACAACAATGCGGAAAACTTTTCCATATTGCAATTACCGCATCCGTATCCAAAGACTCTTCGACGAACAACAATAACAACTACTAACAGCTGCTTCCCCTTGCCCTTGTCTCGGCTGTTTTGTTTTTTTCTCCGGGAAATAATTAACAGTTGCAATCACTGCTTTGTTTTTATTGTATTTGTAATATTTTTTTTTCTTTACCAACTGTTAGACTGTTAACAAATTTGTGGCCGCCTGTCACTGACTGATTGTTGTTGTTTATTGTCTTTGTTGGCAGTTGTTGTTGTCTGTTGTGCATTGAACTTCAAGCAAACTTTTTATGTGGCGCATGCAGGCAGCGTTGGTGGTTGCATTGTATAACTCAAAGCCTATGGCGTTGGCAAAGTCTTCTCTCGCTATATTACGAGCTTCCTCTATGATCGGTTTTTTTTGCCTTGTTCACTCCTCTCGGGAGCATACGGCCTCCACAAGACATTGCCTTGTGTTGGTTTCAATAATCGGTTGTGTATTTCTACCAGGGTAGAAATACACTACCTGACGCAGGTAGTCCTAAGTGATGGGGCTGCCATCTACCGCCGCTTAGGAACGAAGCCTCCGATGTTGTGAGCTACCGCTCATAGCGCCATCTGTTGTGTAAAGGAGCTGACAGCAGGATGGTTGGGGACTTTGCTAAGATCGGTTTGAACGGCCGTTTTCGCTAATGCCCACTTCCCCTTGTAGGCGTCGCTGGTGCACCCCGTGTAGCTGTATATATGTTTTCTTTTTACAGCCGCACAGCATGATCGATTTATTCGTGTTGTAACAGATGGCATAGCCTCTCTCCAACACATTTCCTTTTCCGAATCCACGACCTGTTATTATCAACCAAGAATCCCAACTACTCGTTTGCGAATGATAGCACCATTTCTTCTTTATACATCTTCAAAAAAAACGTTATAGTTCTGTGGAGATTTCGAGCAAAAGGCGCACTATACACTTAACAGCAATCTCCAAGTGGGGTCAAGTGAATCGTCAAGCGGTCGATTTCAAACTTCGCAAGACTCAATGTTCTCTATTATCCCACAAACGAGTCTGCCCTATCTTCATACTTCCCTGGTTAGAGATGGTATGAGACTTGCTGAATTGGCAGCTCTAGAGGTTCTGAACATATCCATCGATGAACATTCTTTAATCTTCGATGGAACGATCATGTTTTTGACGTATCGAAAGAAGCAGCCAAGTGCCTGGGCTTTCTGAAGAAGTGCACTACATCAGATCTCCGCCTATTAATAGAATTAAATGGGGTTTGTTGTTGTTTTGAAGTGATCTATTGTGGCCCCTACAAGTTGTTAGAGAACATCCCCTAGACCCACCGATCTAATGAAGCTTAGTAACTTACGAGGGTTTAGGTGCTCTATGTTCTCTTCTATAAGTCAGAACTGACCCAGGTAGCGCATCCTGCACCGACATGCCGCATCGCAGTGTAGTAAAATGTATTCGGGAGTCTTCTCTGCTGTTCCACAGAGTCTACGGACGCTAACCTGTTCTAGCCTGTCTAAGCTGGGTTTTCCTTAGTTTGAGGCATTCTTCACTCCATTTGCGATTATAACCTTTAATAAAGATTTTCGACTGCCTAAGACCCGAGACGCTAGACCAGTGTTCTGAGTTCCTGGTTTCCTCCTCAATTCTTAGTGACTCTGCTATGGCGCTCTTGTCCAGTTCAATGAAGGGCTCCGGTCCTAAGGGGTGTCATGGTTGCCGCAGTTCTAGCAAGGCTGTCTGCCTATATTCGACCAAACATGGAGTTTAATTTGCAACTGAGGGCTTAACTGATCATAACAACCCGTTGCTGGGTTACGGCCTGCCGGAAGAGTTCCCTCCAGGCAACCAAACCCTGCGCACAACCCATATTTAATGTCGCACTCATTAGTTCACTATGCAACGGGTGCCGAATCGCTATCTAGGAGGTCCACAACTGTGTGTCAACTTGGATTGAACAGGGACAAAGATCGTACTGGCGTTCGCCAGATTGAACGCAATCAGAGACTTTGCCTTGTGTGTCCGTTTTCATACTGCTCCTGTGGGCGGAAGCTTCAAAAACCCATTGGAAGCTCCTCGAACTCGTAAAAAACCGTGTGATTAAGCTTAGTGGGCATCCAGCTTCATTGAGTCCTTAAAGCATCGTCGACATACGGCATGCGTGACCTTATTTAAGAAATACTTTTTTGGTAACTGTTCAGAGTTAATGTGCAAACTGATGCCATCACTGCGGATATTCCCCTCATGGAGCAACCCGTTCAAACACTGGAACTCACTGGATTCCACGTTGAGTTAAGAGAGAATGTTAGTTTCTGGCCTTCCTGCAGAGATTTTTCCCAGCTTCTATGACCTTGATGGGTTCAATTCAAGTGTTCCTAACTTCTTCAATTAAAACCATGTTTCCTAATCTCTGCATCCTTTTAGAACCTCCGCAATACCTCGCATTATTGGGGTATTGCTACTTATATACGAAAAGAAAACATTAAATCAAGCATACAAAAATTATGATGATTTCCAAACCTCCTGCCAAGCCTCGAGAAAATGACTAATGCACATAAGAAAAATATGAAAAAAAAACTGAACGCAAATCTACGACAAACATTTGGCGGCAAAAGGCGCAATTTGAATTTCGTCAGCGACGCTTACACACAAATTGCGCCACAATTAAGCGGCACGCCGACAATTGTCAGTCGTCAGTCAGGCAACGTCATCAGTGCGCAATGCAACGCTGCCGCGTCTGCGCAATCGCTAAAAGTTCAGCCTGTGCACGCGCCGCAACCGCCAAAGCGAAGCGCTGAAAGTCGAGTAGTTGAAACCTTCAATGTTACTCTTGTTGTTGTTAGAGTGAGTCAAATTACAGCTATAAATGGGGCGGCATCGGTCGCGTTATGGTATTTTGTTTAAGCTTTTTCGCTCCTTGTGTTTTTGTTTTATTTTTCTTGACTTATTTTTTCAACAATTTTCTTCATTTCTTCAACATTTTAGCTGTTTAATCTTTTGTCACTTTTTCTCTTATTTTTTTTATTTCTTTACTGAACGTGTGCGACATTTTTGTGTGTTTTAATGTGTTGCACTTTTTTCTTGTTGTTTGCTATTGTTGCTGTCATTATTGTTGTTTTTGTTAATGGCATTGTTGTTATTTTCATCGCTCTTGTAGTTATTATTGTCACAACCGTAAGTGTTGTTGATATTGTTGTTGTGTTTTAATCTCTTTATCCAGCCGCTTTAAGGTGTTGTCAGCTTTGGGTTTGACACGCGCATGTCGACACTCGTGCGGCACGATTTATAAACCCGGTAGGTGGGTGCGTTGTGCCGACTGAAAAAGTGAAATTTCACGCAACCTAAATGAAACTTTAAATTAAATTTGTAAATTGCTCAAAATCGCTTAAGCGTCAAGTGATAATTGAGGTTATGAAATGACTGGCGTACGGTGGTAAGTTGGCAATAATTCAATTCGAATGAATTGAACTGAAATTTTCCTTCTATCTATCTATCTATCTATCTATCTATCTATCTATCTATCTATCTATCTATCTATCTATCTATTTATTTATCTATCTATCTATCTATCTATCTATCTATCTATCTATCTATCTATCTATCTATCTATCTATCTATCTATCTATCTATCTATCTATCTATCTATCTATCTATCTATCTATCTATCTATCTATCTATCTATCTATCTATCTATCTATCTATCTATCTATCTATCTATCTATCTATCTATCTATCTATCTATCTATCTATCTATCTATCTATCTATCTATCTATCTATCTATCTATCTATCTATCTATCTATCTATCTATCTATCTATCTATCTATCTATCTATCTATCTATCTATCTATCTATCTATCTATCTATCTATCTATCTATCTATCTATCTATCTATCTATCTATCTATCTATCTATCTATCTATCTATCTATCTATCTATCTATCTATCTATCTGTCTATCTATCTATCTAAATGTCTCTAAATGTCTTTAAATGTCTTTAAATGTCTCTCAATATCTGAAGATGTCTCTCAATGTCTGAAGATGTCTCTCAATGGCTGTAGGTGTCTCTCAATGTCTGTAGATGTCTCTCAATGTCTGTAGAAGTCTCTTAAAGTCTGTAGATGTCTCTAAATGAACTCCAAATATCCCAGCAATTGTACACTCTGGTTTTTGTTTCCTAGAATATGGAAATTTGAGTAGAAACCTATGAACCCGGGTCCATAGACAAGTCGAAAGCGAGTCCTACCAGCTAAAACTAAATCTTCTGAAATTGTCAAGAAATCAAACACAACCGGCCTCGATAGTCCAGCGGGTAGCGCGCTGGCTTCTCATACCAAAGGCCCCAGGTTCGATTCCTGGCTTGGGCTGGAAAAAACACTCATCTACTCCTATCGCTATCCACATGAAGGAGATGAGAATTACAAGAATCGCACAAGTGCGCTCTTGGCAGGCAATGGCAAAACCTCCAAGTGTGAACGAAAAAACTGCCAATCGCCGTTCGGATTCGGCGTTCAACTGTAGGTCCCCTCCCCTCCCTTTCCCCATCCGTTTGAAATGTGTTGTATGTTGGAAAAAACAGTGTTGCATACGCATTTCAAACGGGTGGAATTTGTGGTATCACAACGGGCCCGTTAAGAGGCCTAAGTGTGTCTCATACAGAGGCAGCCACCGCAACCTAACCTAACCTAAACACAACCATTATAGAAATAATAAAACCCCTTACTAAGCAAACAATTGTAAGAATTTCACAAATTTCCTGTAAGTTTTCTCTTTTATGCGTAATCCACACGAACGCGAAGTTATTTCTGTCCGAGTAAATTCCCTTAGAGCGCATGATGCATAAATTAATCGAAAACCCAACAAGTCATACTCATAGTTACATGGCATACATAATTTTACTGCCGATAAGACAGAATTTGAATCACAGCGAAAGAAAGAAGTAATGAAAGCGAACCCTCAACTACAAAGTCCAAAATACAAAGATAATTTCCGCATAACTACAGAGCCGAGAAATTGCGAATGCAAATATAAATAGTGCACACGAAAATAATAACAAAAGAAGTAAAAATTTATATAAATAAATGCAAACAACAGTTGTGAAAGAAAATATATAGTGAAAGCAGTAAAATGGAATAAATCCGAGAATGGAACGTCGAGAGTTGGAACTTTATTTGCTTTCAATGCTTTTATCAGTGAAAAAAGTGTTGCCAGAGAATAGTAAAAGTTATGGGCAGATCGAAAATTTCTTCTCACTTGCCCCTTACTCTCCTCTTCTTCCACTCTCCCTCTTTTTGTCTCCCTCTCTGTCTGTCTGTCAGCGTAAGACGTCGCCGGAATTTCAATTCATGGCCGCCGTCGAGACACAATGCGCTGCGATTAATTTATGAAAATATTTAACAACAACAACAAAAGCTTATACAAATAAATAATAACTAAAGACGAGGAAAAATGTGCATAAAGAAGGAGAAGAAAAATAAGATTAACAAGAAGAAGCAGCAGCAAAACAGACTGGAGTCATGAAAGCACAAGTCAAGCAAGGCGTTATTGATAGGCGGCGGTGGCGGCTGTTGAAATGACTACTCACTTGTAGAGTTGCCAGACTTTTGAAGAATATTAATGCTTCAATATTTCGGGAACCTCAATATTTCAAAACTGCCTTTGTTATCAACGTGGAGCACTCCTTTTCGTTGTCCTCTGTACCTAAAGTCAGCAAAAGCACAAAAGAACATAGAACAGGAAGTGAGAGGAAATCTGAAACAGCTTCTCTTCCTGTAGCCGCGCCCTCAATATTACGCTTGGCTCACTTAGGTACTCCGCTGATTGAGGCACTGGGGGGCGACCAAATTAAAATCCTGCACCCCACTAAGGTTCTCTACAAGATCTATACAGTTACTCTAACGTTAAGGACATCCGTCTGGTAACACTAAGGACTCGAACAAAGTCTCTGCGGGCCTTAGGGCCAACTAGTTTAAAGTCAGATCTTCTCATACGTAAGTCAGGAACATCTTCTCTGCCTCGCGCTTTCAAGTTTACGATTGGCACACTTAGGTACCCCGCTGGTTGGGGCACTCGAGAGGCGACCAAAATAAAGGTCCGGACCCTACTGAGGTCCTCCTCAAGGTCTCGTATATTTATCGATCTCGGCTACTACGGTTTCCCGTAACGTTGTGGTAACGCTTAAGACCCAAATGGAATACATGCGGTCCCTTAGGTCCAGCCAGTTCTACCTAACCTAGCCAGTTTAGAGTCATATCTACTCATACGTAAGTCAGGAACATCTTCTCTATCTATGCCCCTGATTAAGGCACTAGAGGGGTGACTAAAAGAAAGGTCAGGACCGTAATAAGGGCAAGGTTTCGGTTTATTTATCGATCTGTACGGTTACTCTTAACGTTAAAAACGAACATCTGGTAACGCTTCGGACACAAATGGAGTCCATGCGGTTCCTTAGGATCAGCCAGTTTAATCTAACCTAACCAAATATTTATGCCTAGAGTCAGATCTCCTCACACGTAGCTACGAAACTCCTATTTCCCGTAGAATAATGGACCTCGAAGCAAAACCGTACTGAAGTAGACTTGCCAGATGGTATCTTAAGGTAGGTACTTCCACCAATTCTAGAATCGAAGAACACTTAGAGCAGTGAGGGCCATTGCGATATCCTGGACGAGGAAATCTTCCCCGTTTTGGTTTTAGTGAGAGGATATGTCCAAAATTTCAAGGGATGCCTTTCCATTGAACATTGTTACAGAGTACTTCACAGAGTAGAGAGGTATCCCAGAGTATATTGAAATGGCAACTCTAGATTCAAAGCACACTTAGGTCAGTGAGACCCATTGTGATGTGGTTCCTAAAGGAACAAATCTTTCCCATTGATGTATCCTGAAAGAGAAAAACTCCTAAATTTTTATTAAAAGCAAAGATGTCTTCTAAACAAAAAACATGTTTTCCACTTTCAAAGTTGTCTCCTAAAATGAGTCTCCAGGGATTCCTCGACTAAACTAAGCCATAAACGGACAAATCAGCTTCTGGGCTTGGGGCGTCACACAATCGCCTTTACTTTATTGGAGCAGTTCGAACTGGTCACGGGACGTGGAGGAAGGGACCAAGAGAAACGCCCGAAAGGCCCGAAGGAGACCCCGTCATCTTTGAGGCCCCTTTCTAATTCACCTGTTCAACTAAATAATAAAATAAATAAATAAAAATAAATAAATAAACTTGTCAATCAACGACATTAACGGCCTCTCGCGTTTTATAAAGGCATCTCAATGGCTTCCCTCTTCCACTCTAGGGATTGTGTAACTAGTTTTGGTGTCCCTCCACATTTTTGTGGTTACACAACCTAACCCTAACCTAACCTTAACTACTTCACACATTTAAAACTGAATCATTTCATTGAAAAACTCATCATTTTCTCTATTTTCTTCATATTTTTCCTATAAAATTCAAACATTTGGCAACCCTAACAGCACACTATAGCGCTGCATTCCAAACTTAATGTGTAACGACACACAGAAACCGCGCGCCGCCTGCCCCCCAACCAAATCGCAGACACACACTAACCAGCCGACACAATGGCGCACCGCTGCAAATGGAAATTTTTACGCGGCTGCCAGCTGAAAGCGAAACGAATATTCTGACAGTTTTGTCACTTCACTTTCAGCGCAATGATATGCGGCAGCGGTTTATGCGTCGAGCATCTATTGTGCGCCGCAGCAGACGCGTCAGTTGGAACAATGGACAGCTGAATAGACCGGCCGGCCGGTTGGACTTTTTAGCTGGCGGCAATGCCGCCAAATTGGCCGCGGTGCGCACAATGAAAGCGAAATGTGTGCAGTGTCCAGTTCTGTTGATGCGACTGCAGCGACTCAAATTAGGCAGCGGCGGCGGCGACAACGTGCACACAGCACAGGAAATCCGGCAGATTATTGCTTAGAGCAGTGCAACGCAATCAGCCGTGGAGCAATTAAAGGAGATGAAAAGAAAACTACACACGAAAAGTTGCTTGAATGACATAAGAAATTCTTGTTTTCAGCTTCAGGTGACAGACATTTTTGTGTGCCTGTTAGGTTAGGTTGAGTGGGATGTAAGTAAAAGCAGAGGCGCTTACTGTACATGGGGAGTGCTTTTTTATAAAATTGCAAGCCATTTGCAGTTGTCTACATTCAAACATTAACAGATAAGTAAGATTAATATCAAATTTTTTTTTTCTTTAATTAAACTTATATGGCAACTCTGCTTAAAAGTGTCTGAATCTTGCCCATTTTGACATTAATTCTTAATTGAAATGACAGTAGTCTCTGTACCAAAGTTCAAAATATGCACTAACCTAACCTAACCTAAAAATAACCTAAACTGCAAGTAAAATCACATCTTAATGTAACCAATTTTAAGCAAACTTAATTCGATTCCACCCAAATCGTAACTCAATCAAACTTGTGTTCAGATTTAACCACTTTTATTGAGGTTAAAATCACTTGAACCAAACCTAACCTCACAAAAATTTTCAAAACATTCATCAAATCATTTTTTGACGCCCTCACTTCAATTGCCAACCATGAACCATGAAAATGTTGAAAAAAAACAAGTAAAAGTAGAAAAAAAACCACAAGCAAAACGTACAAAATGTCACAAAAACAAAAGAAACGCAACACAAGCAATAACAACAACAACGACAGCAGCTGTGCTGTTAAAACTTTAAGTCTCATTACGAAATTGCCAAAGCGGTTAATTTGACATTATTTGGCACATGTTGTTGTGGTTTTGTTGTTGTTGTTGTTGTTATTGTCTTAAATATTTAAGTGTTTGTTGTTGTTTTGCATCACATTGTCTTATTGCAGTGATTGTTGTTGTCTTGATGTTCTCTTTAGTGATTGTTGTTGTTTTTCGTAAGTTGACTTTTTGTTTTTGCTTTAAAGTTGCAACAACAAACAGTACAAGATACTGTTTGTTGTTGTTTTAAACGTGTCTTTTTGTACTTTTTGTTGCAATTTTTTCGTTAGACTTCATGTACTTTTTGTTGTTCTTTTAAAGTTGTCTTCTTGTACTGTTTGTTTTTGTTTTAAAGTAGTCTTTTTGTACTTTTTGTTGCTATTTTTCGTTAAACTTCGTGTACTTTTTGTTGTTGTTTTAATGTTATTTTCTTGTCCTTTTTGTTGTTGCTTTAAAGTTGTCTTCTTGTACTTTGTTATTTTTTTTTGGTTAGTCTTCTTGTTCTTTTTGTTGTTGTTTTAATGTTGCCTTTTTGTACTTTTTTGTTGTTGTTGTTTTAAAGATGTCTTATACTTTTGTTGTTGTTGTTTAATGTTGTCTTCTTCCATTTTTTGTTGTTGTTTTAAAGCTGTCTTATGCTTTTGTTGTTGTTGTTTTAAAGATGTCTTCTTGTACCTTTTTGTTGTTGTTTTCAAGTTGTCTCTTTGTAATTTTTGTAGTTGGTTTTCCCAAGTTGACTTCTTGTACTATTCGTCGTTGTTGTTGTTGTTTTTCTTTAAGATGTTAGTTTTGTTGTCATTGTTCAGTTTATTGCTGACATTTTGCTGCCACCAGTTGATGCAGTCAACACCAGACAACGATTGACAAATGTACGCGACGACAGCAACAACAAAAACAGCCACAACAGCAACAACATTGGCAAACAAATTTATTTACAACAACAATTGTAGCAGCTGACTAACAGCCACTTGAGTCGATTTGTTGCACGTGTGTGTTGTGTTTGTTGTTGTTGTGTGCAAATTCCAAGATTGCCTGACAGCGACAACAACAACTGCGAGCAGCAACAAATGGCAAATGTTTAATTAAATTGTTGTTGTTGCATTTTAATAACTGCACAACATTGGCAACTTGTAATTGGTGATGTTCGAATGATGTTGTTGTTTTTGTTGTTATGGTTACAATTGTTGTTGCTGCTATTATTGTTGTTCTGGCTATTTTTGTTGCTGTTGTTTCTGTTTTTTGTTGCTGTTATTGTTGTTGTAACTATTAGTGTTGCTGTTGTTTGTTTTGTTGTTGTTATTGCTGTTGTATTTATTGCAGCTGTTCCATTGCTGACATTCAACATTGCTTAATTGTCATCAATTTATGCTCGAATATGGCAACACACTGTTGACAAGTGTATTGACAATTGAGCATATAACAGTACTCACTCGAATAACAGTTACTCATTTGTCTTTATTTGAGTCTGATTTGTTGGGATTTTAATGATTTTTTGCTAGTTGTGAACATTAAATGAGGACCAACGGGACGTATGAGTGACATGAATAGAAAAGTTTTAAATCATCATTTGTTGTTGTTGTAGGGCACTTACTCAGTCTAGGAATTTTCAAATGCAAATGTTTACGTATGCAGTTCGCTTACCTGAAAAATAGAAAATTGGAAAAAATAAATTTAGTAAAAAATTTTTTTAGAAAAATCTAAGATAAACTAACTTTTTATTGAACCACAGAAACAGTTATTTAAAAGGGGGAACTTCATTACTGTTTTCCTTTAGTAAAACGTCTATAAAAAGTTAAGACTAACAACTTCTTATACTTTTTTACCAATATTTGCCTTTTTCATTACTTGTTTGATTCAGTAAAATTTCTTTAAAAAAGTTAAGACTAACCACTTCTTTCGCTTATTGAACCAATTTCCCTTTCATTACTTTTTCCTTCAGTAAAATGTCTATAGAAAAGTGAAGACTAACCACTTTTCACACATTTTAAACCACTTTCCCTTTTATTACTTTTTCATTTAGTAAAACTTTTAAAGAAAAAAGTTAAGTCGAACCACTTGCTTCGCTTACGGAACCAGTTTCCCTTTCATTACTTTTTCCTTCAATAAAATGTCTATAAAAAAGTTAATACTAAAACTTCCTAAACTTATTGAACCACTTTCCCCTTTTTAATTACTTTTTCCTTCAGTAAAATGTCTATAAAAAATTTAAGACTAACCACTTCTTTCGCTTATTGAACCACTTTTCCTTTTATTACTTTTACTTTAGTAAAATGTCTGTAAAAAATTTAAGACTAAGCACTTCTTTCGCTTATTGAACCACTTTTCCTTTTATTACTTTTTCCTTTAGTAAAATATCTATAAAAAAGTTAAGTCTAACCACTTCTAAAACTTTTGTAACCAATTTTCCCCTTTTTCGTTCCTTTTCCTTCAGTAAAATGTCTATAAAAAGTTAAGCTAACTACTTCTTTCCCTATCATTACTTTTTCCTTCAGTTAAATGTCTATAAAAAAGTTAGGACTAACCACTTTTCTCGCTTATTGAACCACTTTCCCTTTTATTACTTTTTCATTCATTAAAATGTCTTTAGAAAAGTTAAGACTAAACACTTCTTAAATTTATTAAACCACTTTTCCCACTTTTCATTACTTTTTTGTTTAATTTTAAGTTTTATTTAGTACAAATGTTTATTAAAAAGCTAAGATTATCCACTTTTCTTCATGTTGTTTATACTTAAAAATGTCTTAAATAAATGTCTCAAAATAAACATTCAAAAAATACATAAATCTTTAACCCAAACAAATGCAAATTTAAGCAGCAAAACCAAAACAGCAAACAAGAAAAAGAAAAGAACAAAACAAGCTAAATAAACACACTCGAGGAAATGAAAAAAACAAACAAACAAAAAAATAAAAATAATTAATTGAAAATCGGCACAAGTCATGACAAGCATTTGGGCTAATTTCGGATTTTATTGTGCAAAATGAAACGCAAGAAAATGCAAACAAAAATAGGAAAAGAAAACAAATGTAAAAAAGAAAAGAAGAATAAATAAATCCACAACCAAAACGACGTCATCGATGGTGATTTTCAGGCAGCGTAGCCGCAGCTACTCGAGCGTACAAATTCAAAGTCAAAGGTCAATGTGGGCGAAATGAAAAAGCAACAAAAAGAAAACATAAATGAAAAAAATAAAAATGAAAGAAAAAACACAAAATCAAACCGACCTCAAACAAAAACATTTGGTAAAGTTTACCATTTACAGCGAATATGTGCGCGGTGCGAGTCGTGTAGCTGTGTGTGGGTGTGTGTGTGCTTGTTCGGCAGCGCGTGACAAATGTCTGGCATAACATACGCCGAACTCACCTGATCGCTCCAATGCTATGCTCTCCAACCATTACATTACAACAAAAATATAGGTTTTCATTTAAAAATTTCAACACAAACGTTGACTGTAAAGATTGATGCATTTGCAGGTTAGGTGCATTTATATGTGAGTGTGAGTGTGTGTCAGTGTGTGCGTGCATGTTTCTGTAATGTGGGCTCAGCTGAATGTTGTGACAATTGGCAACTAATTTTGTCAGCATATCTGTCAAGAGTTGTCAATGGAGTGACAAAGTGTACAGCACAAAGCAATTAAAGTGAAAGTAAAAGTTTGCTGAAGGGGAACGAAGAAATGTGTAGCATTCATTAATGACCATTTTTTTTGCTTTGAGGTTAGGTAAGACAGGCAGCTGGCTGATTTCTCAGCAAGTAGACTCGGAGGCCTCAAAGGCCCACTGTGATGCTTGAAGAAGAGTGAAGAGAGTGTAGACAAGCGGCTGTCAGATTGTGTTCGGTTTTGGCTGAAAGTCAACTGAGCGTCGACTGAATCTAGCAAAGTCCTTCATGACCAAATCATCCATTGTTCGGCCTCCTAGTTAGATGATGATAGATGCTGTGAGGTGCAGTCTGATAAATCTGTCTATTAAATCTGTAAGGACTCCTGTGAGTATGTGAAGTTTCGCGTTGCTAAACCATAAAAGACACAAAGTTCTCCTTTGGTTCAAACTCGGCCACAGCACGCTTGATATCTTGCAGTCAGACCGAATGATCCATTGATGCGCTCAATTGCTTTTCCATCGAAATCGATGTAAAATTCCTGGCATGTCGGATAGATAAGTACCTTTCACCATATTTGCGTCCACAGCTTCGATCCCTTCCAAGCCAGTTTATTCGCTCTTTCGTGGCCAAATAAACCATTGTGAAAGCATTTCATCTGTCACCGTCCAGCATTCTCGAGAAGCTGGAAGCGCAAATTGGGCAGCGATACACTGTCTTCAGGTTCTTCAAAGAAACCCGGTAATTCGGTGGGTATGAGGGCCCCTATACCCCTTCACAACTCTTCTCTCGTGCCCTCAAAGAAACCAGGAAATTCTGTGGGAATGAGGACCCCTAATCTCTTCCACAGCTCTTCTCTCCTACCCTCAAAGAAAGCAGGAAATTCGGTGGGAATGAGGATCCTTAATCCCTTCCACAACTCTTCTCTCCTACCCTCGAGGAAACCAGAAAATTCTGTAGGAATGAGGACCCCTAATCCCTTCCACAACTCTTCTCTCCTACTCTCAAGGAAATCAGGAAATTCGATGGGAATGAGGACCCTTAATCCCTTCCACAAATCTTCTTCCTACCCTCAAGGAAACCAGAATACTCTGTAGGAATGAGGACCCCTAATCCCTTTTGACAACTCTTCTCTCCTACTCTCAAGGAAATAAGGAAATTCGATGGGAATGAGGACCGTTAATCCCTTCCACAAATCTTCTTCCTACCCTCAAAGAACCCAGGAAATGCGATGGGAATGAGGACGCTTAATCCCTTCCACAAATCTTCTCTCCTACCTTCAAAGAAACCAGGAAATTCGGTGGAAATGAGGACCCGTAATCCCTTTCACAACTCTTCTCTTTTACCCTTAAACCAGGAAATTCGGTGGGTATGAGGACCCCTAATCTTCTTCTCTTCTAGCCTACTCCTTTGGGCATAGTACAATAGTCCGAATGGACTGAAGGCTATGGATGTCTGTCAGGCTTCCTGCCCACCCCCACGTCATCGTCATCATTATACCATTGTGACCAGGCATCCAGCAGTTTGACGTTGTGCACTTTAATTGTGTTCTGACACACATAACACATTACCATTTAACTGTGTGAGAGTCAAATAATGCGATTCCGATGATGTAGCCCGAGTTATGACGCAAATCTTAACTTGAAATTACACCGATCTGGTAGTTTGAATGACCCTCTCTCAGTGACAAAGACACCCCCGTAGTCTATTTTCAACATATTTACAAATCCACCTAAATAAATCTTGCCAATCGCATCAAATCCACAAATATAACAAATCACATTGCATTGTAAAGACTATAAGTATTCAATTGCCAAATAAATCAGCCAATCGTTTGCATTTCAAATGACTAATTCAATGTGCCTTTCTTGAACTTGAATAACAAAATAAAAATCGAAAAACTCAAACACCAAATCTTGCCGCTTTTGGTAAAACACGATTCAGTGCCACTTGCTGCCACAATTCGCTTCAAATTGGCCACCATGCTGCGCGCCTTGGTCGTCAAGCATGTCAAATTGTGTGTGACATCACGTCGGCCCATAATCGAGCGTCGATTTGCGCCCACTGTCAATTTGGCGCTGCCACTCCATAACGCACCAGAAGCAGCTCGAAATATCATAGGTCTCCACTTGTTCGCTATTTCGGGACTGAATAGCGAGACTGATTTTTCTGGGCGCTGCATCAAGTTTTCGCTCTAGTCTTGCGTTGTTTATTTACCTTTGAGATAATTTTCATTTTTTACGGTTTTTGGTTGTTTAAATAAACAGGAAAACCCGGCGGCCGAAAACATAAATCGGCCCAACACACAAATCGCGCCAAAGAGAACTGAATCTCTACGAATTTTTTGCTTCATTTGGTGCTATTATTTTTGTTAGAAAAAGCTAAAAAATACTGTAAAAACAAAAGTATTTAAAGAGCCTAAAAAAAACTTGGCTCATGTCTGGCACATTTGGTCAGCATTTTAGACGCCATTAGGGGGCAAAATAAACATTTTGCGGCGCGTTGCCAGCCAACAATAAAATTACATTTTGTTTAATTGAAACAAAAAACAACGCTAAAAAAAATCAACAAAAAACCTAAAATTCAGCATAACTTGTAAACACATTGTGCGGCTCTTGCTACCGCTGCTGTGTTCTCCATGTTCCGCTTTGAGCCGCTTTTCATTTGGCCGTTTCGTCTAAATTGGGTGCTAATTGCTGGCACTTAAATTATAACATCAGACGAGTGTGCGCACTAAATCTTCGCAGAAATCTATACAACTTGTTTGAGAAACGACGGTCTCGAGGAGATTCTTTTTTGGAATATTTTTCTGATTTTTTTCTTAAGGAATATTTGATAAGTATTTTGTAAGGTTTTGGAATGTTTGATAGGCAATTAATTTCACAGACTTTCGGTTCAATGAAATCAAATTTGTGTGGAAAATTTTGAAATTAAAATTGTCTGTGTGAATAACAAAAACTGAGGTAACACAAAAGAAAAAAACGAGGGCAGTTTGATAAAACAAGTGACACAAGGGTGGGTTCAAACATTCCCAAATATCTGCTTGACACAAAAATTTTGAGTGACAAGTGGTATTTGCCTTAAAAAATGTGTGCAGAACCCTTTCAAAATTAAGTCCTGTGTGCACTGTACTGTTTCAATGCAACACTACTCCTATCAACTACCATCTGTTAGGAGACTGCGGTCAAATTTTGATCAAACAATGTAATTTAGTTTGTGTTTGACAAGCAGCCAACTTTATGAATTTTAACAAAAATGGGGAAAATTATTTGTTGCTCATCAAGCATCATTTTTTGCATCAAAAAACCATCACCGAAACTTAGCTAAGGTGATTCGCCTCGTGATTTTCAAAGAAAATGGGAACAAATTAATTTTATGCTCATCGAGCATTATTCTCCCGCACCAAAGTGAAGTCCTGTGTAAATTACTGTTTCAATACAACACTGCTTCTGTCGACTACTATCTGTTAATAGACTACTGTCAAATTTTGATCAAGCAATGTCATTTAGTTTGTGTTTGATAACTATTTAAAGCAGCCAACCTCATGATTTTTAACGAAAATAGGAAAAAAATTATTTGATGCTCATCAAACATTATTTTTGCATCAAAAAACCATCACCGAACCTTAGAAAAGCCTTAAAATTTTATGGGGACTCTAGACCATCAATTCCAATGGTTAAGAAGTGGTTTACTGAATTATGTTCACTTAAAATCGTCAATAAAATCCATGAAATTATTTCTAATTTTAGAAAATGAAAATGCATGAGGTGACTGAGGCTGTATGCGTCCCAACTGGTCGTCCAAAAGAAGTAAATTATGCCAGAAATCGTTTATAAAATCCATGGATTGATATGGATAGATCAGAGAATGAAAGTGCTTGAGGTGGCTGAGGCTGCAGACATCTCAAATGATTTTAGACGATTGGAGACTGAAAGTGCTTGAGGTGACTGAGGCTGTAGATATCTCAACAGAAATCTTTGATAGAATCCATGGATTGATATGGATAGATCAGAGAATGAAAGTGCTTGAGGTGGCTGAGGCTGCAGACATCTCAAGAGAAATCTTTGATAAAATCCATGAAATGATTTTAGACGATTGGAGACTGAAAGTGCTTGAGGTGACTGAGGCTGTAGATATCTCAACAGAAATCTTTGATAGAATCCATGGATTGATATGGATAGATCAGAGAATGAAAGTGCTTGAGGTGGCTGAGGCTGCAGACATCTCAAGAGAAATCTTTTATAAATTCCATGGAATGATATTGGACGATTTGAGAATGAAAGTGCTTGAGGTGGTTGAGGTTGTGGACATCTCAACAGAAATCTTTGATAGAATCCATGAAATGATTTAAGACGATTGGAGACTGAAAGTGCATAAAGTGGCTAAGGCTGCAGACATCTCAAGAGAAATCTTTTATAAAATCCATGGAATGATATTGTACGATTGGAGAATGAAAGTGCTTGAGGTGGTTGAGGTTGTAGGCGTCTCAACTAAGCGAGTTGATTACACTTGAGATTGCCTAGAGTCAACCTTATTATCGCAGCAGTGTGATCACTTCAAAGGAGTGTTTGACAATATTCAACGAGTTTTTTTTAAACATGAACGAAACATAAATCCATCACAACAGCCCAGAGACCAAGTAACAGCTAAAACAATGTACTTCTTCGAATGAACGTGAACCAAAGTAGACCAAAGTGAGTCTTTCGGCCAATGAGGTAATGGCAAAAGTTTTAAGACACAATGAGTCTTAAAAAGGTCGTTAACCAATTAGATTACTAGCCAAATCCATTAATTGACCTTCAAACTATTACATCATTCAGACAATTTTTTGATTTAGCGCCCTGCGACTATTTCCTGCTTCCAAACCTCAGGAAATGGTTAGGTTATAAAAGATTTGGTTCATTTGACACAAGAACTGAAGCAATCCGAGCACTTTTAAAGTCCCACTGAACTTGAATTTTGGGCCAAACCCAAAAATCGAACGCTGAACTGAAATAAAAAAATATAAAATTATGAAAAAACTCTCAAGTAATCAAAATTCGCAACACGGTCACAGTCAGGCAGTCAGGCGTGTCAAAAACCCCATTCACAAGTGGAATTAATAAACTGAATAAATATGACCAATGCCCACAGCGCACAGCTGAGGTGCGCAAATCAAACACGAATTATGGCATAAAGGCAACAAGAAACATAGAGGGGATATTTTAAAAACAAATGCATGAAATACACCAAACAGCCAACACATAATCGGCAAATTGCATGCGGCAAGCAGCAACAACATCTGCCACTAATGTGCAGTGGCACGTACGACAACGCAACGGCAATGCACACCCATACAAGGCGAGACAATGAAAACAGCAACAAAACGAACAACAACAATACCACACATAAGCTGTGTGAAGAACCCAACGAATAGGAAATGTGTCCAAGAACCGCGACAGCATTCAAACGTGAGATGAGACATGAGCTTGTCTCTTATTTTTAATTTTATTTCAAAACTTTTTTTATATATTTTAAACTTATTTTTTGTTCATCGAACAGAGCATTACGTAATATTTGCACTATATTTTCATGCTTATCAGAGCTATTAAAATTTGTTCAATAGTCTTCATTCAAAAGACTCGCACTTCGACTCACTTCACTGTTGCTTGTTTTGCCTTTGCTTCTTCTTCGTTTTTCTGCTGATAAGACCACAAAATTCCTCAAGTTGTCGTTGCATTTCCTTGTCCTTCCCCTTCAAACCTATTCTCATACACACATACAAACAAACATATATTTATGTAAATGTATGTGTGAACTTTGTGTTTATTATTGATTTTTTCTTTTTTCTCTTCTTTTTTTTCGATAAACACTTTGACTTTGAGTGCGCTTTTCTCTTCGTAAATGTTCATTTTGATTGTATCAGCTATTTTTATGACATCCGGTGGCGGCTATTGCCCACTGTGCGATACGAACAGTGCATAGTGCACAAAATTGTATGCTATTTACTGTTGGTATTGTAGAGGCATTGTTGTGGTTTTTCGGTTAGTTATTGAAACGAAAATTACCCCACGAATAGCAAATAATGAGTAATTTCTGTGCGATTAGATTTAATGCTTAAAAACATTCAACTACTTAGTTCGCAATTAGTTATAATTCATGAATTTTATGGACCCAAACAACATGAAATTTAATTATAGAAATTTTACAAAATTTTTTTTCTGTATTGTGAGGAATTTTTGGACAAAAGTAATGAAAGACTATGATGACAATAATTTGAATAGAATTGCGAACGAGAAAAATGAAAAATTATACAGTTAATTCAAGTTCAAAGACGTCAATCATTACCTACATATTGAACAATAACAAAGATGGATTCTGATTCAAGAGTGAGAACATTAAAAAAAATGGAATGATCTCAATAAGTACTTACATTTCGTTT